>OX451740.1:1074010610-1074610610 GCA_948472305.1 Vicia faba | reverse complement strand
AAAACAAAGGCAGACAGATATTTTAAAACTCATCATTAAAAGTGATTGGCCGGAATCAGTTGTTCACCCTCTCTGCAAATCACAAGAAATACTCTTGGTTCACAAAGAGGGATAGAAAGTGTTTACAAGCATTGGAATTAATTAAATGTACAAGGCTGCATAGTTTCAAATTTGCAAAGTGTCAACAAAAATGTCAAAATGCACAAAGCTACTGAATATGCCAAATACAAAGCTACATAGTTCAAAATTCCAAACTAAGTCACAAATTGCAAACTGAAAAATGCCTAACCAAGTCCAATGTCAACTAAACTGTCAAAAGTTGTCCAAAGAAAGTACAAAAAGCTGTCAAGAGATATGCAGGAAATCTGGAAAAGAGATATGCAGAGCAAAACAATTGAAAGAAACATTTCAAATGTACATCACTTTCCAGCCAACCCTTTTTCAGAGAGTACAGATTTAAACAATATAATATGTTTTTTCTGTGGAGAGAGAAAAGAGAGAAGAGACTTACAGGCTTAGGCTTAAAGGATATAAAACAAACAGTTCGGAAAAGAACGAGGAGGAGGCAGAACCAACACATAACAAAAATAACACAAAAGCTTGTAACCTCACAACTGTGTCAAAGATTCAAGCCTACAAGCTTAAAACAAATGGCCTCCAACCTGTTCTAAGCCAACAAACAGCTAGCCTCAAAACTTGCCTTGCATCCTGTCAAACATCAAACCAGTTCACACAAACTGTAACATTGCTCAAACATTGCAAACTGCATCCAACACAAACAAACAGAACCATAAGCCTAAACCTTAAGCCTTTCCAACATCCTGACTGTTCCAAAACAATCAATACAAACATTCAACCACTAAACTGTAACAGCCTAACCTGCATCAACACAAGCCATACGAGCCTGAAAAATAAACCTCCTGCCTTTCAACTTACAAGCCAATAGGCCTGTAAGTTACAAGACCCAGCATTCAAAAACCAGAAAGCCAAAGCCAAAACACAAGCCTGTACCAATACAGCATAAACCCCAACAAACTGTACAACTTTAACAGATCCAAATATCCAGAACCAACATGTCAAGCAACTAAAACTCAGCATCAAACACTAAAGCAACAAACCAATTCAAAACTCTCAGAACCGGTGTTCATCATTGAGTAGCCAAACCAAAAAAGAGAGGAAGAAGATCAATAGCCAACAATGCCTCAGGATTAGCTCCCTCATAGGCTATACAAATCCAAATCTCAGAATCAAATCATCATTGAACAAAAAAGGCAAGCAAGCAATCGAGCAAGCAGTCAGAGCAAGCAAGCAAGCATTTAAAAGAGGAAAAGAAGTAACTGTCAAAGGGTTTTCAGGCAAAGCGTCATCATAAAACCATAAAAGCAAAATACGAGTACCAGGAAGGCTAGCCAGCCAACATCACATATCCCCTCGCCTCCGGCCGCCTAGGACGCCACCGTCCTCCTCCGTCTCCTCTCCAAAGGTAGTATTTTTTTCCCCTTCATTTATTGCAGCTTCACACCTCACATAAACATGATAATTAAAGATCAGAACACAAAACAATAATAACATGCATGAACTGAAAACCTAAAAGCGTGTTAAGACATAAAACAGAATCATTACCTTGTATAACCACCGCCTACGTGACCATGGAGAGGAGGAAGTAGAGGCGGCGCCTGGTAGCCTAAGGTTGGAGGAGCGTCAGTAGGCCATGCTTTGAGAAAGTAAAGAGACGAAGAAGACGATGCTAGAAACGGCGCCGCTTATCAAAGGTTGTAAACCTATTCTGAGACACACTCGTTCAAACCCTAAACAAAAGTTGTAAAGCACCTTGGGCCGGTTCGCCCATCAAAATGCCTTAAGCCCATCAAAATCTGGCACACCCCCTGTTTTCCATTCTTTAATCAGTTTCTCTTTTGTTGTTTGGGCCACCCTTTTTTTTTTCTTACAGCCCATTTAACTCTTTGTTTCCTCTCTTTTTTTTGATAAACTAATATTCTTTTATCATTTTATTTATTTTCTTTTTGTATAACATAATTTATTTTGTTAAATAAAACAATACATTATTTTTGTACAAAAAAACAACTTTTCTTAAATGTTTATTACATTTTACAAAAATACATAAGTATTAGGTTATTAGGTTTAAATAATGTTCTTGTGTTTAAAACCTTTCTTTTGCTTAATAAATCTTTTTTACATAAATTTCTAAAAAAACATTAACATTAATACATAAAAATAGAATTTCTTAAGCATTTTCTTTTCTTTTATTAAATATTTTGTTTGTACATATCTAACAAAAACTCAAAAATAAATAAAATACTTAATATTGCATTAGGTTAACATATTTTTCTCACTTGTAAATAATCATATACACTTACACAAATACTTTTGATACATTGCTTTTATTCTTATGCATTGATACATGCTACATTGAGAATGCGATTCGATTTGGTTGTAAATATTATTTGGACACTACTATCCTGATATGACTCATCTCCATTTGTAAACACTTGTACCCCCATTCCAGGATACTTATTTGTAATAGTTTAGACTTTAAATTCCCGCAATTTATCGCTTTCTATATACTGTATAGTAATTAGGGTTTGTATGCGAAGATTCAAAATCAACCGCTAGATAACCTAATACAAGATAAATGCATGACAATCAATACACAATTCACACTTGCACCCCTAGGGTAATCCCGCTTGTTGCCTTCCAAATTGGGCCATGCTTGCATGTTGAGTTTCTTTGGCAAAACAAAACAAATCGAATGATCATAGTCCCTCGATGACACTTTCGAAGTTGCCTAAATAAAAATGATCAAGTCCCTCAAGCAAATTGCCAAAGACACTGGGCACCATTGCATTCATTGTCTAAACGATGACCCGCGCCTGTCCCGTTAACATCCTAACATAAGATTGTCCACCAAATACAATGGTGGAACAATACTGTTAAAAGGGTTAAAACATGAGAAACGCAAAAACTCAAGTCAGTTCTCCCACCGTATCACAGTACTCAAGCTTTAATTTATTAATATAACGTGTGTTTCCTTTTTGTCTAAAACAAATTTGAATATTTAAAATCCTTGAAATCATTGCATATGCATTTACCATTCATCATAACATAAGCCGGTTTCTTGCAACAAGTCTCCTCATCTTTCTACTATTTATTTCAGTAAGATGGATCTCAAGCAAACGGTGAAGGACCTCCAAGCTCAAAATGCTCAGTTTCAACAGATGTTCTTAACTCTAGCCAAAGGACAAGAAGAGTTGAAAACCTTGCTGGTTTAAGAGAAAAAGAAGAAAGCAAAGAAAGTAACCGGAATTCTAAATATGGGAAGAAGATTCCAAGGACAAGCAAGAAGGACCTTAGACTTTGCAACGTCATCTGGTGAGAAAGATAATCAAGATGGGAAAGGCAAGGAAGAAGTTGTCCAGCCAGATTCAGAAGAGGAAGAGGAAGAAGAAGATTATTCTGAAGAACAATATCCTCCAGTCGACGATAAGTATAAGCATCTGGAAGAACGGTTAAGTGCAATGGAAATTCAAAAAGTGTCTGGATTGGACTTTGAGGAGTTGGGTCTAGTATCTAGGATTGTCATTCCCCCAAAATTCAAAGCACCTGTGTTCACCAAATATGACGGAGTTTCATGTCCCAAAATGCATCTCCGGTCCTATGTGACGAAAATCCATCCCCATACCGCTGACAAGGATTTATGGGTACACTTCTTTCAAGACAGTCTGTCTGGAACTCAACTTGATTGGTTTTATCATCTAGAAAGAGCCAATGTTCATAATTGGGAAGATCTGGCCGCTGCCTTTTACAAACAATACCAATACAACACTGATCTTGCTCCCACCCGTACTCAACTTCAGAGTATGGCCATGGTTTCAAGTGAAGGCTTTAAAGACTATGCGCAAAAATGGAGGGACTTAGCAGGAAGAATCCAGCCTCCCCTATCTAAAAGAGATTTGGTAAACATGTTTTTGGGCACCTTGTCTGGTCCCTTCTTTAATCACTTAATTGGGAGTTCATTGGTAGGTTTTACTGAGTTGATACTGACCAGAGAAAGAGTAGAGGCTGGGATAAAGAATGGGAAGATTCAAAAAGATGCATCCTCTGCTACTGTAAGGAAACCATTCATCGGGAAGAAAGAAGTTGTTATTGTATATCCTCGGAGAAATCAAGATAAGGCTGAACACCGTCCAATGGTGGGGGTTGTCATGATTCCTAAACCCGCAACTGCTCAGTAAAGAAACAACCAACCAAGAACAGAAATGCCAGTCAGACAGTTCACCCAAATTAATATGACATTATCTCAAGTATTTTCACATTTGTTAAGATCCAATCTAGTGACTTTGAAAGAAGCTTCAAAGAATCCTAACACAACCTCTCCTCACTATCATCCTAATGCCTATTGTGCATACCATTCTGAGAGTCCCGGCCATGACACTAACAAATGTTGGATTCTGAAAAACAAAGTACAAGATCTTCTTGAAGCCAAAGAGATTAAATTCGACGCGCCAGAAATGCCCAATGTTATCCCTGCCCCTATGCCCAAGCACGACCGTGATATCAACGTCGTGGAGGAAGATATGCTTTTTACCATGGTTGATGAACTTGTGACCCCACTCCTGACTATCAAAAAGAACTTGTTGAATGTTGGTGTTTTCCCAGGCTGTGATGAAAGCTGTCATTTCTGTTTATCCTCACCAACCAGCTGTCCTTTGTTAAAAGCAGGCGTTCAATGCCTAATAGATAACAAGGAAATTTTGTTCGAAAAGACTTCTGTTCCAACTGTTTCTTATAATGATGTTTCCATCGTGACCATTTCCGACAATTCTTCCAGGGTCTCCACCAAAAGACCTGTTAGAATTACATCAGTTCCTAAAGTAGCTTCGTTGATAATTACAATGTCGGGACCAATCCCGTATTCGTCAGACAAAATCGTCCCTTGGAATTATGGAGGGGATGTCTACTACCACGGTATCAAGCAAGATTGGCCAGCTACTGAAAATTCAAGTTCTGAGAAGGTTGACTCTGATATCAATAATATTGTAGGGACTAGTAAGATAACCCGAAGCGGAAGGGTTTTCTCTCCAGAAATTTCTCTTTCAAAAGTTGTTTATGGACCCGTAATCATTCATGTTGTTGTTGCTCCTCCAAAGGCTATTCTCAGTCCTACAATCATCTCTGCTAATACTCATGTTGACAAAACTATTGCAATCCCTGTTATCACCCCTACTGATATTCCTGCTGCTGAATCAACCAAGACTCGAGGTAAAGGTATTCTGGTTGAGCCTGTCTAGACGAAGGCACAATCAGTGGCTATCCCTGAGACCTCCCGGAAAGAGATGGAGGAAATTCTAAAGATCATAAAAAGAAGCAACTACAACGTAGTCGAGCAACTGGGGCAAATTCCATCAAAAATTTCCATGCTGGCTTTATTATTATGTTCCTAGGCTCATGCAAAGGCCTTAGTAAAATTCCTGAAAACTGCCCATGTACCCCAAGAATCATCTGCCAATCAGTTCCAAGACTGCGTAGCCAGCTTGACTGTAGATAATGGCTTAGATTTTTCAGAGGTTGATTTAACGCCAAGAGGAAGGAAGCATAATGAGGCATTACATCTCTCAGTCGAATGCAGGGGCATGACTTTGGCTCATGTCTTGGTTAACACCGGTTCGTCTCTAAATATGTTGCCTAAAAAGGCTCTTGATAGGCTTGACTGTGAAGGATTAATCTTGAAGCCTAGAAACATAGTAGTGAGGGCCTTTGACGGCTCAAAAAGGATGGTGCACGGGAAAGTGGACATCCCTATAAAAGTTGGAACCCAAACTTTTGATTCAACTTTTTATGTAATGGATATTCGCCCTTCATATTCCTGCTTATTAGGCCGGCCGTGGATTCACAATGCTGGTGATGTTACTTCTACGTTGCATCAAATGCTGAAATATCCAATTCAGGGGAAATCATCACCGTTCATAGAGAAGAAGAGTATATGGTCAGTCATCTAAATTCCTTCAGATATGTGGAACTAGATGGTGAATTTATTTAAACTCCATTCCAGCACTTTGAAGAAGTCTCGCAGACTGTGGCAGTAACCAAGGCTATGTCTCAAGTCCCCAGGATTACAAGGCCTCCGCTCAAGATGTCGTCTTTGAAGGATGCCAAGGCAGTAATAGAAGAAGGAGCCTAAAAAGTTGTACGTTGCGTTGCGCTCGTGCCGGAGGACCACCCTTGAAGATCAGCAACCACCAAGCCAACGCAATGGAGGATGATGAAGACAGCTACAACCTGGATGATTGGATTTTCCCAACTGTCAGTGGAGGGCTCAGTAACTGGGAGGCTGGAGATTTTATCCCGATCACATTTATCCAATAGTAATTTGTCTTTAAATTTTGTCGGATCTGTAATATTAAAACAATTCAGACTCTTAAAACCTTGTGTCTTACCCGAGGCATAATGGTCCATTTGTAAGGGTTATTATCTCATTTCCATATGACATCAATGAATCATGGACGTTTTTTGCATACAAACTTTGTGCTCATTGTTTTTATTTTTTACATTTTTCATTTCTTTCAAAGATAGTTATACTCTTACACACACTCACACTAACAATGCAGGTCTACATCCACTCAGGATCCCATGGGTAACGGTTCTGCTATGGCTTTTTGTGACTCTGAAAATCTAATCTACCAAGCCGAAGACGAAGGTAAGGAAGATTGTGAAGTGCCGGGAGAACTCGACAGGTTACTACAACAAGAAGAGAGGACCATTCATCCCCACGAAGAACCAGTGGACACAATTAATCTAGGTACCGAAGAATACAAGAGAGAAGTTAAGATGGGTGCCAATCTGGAACCCAGTGTCAAAGAACGTCTAATTCAGCTGCTACATGATTATGTTGAGATCTTTTCCTGGTCATATGAAGACATTCCAGGACTTGATGCAGATATCATAGTACATCGTCTTCCTACAAAAGAGGACTGCCCACCGGTAAAACAAAAGGTCTGTCGCATGCAAGCAGACATGTCAGAGAAGATCAAAGCAGAAGTCATGAAATAATTCAATGCCAGATTCTTGGCCGTCACCTCCTATCCATAATGGGTTGCCAATGTTGTTCCCGTGCCTATAAAGGATGGCAAAGTACGAATGTGCATGGACTACCGAGATTTGAATCGGGCAAGCCCTAAGGATGATTTCCCACTTCCCCACATTGATATTCTAGTTGACAATACGACACAGCATAAAGTGTTTTCCTTCATGGACGGTTTCTCACGCTACAACCAAATCAAAATGGCGCCTGAGGACATAGAGAAAACAACCTTTGTCACACAGTGAGGCACATTCTGCTACAAGGTTATGCCATTCGGGCTGAAGAATGCTGGGGCAACCTATCAACGTGCTATGGTATCTCTTTTTCACAACATGATACATCACTAAATAGAGGTATATGTGGATGACATGATAGCCAGATCTCAACCAGAAGGAGAGCATCTTGACCATTTACAGAAACTCTTTGAGAGACTAAAGAAATACAAGTTGAGGTTGAACCCAAATAAATGCACATTTGGGGAGAGGTCCAGTAAACTCCTAGGCTTTGTTATCGGTAATAAAGTTATTGAAGTGGATCCTGTCAAGGTGAAAGCAATACAAGAGATGCCTGCTCCTCATACTGAGAAGGAAGTCAGAGGATTCTTGGGACGGTTAAACTACATTGCCAGATTCATTTCTCACCTGACAGCTACTTGTGAACCAACCTTCAAATTACTGAAGAAAGATCAAGTAGTCAAATGCAATGAAGAGTGCCAAACTGCTTTCGACAAGATCAAAGAGTACCTGCAAGAGCCTCCTGTTTTGATGCCACCAGTCGAGGGAAGACCATTGATCATGTATCTAACTGTTTTGGAAAATTCAATGGGGTGTGTGTTGGGGCAGCATGACGAGTCTGGCCAAAAATAGCATGATATTTATTACCTGAACAAAAAGTTTACCGATTGTGAAACAAGATATTCACTGCTTGAGAAAACTTGTTGCACTCTGGCATGGGCTGCTCGCCGACTAAGACAGTACATGCTGACCCATACTACCTTATTGATATATAAAATTGATCCAATAAAATACATCTTTGAGAAGTCTGCCCTCTCTGGGAGAATAGCAAGATGGCAGATGATCCTGACAGAATATTACATACAGTATACTACCCAGAAAGCAATAAAGGGTAGTGTACTAGCTGATCACCTTGCTCACCAAGCTGTAGAAGACTACCAGTCCATGAAGTTCGAATTCCCAGATGAAGATATCATGATGGTAAATAACCATGAAGAATTCAGACCATATGAAGGACCTTAGCAAGGATCCCGATGGACCCTGGTTTTTGATGGGGCATCCAACGCACTCGGCAATGGTATTGGTGTTGTACTATTATCTCCTGAAGAATGTCATACTCCCTTTACTACAAGAATCTGCTTCAGTTGTACAAACAACATGGAAAAATACGAAGCGTGCATTTTTGGTCTCAAAGCTGCCATAGATTTGGGGATCAAATCCTTAAATGTATATGGAGGTTCAGCTTTGGTCATCAGCCAGATCAAAGGGGAATGGGACACCAAACACCCTAACCTTATCCCTTACAAAGAACATGTGTTGACATTGATCCCACATTTTGAGAAGATTACCTTCGAGCATTTCCCGCGAGAAGAAAATCAGCTAGCAGACCCACTAGCCACAATGTCATCCATGTTTAAACTTAAATGGGATAACGAGGCTCTCTAGATCACCATTAAACGAATGGATGAACCAGCTCACTATCATGAGATTAATACTGAAGAAGTAGTGGACCAGCCTTGGTTTCACGAAGTCAAGAAGTATCTCGAGGCTCAAGAATATCAGGAAGGAGGTTCAGTCAATGATAAGAAGTTCTTAAGGAGATTCTCTGCTAAGTTCTTCCTTAGTAATGGAACTCTCTACAAACGCAACCATGACTTTGTTTTGCTCTGTTGCATAGACAATGTTGAGGCAGAAAATATCATGGCTGATCTACATGAGGGCACTTTTGGAACCCATTCCAGTGGGCATACGGTGGCAAAGAAAATCCTATGGGCAGGCTATTACTAGTCTACCATGGAAACAGATTGTTATCAACACTCTCGAACCTGCCACAAGTGTCAGATCTATACTGACAAGGTGCACGTACCTCCGGTTCCTCAAAATGTCTTAATGGCTCCTTGGCCCTTTGCTATGTGGGGCATCAATATGATTGGGGAAATCAAACCAAAAGCCTCCAATGGACACCGCTTCATCTTAGTGGCCATTGACTATTTTACAAAGTGGGTTGAGGCGGCCTCTTTCGCTTCTGTCACAAAGAATGTTGTAGCCCGGTTTATTAAAGAGAATCTCATCTGTCGGTACGGTATCCTGGAGAGGATCATCACAGACAACGGTACGAATCTTAACAACACTATGATCACTGCCCTGTGCGAGCAATTCAAGAACCAGCATCACAATTCTTCCCCTTACCGGCCAAATATGAATGGTGTTGTCAAAGCCGCAAATAAGAACATCAAAAAGATCATACAGAAAATGACAGTCACATACAAGGACTAGCATGAGATGCAACCATTCGCTCTCCACGGGTATCTTACCACAACGCGCACATCAATCGGGGCAACACCCTACTCTCTGGTTTACGGCATGGAGGTTGTCTTGCCTATTGAGGTCCAGATCCCCTCTCTGAGAATTATGAAGGATGCAAGGCTGAATGAAGAAGATTGGATTCAGACCTGACTTGATCAACTGAATTTGATTGATGAGAAAAGGCTTACTGATGTTTGTCATGGTCAAATGTATCAAAAACAGATGATTAAGGCTTTCAATAAAAAGGTCAGACGCCAAGTATATCAAGTCGGGGATTTGGTGGTTAAACGTATCATACTGCTGCAAGGTGATCCCAGGGGAAAATAGACTCCTACATACGAAGGACCATTTGTAATCAAAAGCATATTCTCTGGTGAAGCAATGATCTTGACCACTATGAATGGCGATGACCTTCCGCACCCCGTGAATGCGGACATAGTCAAAAGATACTACGCATAAGAAACCTGCTAGGTTGACACACCTAGGTAAAACAAGGGAATCTCGGAGAACCAAAAAGGTTCGGGAAAAAATTAGGGATAAAACAAAAAAAATTGTACACCCGGCAAGTTGAAAACCCGAAAGGGCGACTTGGGCAGAAAAGGGTATCCCGATGGACTGAAAATCCGAAAGGGCGGTCCAGGAAAAAGTTAGGGATTTAAAGCATATGACTATGTCCCGTTGGATCACCTTACGGATAACCTTCAAACTCAGAGGTTCTGATCAATTCAATCAGCTTCAGACAAGGCAACAAATAGATAAGATGCTCAGAGACACGAAGGCTATAACAGAATGGGAACCCCATGGGATTATTTCACATAGCTATCTTTTCTTTGTATCAAATTTTCATTCTTTTTTTTACTACGGAATTCTCTTACTAGAATGTTTGTCTCATTGTACAAAAATACTTACTCAAATTCAATACAAAGGTATCCCTTTGAAAGTGCAAAACTATCTGCTTCTCTTTACTCTTGTGCTTTGTTTACAAAAAACGTCCAATGATTTATTTTTGAACATATGCATTTGAACATAATTACTATTTACAAATAAAAAAATAGAAAGACAATCACTAATGGCTTTAAGAAATAGGGAAATCTCTCTAAGCTATTTCCATGAAATCCCCTGCAGTGTGCAGTTTAATCCCCAGCGGAACAAAGCTTCCGGTTAAATCCCCAGTAGAAGTCGTTCAATTTCTCAGGATTTCCCAACAGGATTTTACAAGCAGTACACGTCATTTCCCTTACAACAGAATTTATTTCTCTAAACGAAAATTCATCAACACTTCAACTTCACAACATGAAGACTTACACTCCATATCCTCAGCGACAATCAGGGGTTTATTTTCCCCAATCCAACAGCAGTGCAGCAAATTAACTCACATACGCATACATTGCATCCATATATCATAAACATCGATAACCTGAATGCATACCATGCATTTCATACAACATAACATTGCATATTAGCTAACATTTTACCCTTTTCAGGATAAAGTTTGATCAACAGGTACCATTAACAACATTCAAATTCAATCTTCATATACAGTTCAGATACGCTCCAGACACGGATGTCATTCTGATACTCAATCAGATTCAACTCTCAGATACAGTTCATATACGCTACAGACACTGATGCCATCCAGATACTCATTCAGATTCAAGCTTTCAGATACAATTCAAATATGATCTAGACACGAATGCCATCTTGATACTCATTCAGATTCAATCTTCAGATACAGTTCAGATACGCTCCATACACAGATGCCATTCTGATACTCATTCAGATTCAACTCTCAGATACAGTTCAGATACGCTCCAGACACGGAAGTCATCCTGATACTCATTCAGATTCAATTTTTCAGATACAGTTCAGGTACGCTCCAGACACGAATGTCATCCTGATACTCATTCAGATTCAATCTTTAGATACAATTCAGATACGCTCCAGAGACGGATACTCATTCAGATTTAACTTTCAGATACAGTTCAGATACACTCCAGACACGGATGTCATCCTGATACTCATTCAGTTTCATCTTTTCAGATACAATTCAGATACGCTCCAGACATGGATGCCATCCTGATACTCATTCAGTTTCAGCTCTCAGATACAGTTCAGATACGCTCCAGACACAGATGCCATCCTGATACTCATTCAGTTTCAGCTTTTCAGATACAGTTCAGATATGCTTCAGACATGAATTCCATCCTGATACTCATTCATATTCAGCTCTTAGATACAGTTCAGATTCGCTCGAGACACGGACGCCATTCTGATACTCATTCAGTTTCATCCTACATATACGGTTCAGCAATCATTTCTGGATGGCATCTACAAACCCATCTCTAACAAATTTCAATCGTCCCTCCAAATGGCATCTTTAAGCCAATTCCCTATACCATCAACCATCACATCACCGAGTGCAAATTTTTGGGCACTCTAATGTCCAATCATCTTCCACCTTCGAGTCACGAATGGCAAAACTCGTCAATCTAACTCTTCAGGCTTAAGAAGATTGAACAGGGGCAGCTGTTGTACCCCAAAATTTTCCCTCCCACTTATCAAGATTTTTCTCACAAGATCTCCTTTGGCTCAAGACTGCACGAGGGTTGATTAGCTCAAGACACCTCCTTAAGCACTGATGACCAAAATTAGGGTTTGAGATTGCACAAGGATATTTGAACTTCCAATGCCTCATATGACCTTCATGGATCATTATAGACCCTCAAGATTACTCATGTCAAGTTTCAAGCTTTGGATCACACTTTTGCTCAGTCAATATAGTAGTTGACCTAAAAATCAGCTGTATTGGGGAAAAAGTCAACTATGGCCAATTTACAGTCAAACTTCACAATTTTTTATCCACATCAACATTGTAAACTCATATGTATCATTTGATCAAGTTTGGACCACAAAAAATACCAAAAAAAATATTCTTCTCATAAACTTAATTTTCTTTTTTAATCAATTAATAGATTAGGGTTTTATTAAATTTCTTTTCCTAGTAAATTTAGGTTTTTACTTTTAATTAATTATTTTCCCTTTAGTTAATTAGGTTAAAATCAAAACCCCTTTTCTCTAAAAAAATCCAAACAAATATCCATTTACTTTACATTTACATTCTTGAATAATTATTCATTTTTGTACATTTATTTATTCAATTCTTGTACCAATTCGATATGGTTGTAATAGATTAATTAGGTTTATTTTCTTGCAATCCCCATTTATAATTTGTACACCCCCCTCCCACAAGTATTGTAATAGCATAGTAATTTTAAATTCCGCAACTTATCGCTTTATATACAAATGCTAGTAATTAGGGTTTAATTGGAAAGACTAAAACCAATCAATTAGAAAACCCTAATCAAAGACAAAATCAAGCATGAAAACAATACACTTGCACACAAACACCCCCTAGGGTAAATCCACTTGGTTTCCTTACAAAATGGTCATATTACGCATGTGAGGTATCTTAGCAAAAACAAGCCAAATATAAGATCATAGTCCCTCGATGACGCTATCTAAGTTTCCTTCCAAATGATCTTGGTTCCTAAAAGAGAATGATAAGATACCTTGCACATTGCTAATCATGGTTGTACAATGACCCACGCCCGTCCTATTTACATCCAAAGATAGGGTTACTTACCAAATCAATGGTAAGATAACAATGTCAATGGAAAAGGAAATGAACATGAAAGACTTTTGAGTAGGTAGAGTGATCCTAATTACTTGCTCAATTTTAAAACAAAACATCCTTGCTATTTTTAAAATAAACACTTACACTTTTAAAACATCTTACAAAACTTGAAAACATTTTCTAAAGATCCACACTTTGTATACATTCTTACAAACGAGAATCATTAAAAAGTTTGCCTAAACAAATTACCTCTTTACAAAATACTTTCAAAAACCACACAAAGCACAATTTCAAACAAAAGCAAGTCATCTAGCAAGTAACTAAGAGCCCATGGAAAACCATGGATGAAAAGGGTGCTGATACCTTCCCTTTTCATAATTTACCCCCCGAACTCAAGAAATAATCTCAAAGGTCATTCCTGTGCTATTTTCACCTTTCCTTTTGGATAAAAGAAAAGTCGATGGCGACTCTTGCTAACCGCAACATTTGTGATCAAACGCAAAACCTTCAAGTCAGTTCTCCCAGCGTATCACAGAACTGGCGACTCTGCTGGGGATAATTCTAAAAGTGGGGTTACCTTAGGGTTAGGTCACATTTACTTGCTTTCTTTGTTTGACTTGTTTGCTTTACATTATGGTTCTTTGTTTAGGTTTGAATCCTCTACCCGGATTTGGGATACCTTATAGGTAAGTAGCAATACATTATGGAAACTGTGCGGGGTATACCGACATGGACTAAGCAATAGCTACGTTAGTGCGACATATTTGTGGGTACCGGTAGCCCTTGAGTTAATCAAGGAGAATACGGGGCCGCTGAGTGATGTCATGAAGCACTAATGAACTTTTAGAACCTTTACTTGACCAACTTGGCATTTAGGACGTATTGAGATGACCGGCTTTGGTGCAGTCCGAAGTTGGTAGATACTCAATACTACACTCATTGAGGTTTGTTTTTTTGGGATATTTCGGTCGCCATTAAAGAGGCTTGTGCTGAAACGATGACCAAGGAAACAAACCGGTGATATTGAGCTCCTTAGAACCCGGTTACTATTACTAGGATAGGTTTGAGCCAACTAAACTTCAAGAGGGTACTTAAAGACTTATTTGCTTTATTTGTATATACATACTTGTACATAACATCATGAACATCATAACATCATACTCATTGACTAACCATTTCAAGGATCTTGGGATTTATCTTTGTTCTTGTTTTGTAGGACATGGATTTTATTCGCAGGAAAACCATTCAAGTCAATCTTGTAAGGATCCCTCCTCAACTTAAGGAGCTAGCATCAAGGATTCCTGAAAACTCTCCATTTACCGAAAGACATGGTCTCCTACTAAACTTGGTCACCTCCAATACTAATGAAGACATGTTGAAAGTGCTCTTTCAGTTCTTTGATCCTTTACACCATTGCTTCACATTTCCCGATTATCAACTTGTACCAACTTTGGAAGAATTCTCCAAACTCTTGAGGATTCCCATTCTCAATCAACTACCTTTCAATGGTACAGAAAGAGATCCAAAGCCAGAAGATATTTCTCAAGCTCTATACTTGCAACCATTTGATGTCACGACTAATTGGGAAACAAGGAGTGGTGTCAAAGGTTTCCTAGCAAAGTTCTTGTTTGAGAAAGCCCAAAACTTTTGGAACTCTTTGGATTTGCAAGCCTTTGAGGAAATTGTGGCTCTCCAAATCTATGGGATGGTTTTGTTTCCAAATCCTGACTAACTCATAGATGTGAACGCCATCAAGATCTTCATATCCTGCAACCTGGTGCCTACTTTGCTATGAGACATCCTACACACTTTTCACACTCGCACTATGAGGAAAAGAGGGATCCTTATGTGTTGTACTCCTCTCTTGGCAAGATGGTTTATTTTGCATCGTCCCCGATCTGTATTGATGAACGAGCAAGGTTCAAGGTGGTCACAAAGGTTGATAACGCTCAAAAATTCAGACATCCATTTGTGTTCCCAGTCTATATAGAATGTTACTATTATCGACCGTTATGGAGAATTCCCTAATGTCCCTTTACTTGGAATTAGGGGAGGTATCACCTACAACCTCTGCTTAGCCTTAAGACAGTTTGGTTATGCCCGAAGGGATGGCCCTCATGAGATGCTCATTCAAGGTTTAGTATTTGACTACGAGAACAACGATCAAGGTCTTCGCCAGAGATTCATCCGAGCTTGGAGGATGTTGAACAAGGTAGATAGCAAGACATTGGGGCATAAGAATTCCATCCCTCTTGAGCCTTACCTCAAATGGGTACGGACTCGCGCTCAAAGTCTTATGATGCCTTATCCCTCCATTCTCCTGGTAATCATTGAGCCTGTTATTGAAGGAGATGTTCCATACACTATCCTGCATCCTGACATGCCTACCTCTCTTGAAGACTTACAAAGAGATTGGATACAACTCAATGGGGAGCAAGACACCTTCGAAGCCCAATTCTACGATGGCGAGAAGAAGGTTTTGGAACTCACTAAGCAACTTCATGAGGAGCAGACTCTGAATGCCTACATCGCACCAAAGAGGATGTGTACTACCTTTTTATCTTAGAGTTTTTGTATTTTTTTGCCCAAAGAAGCATTGATGTACTCAAGCTTTAATTTATCAATATAACGTGTGTTTCCTTTTTGTCTAAAACAAATTTGAATCTTTAAAATCCTTGAAATCATTGCATATGCATTTACCATTCATCATAACATAAGCAGGTTTCTTGCAACAAGTCTCCTCATCTTTCTACTATTTATTTCAGTAAGATGGATCTTAAGTAAACGGTGAAGGACCTCCAAGCTCAAAATGCTCAGTTTCAACAGATGTTCTTAACTCTAGCCAAAGGACAAGAAGAGTTGAAAACCTTGCTGGTTTAAGAGAAAAAGAAGAAAGCAAAGAAAGTAACCGGAATTCTAAATATGGGAAGAAGATTCCAAGGACAAGCAAGAAGGACCTTAGACTTTACAACGTCATCTGGTGAGAAAGATAATCAAGATGGGAAAGGCAAGGAAGAAGTTGTCCAGCCAGATTCATAAGAGGAAGAGGAAGAAGAAGATTATTCTGAAGAATAATATCCTCCAGTCGAGGATAAGTATAAGCATCTGGAAGAACGATTAAGTGCAATGGAAATTCAAAAAGTGTCTGGATTGGACTTTGAGGAGTTGGGTCTAGTATCTGGGATTGTCATTCCCCCAAAATATAAAAGCACCTGTGTTCGCCAAATATGACGGAGTTTCATGTCCCAAAATGCATCTCCGGTCCTATGTGACGAAAATCCATCCCCATACCGCTGACAAGGATTTATGGGTACACTTCTTTCAAGACAGTCTGTCTGGAACTCAGCTTGATTGGTTTTATCATCTAGAAAGAGCCAATGTTCATAATTGGGAAGATATGGCCGCTTCCTTTTACAAACAATACCAATACAACACTGATCTTGCTCCCACTCGTACTCAACTTTAGAGTATGGCCATGGTTTCAAGTGAAGGCTTTAAAGACTATGCACAAAAATGGAGGGACTTAGCAGGAAGAATCCAGCCTCCCCTATCTGAAAGAGAGTTGGTAGATATGTTTTTGGGCACATTGTCTGGCCCCTTCTTTAATCACTTAATTGGGAGTTCATTGGCAGGTTTTACTGAGTTGATACTGACCGGAGAAAGAGTAGAGGCCGGGATAAAGAATGGGAAGATTCAAAAAGATGCATCCTTTGCTGCTGTAAGGAAACCATTTATCGGGAAGAAAGAAGTTATTGTTGTATATCCTCAGAGAAATCAAGATAGGGCTGAACACCGTCCAATGGTGGGGGCTGTCATGATTCCTAAACCCGCACCTGCTCAATAAAGAAACAACCAACCAAGAACAGAAAGACCAGTCAGACAGTTCACCCGAATTAATATGACATTATCTCAAGTATTGCCACATTTGTTAAGATCTAATCTAGTGACTTTGAAAGAAGCTCCAAAGAATCCTAACACAACCTCTCATCACTATCATCCTAATGCCTGATGTGCATACCATTCTGAGAGTCCCGGCCATGACACTAACAAATGTTGGACTCTGAAAAACAAAGTACAAGATCTTCTTGAAGCCAAAGAGATTGAATTCAACGCGCCAGAAATGCCCAATGTTATCCCTGCCCTTATGCCCAAGTGAAGGGGTGAAAAACACGAGAAGGGGGGGTTGAATTGTAAAACTGAAATCTTAAAGCAATTGACAAGATATTTTTATCCTGGTTCGTTTGATCTCAAACTACTCCAGTCCACCCGTCAAGGTGATTTCGCCTCTCTCCAACGAGGTCTTAATTCACTATATTCAACTGAATATTACAGACTGCTTTAACAACTGCTAAAGCCTTCTTGATTCAAACCACAATCCGGTTTGTCAAGGCAACACTTTCTCACAAAGGTATAAAACAATGTGTGTGAATGTTTTCTACAAAACTTTATCACAACTGTGATGTATACACAAAATGAAGCTTAGAAACTAGATTGCTAAACACTAATGGAGTATCAGAGTTTGTGGTTTAGCAAAACTGGTAGATGAAGATTATTGTTCAGCTTTGTGCGTGTAGAGATTTTTGAGAGCCTTAGCCATTATAATCTTCGAAGCCTTGTTTATATAGCACTTGAGAAGATGAACGTTGAATGCAATATTCTTGATTCAATGCTAATAACAAGCTTTCCTTTTTGAGCAGATCTTGTCTAGAATGAGGCCGTTGGGATTAATTAGCTTTCAATGCACAGTACCGTTGCTTCTTCAATGCACGTTCTGGCTTGGCTCATTCTGATTCTGCTTCGCTGCTGATGAACTTTTGTGTTTCTGTATCAGAGTGTTTACGCGCAGTTCTGTTCATCAAGCTTCAGCATGTACGTGAGTTGATCATCTGATCTTGACGTTCTGATTCAGCAACTTCTGATGCTGGTGTATGAAATCAAATTCTGATGCTGAAGAAGTGATCTTGCTTATTTGAATCAGCGTATCTGCAAGTCAGAGCATAGTAATTTTAGGCAGCATATAGTTCAAACATGAAACATATAAATACTATATCTTTTCACTTTGTTATCATCAAAACTCAAATATAGGGTAGTAGATTCAAACATTGTTCTAACAATCTCCCCCTTTTTGATGATGACAAAAACTAGATATTTTAAATGAAAAATAACGTGAAAAGGTGTCTGGGAAATGTTTCAGAGTTAAGAAGTAAGGAGAAATCAGAGTTAAGAGATACTCCCCCTGAGTTTGTTACTTCCCTTTGATATACATGTTCTTCAGGATCAGATCTTTTTCTTTCTTTGAACATCAGATTGTAAGAGTCTTTGACTTATCAGAGAGCAGAGCTTCAGAGCTTTTCCTGTCAGAGCTTTGCTTTGGATCAGAGTATTAGGTCGATCAGAACTTCAGATTGATCAGAGCAACATTGATCAGAGCTTCTACATTTTGATCAGAGCTTCTAGTCTTCATAGTGTTCAGGAGCTTCCTTGTGCCTGTAGACTTTAAACAAAACAGAAAAACATTTCAAGTAATAGAGTTAGAATGTTTGAGAATTTCTGTCTAGTTAGCCGTTATTGATTTTAAATATCATTCTTGTTCTCCCCCTTTTTGTCAGCAATCAAAAAGTGTTGGTGATGTGCTAAAACAATTTAGATCAGAAAAACAAATTATATTAAAATAGTTCAGAATCAGAGCAAAAGAACATTACAAAAACATAGTCAAAACAGGACATCAGAACATAGTTAAAATGATTATGCATGAAGAAGATTTAAGGTTGAGGGGGCATGCGTGAGAATAGGCTCTCCAGCATCGCTTGAATCTTTTCAGAAGTTTCATTCTGCTTCTGAACCATGTTGACAACAGTGTCAATCTTGCTGTCCTGCACATCCATTCTTGCCTTCATCTTCTGATCATTGTCATCCATCCGCTGCTGCAGACGAATGTCATTCAGCCTTAATTCTTCCAGAGCCTGCCTGTCCAAGGCAGCTTGAGAAGCATCAGAAGGAGGAGGCTTCTCAGAACTTTCAGCGACATCTTCTGCTTGACTTTCAGCCTGAATGGTCTTGTCTTCTTCTGATGGATGCACCTGTGCAGCTTACTGTTTCTCAGACCAAGATTCACTGTCCAGAGGGAGCACAACTTCCTGAGGCAGCTGACTTTCAACTTCCTTCAGCAGCTTGCTGAAGTTCTGTTGTGCCTGCTCATAGTTGACATCCTGCAACTTGAGGGCTTCAGCACGTACCCATAATCTGAACTGTGACCAGAGCTGATCAGAAGCAGCTGGGTCAATCATCCCAGGACAGACTTGCTTCAAAGAAGCAATCCATTGCAGCACACCTGTTTCAAAATTCAAAATACCAGAGCCAACATCTGGTTGCTTTGGTTTGGGAATGGCAATTTTGTGTCTTAAATCAGCAAGACGTTCAAGACTTGTTAAGTCAATGAAAGTTTTGCTGGGGTTTTCAGAGGTTTGCTGAGAGGCTGTTTGTTTTGGAGGAGGGGTATCAGAATCAGAGTCAGATATTTCGATTGGAGTGGATGGTGGTTTGGGAGTATTTGGAGGTGTTGATTCCTCTGAAGAAGGTAACTGGGGCATGACAATAGTGGTTCCACATGGCAACTGGATTGCCAGCGGTGAAGGTTGAGGTGAGTGAGGGTCAGATTTATGAGGAGAAGGGGTTTTGGAATGGTGAAACTCTGTTTGTGGTGAAGGTGGATTATTTTCTGGTTGAGGAGGTGGAATCTCTGATTGCTCAGGGATCAGAGGTTCTTCTGTGAGAGGTTGTTGTTGTGGTTCTGGTTCTGGTTCTGGTTGTTGTTGTTGTTCTGGTTCAGGAGGAGGAATATTTGGTGGTTCAGAAATTGGTTGAGCAGAAGCATGTTCACGCTCAATATCAGCTAGCACTCGGTCAAGTGCTGGTGTTGTTGAAACTGTTGGTTGTTTGGGGAGTTTGGTTCTGGGTCTTCTGAGTAGTAAGGCCTCAGAAGGGTCTTCTGGTATGGTTTCATCAATAGTAGGGATTGGGATGGATATTCTGTGGGAAGTTTGAGGAGGGGCAGCAGATGTTGGAATAGTAGATGAAATTAAAACAGGGGCAGCAGATGAAGTACCTCTTTTCTTTGGAGTCTGATGAGATGATCCTTCTGCTGGCGCTTTCCTCTTCTTTGTCTTCTTCTGAGTCACTTCTGGTTGGGTTTGACTCAGATCTTTGATCTTCAGCTTTGAACCTGTATCTTCTTCCTTGTACGCATCTGGATACCTGAGAAACAACTCTGGTTTGGATTCCATTTCAGAAAATACCGGAAAATCACTCAGAGGCACTCTTCTGCTGGAGATATCAGCAGTTGAAGTAGCTCTGGGTTCC
This sequence comes from Vicia faba, assembly GCA_948472305.1. Taxonomy (NCBI): domain Eukaryota; kingdom Viridiplantae; phylum Streptophyta; class Magnoliopsida; order Fabales; family Fabaceae; genus Vicia; species Vicia faba. The sequence continues at coordinate 1,074,589,978 of OX451740.1, read as the reverse complement.
TTCTGAATATTTTCTATCAGCTTCATCTTTTTCAGGTTCTTAGCGTTCAGCGGTTTTCCAACAGTTGGTTCAATAGTGCTCAGCACTTGAGCTTCGCTCAGATACTCTATCAGCTTATTCTCTGTCAGAATATCTGATATAAGCCTTCCAAACGGTATCCAGTCCCTTTTGGTCCTTTCTTCTTCTCTTGTTTCTTTGACACTGGTCTTGAGATGGTTGAACAAGAAGTGTGCCAGATTGATCTTTACCCTCTGATCAATAAAGTAGATCAGAAACTGCTGATCCACGTTTATATAATCAGGAGAACTTGTTGGTTTCCTGTGGTTGAAGCATCCCAGAACAATCTTGGCCCATACTCTGAAGTGATCCTTCAGATCCTTAATTTTGATGCTGGGCATTCCAAGAGTGAAAATTCTGTTGGCTACCACACCTACATCAGGGCATCTTTCAGCCATGTCCACACAACGGACTCCACCACCACTTTGACCGATTAGCCTTGCAATGAGGTCTTCAGAAATTACAATCTTCTTTCCCATGACAGAGGAGATGACTAGATGTTTAGAAATCTTGGCGTGAATCCAAAATTCCTTGACTAGCGCTGGGAATGTTGGTCCAACCAACCTATCGAAATACCTCTCCCACTTTTGAGCCCTAATTTCTTCAGTTAGGTCAAATCCATTTTCCTTCAAACTTTCAAAGTCGATGATTAACTCAGAGAGAACTTCAAGGTTCTTTACCGGAGTGAGAAGAGTTCTGAGAGGCACCTGATATTGTTCAGAGGTTTCTTTCTTCTGATTGCCTGCAGAAATGCTGGAGGATGCCATTGTTCACACTAAAAAAGCTTTGAGAATGATTTGAGAAAAAAGGTTTGTAGGAGATAAACTCAGAAATATGCAGAAAATGCTTGAGTGATTATGAGAAAGCGTAAAGAATAATAATAAAGGATTAATGTGCTTAAATAGAGTTTTTCAAAATTATTTTTGAAAAATTAAACGTTTTTAAGAGAGAGAAAAAAATAATGATTGCCATTTAACAAGCGTGATTACTTTTCATTAAATGCTTGCTGATTTTGGGGGATTTGAGAAAGATACTTAAAAACGGTTACCAGACATGTGTCTCAATGCACCCAATCAGCGCTTTGCCTTCTCAGAAGCGTGCACGCGTTCTGCTTCAGAGATTTGCTGATGATTGGATGACACTTGTTTGATGTAGTGATCAGCACGTCTGTCTTTGAGATTAGACTCTCAGATCTTTAGACTTGCATCTGATACAATCTGCATGTTCTATCTTTCTGAAGGAAGATTGATCAGAAGTTCACAGTAATATAATTACATTCTGAAGATAAATATATGGAATTAAAACATTTTCACTCTGGGCATACTTTCATGCTGAGATGTTTCAGAATGAAATTGAACCTATCTTCTGAAAGGGGTTTAGTAAAGATATCAGCCCATTGATGGTCTGTATCTATAAATTTTAAGTTTAAAATACCTTTCTGAATATAGTCCCTAATGAAGTGATGTTTTATTTCAATATGCTTAGCTCTAGAATGTAAAATAGGATTCTTACTTAAGCAAATAGCAGAAGTATTATCACAAAGTATAGGAATGTTACTCTCAAAGATCTGGAAGTGTTCAAGCTGACTTTTCATCCAGAGCATTTGTGTGCTACATCCTGCTGCTGCTATGTACTCAGCTTCTGCTGTTGACAGAGCAATTGTTGATTGCCTTTTGCTGGACCAAGAGATCAGATTTTCTCCCAGAAACTGGCAGCTTCCAGAAGTACTTTTACGTTCCACTCTGTCTCCAGCAAAATCAGCATCACAGTAGCCTACTAAGCTGTAATCACTAGATTTTCTATAAAACAAACCCAGATTAGTAGTACCTTTCAGATACTTGAAAATTCGCTTAACAGCTGTTAAGTGAGATTCTCTAGGATCTGATTGGAATCTAGCACAAATACATACGCTGAATAAGATATCAGGTCTTGAAGCAGTCAGATAGAGGAGAGAACCAATCATACCTCTGTATACTTTCTGTTCTACACTTTTGCTTACCTCTTCTCTTTCCAGAATGCACGTGGGATGCATTGGAATCTTTGATGGCTTACATTCTGAGAGGTCAAATTTCTTCAGAAGATCTCTGATGTATTTGCTCTGATGAACGTAAGTTCCTTCTGGAGTTTGATTGATCTGAATTCCTAGAAAGAATTTCAGTTCCCCCATGAGGCTCATCTCAAATTCTGCCTGCATACACTTAGCAAATTTTCTTCCAAGAGAAGGATTAGTAGAACCAAAAATGATATCATCAACATAAATTTGACAGACTAAAATGTCACTCTTAACTGTTTTACAGAATAGAGTAGTGTCCACTTTCCCTCTGGTGAATTCATTTTCAAGCAGAAAGTTACTTAGCCTTTCATACCAAGCTCTGGGAGCTTGTTTCAGACCATACAGTGACTTCTTTAGTTTGAAAACATGTTCTGGATGTTTTGTATTTTCAAAACCTGGGGGTTGGTGAACATAAACTTCTTCTTCTATATAACCATTTAAGAATGCACTTTTGACATCCATCTGATACAGAGTGATGCCTCTATTAACAGCAAATGAGATTAAAAGTCTGATAGATTCTAACCTGGCGACTGGGGAAAAGGTTTCTGTATAGTCTATCCCCTCTTGCTGACTATAACCTTGTGCAACCAGTCGTGCTTTGTTTCTGATGACTTCACCTTGTTCATTTAGCTTGTTTCTGAACACCCATCTTGTTCCAATGACGTTGAATCCTTTTGGTCTGGGAACGAGATCCCATACGTCGTTTCTGGTGAATTGATTCAGCTCTTCTTGCATTGCCAGAATCCAGTCATTATCCAGAAGTGCTTCATCAATAGAAGAAGGTTCAATCAGAGACACAAGTCCCATAAGAGTTTCTTCAGAGTTTCTGAAGCTTGCTCTTGTTCTGATTGGATCTTCCTTTCTTCCTAGGATAGTCTCTTCTGGGTGATCCAAACTGCTTCTGGGTAATCTCTTCTGAGGTTGATCAGCAGCAGTTGTAGGATTTCTAGCATTGCTTCTTTCAGACGTTGAAGGAATGTCTGTGTTGAGAGCTTCTGATGACTTGTCTTCAGAACCTGCAAATTCAATTTCTATACCTGCAAAAATTTCATTCTGCTTTGACTTTTCAGAGTCAAGCTTATCATCAAAACGAACACTGATTGATTCTTCCACAATCTGTGTTTCTGTATTGTATACTCTGTACCCTCTTGAGCGTTCAGAGTATCCTAACATAATACACTTCTGTGCCTTAGAATCAAACTTGTTCAAATAATTCTTTGTATTTAATATAAAGCAAGTACATCCAAATGGATGAAAATATGAAATGTTGGGCTTTCTGTTCTTCCACAATTCATATGGAGTCTTTTCCAGAATAGGTCTTATTGAGATTCTATTCTGAATGTAGCACGCTGTGTTTATTGCCTCTGCCCAGAAAGTCTTAGCAACGTTTGTCTCATTGATCATGGTTCTGGCTATTTCTTGCAATGTTCTGTTCTTTCGTTCTACAACTCCATTTTGTTGGGGAGTTCTAGGACAAGAGAAATCATGCAGAATGCCTTTGTCATTAAAGAATGACTCAAAATCTTTATTTTCAAATTCTCCACCATGATCACTTCTGACTTTAACGATTCTAAGATCTTTTTCATTCTGAACTTGGTTACAGAAGGTAACAAACACAGAGTGTGACTCGTCCTTGTGTCTTAAGAACTTTACCCATGTCCATCTGCTATAGTCATCTACGATTACTAACCCATACTTCTTACCACTGACTGAAGCAGTTTTAACTGGTCCGAATAAGTCAATGTGCAGAAGTTCTAATGGCTTAGAGGTGGAAACAACATTTTTGGATTTAAACGAAGGTTTTGCAAATTTGCCTTTCTGACATGCTTCACACAGAGCATCTGAATTGAACTTCAAATTAGGAAGTCCTCTGACCAGATTGAGTTTGTTAATCTGAGATATTCTTCTCATACTAACATGCCCCAATCTTCTGTGCCAGATCCACTGCTCGTTGTTAACAGACAGAAGACATTTTACATTCTGACTCTTTAGTTCAGAAAGTTTGATTTTGTAAATGTTGTTTTTCCTCTTACCATTAAACAGGATAGTCCCATCTTTCTGACTAACAGCTTTACATGATTTTTGATTAAAGATTATATCATAACCGTTATCACTTAATTGACTTATGGATAACAGATTATGCATCAATCCATCTACTAGCAGAACATTATTAATAGAGGGAAGATTTCCGTTACCTACAGTTCCAGAGCCAATAATCTTTCCCCTCTGATTGCCTCCAAAGCCAACGTGGCCTCCAGGCTTAAGTTCCAGGCTTTGGAACATATGCCTTCTTCCCGTCATGTGTCGTGAGCAGCCAGAGTCCAGGTACCATGACTGGTGTTTCTGACTTGCTGCTAAAGATGTCTGCAACATGTATTATTTTATCCTTAGGTACCCAGATTTTCTTGGGTCCTGACTTGTTAGTTTTACCAAAACTCTGGTTGAATTTTGGTTTCACAGAGTGCTTACTGCTAGTATATTTGATGTCGTGTGTGTGACCATACACAAAGTGTGAATTTAGAGGAGTGTGTTTAATGGTTAAATCCATGACATTCTTAGGTGTAGGAACCTTACCTTGGTATCCTATTCCTTTCCTGCCGTTTCTGCTAACTCCATAGATCATTGAAGCCATTCTGCTTCTATCTATGCTTTTAGCAAGGAACTTCTGGAAACTGTGATCATACTCCTTGATGATCTCATCAGCGTTGCTGGGAGTTTCAGAAATTGGTTCCTTCTGAGAGTTTTGTAAAGAGTTTTCTAATTTTGAAATTTTATCTCTCAGCTCAGAGTTTTCCAATTTGAGACTCTCAGACTTATTAGAGTCAGATTCAAGATTCCTTTTCAGGTCTCTGAATTTAGCTCTAATCTGCTGATAACGTTCCAGAATTTCATTGAGGCTTTCAGCAAGTTCATCCTTTGTAAAATTAACAGCGAAGTTAGGGAATACCTCTTCTGTGTCTGATTCTGAGTCTGATTCAGAAGCTTCACTATCATCTGGAATGTTAGCCATGAGCGCTATGTTTGCCCTTTCATCATCTGATTCTGAGTCAGCTTCAGACGAGTCAGAGTCATCCCATGTGGCCATGAGACTTTTCTTCTTCTCTCTTCCAAACTTCTTTTTGGGCTTTTCCCTCTGAAGCTTTGGGCAGTCACTCTTGTAGTGTCCTTGCTCATTGCACTCGTAGCAGATGATGTCTTTGGTGTTTGGCTTATTGCTACTGGAGGAGCCTTCAGATCTTCTGTATCCAGAGGAAGAATCTGTCCTTCTGAATCTGGAAGAAGACTCGTTCTGATCAGATCTTCTGGGATTCCTGAACTTCCTTTGTCTTTGCTTCCACAGTTGATTTACTCTTCTGGAGAGAAGGGAAAGTTCGTCTTCTTCTGATGAGGATCCATCAGATGTTTCTTCAACTGCCTGCAAAACTTTAGACTCAGATTTTCTGTTAGATTTTAAAGCTAAAGGCTTACCTTGCTTCTGAGGCTCGTCAGCTTCTAGCTCTATCTCATGACTTCTGAGGGAGCTTATAAGTTCCTCCAGAGTGATCTTGTTGAGATCTTTAGCTAGCTTCAGAGCAGTAACCATAGGCCTCCACTGCTTGGGTAAACTTCTGATTATCTTCTTGACATGGTCAGCAGTAGAGTATCCTTTGTCCAGAACTTTGAGACCAGCTACCAGAATCTGGAATCTAGAGAACATAGTTTCAATGGATTCAGATTCTTCCATTTTGAACGCCTCATACTTCTGAATGAGCGCCAGAGCTTTTGTTTCTTTGACTTGAACGTTGCCCTCATGCGTCATTCTGAGAGAATCAAAGATGTTCTTAGCTGTGTCTCTGTTGGAGATCTTTTCATACTCAGTATAGGAGATGGCACTGAGGAGGATGGTTCTGGCCTTATGGTGATTCTTGAAGTCACGCTTTTGTTGATCAGTCATTGATTTTCTATCAATCTTCTGACCAGTTGCATTCACAGGGTGCGTGTATCCATCTGTCACCATATCCCACAGATCAGCATCATGTGCTAGAAAGAAGCTTTCAATTCTGTCTTTCCAGTAATCAAAGTTTTCTCCATCAAAGACTGGAGGTTTGCCACTGAATCTGTCTCTGTCCTCGTTATTGTCATTGCTGAAGTGAGAATTGTTTCCTGCCATTGTGTTTTTCTGACGCTGGATCTTGTACTGACACGGTTAAGTGTTTTAGCTCAGAACCAGGCGCTCTGATGCCAATTGAAGGGGTGAAAAACACGAGAAGGGGGGGTTGAATTGTAAAACTGAAATCTTAAAGCAATTGACAAGATATTTTTATCCTGGTTCGTTTGATCTCAAACTACTCCAGTCCACCCGTCAAGGTGATTTCGCCTCTCTCCAACGAGGTCTTAATTCACTATATTCAACTGAATATTACAGACTGCTTTAACAACTGCTAAAGCCTTCTTGATTCAAACCACAATCCGGTTTGTCAAGGCAACACTTTCTCACAAAGGTATAAAACAATGTGTGTGAATGTTTTCTACAAAACTTTATCACAACTGTGATGTATACACAAAATGAAGCTTAGAAACTAGATTGCTAAACACTAATGGAGTATCAGAGTTTGTGGTTTAGCAAAACTGGTAGATGAAGATTATTGTTCAGCTTTGTGCGTGTAGAGATTTTTGAGAGCCTTAGCCATTATAATCTTCGAAGCCTTGTTTATATAGCACTTGAGAAGATGAACGTTGAATGCAATATTCTTGATTCAATGCTAATAACAAGCTTTCCTTTTTGAGCAGATCTTGTCTAGAATGAGGCCGTTGGGATTAATTAGCTTTCAATGCACAGTACCGTTGCTTCTTCAATGCACGTTCTGGCTTGGCTCATTCTGATTCTGCTTCGCTGCTGATGAACTTTTGTGTTTCTGTATCAGAGTGTTTACGCGCAGTTCTGTTCATCAAGCTTCAGCATGTACGTGAGTTGATCATCTGATCTTGACGTTCTGATTCAGCAACTTCTGATGCTGGTGTATGAAATCAAATTCTGATGCTGAAGAAGTGATCTTGCTTATTTGAATCAGCGTATCTGCAAGTCAGAGCATAGTAATTTTAGGCAGCATATAGTTCAAACATGAAACATATAAATACTATATTTTTTCACTTTGTTATCATCAAAACTCAAATATAGGGTAGTAGATTCAAACATTGTTCTAACACCAAGCACGACCGTGATATCAACACCGTGGAGGAAGATATGTTTTTACCATGGTTGATGAACTTGTGACCCCACTCCTGACTATCAAAAAGAACTTGTTGAATGCTGGTGTTTTCCCAGGCTGTGATGAAAGCTGTCATTTCTGTTTATCCTCACCAACCAGTTGTCCTTTGTTAAAAGCAGGCGTTCAATGCCTAATAGATAACAAGGAAATTTTGTTCGAAAACACTTCTGTTCCGACTGTTTCTTATAATGATGTTTCCATTGTGACCATTTCTGACAAATCTTCCAGGGTCTCCACCAAAAGACCCGTTAGAATTACATCCGTTCCTAAAGTAGCTTCATTGATAATTACAATGTCGGGATCAATCCCGTATTCGTCAGACAAAACCGTCCCTTAGAATTATGAAGGGGATGTCTACTACCACGGTATCAAGCAAGATTGGCCAGCTACTGAAAATTTAAGTTCTGAGAAGGTTGACTCTGATATCAGTAATATTGCAGGGACTAGTAAGATAACCTAAAGCGGAAGGAATTTCTCTCCAGAAATTTCTCTTTCAAAAGTTGTTTATGGTCTCGTAATCATTCATGTTGTTGTTGCTCCTCCAAAGGTTATTCTCAGTCCTACAATCATCTCTGCTAATACTCCTGTTGACAAAACTATTACAGTCCCTGTTATCACCCCTACTGACATTCCTGCTGCCGAATCAACCAATACTCGAGGTAAAGGTATTCTGGTTGAGCCTGTCTAGATGAAGGCACAATCAGTGGCTATCCCTGAGACCTCCCAGAAAGAGATGGAGGAAATTCTAAAGATCATAAAAAGAAGCAACTACAATATAGTCGAGCAACTGGGGCAAACTCCATCAAAAATTTCCATGCTGGCTTTATTATTATGTTCCTAGGCTCATGCAAAGGCCTTAGTAAAATTCCTGAAAACTGCCCATGTACCCCAAGAATCATCTGCCAATTAGTTCCAAGACTGCGTAGCCAGCTTGACTGTAGATAATGGCTTAGGTTTTTCAGAGGTTGATTTAACGCCAAGAGGGAGGAAGCATAATGAGGCATTACATGTCTCAGTCGAATGCAGGGGCATGACTTTGGCTCATGTCTTGGTTAACATCGGTTCGTCTCTGAATATGTTGCCGAAAAAGGCTCTTGATAGGCTTGACTGTGAAGGATTAATCTTGAAGCCTAGAAACATAGTAGTGAGGGCCTTTGACGGCTCAAAAAGGATGGTGCACGGGGAAGTGGACATCCCCATAAAAGTTGGAACCCAAACTTTTGATTCAACTTTTTATGTAATGGATATTCTCCCTTCATATACCTGCTTATTAGGCCGACCGTGGATTCACAATGTTGGTGTTGTTACTTCTACGTTGCATCAAATGCTGAAATATCCAATTCAGGGGGAAATCATCACCGTTCATAGAGAAGAAGAGTATATGGTCAGTCATCTAAATTCCTTCAGATATGTTGAACTTGATGGTGAATTTATTTAAAATCCAATCCAGCACTTTGAAGAAGTCTCGTAGACTGTGGCAGTAACCAAGGTTGTGTCTCAAGTCCCCAAGATTACAAGGCCTCCGCTCAAGATGCCGTCTTTGAAGGATGCCAAGGCAGTAATAGAAGAAGGAGCCCAAAAAGTTGTACGTTGCGTTGCGCTCGTGCCGGAGGACCACCCTTGAAGATCAGCAACCACCAAGCCAACGCAGTGGAGGATGATGAAGACAGCTACAACCTGGATGATTGGATTTTCCCAACTGTCAGTGGAGGGCTCAGTAACTGGGAGGCTAGCGATTTTGTCCCGATCACATTTATCTAACAGTAATTTGTCTTTAAATTTTGTCAGATCTGTAATATTAAAACAATTCAGACTCTTAAAACCTTGTGTCTTACCCGAAGCACAATGGTCCATTTGTAAGGGTTAATATCTCATTTCCATATGACATCAATGAATCATGGACATTTTTTGCTTACAAACTTTGTGCTCATTGTTTTTATTTTTTACATTTTTCATTTCTTTCAAAGATATTTATACTCTTACACACACTCACACTCACAATGCAGGTCTACATCCACTCAGGATCCCATGGGTAACGGTTCTGCTATGGCTTTTTGTGACTCTGAAAATCTAATCTACCAAGCCGAAGATGAAGGTAAGGAAGATTGTGAAGTTCCAGGAGAACTCGCCAGGTTACTACAACAAGAAGAGAGGACCATTCAGCCCCACGAAGAACCAGTGGACAAAATTAATCTAGGTACCGAAGAAGACAAGAGAGAAGTCAAGATGGGTGCCAATCTGGAACCCAATGTCAAAGAACGTCTAATTCAGCTGTTACATGATTATGTTGAGATCTTTTCCTGGTCGTATGAAGACATGCCAGGACTTGATGCAGATATCATAGTACATCGTCTACCTACAAAAGAGGACTGCCCACCGGTAAAACAAAAGGTTTGTCGCATGCAAGCAGACATGTCAAAGAAGATCAAAGAGGAAGTCATGAAATAATTCAATGCCGGATTCTTGGCCGTCACCTCCTAACCACAATGGGTTGCCAATGTTGTTCTCATGCCTATAAAGGACGGCAAAGTACGAATGTGCGTGGACTACAGAGATTTAAATCGGGCGAGCCCTAAGGATGATTTCCCACTTCCCCACATTGATATTCTAGTTGACAATACGGCACAACATAAAGTGTTTTCCTTCATGGACGGTTTCTCAGGCTACAACCAAATTAAAATGGCGCCTGAGGACATAGAGAAAACAACCTTTGTCACACAGTGAGGCACATTCTGCTACAAGGTTATGCCATTCGGGCTGAAGAATGTTGGGGCAACCTATCAACGTGTTATGGTAGCTCTATTTCACAACATGATACATCACTAAATAGAGGTATATGTGGATGACATGATAGCCAGATCTCAACCAGAAGGAGAGCATCTTGACCATTTACAGAAACTCTTTGAGAGACTAAAGAAATACAAGTTGAGGTTGAACCCAAATAAATGAACATTTGGGGAGAGGTCCGGTAAACTCCTAGGCTTTGCTATCGGTAATAAAGTTATTGAAGTGGATCCTGCCAAGGTGAAAGCAATACAAGAGATGCCTGCTCCTCGTACTGAGAAGGAAGTCATAGGATTCTTGGGACGGTTAAACTACATTGCCAGATTCATTTCTCACCTGACAGCTACTTGTGAACCAACCTTCAAATTACTGAAGAAAGATCAAGTAGTCAAATGCAATGACGAGTGCCAAACTGCTTTCGACAAGATCAAAGAGTACCTGCAAGAGCCTCTTGTTTTGATGCCACCAGTCGAGGGAAGACCATTGATCATGTATCTAACTGTTTTGGAAAATTCAAAGGGGTGTGTGCTGGGGCAGCATGACGAGTCTGGCCGAAAATAGCATGATATTTATTACCTAAACAAAAAGTTTACCGACTGTGAAACAAGATATTCACTGCTTGAGAAAACTTGCTGCGCTCTGGAATGGGATGCTCGCCGGCTAAGACAGTACATGCTGACCCATACTACCTTATTGATATATAAAATTGATCCAATAAAATACATCTTCGAGAAGTCTGCCCTCTCTGGGAGAATAGCAAGATGGCAGATGATCCTGACAGAATATGACATATAATATACTACCCATAAAGCAATAAAGGGTAGTGTACTAGCTGATCACCTTGCTCACCAAGCTGTAGAAGACTACCAGTCCATGAAGTTCAAATTCCCAGATGAAGATATCATGATGGTAAATAACCATGAAGAATTTAGACCATATGAAGGACCTAAGCAAGGATCCCGATGGACCCTGGTTTTTGATGGGGCATCCAACGCACTCGACAATGGTATTGGTGTTGTACTAATATCTCCTGAAGGATGTCATACTCCCTTTACTACAAGACTATGTTTCAATTGTACAAACAACATGGAAAAATACGAAGCGTGCATTTTTGGTCTCAAAGTTGCCATAGATTTGGGGATCAAATCCTTAAATGTATATGGAGGTTTAGCTTTGGTCATCAGCCAGATCAAAGGGGAATGGGACACCAAACACCCTAACATTATCCCCTACAAAGAACATGTGTTGACATTGATCCCACATTTTGAGAAGATTACCTTCGAGCATTTCCCGCGAGAAGAAAATCAGCTAGCAGACCCACTAGCCACAATGTCATCCATGTTTAAACTTGAATGGGATAACGAGGCTCCCTAGATCACCATTAAACGAATGGATGAACCAGCTCACTATCATGAGATTAATACTGAAGAAGTAGTGGACCAGCCTTGGTTTCACGAAATCAAGAAGTATCTCGAGGCTCAAGAATATCAGGAAGAAGGTTCAGTCAATGATAAGAAGTTCTTAAGGAGATTGTCTGCTAAGTTCTTCCTTAGTAATGGAACTCTCTACAAACACAACCATGACTCTGTTTTGCTCCGTTGCATAGACAAGGTTGAGGCAGAAAATATCATGGCTGATCTACATGAGGGCACTTTTGGAACCCATTCCAGTGGGCATACGGTGGCAAAGAAAATCCTACGGGCAGGCTATTACTGGTCTACCATGGAAGCAGATTATTATAAACACTCTCGAACCTGCCACAAGTGTCAGATCTATGCTGACAAGGTGCACGTACTTCCGGTTCCTCTAAATATCTTGACGGCTCCTTGGCCCTTTGCTATGTGAGGCATCAATATGATTGGGGAAATCAAACCAACAGCCTCCAATGGATACCGCTTCATCTTAGTGGCCATTGACTATTTTACAAAGTGGGTTGAGGCGGCCTCTTTCGCTTCCGTCACCAAGAATGTTGTAGCCCGGTTTATTAAACAGAATCTCATTTGTCGGTACAGTATCCTGGAGAGGATCATCACAGACAACGGTACGAATCTTAACAACACTATGATCACTGCCCTGTGCGAGCAATTCAAGATCCAGCATCACAATTCTTCCCCTTACCAGCCAAAGATGAATGGTGTTGTCGAAGCCGCAAATAAGAACATCAAAAATATCATACAGAAAATGACAGTCACATACAAAGACTAGCATGAGATGCAACCATTCGCTCTCCATGGGTATCTTACCACAGCGTGCACATCAATCAGGGCAACACCCTACTCTCTGGTTTACGGCATGGGGGTTGTCTTGCCTATTAAGGTCTAGATCCCCTCTCTGAGAATTATGAAGGATGCAAGGCTGAATGAAGAAGATTGGATTCAGACCTGACTTGATCAACTGAATTTGATTGATGAGAAAAGGCTTACTGATGTTTGTCATGGTCAAATGTATCAAAAACGGATGATTAAGGCTTTCAATAAAAAGGTCAGACGCCAAGTATATCAAGTCGAGGATTTGGTGGTTAAACGTATCATACTTCTGCAAGGTGATCCCAGGGGAAAATGAACTCCTACATACGAAGGACCATTTGTAATCAAAAGCATATTCTCTGGTGAAGCAATGATCTTGACCACTATGAAAAGCGATGACCTGCCGCACCCTGTGAACGCGGACATAGTCAAAAGATACTACGCATAAGAAACCTGCTAGGTTGACACACCTAGGTAAAACAAGGGCATCCCGGCAAACCAAAAAGGTTCGGGAAACAATTAGGGATAAAACAAAAAAATTTGTACACCTGGCAAGTTGAAAACTCGAAAGGGCGACTTGGGCAAAAAAGGGTATCCCGGTGGACTGAAAAGCCGAAAGGGCTCTCCAGGAAAAAGTTAGGGATTTAAAGCATATGACTATGTCCCGTTGGATCACCTTACGGACAACCTCCAAACTCAGAGGTTCTGATCAATTCAATCAGATTCAGACAAGGTAATAAATAGATAAGATGCTCAGAGACACGAAGGCTATAACAGAATGGGAACCCCATGGGATTATTTCACATAGCTATCTTTTCTTTGTATCAAATTTTCTTTCTTTTTTTTACGACGGAATTCTCTTACTAGAATGTTTGTCTCATTGTACAAAAATACTTACTCAAATTCAATACAAAGGTATCCCTTTGAAAGTGCAAAATTATCTGCTTCTCTTTACTCTTGTGCTTTGTTTACAAAAAACGTCCAATGATTTATTTTTGAACATATGCATTTGAACATAATTACTATTTACAAATAAAAAAATAGAAAGACAATCACTAATGGCTTTAACAAATAGGGAAATCTCTCTAAGCTATTTCCATGAAATCCCCTGCAGTGTGCAGTTTAATCCCCAGCAGAACAAAGCTTCCGGTTAAATCCCCAGTAGAAGTCGTTCAATTTCTCAGGATTTCCCAACAGGATTTTACAAGCAGTACACGTCATTTCCCTTACAACAGAATTTATTTCTCTAAACGAAAATTCATCAACACTTCAACTTCACAACATGAAGACTTACACTCCATATCCTCAGCGGCAATCAGGGGTTTATTTTCCCCAATCCAACAGCAGTGCAGCAAATTAACACAACATACGCATACATTGCATCCATATATCATAAACATCGATAACCTGAATGCATACCATGCATTTCATACAACATAACATTGCATATTAGCTAACATTTTACCCTTTTCAGGATAAACTTTGATCAACAGGTACCATTAACAACATTCAAATTCAATCTTCAGATACAGTTCAGATACGCTCCAGACACGGATGTCATTCTGATACTCAATCAGATTCAACTCTCAGATACAGTTCAGATACGCTACAAACACTGATGCCATCCAGATACTCATTCAGATTCAAGCTTTCAGATACAATTCAGATATGCTCTAGACACGGATGCCATCTTGATACTCATTCAGATTCAATCTTCAGATACAGTTCAGATACGCTCTATACACAGATTCCATTCTGATACTCATTCATATTCAACTCTCAGATACAGTACAGATACGCTCCAGACAAGGATGTCATCCTGATACATATTCAGATTCAATCTTTCAGATACAGTTCAGGTACGCTCCAGACACGGATGCCATCCTGATACTCATTCAGATTCAATCTTTAGATACAATTCAGATATGCCCCAGACACGGATGCCATCCTGATACTCATTCAGATTTAACTTTCAGATACACTCCAGATACGGATGCCATCCTGATACTCATTCAGTTTCATCATTTCAGATACAATTCAGATACGCTCCAGACATGGATTCCATCCTGATACTCATTCAGTTTCAGCTCTCAGATACAGTTCAGATACGCTCCAGACACGGATGCCATCCTGATACTCATTCAGTTTCAGCTTTTCAGATACAGTTAAGATACGCTCCAGACATGAATTCCATCCTGATACTCATTCAGATTCAGCTCTCAGATACAGTTCAGATACGCTCGAGACACAGACGCCATTATGATACTCATTCAGTTTCAGCCTACAGATACGGTTCAGCAATCATTTCTAGATGGCATCTACAAACCCATCTCTAACAAATTTCAATCTTCCCTCCAAATGGCATCTTTAAGCCCATTCCCTATACCATCAACCATCACCTCACCGAGTGCAAATTTCTGGGCACTCTAATGTCCAATCATCTTCCACCTTCGAGTCACGAATGGCAAAACTCGCCAATATAACTCTTCAGGCTTAAGAAGATTGAACAGGGGCAGCTGTTGTACCCAAAAATTTTCCCTCCCTCCCACTTATCAAGATTTTTTTCACAAGATCTCCTTTGGCTCAAGACAGCACTAGGGTTGATTAGCTCAAGACACCTCCTTAAGCACTGATGACCAAAATTAGGGTTTGAGATTGCACAAGGATATTTGAACTTCCAATGCCCCATATGACCTTCATGGATCATTATGGACCCTCAAGATTACTCATGTCAAGTTTCAAGCTTTAGATCACACTTTTGCTCAGTCAATTGAGTAGTTGACCTAAAAATCAGCTCTATTGGGGAAAAAGTTAACTATGGCCAATTTACAGTCAAACTTCATAATTTTTTATCCACATCAACATTGTAAACTCATATGTATCATTTGATCAAGTTTGGACCATAATTCCTTAAGAAATTTGATCAAATCTTCAAAAGGGCAAAATGGTCAAAATTAGGGTCTTGACTGGGAAAGGGCAATTTCTGATTTTTGACCTAGCAAATGATCAATTGGTTTAAGGCATGATCTCAAGAGTCCAATTGCACCATTTTTACCTAATGACATGGCTCAAAACATTGCTCAAGTCCAATGGATTGACAGATGAATTTTCAATCAACTAGTCAAAAGTCAATTGTATACCGAAAAGTCAAACTTTGACTTTTTGGTCAAAATCAAATGCCAAAGATCACAATTCATCAAAACATGTCAAAATATGAAACTTATTCATCAAGAAATCCAAAATTCAAGATTTCATTTTGAAAAGTTAAAATTTCTAAACTTAGAAATTTTTCTAAGTGTTGGAAATTTCTAATTTTTTCATATCTTCGAGCAAAATTTTCACCATGATTCAAGCTGATTCAAAGGAAACTTCCAACATGAAAGTTGTAGGTCTCCATGAAATCTACAACTTTACTTTACACAAATCCTTCCAAAAGTGCTTGGATCTCAAGTTATAATTTTAAGAATACATGGTCATGAAACAAAAACAGTGAAATTTTGCGCTAATTTGGTCAGGATTTTGACCCAACTTCATGGATCTTTTTCATATAGTTCCAAGGGGATTCTTCAAAAGTAATTCAAATATGGGTTGTAGAGAACATTGAAAGCTTTCCAAAATGTCCATGAAATCTTTGAGATCATTTTTAGTAGGGATAATCGAAGAGATGAAGTTAGGGTTTTATCACTTGAATTACAAGTCATTTTGTGATGAACAAATTCAAAATTCAAAGTTATGCAGCATAACCTCTACTTTGCAGGCCTCAAACTTGTTAGGCACTCCATAATTAATTGCTTGCACAGATGTTAGAGGTCTTATTTCAAGCATTTAATGCAAGGCCATGCTTTATATCCATTTTGGGAAGAAAGTGCACATTGCCATTTTGATAAAGTAACTTTTTGCACAAAACTTGTTCTTGAGCCTTGCACTTGTTCTCTTCTGATCATACATGTCTCATAACACAAGAGAAATGGTTTAGACACTTACAATCACAAAAACCATGCTTGTACTTCCCCTTGAAACTTTTTTTCCTACTTTTCTTGAAAATCAAGTAACATAGCAAAAAGCTTGAAACTTGTACTTCTGACTTGCCAAACCACTCAAGACTTTTTGCTTATACATACACAAGCCATTTGCCACAACACACGCATGCTTGACCCCTAAAAAACACCAAGAGCTCAGAACTGTATCACATACCTCCATTATTGCCTAACCTGACCAAAAGTTTGAAACTCACATCTCCCTCGTGCATTTTCAAGCCTTTTGGTTCCTAAAGTTTCAAAACATCATTTAGAAATCATCTCACACCCTGTTACAAGACTGTAACACCATTAACACCATCCTCTATTTTCAAAACAGAGCTTTGCACTTGGACTTCTCCAGAACTCCCCAGGCACTTCCAGCTCAAGTTAAGCATCCCATTAGCTTCTTGGGAACTTGAGGAAGCTAACCCAATCATTGGAACTCACTGAAAGCTACTTAAACTCCAAACCCGATACCCTCTTGCAAGGTAAGTTTTCTGACTTTGGAACTTTTCATACAGGCATCATTAATGATTTATTTGTGAATGAAAAATGTAGATATCATTGCCCTAAAGCTAACCATGTCCATAGTTTTCATTAATTTTGCTTGAGCCCAGAGAATTTTAAGATTGAAGTTTCTGAGATTTTTAGGATTCAGATTAGGGCCATTAAAATTCATGCTTATCTTTGATCTATAATTTTATTACTTTGCATTTCTAAAATCGTGAGGAAATTTGCTACAAGTTTCTTGTTTACAGTTTTCATTTTTGTTGAGATTTGAACAAGTTATAGAGGCTCTGGCTGGGCGTGAGGTTGAATATGAAGTTGGCCTCAGGAATGTGTTTGCCATATATATTTATGCTTTGATTTATATAAACGGATGTATAGCCACCTCAATGGTAGAAGTGCGCGTATGTGACTTGAGGGACCTGGGTTCGAGCCCCAGTGGTACCCTTTTGATTTTTTTTCATATTTTTCCTATTCTGACTTTTTTTGGCATGCGATGGGCCTCCCTTGGGCCTTTATTTTTTTTCTTGTTGATAACCCCCTGTTTCACTTACACAGCCCCTGGCCCATTTTTATTTCTTTTTCTTATTTTTTTATTTATTTATTTTCTTAAATATTTTATCTAATATTAAAAAATCATAAAAAATACAAAAATATTATATTTTATATTTTGACATAGTTTATTTATTTTTTCTCACAAAAAAAATTATTTTATTTAATCATACTTTATTTATTTCACTAATTGTTTTGTAAATTTAATTAAAAATTAGGGTTTTAGTTATTTTCTTTTACACCCTAAATATATTATTTTAATATAAAAAAAAAAGACCAAAAATATTTTATAATATTATAAATTATTTTTAAAGACAAAAAATACCAAAAAGAATATTCTTCTCATAAACTTAATTTTATTTTTTAATCAATTAATGGATTAGGGTTTTATAAATTTCTTTTCCTAGTAAATTTAGGTTTTTACTTTTAATTAATTATTTTCCCTTTAGTTAATTAGGTTAAAATCAAAACCCCTTTTCTCTAAAAAATCCAAACAAATATCCATTTACTTTACATTTACATTCTTGAATAATTATTCATTTTTGTACATTTATTTATTCAATTCTTGTACCAATTCAATATGGTAATAATAGATTAATTAGGTTTATTTTCTTGCAATCCCCATTTATAGTTTGTACACCCCCCTCCCATAAGTATTGTAATAGTGTAGTAATTTTAAATTCCGCAATTTATCAATTTATATACAAATGCTAGTAATTAGGGTTTGAATGGAAAGGCTAAAACCAATCAATTAGAAAACCCTAATCAAAGACAAAATCAAGCATGAAAACAATACACTTGCACACAAACACCCCCTAGGATAAATCCACTTGGTTGCCTTACAAAATGGCCATATTACGCACGTGAGGTATCTTAGCAAAAACAAGCAAAATATAAGATCATAGTCCCTGGATGACGCTATCTAAGTTGCCTTCCAAATAATCTTGGTCCCTAAAAGAGAATGCTAAGATACCTTACAACATTGCTAATCATGGTTATACGATGACCCACGCCCGTCCCGTTTACATCCAAAGATAGGGTTACTTACCAAATCAATGGTAAGATAACAATGTCAAGGGAAAAGGAAATGAACATGAAAGACTTTTGAGTAGGTAGAGTGCTCCTAATTACTTACTCAATTTCAAAATAAAACATCCTTGCTTTTTTCAAAACAAACACTTACACTTTCAAAACATCTTACAAAACTTGAAAACATTTTCAAAAGATCAACACTTTGTATACCTTCTTACGAACGAGAATCATTACAAAATTTTCCTAAACAAATGGCCTCTTTACAAAATACTTTCAAAAACCACACAAAGCACAATTTCAAACAAAAGCAAGTGATCTAGCAAGTAAATAAGAGCCCATGGAAAACCATGGATGAAAAGGGTGCTAATACCTTCCCTTTTCATGAACTACCCCCTGAACTCAAGAAATAATCTCAAATGTCTTTCCTGTGCTTTTTTCACCTTTCCTTTTGGATAAAAGAAAAGTCGGTGGCGACTCTTTATAACTGCAACATTTGCGATCAAACGTAAAACCTTCAAGTCAGTTCTTCCACCTTATCACACATATGACATCAATGAATCATGGACGTTTTTGCATACAAACTTTGTGCTCATTGTTTTTCTTTTTTACATTTTTCATTTCTTTCAAAGATAGTTATACTCTTACACACACTCACACTCACAATGCAGGTCTACATCCACTTAAGATCACATGGGTAACGGTTCTGCTATGGCTTTTTGTGACTCTGAAAATCTAATCTACCAAGCCAAAGACGAAGGTGAGGAAGATTGTGAAGTGTCAGGGGAACTCGCCAGGTTACTACAACAAGAAGAGAGGACCATTCAGCCCTACGAAGAACTAGTGGACACAATTAACTTAAGAACCAAAGAAGACAAAAGAGAAGTCAAGGTGGGTGTCAATCTAGATCCCAGTGTCAAGGAGCGTCTGATTCAGTTGTTACACGATTATCTTGAGCTCTTTGCTTGGTCTTACGAAGACATGCCAGGACTTGATGCAGATATCGTAGTACATCATCTACCTACAAAAGAGGATTGTCCTCTGGTAAAACAAAATGTCAGTCGCATGCGACCACACATGTCAGAGAAGATCAAAGCAGAAGTCATGAAATAATTCAACGCGGGATTCTTAGCCTTCACTTCCTATCCACAATGGGTTGCCAATGTTGTTCCCGTGCCTAAAAAGGACGACAAAGTACGAATGTGCATGGACTACAGAGATTTGAATAGGGCAAGCCCTAAGGATGATTTCCCACTTCCCCATATTGATATTATAGTTGACAATACGGCACAGCATAAAGTGTTTTCCTTCATGGATGGTTTCTCAGGCTACAACCAAATCAAAATGGCGCCTGAGGACATAGAGAAAACAACCTTTGTCACACAGTAGGGCACATTCTGCTACAAGGTTATGCCATTCGGGCTGAAGAATGCTGGGGCAACCTATCAACGTGCTATGGTAGCTCTATTTCACAACATGATACATCACTAAATAGAGGTATATGTGGATGACATGATAGCCAGATCTCAAACAGAAGGAGAGCATCTTGACCATTTACAGAAACTCTTTGAGAGACTAAAGAAATACAAGTTGAGGTTGAACCCAAATAAATGCACGTTTGGAGTGAGGTCTGGTAAACTCCTAGGCTTTGTCGTCAGCGGAAAAGGTATTGAATTTGATCCTACAAAGGTGAAAGCTATACAAGAAATTCTTGCTCCTCGTACTGAGAAGGAAGTCAGAGGATTCTTGGGACAGTTAAACTACATTGCCAGATTCAGTTCTCACCTGGCAGCTACTTGTGAACCAATCTTCAAATTACTAAAGAAAGATCAAGTAGTCAAATGGAATGATGATTTCCAAACTGCTTTCGACAAGATCAAAGAGTACCTGCAAGAGCCTCCTATTTTGATGCCACCAGTCGAGGTAAGACCATTGATCATGTATCTAAATGTTTTAGAAAATTCAATGGGGTGTGTGTTGGGGCAGCATGACGAATCTGGCCGAAAAGAGCATGTTATTTATTACCTGAGAAAAAATTTTACCGACTGTGAAACAAGATATTCACTGCTCGAGAAAACTTGTTGCGCTCTGACATGGGCTGCTCTCCGGCTAAAATAGTATATGCTGACCCGTACTACCTTATTGATATCTAAAATGGATCCAATAAAATACATCTTCGAGAAACCTGCCCTCTCTGGGAGAATAGCAAGATGGCAGATGATCCTGACAGAATATGACATACAGTATACTACCCAGAAAGCAATAAAGGGCAGTGCACTAGCTGATCACCTTGCTCATCAAGTTGTGGAGGACTACCAGTCCATGAAGTTCGAATTCCCAGATGAAGACATCATGATGGTAAAGAACTGTGAAGAATTTAGACCATATGACGGACCTCAACAAGGGTCCTGATGGACCCTGGTTTTTAATGGGGCGTCCAACGCACTCGACAATGGTATAGGTGTTATACTCATATATCCTGAAGGATGTCATACTCCCTTTACGGTAATACTCTGCTTCAATTGTACAAATAACATGGCAGAATACGAAGCATGCATTTTTGGTCTCAAAGCTGCCATAGACTAGGGGATCAAATCCTTAAATGTATTCGGAGATTCAGCTTTGGTCATTAGCCATGTCAAAGGGGAATGGGACACCAAACACCCTAACCTTATGCCTTACAAAGAACATGTGTTGACATTGATCCCCATTTTGAGAATATTACCTTCGAGCATTTCCCACGAGAAGAAAATCAGCTAGAAGACGCACTAGCCACAATGTCATCCATGTTTAAACTTAAATGGTACAATGAGGCCCTCCAGATCATCATTGAACGAATGGATGAACCAGCTCACTGTCACGGGATTAATAATGAAGAAGTAATGGACCAGCCTTGGTTTCACGAAGTCAAGAGGTATCTCGAGATTCAAGAATATCTGGAATGAGCTTCAGTCAATGATAAGAAGTTCTTAAGGAGATTCTCTGTTAAGTTCTTCCTTAGTAATGGCATTATCTACAAACGCAACCATGACTCTGTTTTTCTCTATTGCGTAGACAAGGTTGAGGCAGAAAAGATCATGACTGATCTACATGAATGCATTTTTGGCACCCATTCCAGTGGGCATACAATGGCAAAGAAAATCCTACGGGCAGGCTATTACTGGTCTACCATGGAAGCAGATTGCTATCAACACTCTTGAACCTGCCACAAGTGTCAGATTTATGCTGACAAGGTGCACGTACCTCCGGTTCCTTTGAATGTCTTGACGGCTCCTTGGCCCTTTGCTATGTGGGGCATCGATATGATTGGGGAAATCAAACCAATAGCCTCTAATGGACATCGCTTCATCTTTGTGGCCATTGACTATTTTACAAAGTGAGTTAAGGCAGCCTCTTTCGCTTCTGTTACTAAGAACGTTGTAGCCTGGTTCATTAAAAAGAATCTCATCTGTCAGTATGATATCCCGGAAAGGATCATCATAGACAATGGTACGAATCTAAATAATACTATGATCACCACCCTGTGCGTGCAATTCAAGATCCAGCATCACAATTCTTCCCCTTACCGGCCAAAGATGAATGGTGTTGTCGAAGTCGCAAATAAGAACATCAAAAAGATCATACAGAAAATGACAGTCATGTACAAAGACTGGCATGAGATGCTACCATTCACTCTCCACGGGTATCGTACTACAGCGCACACGTCAACCGGGGTAACACCCTACTCTTTGGTATACGACATGGAAGTTGTCTTGCCCATCGAGGTTCAGATCCCCACTCTAAGAATTATGAAGGATGCAGGGCTGAACAAAGATGATTGGATCTAGAATCGACTTGATCAACTGAACTTGATTGATAAGAAAAGACTTACTGTTGTCTGTCATGGTCAGATGTATCAAAAACGAATGATCAAGGCTTTCAACAAAAAGTTCAGACGCCAAGTGTATCAAGTCGAAGATTTGGTGATCAAACGTATCATACTGCCGCAAGGTGATCCCAGGGGAAAATGGACTCCTACATATGAAGGACCGTTTGTAATCAAAAGCATATTCTATGGTGGAGAAATGATCTTGACCACCATGGATGGCGACGACCTGTCGCACCCCGTGAACACGGACATAGTCAAAAGATATTATGCATAAGAGACCCGCTAGGTTGACACACCTAGGCAAAACAAGGGCATCCCAGCGAACCAAAAAGGTTGGGGCAAAAATTAGGGATAAAACAAAAAAAAAACCTGTACACCCGGTAAGCTGAAAACCTGAAAGGGCAGCTTGGGCAAAAAAGGGTATCCCGGTGGACTGAAAACCCGAAAGGGCGGTCCAGGAAAAAGTTAGGGAATAAAAGCGTATGACTATGTCCCCGTTGGATAACCTTACGGACAACCTGCAAGCTCGATGGTTCTGATTAATTCAATCAGCTTCGGACAAGGCAACAAATAGACAAGATGCTCAGAGACATGAAGGCTATAGCAGAATGGGAACCCATTGGGATTATTTCACATAGCTATATTTTCTTTATATAAAATTTTCATTTTTTTACGACGGTATTCTCTTACTAGAATGTTTGTCTCATTGTACAAAAATACTTACTCAAACTCAATACAAAGATATCTCTTTGAAAGTGCAAAACTATCTGTTTTCCTTTACTATTGTGTTTTGTTTACAAAAACGTCCAATGATTTATTTTTGAACATATGCATTTGAACGTAATTACCATTTACAAATAAACAAAATAGAAAGACAGTCACTAATGGCTTTAAGAGATAGGGAAAAATATTTAAGTTATTCCATAAGATCCCCCGTAGTGTGCAGTTTAATCCCCAGTGGAACAAAACTTCCAGTTATCACTCCCCGTTAGAAGTCGCCAAATTTCTCAGGATTTCACAAGCAGTACACAGAGTTTCCCTTACAACAGAGTTTATTTCTCTAAGCGGGAATTCATCAAAACTTCAAAAGATGAAGACTTGCACTCCGTATCCTCAGCAGCAGTCGGGGATTTATTTTCCCCAATTCAAACAAGCAGTGCAGCAGATTAGCTCACATACACATAAATTGCATCCATATATCATAAACATTGATAACACGAATGCATGTATCACAATCTCATTATACCATGCATTTCATACAACATGACATTTCATATTAGCTAACATTTTACCCTTTTCAGGATAAGGTTAATCAATAGCTACCATTAACAATGTTCAAAGGCCTTTCAGATACAGTTCAGATACGCTCCAGACATGGATGCCATCCTGATACTCATTCAGATTCAATCTTCAAATACAGTTCAGATACGCTCCAGACACTGATGCCATCCTGATACTCATTCAGATTCAACTTTCAGATACAGTTCATATATGCTCCAAACACGGATGTCATCCTGATACTCATTCAGATTCAATCTTCAGATACAGTTCAGATACACTCTAGACACGGATGCCATCCTGATACTCATTCAGATTCAATCTTCAGATACAGTTCAGATACTCTCCTGAAACGGATGCCATCGTGATACTCATTTAGATTCAATCTTCAGATACAATTCAGATATGCTCCAGACACGGATGCCATCCTGATACTCATTCAGATTCGATCTTCAGATACAGTTCAGATACACTTCAGACACGGATTCCATCTTGATACTCATTCAGATTCAACTTTCAGATACAGTTCAGATACGCTCCAGACACGGATGCCATCCTGCTGCTCATTCAGATTCATCTTTCAGATACAATTTAGATACGCTCCAGACACGGATGCCAACCTGATACTCATTCAGATTCAACTTTCAGATACAGTTCAGATACACTCCAGACACGAATGTCATCCTGATACTCATTCAGATTTAATCTTCAGATACGCTTCAGACATGGATGCCATTCTGATACTCATTCAGATTCAGCTTACAAATATGATTCAGTAATCATTTCTGGATGGCATCTACAAGCCCATCTCCAACAACTTTCAATCATCCCTCCAAATTTCATCTTTAATCCCATTCCCTATACCATCAACCATCACATCACCGAGTGCAAATTTCTGGGCACTCTAATGTCCAATCATCTTCCACCTTCGAGTCACGAATGGCAAAAACTCTCCAATCTAACTCTTCAGGCTTAATAAGATTCAACAGGGGCAGCTGTTGTACCCCAAAATTTTCCCTCTCACTTATCAATAATTTTCTCACAAGATCTCCTTTGGCTCAAGACGGCACTAGGGTTGATCAGCTTAAGACACCTCCGTAAGCACTGATGACCAAAGTTAGGGTTTGAGAGTGCACAAGGATATTTTAACTTCCAATACCCCATGTGACTTTCATGGATCATTATGGACCTTCAAGATTACTCATGTCAAGTTTCAAGCTTTGGATCACACTTTTGCTCAGTCAATTGAGCAGTTGACCTAAAAATCAGTTGTATTGGGGAAATAGTCAATTGTGGCCAATTCACAGTCAAACTTCATAATTTTTTACCCACGTCAACATTTTTAACTCTTATGTATTATTTGATAAAGTTTGGACCACAATTCCTCAAGAAATTTGATCAAATCTTCAAAAGGGCAAAATGGTCAAAATTAGGGTTTTGACTGGGAAAGGGCAATTTCTGATTTTTGACCTAGCAAATAATCAATTGGTTTAAGGCATGACCTTAAGAGTCCAATTGCATCATTTTGACCTAATGACATGGCTCAAAACATTTCTCAAGTCCAATGGATTGATAGATGAATTTTCAGTCAATTGATCAAAAGTTAACTGTATACTAAAATGTCAAACTTTGACTTTTTGGTCAAAATCAAATGTCAAAGATCATAATTCATCAAAGTGTGCCAAAATATGAAACTTATTCATCAAGAAATCAAAAATTCAAGATTTCATTTTGAAAAGTTAAAATTTCTAAACTTAGAAATTTTTCTAAGTGTTGGAAATTTCTTATTTTTTCACAACTTTGAGCAAAATTTTCACCATGATGCAAGATGATTCAAAAGAAACTTCCAAAATGAAAGTTGTAGATCTCCATGAAATATACAAATTTTCTTCACACAAATCCTTCCAAAATTTCTTGGATCTCAAGTTATAATTTTAATAATACATGGTCATGAAACAAAAACACTTAGTGAAATTTTGTCCTAATTTGTTCAGGATTTTGACCTAACTTCATGGCACTTTTTCATATAGTTCCAAGGGGAATTATAAAAAGTGATTCAAATATGGGTTGTAGAGAAAATTTCAAGATTTCCAAAATATCCAAGAACTCTTTGAGATAATTTTTGAGTAGGGAGAATCGAAGAGATGAAGTTAGGGTTTTATCACTTGAATTACAAGTCATTTTGTGATGAACAAATTCAAAATTCAAACTTATGTTGCATTACCTCTACTTTTCAGGCCTCAAACTTGTTAGGCACTCCATAATTAATTACTTGCACAGCTGTTAGAGGTCTCATTTCAAGCATTCAATGCAAGGCCATGCTTTATATCCATTTTGGGAAGAAAGTGCACATTGCCATTTTGATAAAGTGGCTTTTTGTACAAAACTTGTTCTTGAGCCTTGAACTTGTTCTCTTATGATCATACAAGTCCCATAACTCATAAGAAACTTGTTAGACACTTACAATCACTTATCCCATGCTTGTACTTCCCCTTGAAACTTGTTTTCCCACTTTTCTTGAAAATCAAGTAACATAGCAAATAGCTTGTAACTTGTACTTCTGACTTTCAAAACCACTCAAGACTTTTTGCTTATACATACACAAGCCATTTTCCCTAAATCACATGCATGCTTAAGCCCCAAAAACACCAAGAACACAGAATCACCAAAAACACTTCAAAACTTGTCATTTCTGAGTTTTGAATCCAATCTCCAAATTTGCTCGTGCATTTCTTAGCCTTTTTCTTTCTGAAGCTTCTAAACAACATATACAAACAATTCCAACACCTGCAGCACCACTGTAACACCTCCATCATCATCCACCATTTTCAAAAACAGCACCTTGCACCTTGACTTCTCCAGAACTCCTCAGGCACTTTCAACTCAAGCTAAGCATCTCATTAGCTTCCTGGGAACTTGAGGAAGCTAATCCAATCATTGGAACTCACTGAAAGCTACTCAAAATCCAAACCCGATACCCTCTTACAAGGTAAGTTTTCTGACTTTGGAACTTTTCATACAGGCATCATTAATGGTTTATTTATGAATGAAAAATGTAGATATCATTGCCCTAAAGCTAACCATGTTCATAGTTTTCATTAATTTTGCTTGAGCTTAGAGAATTTTAAGATTGAAGTTTATGAGATTTTTAGGGTTCAGATTAGAACCATTAAAATTCATGCTTGTCTTTAATCTATAATTTTATTGCTTTGCATTTCTGAAATCGTGAGGAAATTTGCTACAAGTTTCCTATTTACATTTTTTATTTTTGTTGAGAATTGAACAAGATACAGAGGCTCTAGCTGGACGTGAGATTGAAGATGAAGCTCAGGCCATGGACTTGTTTACTATCATATATTTATTGTTTTGATTATATAAACGGATGTATAGCCACCCCAGTGGTAGAAGCGCGCGCATGTGACTATAGGGACCTGGGTTCGAGCCCCAGTGGTACCTTTTTGGATTTTTTCATATTTTTTGCATTCTGACTCTTTTTTTGGCAGCGTTGGGCCTCCCTTGGTCCTTTATGTTTTTTTTCTTATTGCTGACCCCCAGTTGGTTGTTCACACCCTGGCGCATTTATTTTCTTTTTTCATTTTTTTATTTATTTGTTTTCTTAAATATTTTATTTAATATTAAAAAATCATAAAAAATGTAAAAAAAACATGAGATTTATATTTTGATAAAGTTTATTTATTTTTTACACAAAAAATTATTTTATTTAATCCTACTTTATTTATTTTTACTAATTGTTTTGTAAATTTAATTTAAAAAACTAGGGTTTTAGTTATCTTCTTAAGATATTTTATTTTAAAACCAAAAAAAAAAAAGATCAAAAATATTTTATAATACTATAAATTATTTTTAAAGACAAAATACCAAAAAAAACATTCTTCTCATGAACTTAATTTCTTTTTTAAATTAATATTTAGATTAGGGTTTTATTTAAATTCCTTTCCTAGTAAATTTGGGTTTACTTTTATTATTTAATTAATTATTTTTCTTTAGTTAATTAGGTTAAAACAAAACCCTTTCCTTCTAAAAAATCCAAACAAATATCCATTTTCTTCACATTTTACATTCTTGTATATTTATTCATTTTGTACATTATTTATTCAATCCTTGTCCAAGTTCAATATGGTTGTAATAGGTAATTAGGTTTTATTTTCTTGAAATCCCCATTTATAATTTGTACACCCCTTCCCACAAGTATTGTAATAGCGTAGTAATTTTAAATTCCGCAATTTATCGCTTTATATACAAATGCTAATAACTAGGGTTTGTATGGAAAGACTAAAACCAATCAATTAGAAAACCCTAATCAAGACAAAACCAAGCATGAAAAACAATACACTTGCATACAAGCACCCCTAGGGTAAATCCACTTGGTTTCCTTACTAAATGGCCATATTACGCATGTGAGGTATCTTAGCAAAAACAAGCAAAATACAAGATCATAGTCCCTCGATGACGCTATCCATGTTGCCTTTTAAATGATCTTAGTCCCTAAAAAGAGAATGCTAAGATACCTTGCAATATTACTAATCATGGTTATACGATGACCCACGCCCGTCTCATTTACATCCAAAGCTAGGGTTACTTACCAAATCAATGTGAGATAACAATGTCAAAGGAAAGAGGAAATGAACATGTAAGACTTTTGAGTAGGTAGAATGTTCCTAGTTACTTGCTCAATTTAAAAACCAAAACATCCTTGCTATTTCCAAAACAAACACCTACACTTTCAAAACATCTTTGAAACTTGAAAACATTTTTAAAAGATTAAAATCTTTGTATACATTCTTACGAACGAGAATCATTACAAAGTTTTCCTAAACAATGGCCTCTTTACAAAATACTTTCAAAAACCACACAAAGCATAATTTCAAGAAAAAGCAAGTGATTTATCAAGTAACTAAGATTCCATGGAAAACCATGGATGAAAAGGGTGCTAATATCTTCCCTTTTCATAATCTACCCCCCGAACTCAAGAAATAATCTCAAAGGTCTTTCCTGTGCTTTTTCACCCTTTCCTTTTTGATAAAAGAAAAGTCAGTGGCGACTCTTGCTAAACTGCAACATTTGCGATAAAACGCAAAACACCCAAGTCAGTTCTCCCACCGTATCACACCAATCGAGCAGGAATCTGGCCATAAGTCAGGTAACTGGCCTCCCGTCCTCCACCTCTTCCACACGGGTATACAGAGAATCTATAGCCGCGTCCGTCAGGGGCTTCACGACGAAGTACCTCTCTTTAAAATTTCAGACGGACTCCAGGTAAGGCCAGAATAGTTTCCCGAACTGCTTGAAGGATACCCACACCTTCCCCCCTCTGACAGATTATCTTTGGAGGTGAAAGATACGGAAAAAAGGGGCAGCGTGGCGCCTATCCTCAAATACTGTAAGACGAGCTCAAACGCCCGCATAAACGCCAGCGCGTTCGGATGGAGTTGGGAAGGCACCAATTGAAGCCACTGGAAAACCCCGACCTGGAAATCATTGAAGGGCAAGCGCATCCCCACCTCTTTGAAAGTAAATTCATACATGGGGAACCATTTTCCCGGATACGTCGATCATATCCTTCGGTCCCGATGGGGGATTTGGAGCATCCAGTTGGCGGGGGGGGCTTCTACGCGTTCCTCCGGGATATTGAATGCATCCGTCGTATCTTGGGAAAAGCACGATCGTTTATCCCGGGGCTTAGGAGCGACCCAAGCTAAAGGGTCCTCGTCAGTATGGGGCTCGTCTTCATGATGGGCGACCAAAATTTTGTCCCCGACTGAGCGCGCCATTTTGCATGTGTCAATGGTCCACATGCTTCCTTCTCTTCATTTGTATTCAGTAGTCCCCCATGATTTTGTTTTGTTTGTGTATTTTTATGGTCCCGCTTGTCATGTTGTCTGGTTTTATCTCACTATGGGTTTGTTGCTGTTAACTTAAAGCATTTGCATTTCAGTTATTTCTCATACCAACTAAGATTAATAAGATTGGGATGAGATTACACCATAGGGAAATATTAGTAAAGAAACATGTTAAATGGTATGTTGATGGCATGTTTCTGAGACAAGTTGGAGGTGGGATGCATATTACATGTCATACATGGAATTAGAGGGTTTGATACAAAGCAAGGGTTACAGTAACATAAAGTTCTTGTGGTATTGGAACCCTGTATATAGATTTTTCTCATGGTCTTAGACCCTTTAACAATGATCAGGATGTACTACAATTCTCCAAAGATGTAATAAGATATGATGTAATAGATGTATATGTGGAGCACAGTGTGGAAATTCTTGATATTGTGGATTCTAGTGAAATAGATGTTAATACTGATGGTGATGGCAATGATGATGTGTAATGCACTGGTTTTAAAAGTGCCAATGGGGTTTATGAAGATGTTAGTAATGAACATGTTGACGAAGCAAGTGAATCTGGACAAGAGGGAAGTGAGTTAAGTACTAACAATGATGGTGTTAGATAAGTGAATGGTCCTAATGTTGATCTTAATAATGAAATTGGGTAAGAAGATATTGATGTGAGGATTATGTTTCAAGTGCGTCTAATTTTGAGGATAGTCAGTTTTAATTTAGTTAAGAATATGAGGAGATGGACTTGAAAAAAGGTACTACCCCAAGAGACTTTAGGTGAGTTATCTAGTTGCCAAAACCAGAAAGATCATGTTCAGATGGTTCATGAGGAGAGTGAAGATTCTGACCACTTGTATACACCTCCTGGGAGTGACAATGAGATGAGGGAGTGAAGTATACTACTTATAAGTCTGGTGATGGATTGAAGTTTAAGTTAGGGGTGATGTTTTCTAACAAAGAGGTCATAATGGATGCTATCAAGGATTATGCCCTAGAAAATAAAATAAAAATGTGTTCATTAAGAAGAATGATTCCAAAAGGATGGTGATAAAATGCATGGCTGGTTGTAAGTTATATATGAGATTTAGTAAAAGGACTGGTCACCAATTTTGTCAAGTGGTGAGTTTGATTGAAGATCATACATGCCATATGACTACTAACAATAGGAGTGCAAAGGCAAAGTGTCTTGTACAAAAGTTTGCAAACATCCTTAGACATAGTCCTCATATGAAACCATCAGGCCTCATAGTTGAATCTATTAAAAGATGGGGAGTGAAACTATCATAAGATCAGGCATATATGGCCAAAAGGAAAGCAATGGAGTTGGTTCAAGGGGCTATTATTGAGAAACTCACTCATTTGAGAAGTTATGCACAAGAGTTTTTGAAATCAATTCCTAATAATATTATTGTAATACAATGTGCAGATAGTAATGGAAACCATGTGTTTAAAAGGATCTATGTTTGTTTAGAGGATTGCAAGACAGGGTTTGCAAAGACATGTAGGCCTCTTATTGGTTTAGATTCATGTTTCCTGAAAGGGAACTATGGTGGACAGTTAATGGCAGCAGTAGGGAGGGATGGTAATAATCAAATTTTTCTTGTTGCTTATGTTGTTATTGAAGTTGAAACAAAAGAGTCATGGTATAGTTGTTAGTCCTTCTTCTTCAAGATTTGGAAGGATTCAATCAAAGATCATATGTATTTATATCAGATCAACAAAAGGTAAAATCTTATATATATATATATATATATATATATATATATATATATATATATATATATATATATATATATATATATATATATATATATATATATATATATATATATATATATATATATATATATATATATATATATATATATATATATATATATATATATATATATATATATATATATATATATATATATATATATATATATTATTCTAATGATTTATTTTGATTATGTATGATTATAGTTTGCATATATGTAACAGGTACTAGTTCCAGTTGTTCAAGGTATTAGTGGAAATGTGGAGCAGAGATTGTGTGTAAAGCATTTATATGGCAATTGAAAAAAGAAGTACCCTGGGTTAGAGTTAAAAGAGGTAATATGGGTAGCTGCAAGGGCAACTACAGTTCCAACATGTAAGAGGGTGATGCAAAGAATGAATGCATTGAATGAAGATGCATGGAAAGATATGTTGGAGGTCCCTACATGTCATTTGAGCATATCACACTTTAATACATATACAAAGTGTGATTTACAAGTGAATAACATGTGTGAAGCATTCAATAGGAAAATACTAGATCATAGGGACAAGCCTATTATCACTTTATTGGAAGGCATCAAGTATTACATCACCAAGAGGATAACTAGATAGAAGGAGTTGTTGTAGAGATACATTGTATCCATATGTCCTAAAATCCATGTGGTTATTGAAAAGAATAAGAAACAAGCACAAGGGTGTAGTCCTACATGGCATGGTAATTATGTTCCTGCCATATTTGGTGTAACAAATGGCATTGAGACTTATCGTGTGGACCTGAAAAAGAAAACTTGTTCATGTAGAAAGTGGGATTTTTCTGGTGTTCCTTGATGTCATGCAATTACATGTATATGGAACATCAAGAAAAAACATGAGGATTATGTTATTGAATATTATAGGTACCATTTTTTATTATGCTTCTTTGTTTTTTTCATATGTATGTGGTACCATTTTTTATTATGTTACTTTGTTTTGTTCATATATGTGTGGTACCATTTCTAATTATGTTTCTCTATTTTGGCTTTATAGGAAATTAGCTTTTATGGAGACTTACTCAAATAATGTGTTTCCAATCAATGGACCATAATTGTGGCCTTTAGATGCTCAGAATACAGTTTCACCGCCAGTGAGAAGAGCCATAGGTCATCCAAAAAAAGTAGAGAAACAAGACAAATGATGAACTAAAAAATCCACATTTACTGCGCCAAGGAGACTTTCAACTATAACATGTGCAAAATGTGGAGCTATATGACATAATAAAAAGGAGTTGTAAAGGAAAAAGGGCAACTGATAGGGAAATTCCAAAGGGTGGTAATAACCCAAAGAAGGCTATGAATGTTAAGGTTGGAAAAGGAACCAAGAAGGCCAAAGAAAAGAAAACTGAAATTTCTCAAGATTCACAGGCACCTCAGGCAACTCAATATACTCAAGAATAGTGACTTTGAAAGTAGTTTTATTTTAACTTAAGTAGTGACTCGAGTTTTATTTTGGTTGTAATGTATGTATCTTAAGTAGTTTTATTTTGACTTAAGTAGTGATTTAAGTTTTATTTTGAATGTATGGATCTTAAATACTTTGGTTTGGTTAATGTTAATGTATTTTAGATCTTAAGAATTTCAGGTTACTATTAATGTTTATGTCAAGTGATTATGCTAATGTTGAAACTAGATGTTGTCCAATGTTATATGTTAGCATTATGCCCAAATGTTCATTACATGCCATATGTTGTCCATTGTTACTGCTAAATTACAAGTATTATGCAGACACAATGTTAGCATTATGCATACACATGTTTACAACAAATATACAGTCACAATGTTAAAAGCATTATGCAGTCAATGCTTTAGAATAAGATTTGGTTTTGCATCCGTCCTTGAATTTTGATGATAAAATTACATGGCTAATTAGATAACAGTTTAGTACTCTAATGGTTTGTTTAGTGTGTAGCTTTTTCTAACAGGTTTTAACTTTGAAGAATTAATGTGTGACGTCATCAGATTCTGAACTTAACACACTAAGAGATACAAGTGTGTGTGTGTCATTATGTAGAATGCTTCTTAAAACAATGGTTCTAATGAACGTTAGTTTTATTGCTTATAAATGTGACTCTATAGTATAGATTTTGACGGTTTCTCAAGCTCCGAAGATTTCAAGCTCTCATGCTCCAAGGTTCTGAAGATTCTAAAGACGAGGTTTTGTTGAACAAGTTCTGAAGACTCTGAAGACTAAATTTTCTGAAGATTCTGAAGACAAGGTTTTGTTGAACGAGTTCAGAAGATTTTGAAGATGTGGCTCTGAAGACCAATGTGCTTAAGACTCTGAAGACAAGGTTCTGTTGAACAAGTTCTGAAGACTCTGAAGACCAAGGTTCTGAGGACTGGTTTTTGATCCTTCTATGCATGCTTCAACTCTTACATATTCTGAATCCTCTGAAGATTAAAAGATAAGATAAAAGGTCTCACGTAAAGTGATAGTACAAAGCCACATCCTTCCACTATCATGTTTTTGTGGTGCAATTTTTGTATTATGGGTATTATGTTATCTACAACTCACATTGACTGTTGCAAGAAGATAGCTGAAATTTTAGTATTCCTATTCTACCCTCCAACGAATTTCTTTTTGCCTATAGAATGAAGACTTGGAAGAATTGGAATCGTCGAATAACTTTGAAGAAACTTATGTTGATTCAAATTGTTGAAATGTTGATATTATAACTCTGTAGTTTTTGTAAAGCAAAGAACTTTTGTTCATTAACTTGCTAGCAAGGAACTGTTGTTTGCTAACTTGCTTAAGATTGTTATGTTATTATTTGTTCTACATTTCTGTGCAATATTATTTAAAGAAGCATTATTGTAAACATAAAAGCTTGTATTCAATAGTGAGTTGATTATTCCTTGAGTCACTAAGTGTTATTTTGTATACTCAAAAAGTCATTGACAGATTATCTTTGAGGTTTTATTACTTAAGAGACTAGGGATTTAGTCAGGATTTTCAAGAAAACATTGACAATTTGTCTTTGTGGATTGTAATCAGTTTGGTTATAATGGATTAATCCTTGATTGAGAAAGGCAAATCACCTTGGTGGGTGGACTGGATTAACTTTGTTAGCAGTGAACCAGGATAAAAATAATTGTGTTCATTTATTTTTGTTCTTGTGTTATATTATTGTGGTTGGTTTCAAAAAGATTTTCATGAGTAAGTGAAAGAAGAATGAAGAAGAAAAAGAACATCGAGGGAATTGATACCTGATATTAGTGTCAGAATCTCCCTTCTGGTTTTCTAAAGCTAATCTTCTCCAAACTACCGGTTCAGGTTTGATTTCTCTCAACTTCTTTGTGTCATTTTCACATAGGTACATTGAGCATAAAGAGCATTTTATTTAGCTTTAGGTTCTTTTAGAGCTTCAAATTCGTGTGAGATTCAGAAAGATGATGGTAGTTGTAGAACGGTGCAGCGAAAGAGAAGGAGATCTTCGGAGTTGAGAGACAGAGACAAGGTATTCGTTGATGAAGAGGGACCAAATCGGAGATAAGGATGAGGTTTCATTTGAGACGATGGATCGGAGAGGAGAACTGTCATTGCAATGAAGAAGGTGTTGAATGGAGGATAGAGGCGCCATTGTGAGTAGTTTTCTGTTGGGGGAAGTTGAACAGTCATAACTTTGTGAACCTTATCCATTCCAAAGCGACATTGTTTCTCTATCACAACATCATCTTTTATTTCTTTCGTTTTTTTATTTTAATTAAAAAAGAAATATAATGATGTTAGAAATTGGAGAAGGGATAATGATGTTAGTTATGTTGAGGGATGGGCCGAATCACACTCTCTTGGCTCGTTACTGTTCAATTTTTTTGTACACTTGGTTACTGCCAATAAGAGGATGCCTCATGGACCAATCTGATGGGCCTAGCTCATTTTACTGGACTCACCACCTGGTTTCAGCTTGCACCCCCTTCTGACTAGAATTCTAATTTCCCTTTCTCATTAGTTTCCTTATATAATTTTTTATAATCAAAACTAATAATAAAAACGATAAAATTTGTTAATTGTTTTTTTTAGGAATATAATATAATTCCCTTAGATTTTTCTTCTTTTAAAATTTTGTTAGAATTTTTTATTATGGTTTATGTTTAAATAATTATTTTTTGTTGCGACTTTATGCTTCACTTTTGTTTGTCGAGATTTGAGTCTTATGCAGGTTTATTAAGTGATATGCGGATATGCTTAAGTGTTTGATAGTGATCTATTTTCACACTGATGATGCCTCGACAATTATTCTGAACATTTGATCTCTGACTATTTGTTTGTTGATGCTAGCTCGCGCGAAGTATTCTGGGTTTCTTTGATTTGGTTGTGCTTTTTGTGGACATTATTGTTTGTTTGGTATTATAATTCTTCCAAATTATATTTCAGCAATTTACTACTTTCTAGATATCATGAGAAGTAGGAAATAAAGAGCGTGCGCTCAAAGTCGCTGTTTAAATACTTGTAGCAGGCATTCCGCACTTGTTTTCTAACTATGTTTGTGTTTGTTTTCATGGGCTTATGATCGATGATGTAACTCAATTAGAATTGAGATAACGACTTTGATCTTTTGCATGCTCCCCTTAGAATTTTTATTTTCCTTTGTTGATAATCGATGATGTCACTCAATTAGAATTGAGATAACGACTTCGATCTTTTGCATGCTCCTCTTAGGATTTTCATTTTGCTTTGTTGATGATTGATGATGTCACTCAATTAGAATTAAGATAACGACTTCGATCTTTTGCATGCTCCCCTTAGGATTTTCACTTTCTTTTGTTGACGATCAATGATGTCACTCAATTAGAATTGAGATAACGACCATGATCTTTGCATGTTCCCTTAGGGTTACTCGATTAGGATAGCTTTTGAGTTAGACATTAGGATAGTTACCCATGCATGCTAATATAGGGTAGAGATTTCCCTTTCCATCCTTGACATAGGGTCATTATTGCATGATAACACTAGGTTAGAGATGGGTTAGTCTCCTTTAGATGTTTTTTATTCCCATTTTTGCATAATTTCATTTAAAAAAAAAAAACTTCTTTTTTCTTCGCAAATGTATAAAACATGCTAAACATACAAAAATCTTTTTCATGGTAAAAAAAACACCATGAAAACGTGTTGATTCCTTTCCACTACAGTGCGTGAGTCTCCAAAAGTTGAGCAGAGGTAGAATGCTTGAATTTAACATTGTTCAACTAATAAACACAAACCCACCAAAACAAGTGAGTCGAACTATGGCGCTCTGATTCCTAAAAAGGGATACGTAGGCATCTGGTCACGGGGTTCAGCCAAGCGAAAATTTGTAAATATTTCCTTCTTTTCCCCGTGTTTTCTTATCATGCATTCCCTCTTAGAATTTTTTTTTTCTTTTAGCTCTTAAGAATTAGATTGAACACACTCTTTGATTGGAATAACAAGAGTGGATCCCGTAGAGTACTATAGACGTGAAGGGTGTTAATACCTTCCCCTCTTGTAATCGACTCCCGTACCCGATCTCTCGGTCGTAAGACCTTTACTTCTCCATTTAAGTTTTTCTTTGATGATTTTTCTTTCCCTTTATGTAGGATAAATAAATACTCGGTGGTGACTTCATTGATTTTACCGCTACACCAATAACTACAAAAATAAATATATTTGAAGATACTTATTCAGACACCTCCATTGAAGTTATTCACCCTCAATCTTCTTCATCTAAACCATATCCTATTTCCTTTAATCCCTTCATGCATTGGTCCAACAAATTGCCTCACACCTTTTGATGAACTCAAACGGAAGTTTGAATGTGCTGCTCATAAATCTTTGAGTTATGCTATTGGGAATTCATCTGCTAGCATGGATCCTAACTTGGTCGCCTTCATCTGGACGGACTTCAGGAAGTGGATGAATGATTTCTCCAACATCATCCAAGCTTTATGTCATATGGAAGTTGTGAAGAAGCACAAGGTGTGGCTTGCTTCTCAAGCACCTTCTCTTGTTCTACTCTTCTTGCCTGCTCCGAAAGTAGAGATTCCAGAAGAAGAAGTTGTTGCTTCTGCTATGGAAATTCAACCTTCAGATGTTGCAGCTTCTATGTTGGTTGAGTTTGGGAAGACTGATGTTGAAGTTGGTAACACTTCTGGGCTATTGAAGACTGTTGTTGCTGAAGAGACCCCTTCTAGGATAAAGGAAACTCTGGGTAAGCTGAAGAAGACAAATTCTTTAATTCAAGCTCGTTTGGACAAGCAAGATGAAAGAGCTGATTGACATGATGCTTTTATCACTTCGCTTGCCAACATGATGAAGGATTTTATGGCCAGGATTTTGTCTCCTCCTCCACCAAACCCTTAGACCCTTGTTTTACCTTTTTTTTAGAACTATAAATTTTATGTATTTCTAAAATTTTTGTACAATTGGTTTTTGGTTAATGAAAATTTTCTTTTGTCTCTTTAAATATTTTTTATTTCGGACAAAGGAGAAGAAAGTGATGTGATTTTGATATATCTATTCTCAGAATATTGTTCCCAAACATGTTTTGATGTTTTTGCCACTAATTTTGTTTGACTCGGGAACTTTGAGAAAGTTCACTGAATTTATCTTAACAGGCTAGCCCGGAAGCTCTGAAGGATATTCATAATCTAGAGATTTAGAAGTCATAGGTTAGTTTTTCTTTATGAAAGAATTTTCAACCAGACTCTGAAGGTTTGACAAGTTTAATCAGACTTTGATACATCATCGTCTTCTGATAGCAAGCCAGAATCTGAGATGAAGATTTCTGCATCTCTAGTCAGACTCATTGTAGTCCTTCAATTCGGGAAGTATTCCTTCGTTCTAATTGATTCATGCTATTTTCTCAAAACTTCTTTAAGTCTTAAATTCATGGGGAGACTCTAAACAAGATTAAACAAGTTCTGGGAATATAGAATTCAGGAGAAGTTGTTTAATTAACTCTGAATTGCTTTTATGTGATTAGACTGGTATAAATTATTTATTAAAATACATAGTTTTGTCATCATCAAAAAGGGGGAGATTGTAAGAAAAATATTTGGTTCTGCATCTGTCTTGAGTTTTGATGATAAAATTACATGGGTAATTAGATAACAATTTAGTACCCTAATGGTTTGTTTAGTGTGTAGCTTTTGCTAATAGTTTCTGACTATGAAGAATTGATGTGTGACATCATCAGATTCTGGATTCAACATATTAAGAGATACAAATGCGTGTGTCATTGGGTATAATTCTTCTTAAAACAACAGTTATGATTAACGTTGGTTTTATTGCTTCTAACTATGACTTTGTAGTAGAGCTTCTGAAGGACCAACGTGTTGAAGATTCTGAAGACAGTGTTTTGTTGAACAACGTGTTGAAGATTCTGAAGACAGTGTTTTGTTGAACAAGTTCTGAAGACTCTGAAGACCAAGATTCTGAAGACTGATTTTTTATCCTTCTATGCATGTTTCAACTCTTACATATTATGAAAGTCTTTAAAGACTACAAGAGAATATCAAAGGTCTCACATGAAGTGATAATACAAACTCAGATCCTTCCACTACCCTGTTTTTGTGGCGCAAGAACTATACTATGGATATTATGTTATCTACCACTCACACTGACAGTTGTAAGAAGATAGCTGGAATTTTGGTATTCCTATTCTACTTTCCAACGAATTCTTTTTGCCCGTAAAAGGAAGACTTGGAATAATTGGAATCGTCGAAGAACTTTGAAAAAACTAACGCTGATTCAAATTGTTGAAATGCTACCAAAATAACTCTATAATTTTTGTAAAGCAAGAAACTTTTGTTTATTAACTTGCTAGTAAGGAACTGTTGTTTGCTAACTTTCTTAACAATGTTGTGTTACAATTTGTTCTTCATTTTTGTGTAATATGCTTTCAAGAAGTCATTGACGGATTGTCTTTGAGGTTTTGTTCCTTGAGAGACTAGGAATTTAGTCAGGATTCTCAAGAAGACATTGACATTTTGTCTTTGTGGATTGTAATCAGTTTGGTTATAGTGGATTAAGTCTTTGATTGAGAAAGACAAATCACTTTGGTGGATGGACTGGATTAACTTCATTAACAGTGAACCAGAATAAAAATAATTGCGTTCATTTATTTTTGTTCTTGTGTTAACTTTTTGTGGTTGGTTTTGAAAGATTTTATTTCTAAAAATCCAATTTAAATCCCTCATTTCTTATGTTTCTCGCACCTTCAAATGTTACAAGCAACGTGCATTCAATTCAAGTATTATGTAGTCAATATTTTTAAGCATAATCTAATCACAATGTTATAATGATGTTGTCACAATGTTAATACAGTAAACATAATTGAATTGCTAAAACTTAAACCAACTGAATTGTTGCAACTTCATTCATTCATAAAACGTATTACAACATTCTGGGTAATTTATTACAACATAAAATAAATAACATAGCAATATATCCTAAAACTTATTCACCTAAAACCTATTTTATCAATGCTGAAACAACTAAACAAACAATACAACAAAAATATCTTCCATACTTATAAGTAACATACTTCACTTCCTCTTTACATATGTAACTCCAAACCATAATATTTTAATATTATTTTCAAAATATATTTTACATTTTTTAAAAATTTAATAGGTTGCTTGTTGGATTTTATGTGTTCTTTTATCTTTTTGTTTGTTATTGTGATATCTTTTTATAAAATACACCTTTGATAAAGACGAAAATATGGAAGAAACTGATATTTGATTGGACTAAAAGGCATGTTTGTTTCAGTTTATAGTGTAACATATTTTTGTTGAAAATAATTTATAAAGAATTAAAAAAAAATTCAGATCAAAAATTAGTTTGAATAATTATTCTTAAAATGTTATTTAACCTTTTTGATATAATTTTTATTATATTAAAATTTCAAATGGTGCAGATTTAATATTTGATAAATAAATAAAGTAGAGAGAATAACACTATACTATCAAATAAGTATCCATCATAAAAAACAAGAGAACAAATCCAATAAATTCACTAATACAAACCACCCCATGTCTGCTACCAAAGAACACTAACAGAAGCGTTAGGATCCTCTCCATTTTTCTCTCTCTCTCCATTTTTTTCATTACTATAGTTTTATGTAGGTGGTGGTAAAATAGATTCAGTCTATTAGATATATTTGTTTTGCCTATACTTTAGTGTGGAGGCGGATCAAGAATTTAGACTCTCGCCTTCTAATCTGACTGTTCCGCCTCGTTTTTTTCACGGACATAAACATTAATATAAAATTTTGTATTTTTAGATTTAAAATATACAATATCTGTAGACTTTTCTGTCTCACACTCACTTTTTTACGGGATGGACCTAGATTTTAGATCTGCATCCTCAACTATGTCCGCTCCATCCTATTTTTTTCAGATTTTTACAGGACGAACCTAAACAAGATAGATATACCCGTTTGTCATTCCTAATTTTACGTGTAAATAACATAAAGACATGTGACATATATTTAATAATTATTTAACTTTACATACATAAAAGCATAGTAATGTAAATTTTCATTTATTTTAAGAAGGAGAAGATCCTAATCCTCAACATAGAGTCATGCCAATAGAATCAACATATCAGGTTCCTTAGGAGGGAAAGCACCAGAGGACATTGATATGGAGTAATCAATTAGCTATGTGACAATATGTTAACATGATTTTATAAAGAAGATGAAGCAAAAGAAGGACACTAAAACTTTAATAAAATACCAAAAGTTAAGAAAATAAAAATGGAAAAAGCTAATATGTACTCCAAGGGCATAGGTTAATAAGTTATTTATAGAAATATTATCTTAA
Organism: Vicia faba; assembly: GCA_948472305.1. NCBI lineage: Eukaryota > Viridiplantae > Streptophyta > Magnoliopsida > Fabales > Fabaceae > Vicia > Vicia faba. Next base: position 1,074,548,893 of record OX451740.1, on the reverse strand, counting down.
CACGCGTGTATTTAATGTTTTAAAATTTTAAATATAATTTTATTATATTTAATTACATTTAAATTTTTTTTAATTATAGTATCTTTAACATGTGCTTTTAGAACACATGTTAGCATGATCCAATAAAAATTAGAAAGATAAATATATAATAAAAAACGAAATAACTAGACTACTAACTTAGAAATATAAAACATCCAATAGCACAAGTCCAATCAATTATTATCTAAAACTAATATTCAGTGAAAGAGGAATACAAAAAGAATTTCTTATATGTCATGATATGGCATAAAGAATAAGAGGTGTGAAGAGGACTCAGGAGCAAGCTGAAAAATGAGTATGCATACAGTATCAAGAGGGCTCCGGGGTGAGGGTCATAAGGAAGAATAAAAATTGATAGAAGTGGGAATCCAATGCATCAATCAGTATCACAACATGAGACTAAAATGAACCAGCAGGCATCAAGTTGATTGTGAGAGAAGCTAGTATGACTCCAACAATGTGCTTCTATCCAGAAACTAGATCAAACTGAAACAGTAGAAGCAGAAAATTGAAGGATGAAACTCAAGAGGAGTACCAACCTCATTATCAGTGTGAAGGGAAAACAGAAAATCTTAACAGAATAACTTGGCTTTGTCGAAAGTTTCATTACAATTTTTTTGAAGAAATAAAACATATATACTGCGTTGCACCGGTTCGAGTACGGGTACGAAATACCGCATTTTTAGACCAAAACTATGACCCAATTGCTCAAATGTATGCAATACCTGCTTATAATATCATTAAATATCATATTAAAGTTGCTACAAGAAATATTTCAAGTGATGTTTCAATGACAACAAACACTCTATGAAGATCTGAAGTATTCTGAACATTTACATATCAACATGTGTGCTTGACTGAAGCAAAACAGTACAGATTCAGAATGTTCTCTACCATTTATAGTACCAAAAAGCTCGAAGAATCAGAGGAAAACAACATAAGAACGCAAGCGTGCATCACAATTCTCAAAGTCAATAGTGAGCATCCTCATATCCAAGCTTCTTAAGTGGAGAAGGATCTACCAATCATCGACTCTACATGTTTAGAAGTACTTTCATACCAGAGACTGCATATTTGAAGAAACATGTCTTAAAAGTGAAACAAAAGTTTAAAACAAAAACTAACTAGTTACCTTAGAAATTGGCAGGACTATCATCCAATTGTTTCTCATTTTCGATTTCAACCTCTAAAATCTCCTGAAACCAAATCATAAAAGGGCAACAAGTTTTTGTAATGGTGAAGTTTTGATTGAAAATTCGGATATAAATATAATAGTATCATTTAGTAGGATATAATAAAGATTATACAAAAATTGAAGGCAAACGGACAATCAGCTAGCCGCTACGCCTTTTGGACGACAAAATCAATTCTCTTAAAAATTATATTCATTGTCCAAGAAGACACAGCATTGTTATGCATTAGCCTTTGAATTGTCTATAAAAGATCCATGGTTTCTAGCTTCTGGTGCTAGAAAACCAAATGTTTCAAAAGCAAATGAATACAAGACTGAGAAAGAAAAACAAAGAGACTTACAGGAATTCTCTGTTTGAGATAATTGGCGAGTCGGGCGAGAACGGTTGAACGTTTGTGCCAAAACCTACCCTTGAGACTAATGGTCACATAAGGTCCATCCAACTCCACCAATTCAACTGCACCTGAAACATAAGTTCAAGATATTTAATGTAATTTAACACCATATTTATAATTATTATCACACAATCAAATTGTTGGTGTTTAATTCATCAACATACCTGTCATACCAACAGAAGTGTCAAAGATTTGACCAAGCTCAGCTCGAGCATCTACCAAAGCCTGTCTCACGTTGTCTTCTGTAAGGTCAAGTGGCTGTGGAACCGAAGGAGATGCTGATACAGGCTTCACCTTCCATCTCTGTTTACCACTTATGAGAAATGGAAGGTCGAGTCTTTGGACGTGGATTGTTCTTAACGAAGCCTTTTGTGTAGGGTAACTGGTGGTGTAGCATGGAGTGGCTGAGGAGAGTTTCGGTGAACTGTGAAAGATACAACACAGTGTCAGGGTCTTCTGGGAAAGGGACATACCTATTTTTCCTTTCAAAAGAAAGTTGCTTGAATTTCTAAAGAAAGAGTTTCAGAGGAGACGCAACACAGCCAAGGAGTGTGTGTTGAGTATAGAGTATCTGGATATGGATAATGAACATCCTCAAACACTTCCCTAAATAAAAGTACAAATGTTTGACTAAGCTTATAAATAAGTTCATTTAAAAATAATTTAGTTTTTTTAAGAAATTGAAAAAAAAAAATTCCTCACAAACGGTAACAAATGGGCTCACAAAAATATTTTAAGATTGATTAAAATTAATCTCAAGTTCAAATAAGTTATAATTAATAGGATGTTCCTTGGGATCATTAGGAAATCACAGCCTAATTTCAATGGGTTCCAACCAGAAAAAACTCGTTTCATTGACTGATTGGAAGAAATTAGAGGTTGTGAAGAGTAAGGAAAAGTGGTTTAAACAAGAACTGAGTCACTGTTTCATGATCATAACTGAGAAAAGTGACACATCACCAAAAACTATAGTTGATGTGAAACTTATTGCTCACACTTGTTTTAGATGTAAATATAAATGTTTAAGTCCACGTCATATATAAATGAGTGGAATGTTGGATTTATAATAGAATAATGACTCATATCTAACCACTAAAGATTTTGGGTCGAGACGGGGATCTCACACTGAGTCCTGAAGCATTGGCCTCAATTAGTCCTGAAGCATTTTAAATGCACCTAAATTTAGTTTAGTATTTCTTTAGGTGAAATAGCTCATTGCTTAATTAAATCACATAGCAACACAACTGCTTAAAGTTTAATTATAAATGAAAGTATTATTCATACACATGCATGATATACAGATAATACATTAATTCATAATTCACTCCAAAATCAAGGTACGCAAACATGCTTCAATAACCACACTTTCGCACCTCATAAATTTTTTTTATTGTGATTACACGGGCCTAAGCCCATAGACCTCATAGTTTAAAATGGATAGAATTGCATAAAACAAAATCCTTTTACATCCCAAATGATACAGATGAGTAGCTGATACTCATAGCAATTTACTACACAGTTACTACACAGCAGCAAAGTACTCTTTGCTAAGTTTGGGGTCTGGTTTCATGGACTTCTCACCAGGCTTCCACCCAGCAGGGCAAACTTCGTCTGGGTTCTCCTGCACATACTGCAAGGCCTGCGAGTCGAATGCATAAATGGGGTCAAACATAGTATTATTTAAGGATAGAAGGGTAAAAAGTAAAAATAAAATAAAAATACTCAAAAGTGGTCAATCCTGATGTGGTGCAGATTGTATATGCAATTACCTGGAGTGTTCTCTTTGTCTCGTCAACACTTCTACCAATTCCGAGGTTGTTGATGGTAGAATGTTGGATAACCCCTTCCTTGTCAATTATGAACAATCCTCTCAATGCTATCCCCTGAATCATTGAAAATATTTTTTCAATCATTGTAACAGATCCAAAAATAGTGGAATAAAAGGCAACAGCTCACAGCTTCATATACTGAAGCTACTACCTAGACGAAATACTGAAACTATTGCCTACACAGCACCTTATTCCTATATTTCATTCCAGAGAAATATTGGAACTAAAGCACAAAAGACTTTGAATTTGATAGGAAAAAAACAAATAGCTACAGTTTAGGTCGTTGTGTCAAAACTTACCTGATCAGGAATGAGAACATTGTAAGATTTTGATATGGATTTGGTGACATCAGAAACCAAAGGATAGTTCAAGTCACCAAGACCACCAGACTTTCTATCTGTTTGAACCCATGCAAGATGCGAGAACTACAATAAAAACAATAGTGCTACTAATCAAGAAGCAGACTTTTGAAGTTCCTTTGGATTGGACATAAAAAGATAGTTATAAATCACACTAAATCTATAGTCAGAAAATCAAGGAAAACACATTTGCATTTAAAGGAGTTTGAATGAATTTTACAACTGATATTTTGACTTTAATCCTAGTCCTACATACACATGTAGCCAGTTGCGAGAAATGTCTGGGGAAAAATCTATATAAGAGCTAACAGCGGCAGAAATAATTATTAAAAAAAAGTCAAAACTAACCACACTGTCAACTGAAACACCCAATATCTCTGTATTAAGTTCTGCAAATTCTGCATGGCGGTCACTGAAAGCGGTGATTTCTATAGACAAGTAACAGATGTTAGACTGAAAAAGACAAGATTTGGCATCTTATATATACATTACTATCAAACCAACTAACCAGTGGGACAAACAAATGTGAAATCCAATGGGTAGAAAAAGAGGATAACATATTTCTTCCCAATATACTCAGATAGTTTGACCTGAAAAAACATTGCTTTAGTCAATGATAAATAAATTATGAAAGAAAACACTTCACAACCAACAGTCAGTCTACCTTGATAAACTCCTGATCGAAAACAGCTTCAGCTTCAAAATCCGGCGCTGAGTTCCCAACTAATGGCAATTCACTCTTTAAACAGAAACGAAAATTTATTAATTAACTAATTCAAACATTAAGCAAGAGAAAAACAACGCTCTGAAACTTGTATTCTCAACTTCATTAAGACCAGCACACAAATTCAATAATTGGAAGTTAATTAAGACCAACACACAAATGAACGGATAATCAAGAAATTTAATTTCAATTTCATGCTCATAAGCCTCAAGATGTAAGAGTCATGAATGCCTAATTGCGCTTCTGGTTTTAAATCACTCCAATTGTATTTCACAGTTGCAGCAGTAACCTCTATAGCACCGACACTCCTGAAAAAACGTGTGTACGTGTCTGAAACCGACACATACACTTCTCTAACGTTTAATTTATTCATCTTTTTCAAATTATTACTCGTGTCTAGGCGTCAGTATCGTGTTTCGTGTCTGTGGCAGTTACTAACATATCTATCAATTAATAAGCTCAACAACAATGCTGCAAACAGACACTCAACCATAACCACACAAATAAATCCGAAACCATAAGTCACATTAACCAAAGACTCAAACAAACAATAACAAAAATAAAACAACAACTAAACAACTTCAAACTAGTAGTTGTAAAGATTGAAGTAAAGCGAGGTTGTTGAAGAACTTACAGAAGCCCTAACGACGAAACTGCGGCGGGAGGAAGAGGGGCGGTTGAGGGAAGTGCGAAGTTTGGGAAGGGAATTGGAGGCATTGGGGATGGAGAGAGAAGAGAGACGAGGAGAAGAGAATTTGGGAGAGAAGAGTGTGTTAGGGTTTGGAGATAGGAGAGAAGCAGATGGAGCTGAGCAGGCCATGAATGAGAGGCGGAGTGTGAGGTGGGAGGAAATGGAAGATAGAGATAGGGAGATAGCAATAAAGTGTATATGTATATACTTCACCTCAAATATGAGATGTACTCCTTTTGTCTATATTATAAAAATTTTATAAAAAAATGTTGAAAATTTGTGTATTTTCAATAAATAAATAAAAATGAACTTTTTATATTAATTTATAATATTTTTATGTTATTTAGTCTTATATTTTTTTGTTATTAAGAAACATTTTGATATAAAGTTTGACATTTTAATATTTAGTTTTGTTAGTGGGATACTTGCAAACGCTAACGCTTAAGTTGTGACGGTCGAAAATAATAAATATTTAGAGTTTGATATTATATATTTAAATATGAGTTTTTCGTTAGCCTTTTATACTAGGATCATAGGGTTTAGGTCCGTAGAATCTTTTCTTCGAGACATTGAATATTATTAGAAAAACACATAAAAAAATTTGAATTATATTGGCTAAAACATTTTCAATTTAATAGCTTGAATAGGTTCAAGTCAACGATTTGATAATTTGAAGTTCACCTGAGGAACCAAGTGATAGAATGAGTACCATGACAAGATGATGGTGTTGATAACATCTACCAGTAAGTACCATTATGAGTAATTAAGATGTGTCTCTAATCGTTGTTGCAGTCAAGTGTTATACTCGAGCAAGTCATTAAGGCATGATGTAATAATCGGTAAAAAATAGAGTCGTCGTCACCATTAATTTTTATGGTAAGACGAAAATATAATAAAATAACCCTAATTGATGATACATAGATTCTAAATTTTTGACTCACTTTAAACGAAGAGAAGGTGTTAGGCACCTTTCATCTACATTGGTCATAAGGATACTACGGTTTAGGTTTAAGGTTTAGGAATATGGTTTTAATTTTTTAATTAGAGGAACTCGTCTTGGTTTTTAAACCGCGTGCCTACGTACTCTTATGAATAATCAGAATCCCGATTCGTAGTTTGAAGTGTTTGGTTATATTTTTTGTATGGATTGTAGAAGTATTTTGAATTAATCCTTGAACAAAGTCTGAGTTAAAAATAGCGGAATCGTAGACGCGGTTCGCAATTAATATAAAAGATCTCCACAATCATTTTTGAAAATATCTTGAATTTGAAATAAGTTAGTAAAAAAGAAATTAGTATTTGATTGGTTAACTATTTTAGAAAATGTTATGCAATATGTAAAAAAAAAAAAAATTGAATGAGAAAAAGATTTAATGCAGTTAAGAAATAGGGTTAGTGTTTTAGAAAATATTTAATTAATAAGTAATTTTTTTTTCCAATTATTAAAAATATATTAAGTATTTTTGATAAAATATCTAATAATTATTTATTAATATGCAAAATTATAATTTAATGCAAATTACTATATATATATATATATATATATATATATATATATATATATATATATATATATATATATATATATATATATATATATATATATATATATATATATATATATATATATATATATATATATATATATATATATGCTAATTAAATGAAGAAAATAGAATAAATTAATTAATTAAAGGAGGAGTGTAAAAGTTAAATCTCGAACGTATTTTATTATTCAAAAGAAACTAAAGTCATTTTTTAGATTTTTGTATTTTTCTATTATTTTTTTATATTTTTAATAATGAATAAAAGTTAACATAAAAAAAATCTTTTTTTAATACTAATAAGAAGAAGAAGAAAAGTTAAAGTTAGAAAAAAGAATTTTTAGATTTAGAAAAAAGAGTTTTTCTATAATAAAAAAGTTTAAGATTAAAAAAATATTTTTTTAAGATTAGAGAAAAGATTTTTTTATAAAAAAAAAGTGAAGATAATAATAATAAAAAACAGGAATATCATAAACCATAAATAAAATAAATAGCAATCAAACAATCAAACCAAAATTCAAACAAGAATAAATTTTAATCTACATCAAATACAATATTCATACACATGCTTAAAGATATAAAAAAAAATATCAATTTAGAATATCGTGACCAAATTAAGTTGCTTCCTCTATCTTTTTTTTCTTTTTCTTTGTGCTTTTCTCCTTTCTCCTTCGGTGCAAGATTCCCTTTTTTTCTTCGGTACAAGATCCCTCTTTTTTCAGATTGATGATGGAATGAAGACCATTTTAGGAGAACTCTAGTGAATTGTTGATCTGCAAATGATTATTAATTCTCCAAATGGTTGCTGATAAAAATTTTAGGGTAAAGAAAGCCCTATTTATATATTTGAAATTAGGTTAAAGACACACCCAAAAAGGAAATAGTCCACACCAAAAAAAACCCAAAATTTATGATGTTATCTTGGTCAGCAAGTCTAAAAACTCTGACCAATAAGAAATCAGTTTTGTCAACATGTGACCAATCAGAAAGTGACAAATCATGTGATTTTGTTGTTTTTATATTTTATATAATTTTTTGGTTATTTTTTAATTAAAAATTGAAGTGAAAAAAAACTATTTTTGAATATTTTTGAATTAATAAATACGAAAATAATAATTTAATATTAAAAAATGATTTTTTGGGGAAAAAATATACTAATTGAGACTTGATTGAAATTTGGAGGACAAGATTATGAACCTAAATACTATTGTGATTTTTTCTCAATATTGTGATTGATTTGGTGATTAATAAAAATTGATTTTAAATACCAAAAAATAGTGTAATGGGACTTGAACTCAATAACTTCCACTTGCAAGTCTTACCTTCTTATCAACTATGTTATGTTATTTTATTCGAGACAAAAAGGAACATAGAAGCATATGAAGGTGGGAAAATATTTTGCTATTTTAAAAAAATAAATAATTTAAAGTAAATTATTATATATTCTAAATAAGAAAAAATAAATTATTGTTAAATCAAATGTGAGTAATACTCAAACATTTATGAAACCAAGTTTAAAAATAATTTGAATATTTTAAAAAATGGGGCAGGCAAATTTGAGGTATGACATCTGCCCTTATTTAATTACTCTTCGATTGAAGCGTATGAGTATACAAATTTTTTCACATTCGAATCGGAGGATTATTAAATGATGGAAGACCCCAAAATTTAGACCAAAGATTATAAAGATACATTGTACAACACTCCCAATAGTACGGAAAAATAGGCAAAGACGATGATGTATCATCCTACCAGAGTTAGAGCGAAAAGTGAGATTGACCTAGATATGACGATGCAGACAACTTGTCAATACCTAGAAAAAAGATCATAGATTTTTCATATTTACGGTAACCTAGGAGGTAAATAACACAAGTTTGAAAATTGACGTACTGACGCTTCGAGACTAATATAGTAAACTTATAACACATATTTTATCTATTCACCACAGCCTAGGGAATGAATAAAACAGGTTTGATAATTCATTGTCGCATGAAGACTTAACACAATAAATTATATCGCAGAGAGACAGATAATCTATTGTTGCTTCGAGACTAGCGCAATTAGTTATATCGCAAATTTTGTATATTTACTACAATCTAGGGAGTAAATAATACAAATAAGGTTTGTGTATTTATCATGACCTAAAGGATAAATAACACAAATCTAATAACTCGTTATCGCTTAGAGACTGACACAATGAACTATAAATTTTCGAATACCTACCAAAACTTACGTGGTAGATAACACGAGTATAGGCTTGTGTATTTATCATGACCTAGAGGATAAATAACATAAATCTAATAATTCATTATCGCTTAGAGACTGACAGAATGGACTATAGATTTTTCACATACCTACCACAACCTAGAGGATAGATAACACGAGTATATGCTTGTGTATTTATCACGACCTAAAAGGATAAATAACACAAACCTAATATTTCATTATCGCTTAGAGACTGACATAATGAAATATAGATTTTCGCATACCTACCACAACCTAGGAGATAGATAATACGAGTTAGATAACTTATCGCTGCTTTAAAGACTAATGCAATAAGTTATATCGCGGATTTTGCATATTTATTACAACCTAGGGAATAAATGATGTGAGTTTGAAATTTAAAAAGTGTTTTGATAATCAAATCTTAGATAACTAAACTAAAGATAAGATCAAAGTTTAAGAGTTGTGTCTGTTCTCAACCAAGGTGTTTATTTGTTTTTTCATAGATAAATTAATTCAACAATAGGCCCCAAGAAAATTTGTAGTATTCTTACCCAAAATAGATTTGAAAATGCCATGCACGATGTATATGCACGATACCCTAAATTGATATGAAACCCAAATGTATATGTATATGCACCAAATGTTATAAATGTTTTTTTCTTTTGTAACGCGTGTTTTCGCTTGCTTCGAAGTTAGTTGTCTTGAGGTTGTTATTTTGAAATTTTTGAAATTGACTCGAATGCTTTTTGACCGGTGCCCCTATGATGGGTCGTAGATGGTTAAGGCGCAAAGAAGTTGCTCATGTAACAAGGTTGCTTGTCACATGGTGGTAGGGTGTTATGCTGACATGATCTCTTGATACTCTTTTTGAACTTGTAGATTGCTGACGTAGGAGAAGGATCCACTAGGGATTGTGAAAGTACGCTGAGAGCTTGCCCCTTTATGGAATGTCTTGCCCCAATTTGCCGGTAGGGTCTTTGAAAATACTCTCCTTGATATGATTTTGAAAGTAGTTTGATCATAGTATGAATGACCCCACTATCTTGAATTATGCCCCTGATTAATGGACTCTTGAAGATATTCGCCCTTGATGAACCATTTTGAATCAAATTATTTTGATCGAGCCTTGTAGTGATCTTCCCCCATATTCGAGTTTTTGAAAGATATCTCCCTCAATCTCTAGGATCTGGAGGAAGTACCCTTATAAAGAACTTGGATCTCACCATGATGTGATATAAAATTGATATGGATTGTCCCAAGTATTTGAATCTTAAAGAGTCCGTCCTTGAAGTGGTTTAAGAGAGAAATTGGACCCTACGGGTCATAGGATGAACTTGGTATAAACTGCCTTTAATATTTGAATCTTGGAAGGTTACCCCTGATCATCAGGGCCTTGAGAAGTTGCAGAATGAGGGACCCGAGTTCTACCATGTTGTGATATAAACTTGATTAAAGAATTGTCCTTCGAAAGTTATGCCATTGACTAAACGACGCTTTGAAATGTGATCCAAGTTGATTGAATCTCGGAATGATCATCCCTTGTTAATGGGAGGCCCCTACGATCACTAGTCTTGCATATGATCATAGGGCTCTTCTTAGATATTTTTCCCCTAGTCAATAGGATCTTCATGTGATATATGTAACACCTCAATTCTACCCAAAGCAATTTGCAGAAAATCAGAGTATAAAAATTTCTAATATAATCAGGATGCCACACATTCAACAGAGACACATAAACTTGTCATGCTCTTAGAATATATACATAACACTTAAAGAATCGGAATGAACATAACTCATGAATATAGTCTTCATAACATAAACCAAACTTTGATTAATCACGCAGCGGATTCATAATAGTTCTCCATATAAGACATAACATCTTTTGAATCATGAAGCAACATCAATACGATAACTCCTCAAATAACAACATAAGATTCAATAAATAAACAACAAAATAAGACAAGCGTTCATCCCCCCCACCCCCCGAGTGCTACGTTTCAGAGCAAATGACACCAAACTCAAACTAACAATGCTATCGGCTACTCCTCTTGGTTACCTGCACCTTACCAACAAGGGCAACATTCAAACAAAAGGGGTGAGATATCGAATACTACAATAGAACGTATGATAAATAATATATCGAAAATTAGTTCATGTAAAATCCCCACTTCATTCAACATCAACATAAAGCAACACCATTCACCAACACTTTAATCCAACTTATAACATTACCGTGCATAAACAATACTTCAAATAAGCAACAAATCAACGACTCCAAATGCGACTCAACTATGAAAATGCATGTGATACCATTGGAGCAGAACTCCCAACGTAGAAAGTGCCAATTTACCGAGGCATAAAGCATAAGCCCTCAACATAAAATCTTACGAATAAAGGCCATCGTGGTGAGCATTAGCTCCAACTTAGAACATGCCAATCCAGGCCAACTTTAATGTTATGCTATGTTATGCGACGATTCAAACAACCACAACTCGGCAACATAACAACGACAACAACATAATAACAGTCGACATAACAACAATTCACACTGCTCAATATTGGCCAAAGGCCTACAACATAACATATCAACGAAGTCAACAACTTTTCATGGCAACAACATATTGACATTATCGATCAGCACGAAATAATACAACATTGGTCATAAGACTTATAATTCAACAATGTCCATAATATTACTTCTGCTATTTAATTAATCCTCCAAAATAATGACTGCAACTTTACTAATTATTCCTAACTTTATCTTATTACTACAGACTGTTAAAATTAAGTTGAATTGCTAACTTAAGATTATTGATATATAGGTGCTTCTATTAAAGTTGCTTTTGCTATATCACACTACTGATAAGAATAGTTTAATTTTCCCCAAGTGTTTTTGTATTTAATAAACTCCATACTGATACCATATAAAAATTATATAGGATAGTGCCACAGAAACAGAAACAAGCACCCCTGCCTAACACTTAGTGCCAAATGGAACTTTCCTTCTACAACCACCCTAGTTCCGAACGACACCCTCCATTTCTCTCAAGGCTGCCGAACGGCACCCCCCCCCCCCCCACACACACACAACAAGTGTCGAACGACACTTCCACCCCCCCCCCCCCAGGCCAATTTTATTTCTTCTTCTCATCTACGATACTGGTTCAATGAATTTCCTGCTATACTGTCTAGCGATACCAAATCCATTCCAGAGACAAGTTATAACACAGCAACACACCTATTCTTTGACAATTCTATAATCAAATCAATTATTATCACAACAACACAAGCCAACAAAAATCAACAAAACAGTATAATCCCACATACTAATTCCCACATGTAAAATATCATATGGCCCATTATAGGATAAGAAACCCCACCCTTACCTGGTTTGATTTGAAGGCACACTAAGGAGCTTCAATGGAATTTCTGGGATTGGTCCTAGCAGCAACTTTCTTGTTCCTCTTCTCGTCTCACAAAACCCTATTCCCCTTTTGTTTTTCCTGATAACACTACTTTCTCTTTCTCCTTCTCTTTTCTAATAAAAATACTATTATTTAATCCTTAGTAAACTTAAATGGGCCTAACCAATACACCTCCTTATTACTTCGCGACACCATAATCAAGCCCAACATCAATTCTAAGCTTATTAATAAAATGATACTTTAACTTGACTCTACCAATATAAACCTGATTAATTATTATTCCAACTTAACAAAATAGTTCCGACTTCGACGATGAAATTTTGAATTAAAATAAAATATTCAAAACAATAATTAATTAAATAAATAATTAAATATCAGGGCGTTACAACTCTCCCCCGCTTAGAATATTTCCGTCCTCGAAAATAAAAGTCTACCTGGTTCAAATAACTCGGGATAGGAGTCTCGCATCTTGCTCTCCAACTCCCAGACCATACTCTCTCCAGCAGCTCCTAACCAGATAACTTTCACCAATGCAATCTCCTTCCCTCTTAGAATCTTCATCTCGCGATCCGCGACTCGCACATGCATCGTCTCCACCATGAGATTATCCCGTACTTACACATCGTCCATCTGAATCACATGAGACAGATCAGAAATATACTTCCGAAGTTGCGATACATGTAACACATCATGCAAATTAGCAAGGTTTGGCGGTAACACCACTCGGTAAGCAACTTTTCCAACTCGATCCGATATCTGATACGGACCCATAAAATGAGGAGTGAGCTTTTTAGACTTCAGAGCTCGCCCAACACCAGTCACATGTGTGACTCTCAAAAATACATGATCACCAACTTGGAATTCTAAATCTTTCCTTCTCTTGTCATGGTAACTTTTCTGTATACTTTGAGAAACCTTCATCTTATCTCAGATAAACTTCACTTTCTCAGCAGTCTCTCGAACAATCTCAGATCCAAGTACCGCACTTTCACCAGATTCATGCCAACACAATGGAGTCCTACACCTCCGATGATACAACGCCTCAAAAGGTGCCATCCCAATACTAGAATGGTAACTGTTATTATAAGTGAACTCAATCAACCGAAGATAAGTATCCCACGAACCTCCTTGTTCAAGAACATATGCTCTAAACAAATCCTCCAATGACTATAGTCCTCTCGGTCTGACCATTCGTCGGAGGATGATACGCCGAACTCAACCTCAACTTAGATCTCAACGCCTCTTACAAACTTTTTCAGAATACAGAAGTAAACCTCGGATCTAAGTCCGACACAATACACAAAGGAACACCATGCAACTTCACAATTATTCTAGTGTAAATCTCTACCAACTTCAAAATCGGATATGTGATGTTAATAGGTATAAAGTGTGCCGACTTCGTAAGCCTATCAACAATCACCTATATCGAATCGTGTCCTCTCAAGGTACTAGGTAATACCGTTACAAAGTCCATCTAAATGCTATCCCATTTCCATTCTAGAATCTCTAACGGTTGCATCAACCCTGCATGCTTCTAATGCTCAATCTTCGACTTCTGACAAGTCAAACAAGCATATACAAACTGGGCCACATCGCGCTTCATACCAGGCCACCAAAACAAACCTTTCAAATCTTAATGCATTTTAGTAACTCCTGGATGAATACTCAAACTGCTTCTATGACTTTCCTCAAGAATCACTTTCTTGATCTCTTCATCATCAGGAATGTAAATACAATCTCGGAATCTCAACACACCTTGCGCATCTATCTTGAAATCATCATTCTCAGATCGATCAATTCCCATCATCAAATCCACCAACTTCACATCCAGCTTTTGAGTCTTATTGATACTGTTGAGGAAGTCATTATTAATCTTTAACATTCTCAACATAACACTCCGCGGTGTCACTTCACAAACCAAACTCAAATCTCGGAATTGCTCAATCAACTCCAACTCTTTAAACATCATTGCCGACATGTGCAAAGTCTTTTGTCTTAAAGCATCGGCCACAACATTAGCTTTTCCTGGATGATAATTCAAACCGAAATCATAATCCTTCAGCAATTCTAACCACCTTCGTTGCCTCATGTTCAACTCTTTCTGATCAAAAAGATATTTCAAACTCTTATGGTCACTAAACACTTCGAATCTAGAACCATAAAGATAATGCCTCCAGATTTTCAACACAAAGACAACTGCAGCCAATTCTAAATCATGCGTAGGTTAATTCTTTTCATGAGTCCTCAATTGCCTCGACACATAAGCAACCACCTTACTATTCTGCATGAGTACACCACCTAACCTCACCAGGCAAGCATCATAATACACAACAAAAGGTTCTCTCGGAATAGGCAAAGTCAAAACTGGAGCCAACGTCAACCTCTTTTTCAACTCGGTAAAACTTTCTTCACATCGACTATCCCACACAAAGGCTTTACCCTTACAAGTCAACTTGGTCAACGAAAGTGCCAACTTAGAAAAACCTTCGACAAATCGTCTATAGTAACCAGCTAATCCCAAGAAGCTTCTAATCTCAGTAACCGACTTCGGAGCTTCCGATTACAACACAACATCAACTTTAGAAGGATCCACGACAATGCCACCACCAGAAATGACATGACCAGGGAAACTAACCTCTTGCAACCAGAATTCACACTTGGACAACTTGGCATACAACTTCTTCTCCTTCAAAACTTGCAATACAACTCTTAGGTGTTCTTCATGTTCTTCTTCCGATTTAGAGTAAATCAGAATGTCATCAATGAATACCACCACAAACTGATCCAAATAAGTATGAAAGATAAGATTCATGTGCTCCATGAATACTCCCGGCGCATTGGTTACACCGAAGGGCATCATCGAATACCCGTAGTGTCCATACCGAGTTCTGAACGCGGTCTTCTGAATATCATCTTCTTTCACTCTAATCCGGTGATACCCTGACCTTAAATCAATCTTAGAAAACACACTTGCATCCACCAATTGATCCATCAACTCATCAATTCTTGGAAGCGGATACTTGTTCTTAATCGTCACTTTATCCAACTGTCTGTAATCAACACAAAGCCTCATACTTCCATCTTTCTTCTTTACTAACAATACAGGCGCTCCCCACAGCGATACACTTGGTCTTACAAACTTTTTCTCAAGTATCTCTTCTAACTACTTCTTCAATTCAAACAATTCGGATGCAGACATCTTGTACGGTGCCATAGAAACAGGTCTGGTACCAGGTATAAGATCAATCGCAAATTCAACTTCTCTCTCTGGTGGTACGTTAGGAATTTCATCAGGAAACACTTCAGGAAATTCTCACACCACCTGCAACTCATCAATCCTAACTTGGTTCTCCATTGATAGCGACTCCATCAACGAGAACATCTGCGCTTCATCTAGCATCAGTTTCCTCAACTGTTTACCGGTCAACAAACCAACTTCTTCCTCTTCAGGAGGAGAAAACCTCATAGACTTGTTATAGCAATTGATATGAACATAATTATACTCTAACCAATTCATACCCAAGATCACCTCTAACCCTCTTAACGGCAAACAAATCAAATTAACAGCAAAGTCTTTATCAAAGATCGACAAAGGACAACTCAAACACACACGAGAAGTAGTCACCGATCCCTTAGCCAGAATCTTGACGACCATTTCTCCATTCATAGAAGACAACACAAGACCCAATCTTTCAACACAATCAGCAACAATAAAACAATGAGTAGCACCATTGTCAATAATAGTAATTAAATGAGTACTATTAATGAAACATGTACCTCTGATGAGTCTGTCCTCACTAGCTATCAGAGTCCCAGCCAAAGCAAACACCTTGCCACCAGTTTGTGCCTTCTTTGGTTTCGGACAATTACTACTAATGTGTCCTTCTTCACCAAAGTTGAAACATATCATATCCCTATGCTTGCAGTCAGATATCGTATGCCCAATCTTACCACAACGGAAACACCTCTTCCCATCAGCGGTAGTGCATACATTACTCTTGTGACCAGGTTGCCCATATTTGAAACATACAACTCTAGCAGGAGCATCTCCCCCACTAGTCCTATGACTATGAGCAACTCTTTGTTTACCTCTACCATCATCATAAGGCTTGCCATGGTTCTGTTGATTCTTTCCTCTCTTATCACTAACAATCTTATGATGAGCATTGCTATCCTTTTCAAAGATCCTGCAACTATCAACCAAATCAGAAAATACAAGAATCTTCTGATATCTAACAAACTTCTTGATTTCCGAGCGCATCCCATTCTCAAACTTGATGCACTTAGAAAATTCAGCACCTTCACCATCAAAATGTGGATAGAACTTAGCTAGCTCAATGAACTTAGCAGCATACTTAATGACAGATTTGTTCCCTTGCTTCAACTCAAGGAACTCAATCTCTTTCTTACCCAGAACATCTTCAGGATAATACTTCCTCAGAAACTCACTACGGAACACAATCCAAGTGATTTCCTCACCTGCAACTTCCAAACTTGCACGCATTTCTAGCCACTAGTCATCAGCTTCAACTGCTAGCATATGAGTGCCATATCGAACCTTCTGTGTTGGAGTGCAATCCATCACACGGAAGATCCTCTCCATCTCCTTCAACCAATCTAGTGCTCCATCGGGATCATGCCTACCCTTGAACACTGACAGATTCTCCCTTTGGAAAGTCGCTAAACTACGAGATCCGGCATTCTCGTCAGCATTAGGCTGATTCTGCATAGCCTGATCCATCGCTTGCAGAGCAGCATCAATCGCAACATCGTTCCTCCCAGCCATCTTATCTTATCACTGCAACACAAACAACGGTTAAGAAAAACTAACAATACTCCATTGTTAAACAACTACGACTCGATAACTTGACCAGATGGACCAATTTTCTCTAATACCACTAATGTAACACCTCAATTCTACCCAAAGCAATTTGCGGAAAATCAGATTATACAAATTTCCAATATAATCAGGATGCCACACATTCAACAGAGACACATAAACCTGTCATGATTTTAGAATAAATACATAACACTTAAAGAAGCGGAATGAACACAACTCATGAATATAGTCTTCGTAACATAAACCAAACTTTGATTAATCACGCAGCAGATTCATAATAGTTCTCCATATAAGACATAACATCTTTTGAATCATGAAGCAACATCAATATGATAACTCCTCAAATAACAACATAAGGTTCAATAAATAAACAACAAAATAAGACAAGTGTTCATTCCCCCCCCCCCCCCCCCCCCCCGAGTGCTACGTATGAGAGCAAATGACACCAAACTCGAACTAACAACACTATCGGCTACTCCTCTTGGTTACTTGCACCTTACCAACAAGGGCAACATTCAAACAGAAGGGGGTGAGATATCAAATACTATAATATAACGTATGATAAATAATATATCGAAAAGTAGTTCATGTAAAATTCCCACTCCATTCAACATCAACATAAAGCAACACCATTCACCAACACTTCAATCCAACTTATAACATTACCGTGCATAAACAATACTTCAAATAAGCAACAAATCAATGAATCCAAATGTGACTCAACTATGCAAATACATGTGGTACCATTGGAGCAGAACTTCCAACTTAGAAAGTTTCAGTTTACCGAGGCATAAGGCATAAGCCCTCAACATAAAATCTTGCCAATAAAGGCCAACGTGGTGAGCATTCGCTCCAACTTAGAACATGCCAATCCATGCCAACTTTAATGTTATGCTATGCTATGCTATGCTATGCGATGATACAAACAACCACAACTCGGGAACGCAACAACGACAATAACATAATAACAATCGACATAACAACAATTCACACCATTCA
This sequence comes from Vicia faba, assembly GCA_948472305.1. NCBI lineage: Eukaryota > Viridiplantae > Streptophyta > Magnoliopsida > Fabales > Fabaceae > Vicia > Vicia faba. The sequence goes on along the minus strand of OX451740.1, from coordinate 1,074,530,630 downwards.
ACATTGGCCAAAGGCCTCCAACATAACATATCAATGGAGTCAACAACTTTTCATGGCAACAACATATTCACATTATCGATCAGCAAGAAATAATACAACATTGGTCATAAGACTTATAATTCAACAATGTCCATAATACTACTTCTGCTATTTAATTAATCCTCTAAAACAGTTATTGTAACTTTATTAATTATTCCTAACTCTGTCTTATTACTACAGACTGTTAAAATTAAGTTAACTTAAGATTATTGATATATAGGTGCTTCTCTTAAAGTTGCTTCTGCTATATCACACTACTGATAAGAATAGTTTAATTTTTCCCTAAGTGCTTTTGTATTTAATAAACTCCATACTGATACCATATAAAAATTATATAGCATAGTGCCACAGAAACAGAAACAGAAACAAGCGCCCCTACCTAATGAAGATGTGAAAAACACAAGAAGGGGGGTTGAATTGTATAACTTAAATCAAAAGGTTAAACAACACTGTATTTTTATCCTGGTTCATTTGATCTCAAACTACTCCAGTCCACCCGTCAAGGTGATTTCGCCTCTCTCCAACGAGGTCTTAATCCACTATATTCAATAGGATTACAACCGTCTACTTTAACAACTGTTAAAGCCTTCTTGAGTATAACCACACACCGGTTTATCTCAAGGAATTCTCTTTACAAATAATTGAACAATAATGTGTTTAATGTTTTCTACTAAAACAGTATACCACAACTGTGATAATACACAAATTTAAGCTTAGAAAGAAATTGGATTTGCTAGAGCGTTTGAGTAAGCGTGGTTGGAAAGCTTAGCAAATATGAGTGCGTGCGTATATGCGTAGTCTTTTCTCACACAGACTTGTTTATATAGCCAAGGCAAAGATACGTTGTTGTCCATAAAGCACTTTCAATGATAATAACGTTCTTTCCTTTTTGAGAAGATCTTGTCTTGGATAAAGCCGTTGGTAATTAATTCTGTCTTGAATACATAGTAACGCTTCAGAGTCTTCTGCTTTAAACTTATGCTGACGCTTCTGAGTGTTGATGACTTGGTACAGATCTTTGATCAGAGTCAGAGTGTTTTATGCGCAGATTCTGGTCATCAAGCTTCAGCATATGATCTGGTAGCTTCAGCGTGTAGCACATGTTATTGATCTTCTGATGCTGACATAGCTTCTGATGCTGATGCTGATACTGATCTTCGGATGCTGATTCCATCAGAGCTTCTGTAAATGTACAACATAATTTAAGAAGCATATTTGTTCTCTCTCTCTCTCTCTCTCTCTCTCTCTCTCTATATATATATATATATATATATATATATATATATATATATATATATATATATATATATATATATATATATATATATATATATATATATATATATATATATATATATATATATATATATATATATATATATATATATATATATATATATATATATATATATATATATATATATATATATATATATATATATATATATATATATATATATATATATATATATATCTTTGAAATTATTTATTCTTGTATTTTGTTATCATCAAAACTCTAATCAATGGTTGTAGAATCAAACTATGTTCTAACAATCTCCCCCTTTTTGATGATGACAAAAACCAGATTTTTTCAATTGAAAATAAAGAATAAAAGGTATCAGAGCTAGGAAGAGAAAACTCCCCCTGAGTTGATTACTTCCCTTTAATTCCATGAGTCTTTGAGCATCAGTGCTTTATTGTCCTTTACTGTATCTTTCATCCGAGTTTTGTACCTGTAAGCTTATCAGAAGAAAGAAATTTAAATAGATCAGAATGTTTGAGACTTATGTCTCAGTAATCCGTTATTGAAAAATATCATTCTTTCTCCCCCTTTTTGTCATTTATCAAAAAGAACAAATAATCAGAGCTAAAAAGCGTTTATATTGAAAACAGAAGCAATGATGAGTTCAGAACAATGTAAAAATATTACAGACGAACATGTTAAAAAAACAAGGAAATTCTAAGAGGGAGGTGGAAGACGTGTTTAAATAGATTTCTAAAAGGTTTTGAAAACATAAACGTAAGAGAGAGAAATTAATTTTAATGATTATTGGAATTTAATGATAGCTGATTTTAGGGGATTCAGAAAGATATTTGAATGGTTACCCATGACATGTGTCTCAATGCATCCAATCAGCGCTTTTGCCTTTTCAGAAACGTGAACGCGTGTTCAGCCTCAGAAAATAGCTGATGACTAGATGACACTTGTTTGCTTGAGTGAACAACACATTTCTATCCTTGAAATGAAGCGCTCAGATCTTCATGGATAGATTCTGATGCAATTTGTACTTCTAAAGATCTGAAGAAAGATTCATCAGTAGTTCACGAAAAATAAACAAAGTTCTGAAGGTTAAGATATAGAATCAAAACAATTTTATTCTGGGCAGAGCTTCATGCTGAGATGATTCAGAATGAAGTTGAACCTATCTTCAGAAAGAGGTTTTGTAAAAATATCAACCCATTGATGGTCTGTGTTAATAAATTTAAAATTTAAAATCCCTTTCTGAATATAGTCCCTAATAAAATGATATTTTATTTCTATATGCTTAACCCTAGAATGCAAAATGGGATTTTTACTTAAGCAAATAGAAAAAGTATTGTCACAAAGAATAGGAATGTTACTCTCAAATATCTGGAAGTCCTCAAGTTGACTTTTCATCCAGAGCATTTGTGTGCTGCATCCAGCTGCTGCTATCTATTCAGCTTCAGCTGTTGATAGAGCTATTGTGGATTGTCTTTTGCTGGACCATGAGATCAGATTTTCTCCCAGAAACTGGCAGCTTCCAAAAGTGCTTTTACGCTCTACTCTGTCTCCAACGAAATCAGCATCACAGTATCCTATCAAACTGTAATCACTTGATTTTCTATAAAACAAACCCAGATTAGTAGTACCTTTCAGATACTTGAAAATTCGCTTAACTGCTGTTAAGTGAGATTCTCTAGGATCTGATTAGAATCTAGCACAAATGCAAACGCTGAATAAAATGTCAGGCCTTGAAGCCGTCAGATATAGAAGAGAACCAATCATACCTCTGTAGACCTTCTGTTCTACCTTTTTACTCACCTCTTCTCTTTCCAGAATGCACGTGGGATGCATTGGAATCTTTGATGGCTTACATTCTGATAGATCAAATTTCTTCAGAAGTTCTCTGACATATTTGCTCTGATGAATGTAAGTTCCTTCTGGGGTTTGATTGATCTGAATGCCCATAAAGAATTTTAGTTCCCCCATTAGGCTCATCTCAAATTCTGCCTGCATACATTTAGCAAACTTTCTTCCCGGAGAGGGTTTAGTAGATCCAAATATGATGTCATCAACATAAATCTGACATACTAAAATGTCATTCTTAACTGTCTTACAGAACAAGGTTGTGTCCACTTTCCCTCTGGTGAATTCCTTTTCTAACAGGAAGTTACTTAGTCTTTCATACCAAGCTCTGGGAGCTTGTTTCAGACCATAGAGTGACTTCTTTAGTTTGAAAACATATTCTGGATTTTTGGAACTTTCAAAACCAGGGGGTTGGTGCACATATACCTCTTCTTCTATATAGCCATTTAAGAATGCACTCTTAACATCCATCTGATACAGAGTGATGCCTTTATTAACAACAAATGAAATTAAGAGTATGATAGATTCTAACCTAGAGACTGGAGCAAAGGTTTCTGTATAGTCTATCCCCTCTTGCTGACTATAACCTTGTGCTACCAGTCTTACTTTGTTTCTGATGACTTCACCTTGTTCGTTCAGTTTGTTTTTGAACACCCATTTTGTTCCAATGACGTTGAATCCTTTTGGTTTGGGAACTAGATCCCATACGTCATTTCTTGTGAATTGATTTAGCTCCTCTTGCATTGCTAGAATCCATTCATTGTCTAGAAGTGCTTCATCAATTGTTGTTGGTTCAATTAGAGAAACCAGTCCCAAAAGGGATTCTTCAGAGTTTCTGAAGCTAGATCTTGTTCTGATTGGATCTTCCTTTATTCCTAAGATTGTTTCTTCTGGGTGATCCAAGCTGCTTCTGGATAGTCTTTTCTGGAGTTGATCAACAGAAGGTGCTGGATTGCTTGTAGTTACTCTTTTTAATGTTGAGGGAGTGTCTCTGTTGAGAGCTTATGATGATTTGTCTTCAGTACCTGTGAGTTCAACTTCCATACCTGCAAGGAATTCATTCTGCTTTGACTTTTGAGAGTCAAGCTTATCATCAAAACGAACACTGATTGACTCTTCCACAATCTGTGTTTCTGTATTGTATACTCTGTACCCTCTCGAGCGTTCAGAGTATCCTAACATAATACACTTTTGTGCTTTAGAGTCAAACTTGTTCAAATAATTTTTTGTATTTAGAATAAAACATGTACATCCAAATGGATGAAAATAGGAAATGCTGGGCTTTCTGTTCTTCCACAATTCATATGGAGTCTTTTCCAGAATAGGTCTTATGGAGATTCTATTCTGAATGTAACACGTTGTGTTTATTGCCTCTACCCAGGAGATCTTAGCAACGTTAGTCTCGTTGATCATGGTTCTGGCCATTTCTTGCAATGTTCTGTTCTTTCGTTCTACAACTCCATTTTGCTGGGGAGTTCTAGGACAAGAGAAATCATGCAGAATGCCTTTGTCATTAAAGAATAACTCAAAATCTTTGTTTTCAAATTCTCCACCATGATCACTCCTGACTTTGACGATTCTAAGATCCTTTTCATTCTGAACTTGGTTGCAGAAGGTAACAAACACAGAGTGTGACTCGTCCTTGTGCCTTAAGAACTTTACCCATGTCTATCTGCTATAGTCATCTACGATTACTAACCCATACTTCTTGCCACTGACTGAAGCAGTTTTAACTGGTCCAAATAAGTCAATATGCAGAAGTTCTAATGGCTTGGAGGTGGAAACAACGTTTTTGGATTTGAAAGCTGGTTTTGCAAACTTGCCTTTCTGACATGCTTCACACAGAGCATCTGAATTGAACTCCAGGTTAGGAAGTCCTCTGACCAGATTGAGTTTGTTAATCTGAGATATTCTTCTCATACTAACATGTACCAATCTTCTGTGCCAGATCCATTTCTCGTTGTTAACAGACAGAAGACACTTTACATTCTGACTTTTAGTTCAGAAAGTTTTATTTTATAAATGTTGTTTTTCCTCTTTCCATTAAATAGGATAATCCCATCTTTCTGACTAACAGCTTTGCATAAATTTTGATTGAAGATTATATCATAACCGTTATCACTTAATTGACTTATGGATAACAGATTATGCATTAATCCATAAACTAATAAAACATTATTTATAGAGGGAAGATTTCCATTACCTACTGTTCTAGAGCCAATGATTTTTCCTCTGTGATTGCCTCCAAAACCTACGTGGCCTCCAGGCTTTGGAACATATGCCTTCTTCCCGTCATGTGTCGTGAGCAGCCAGAGTCCAGGTACCATGATTGGTGTTTCTGCTTTGTTGCTAAAGATATCTGCCACATGTATTATTTTATCCTTAGGTACCTATATTTTCTTGGGTCCTGATTTGTTAGTTTTACCAAAACTCTGGTTGAATTTTGGTTTGACAGAGTAATCACTACTAGTATATTTTATGTCATGTGCGTGCCCATATATAAAGTGTGAATCAAGTGGAGTACGTTTTATAACTAAATCCATGGTATTTTTTGGTGTAGGTACCTTACCTTGGTATCCTATTCCTTTCCTTCCATTTCTGCTAACTCCATAGATCATTGAAGCCATTTTGCTTCTGTTGTACCCCAAAATTTGCCCTCTCAATTCTCAAGGTTTTTCTTACAAGGATTTTCAAGGTTCAAGCTTGAACAGGTACTTTGGAATTTTCCAGTACCAAAATTAAAAGGAAAACTGTCAAAAAGGAAGAAAACAGATAAAAATATGATTTTGACAAAATTTGGAGAAATACAAGTGTTCTTCATTTCAGCTCTTTCGATTGGCCTTTTGGCCTCTTTTGACACAAGCTTGGCTTGCATATTTCGATTGGCCTTTTGGCCTCTTTCGACACAAGCTTGGCTTGAATCCTTCGATTGGCCTTTTGACCTCTTTCGACACAAGCTTGGCTTGCATCCTTCGACTGGGCATGGGCCTTTGACACATTTTGGTTTGGATTCACAAAGGAAAAAGCCTCTTGTAATCTATTTCATTTCCAAGGCAAAAGGTTCTCTTTTAACATCCTTCGATTTGCACTTTTTGTTCCCTATTTTCCTCTTTCGAATATGAACATTTTGTCCTCCTACATACACTCTTTCGTTCGACCACATATAACCTCTGACATGCAAGCTTTCGATTGGACATGAGCCACCTTCACACAAAGGCTTCGATTGGAGTTTTGGATTACTTCGAATCACCATCTCTCAAACCCAACTCTGAACCCTTCGACGCAGTCTTCTTTGATACATTTCTAGAACTCTTTGACACAAGTGGGAAATAGGATCTTGAAAGCACAACTGATCAAATCTGTGGATCCTGCTACGTGATCTTACTTTACAAGACTTAATGCTTGTATCTCACTCCATAATTAATTGCTTATATTCTGGATTAAGCTATTGTCCAGGTGATTAAGCCTTTGTCCAGGAGTTTTTTGCGTGAAAGTGAACTTGTTAAGTACAAATCCTGTGCCAAAGCCCATGCTTTGCTAAAAGCATGCTTGTACTTCACCATAAGTCAGGGAAGTCAGCCCCTTTTTACCAACAACTTCAATACTTCACCTTGGAACCTTGGAAAATCTGACATGACTTAATATTTACGTTTCAGCCAAGCCACACCTTTGTTTTAACTCCCAAACCTTTTCTCTATAAATAGAGGAACCATTGACAAAGAAAGGGGCCAGATTTTTGCTAAGAGAGAAAAATCATAAAAAATCCTTAAGTGCTCAAACTCTCCAACGTTCTAAAAAAGAAAACTTTCAAAACTCTAAGATTTTTTTTTATAAAAAGGTCTCAGCGTGACTGCCCAAACCAAGCAGTAACAGAACTAGCTTCAGGAAGATCCCAACGAAGCTCCCCCCACCATCAAAGAAGTCACCTACAACTCTTTCGATTAAACACTTCAAGAGGTAAGTTCTCTCTAAACTTGGAACTCTTTCAACATCATATGCACATGCCAATAAAGAAAAATGTAGATATTTCTAGACCATGTTTTAGCATTAGATTCTGACTGCTCTTATGCTGAAAACTCAACCTTAATTAGTTATAATTTTGGGCTTTGAGACCCATTGGTTTTGTGCTAACCCCTGGACTGTAGTTATGTTTGGATGTTGCATTTTAAGAACTTGAGACAGGTTTGTTATACCCTTCGATTGGCTAGCTGCACAAGCCTTTCGAATCACCATTTGAGGACCTAACATGCTTGCAAGGAGTCAACAAGGAGCCTGTGGAAAAGCCAAAACCTTGTTGTTTCCAGACCTCAGACGAAATCCATAACCTTTCCGTTTCCATGCCTCCAACAAAAGATGACTCCACTGACTCCAACCCCCATTCGAAGGAGGCAGAAAGGAAGATTGCATCTTATACTGGTTCCAGGCCCAGTCGAAAGGCACAACATGCTGTCCCACTGTTCCCAATCGAAAGGCACAACTTGCTGATCATGAGGCCTCAGTCGAAAGTCATGCCTCACCCTTTTCAGGCCAAATCGAAGAGAGCCAGAAAGTGCAGAATTGAAGGGTTTTCTGCCTCAATCAAAAGACCCTCATTTTTCTTGCTTTTATTTTATTTTTGTCTTTACATTTCTTGCTCTTCAATATGGTTGTAATAGCGTAGGATTTATTTTCTGCATTTTTATTACTTTCGCACAAATGCTAGTAATTATGATGTATAGAAAGATGAAAACAACAAGTAGACAACCCCTAATCAAAGACTAAATGCATGCAAATCAAACACATTATTCACACATGCACCCCTTAGGGTATCTCCACTTGGTTGCCTAAACAAATGGGCCATGTTATGCATGTCAAGTACTTTGGCAAAACAAGAACAATCAAAATGATCATAGTCCCTCGATGACGCTATCGGAGTTGCCTAAACAAAATGATCAAGTCCCTTAAAGAAAATTGCCAAAGATACTTGACACAATTGCTATCATGGTCTATACGATGACCCGCGCCTGTCCCGTTAACATCCTAACGCAAGGTTATTCATCAAACACAATGGTGAAACAACACTGTTAAAAGGGTTAAAAACATAAGAAAATCTTTGAGTAAAATAGGGTAGATAACTCTTAGTTACTTGATCAAAAATCTTGCAAAACATCCTTGCCATTTCTCAAACACACTTCACAACACAACTTCAAAAAACAACTTTCAAAAACATTGAATTATATTTTCAAAAAGACAAACACCTTTGTAAAACATTCAAATAAAGAATTGTTACAAAGGTTGCCTAGACAAGGCAACTTTTTCAAAACATTTTCAAAACCACACACACAAAGCACCATTTCAAGCAATTGAAAAATAAAGGCAAGTAATCTAAAACAAGTAACTAAGAGCCCATGGAAAACCATGGATGAAAAGGGTGCTAGCAGCTTCCCTTTTCATAATCTACCCCCCGAACCCACGAAAACATCTCAAAGGTCTTTCCTTTGCTTTTTGACCTTTCCTTAGGATAAAGTAAAAAGTCGATGGCGACTCTTGCTAAACCGCAACATTTGCGAACACAAACGCAAAACCTCAAGTCAGTTCTCCCACCGTATCATAGAACTGGAGACTCTGCTGGTGAAATTTCTAAAAGTGGGGTTACTTTAGGGTTTTAGATCACCTTTACATGCTTATATTGTTTGCTTTGATTGCTTTACATTTTGGTTCTCTTGTTTGGGCTTGAAATCCTCTACCCGGATTTGGGGAAACATTCATAGGTAAATAGCAATACATTGTGGAAACTGTGCGGGGTATACCGATACAGTTGAAGCAATAGCTATATTAGTGTGACATATTTGTGATTACCGGTAGCCTTTGAGTCAATCAAAGAGAATACGGGGCCGTTGAGTGATGTCACTAAGCACTAATGAACTAGAACCTTACTTGACCATCTTGGCCTTTTTAGGGGTAGTGAGATGACCGACTTTGGTGCAGTCTAAAGTTGGTAGATACTCGATACTACACTCATTGAGGATTGTTTTCTTGGGATATTTTGGTTGCCAGTTAAGTGGCTAAACCAAAACAATGAACGTAGAAAATAATCCAGTGATATTGAGCTCCTTAGAACCCGGTTTCTATTTTAGGACAGGTTGGGCCAACTAACTTCAAGAGGGTACTTACCTACAAACCCCATACAAGCCTAAACCTAAGGAATTGTTTGCTCTGTGTGAATATGACTGTCTGTATATACACTCGCTTACTTTTGCATACATGTACATATCATCATAACATCATACCATATCATTTTCAATAACCATTTCAAGGATCTCGAGGGTCTTTTGATGCAGGGTCACGTTGAACCAGATGTCTACCAAGGGGCAAGAGGGTTCTCCTCTAAACAAACGCCGTCAAAGATCAAGTGAAACAACTTGAATCAGGGGCTATGACCCACTTGACATGGTGAGCTTGATTCTCATGGAAAGACATCCACCGATACAAAGTTATCCAATTAAAGATGTTGATCGAAGTTCAATCTCTAACATTTTCTTGTGTTTACCCCGCGAGATTCTTGAAAGCATGCATCCACATATCATGCATTGCATCATAACAGGTTTTCCTTTTCAGGTTTCCTTATTCTCCTACTGTTTATTTCAGTAGAGATGGCTCTGGAGCAGACTATCAAGGGCATCCAGGCTCAAAACGCTCAACTTCAAGAGATGTTCTTGAACCTATCCAAGGGACAAGAAGAGGTCAATGCGCTCCTCACCAGGGGCATGATCATAGGAAATCCTGATGGAAACAAAGATGACCAGCTGGAAAGGCTACAAACTGAGATAGCCATAATGAAGGGACAGTTGGTGAGCCAGATGGCTCTTATCCAAAATCTGGCACAAGGACAAGAGGAGTTGAGGGTTCTCACCAACAAGCTTCGTCAAGATGGATGTAACCAAATGGGGCAAACATCTAAGGTTGAAGATCAAGTCATCACTCAACCTCCTTCGAACCAAGAAGACACGGGAAAAGCTCATCAACTTGCTTCAGGGTCACAAGCCCAACAGCAACCTCACCAGCGTCAACAGGGGCATCAGCATAAGGAGGTCGCGCCTAAAAGACAATTCACTAAGATCAACATGTCACTGACTCAAGCGCTACAACACATGTTGAAGGCATAGCTGATTACATTAAAGGCTCCTCTCCGGAACCCAAATACTTCCGCTCCTACCAATCATCCCAATGAAAGGTGTGCATACCACTCTGACAGCCCAGGGCATGACACAAACAACTGTTGGGCTCTGAAGAATAAGGTCCAAGACATGATTGATGCCAAGGAGATCAAGTTTGAACCTCCGAAGACCCCAAATGTGATCACTGCTCCTATGCCAAATCATTGAGAATGTCTTTGTTTCATTTGAATTTTCAAGTTGTAATCTCTTTGTTATTCAAACAATTATCTATTAATGTCAAACTCTGTTTCATTAATGCATTGCATATGTTTGTCTTGAATTCAACCTTTCATTTTCATTACATTTAAATTATGCTTTTTACTCTCCTTATGACATTCAACTCTTGCTAAAAGTTACAAGCCTTTAGAGGGAGGATGACGAAACAATGCCATAATCTCATACAATATGCTTTTGAACAAACCTTGCTGACGATGTACAGGCGTTTCTTTCAAATCCTAAACACTGGAGTTATAAGGAAGATAATCCATAGTCAACCCCTTCGAGCCAAAGAAGTAGGATTTTTCTGTTTTAAACACAAATTGAAACCTTTAATTTAAACCTGGGGCAGGGTAGTCTCTCAGTTAATTCAAAAGATGCGCATTGAAGTCGCAAAACTCTCAGTTCATAATACAACGAATGACATAAAAAACATTCCTTTGGAATCAAAAGACAGTAGTGGTTCCTTATCTCATAGGCAGTCAATCTCTCAAAAGAGAAAAGCCCACTGAGCCAAAACTTATAAAGGAGGCTTAAGAAAGCTGGGGCATCCCGCTGACTGTAATCTCGAAAACAAGAACAGTCAGGCAAAAGTTAGGGATAACAAATCAAAATAACGAGGTCGCTAAAAATCCTCAACAACATGAAAAATGTTGCAAAAATGACTGCCTTCCAAATCCAACTTGTGTGAACCATCACCAAAATGTCGTTCCAAATTCGAATAGAGTTCGACGCACAATTAACTGAGTTTAGGATTGAAGAACATCACGAAGAGCGGGGGGGTACTAATATACTTTGAGCCTTTATCCTTTGTTTCTTAAACCGTGAACCAAGCCGCATTACAACCCTTCAAAAGTCCTAACTGAAGCATGGGTTAGTTCGAAAGCATACTGTTACAAAAGGTATCCTGACTCCTGTAAGGCTTTGCCCTAAATCTTGTGTTGAATTTGTCTTATAAAAAGTTTTCTGCTAAAAACGCATTTTTCAAAACTTCGAGACAATCATAAACTTTGCATTACTTGAATATCACTGTTTGCATTTGGCTATTTGTTTGACAGCGGAGAAATTCACACAATGAATATCCGATGAACGAAAGCTCTCTCAGTGAACAAAATCACTTCAAAAAGGATGACACTTCCATTGACAAATCTACTATCAACAAGGGGGCATGACATGTCACTATCCAACACACTTGGGGCAGTCCAGTCAAGATTCCAAGAAATATCTCAAGAATTGCAGAGTAACCAGGGGCAGGTCTCCATCTCCGTCACTTGGGACATTGAGCGTTAATCCCAACAAAGGGTTACGTACAATTAAACATTTTATGGCAATGTCACAAACACTTGCTACTAAGGGCAATGACAAATCTCCCCAAAATCCTTCTCATAGGTTGATTCCCCAGCAAGAGTATAATCTTTGACCCCCTTTCCCCAGCTGAATCAACCTCAAGAATCCTCGAGGACTTCCCCCAACGAAGATGTCACCTCTCTAGTGGACTGATGACATGGTTTATTTCCCCAACAACACCAGGATTCCCCAGCTTGAGTTTGCCTCTCCGACTACTATAAATCAAAGGACCACAACTCCTCTTCCACAATAGACTACTTTACAATCCCCAGCAAGTTACTGCGAAACCTGGACCCGGCCAGATATCAGTTCAACTTCGACTCCCCAGTAGAGCAACGAACGACTAAGACTCCTAAACTCCTTTTCCAAGAAGAAATAAACATACTCCCCACAGAGTTTTCAACTTCCCCCAGCGGAGTTCTCCTCAAACAACAAAACAGGAATCCATTGGAAATATTCTAAGCAAAGTTTGAAGACACACATACTCTTCAACAGCAGTCCAGGATTTAATGACTCCCCAGCTTTTGTCAAGGATTTATTTTCCCAGACAAAAATACATTCATTAACATTTCACATTTCATATATCCTATTTACATACATGATAAGTGCATACAACACAATCTCATTTACTTTTGAGAACATCATGACATTATGCATTTGATACATCATGACATTGCATACAACTAACGTTTTACCTTTTCAGGAAAAGGTCAATCAACAGATGGCTACCATCAAGCTTTTCAAGTTCTGGATTAATACATGTAGCAAGCCAGGAAAACTATCTGTGGACGACTGATTGTAGATTAATACCTGTAACAAGCCAGGAAAACTATCTACATGAAGAGATTGAAGATTAACACCTGTAACAAGCCAGGAAACTATCTTTCTCAGGTTAGAGATTAATACCTAAAACCAGACAGGACAACTATCTCATCGGCCAACCTTTTCAAGTTCCAGATTAATACCTGTAGCAAGCCAGGAAAACTATCTGTGGACGATTGATTGTAGATTAATACCTGTAACAAGCCAGGAAAACTATCTACATGAAGAGATTGAAGATTAACACCTGTAACAAGCCAGGAAACTATCTTTCTTTCTCAGGTCAGAGATTAATACCTGAAACCAGACAGGACAACTATCTCATCGGACAACCTTTTCAAGTTCCAGATTAATACCTGTAGAAAGCCAGGAAAACTATCTGTGGATGACTGATTGTAGATTAATACCTGTAACAAGCCAGGAAAACTATCTACATGAAGAGATTGAAGATTAACACCTGTAACAAGCCATGAAACTATCTTTCTTTCTCAGGTCAGAGATTAATACCTGAAACCAGACATGACAACTATCTCATCAACCAACCTTTTCAAGTTCCGGATTAATACCTATAGCAAGCTAGGAAAACTATCTGTGGACGATTGATTGTAGATTAATACCTGTAATAAGCCAGGAAAACTATCTACATGAAGAGATTGAAGATTAATACCTGTAGCAAGCCAGGAAACTATCTTTCTTTCTCAGGTCAGAGATTAATACCTGAAACCAGATAGGACAACTATCTCATCGGCCAACCTTTTCAAGTTCTGGATTAATACCTGTAGCAAGCTAGGAAAACTATCTGTGGACGATTGATTGTAGATTAATACCTGTAACAAGCCAGGAAAACTATCTATATGAAGAGATTGAAGATTAACACCTGTAACAAGCCAGGAAACTATCTTTCTTTCTCAGGGCAGAGATTAATACCTGAAACCAGACAGGACAACTATCTCATCGGCCAACCTTTTCAAGTTCCGGATTAATACCTGTAGCAAGCCAGGAAAACTATTTGTGGACGACTGATTGTAGATTAATACCTGTTGTGATCGGTGGAAATAGAACTGACTGTTTTGGAATGCTGGTTCGCGTTTGCGTTTCGCAAAATGTCGCGGTAAGCAAGAGTCGCCACCGTCTTTTATTTAATCCAACAAGGAAAGGACAAAAGCACAGCAAAATTCCTTTTCGAGATGTTTCTCGGGTTCGGGAGGTAGATTATAGAAAGGGAAGGTGTTAGCACCCTTTCTATCTGTGGTTATCCACGGGATCTTAGGTACTTGCTCACTATGTTTTCAAAAGGTTTTTGCTTTTCTTGTGTTTGTGGGTTTCGAAAAAGTTTTGTTTGAAAACTCCGATTTAACTCTTGTATCTGTCCTCAAGAGCGTATGAAGTGTTTGTTTGAAAACTTTGTTTGAAAAGTGTAAGTGCGAAAAGTATTTTTTGTTTTGAAAGAGCAAGTACCTGAGAAACTCTACCTACTCAAAAGAAATTAAGTTGTGTAAATGTCCTTTAGACAGTGCTATCCCACTATTGAGAAGTAGGTAGCACCGTCGTTGGAGTTTTCGGGTCAATTCGATTAAAGGGACATGTGGTCACTAAAGCAATGGTAGGACGCCTTAGCGGTAACCCTAATGTCTTAGATCATTTTTTATCGAGGCAACCGTTTCGAGGCAACTTTGATCTTTAGACAGGAGGGCGACCTCTAAAACACCCTATACTCAATGACCACGTCGAGGCAACCAAGTGAGGCGTACCCTAGGAGTGGCATGTGCAAATGTGTCAGGTTTCAGTTATGTTATCTTTGCACATGTTATGGTGAGCTACGATTGATTTTAATTTAAGAGAGATCTTGTCATGCATAGCCTATTATTCATACATCTAGCAGTTAATGGTTGCAGAAAATAAAACTAAGCTATTACAAGGCGTCGGGTATTTACATCGCCAAAAACAAACCCTTGAAAAAGTAAATGCGGAAAAGTAAAATAAAGCGATAAATAATTAAAGTCCTAATTAAAAGCTATTACATCCTCGGAGCAATTACATAATTGAATAAAAATATGGATCAAAAATCATACGTGCGAGAAAAATTGAATCGGAGAGTTTTTTAGGGTTTTTGACCCTTTCTTGAGAAAGAAGGAGATTTTTATTATTTATGAATTAAATTAAACCTAAACTAATTAATTAATAAAAAGAAATATTTTTTGGTTTTTTAGAATATTTAAGGAAATAAAAATAAAGATGATTAAAAATGATTAAAACCTAATTCTACATTAATTTTATTTATTGTGAAAATATTATTATTATGCCTAATTAAAACTAAACAAATTAATTATTTATTTATTTACAAAAATAAACTAATTAAATTTGATAAATAAAAATATTATATTTCTAGTCTTCTGATTTTATTATGAAAATATTAATTTGTCAGTAATATAAATAATAATTATAAAAAATAATTAAATGAAAGAAATAAAAAGAAAGGAAAAGAAATAAACTTGTGAAGGGGGTGTTGGGCCCAATTTTGTGGTGTATCAGCAATTCTGAAGCCCATTTACATCCAGCCTGTTTGACTTTTCTGGACTTGCTACGCATGCGCTGACCAGGGAGTATGGTGGTCCTTCAACTTTGGCCACTGGATTTTGGCCTGAAGCCACTTGGCGTGTGGATCTCTGAGGCGTATGGTGGATCACGCGTGGGATGCTGCATATGAATATGTGAAGAAAAATTGAATAAATGTTTTGGGGGACCTGGGATTCGAACCCAGGTCCCAATGGCTTTTCCATCCACCTGCTTGCCAACTCAACCAGCGCGTTTATTCATTATGATAATAGCAAATAAACATAATATATGAAAATCAATTAATATGCTGTAAACAAAAAATTAAAACGCGCGCTTTTCAAATAGACCAACCATATGCCAACACATCAGCGTCTTCAACCTTGGTTCGGTGTAAAATAGGATCAGATAGCGAGGGTTTTTAACCTCCACTACCTCCTGTAAGGAAAAATAGCGAATAGAAATATAGCAAACATAAATATTTCGCGAGGTATGGATTCCAATCGTCTTGGCCTCACGAATTCAACCATGTATCTCACTGGTCCCAATTTTTCCTGGTCTGGAAAGCCCTATTTGAGAGCTTAAAAACCCTAGAAATTCAATCACGGCATCTCACGATTCAGGGCACTATAGTTCAATTAATTCATTCCATTAGCTTTGTATGATCTCTAGCAATGCAAAACAATCACAAAAACATGTTAAATGCTCATGAATTAAGAGATATAGTTTTGAATCAAAAGTGCAAACCGTGAAACTGTATTCAGTGATTTCTTGAGCTTTGATGCTTGAATTTGATTGCAAATCAATCCTGGGACCTCCTGCAATGTGTTTGGATGGATGAGGCGCCTTGAATTGGCCTAGAATGCAAGAACAGGTTTTTAGTTTTCTTGAAAATTCTTGAAATTGTATGGTCGTTTCTGCAGCCTTTCAATCGTGTATTAGGGTATGGTTGGCTTGCTTATGTATAAGGGAAACAAATTAGGTCAAGAGCTGGGCCAATATCCATGTGCATTGATGATTGAATCCTTGATTGATAAATCAAATATTCTTGATTTTTCATGATTGAACAATGTTGCCAAAATTGGATTTTTTGTATCTTTTTGATTGTGCACGAATTGGTCAGCATATTTTGGTCATATTTGGTTCACAAATTGATTTAAAAATCAAATCTTGTATTTTCTTATGATTTAAATTAATTAAATGAATTAATATTAATTAAAAATCAATTTAATCAATAAATTTAAGAAAATAAATCCAATTTATCTTGCTGGATCGTGCATAGGTCATGGGTGAAGTTTCAAGAAGAGATTTGAGGCCCATTAGCAAAAAGAAGGTGTTTTGAGCAAAGTTGACTTTTGCAAATTCATGAAAATTTCCCAACTTCTCCAATGCACAACTTGCTCAATTTTGATCATATGACCATGTTCTTGGACATTTTGGGAAGCTCTTGAAGTCCTCTAACCAATGCCTTTGGTCCCATGTCATTTGGATTTACCAATCTCAAGTTATGGCCTTTGACTCAAAGTGTACTTTTGTTGACTTTTGAAATTGACCTATAATGTAAAAATTTGTAACTTTTTGTGAGAGCATTTCTTGATCTTGGAGTGTGAAGATGTATTGTATGAAATTGTATCCTCTTCAAAATGAGATTTGGATGGAATTTTTCTGATAAACCATGAAAAAGTTATACCCTGGTCAAAGTACAGTTGACTTTTCTACTGTCCAAAAATAGTAACTTTTGCACCTTGATGATCTTTTGAGCTATTCTTGTGGAATCATGATCAAGGCTTGATCAAATGATGATTGTGAACTCAAAATAAGATTTTGACCAAAAATTCCGACTCTTGACTGCAAAATGACCATTTTGCCCTTGCAGTTGACTATAGATCAAATGGGGCTTTTGACTGTGCAAACTGGCACCATGAGTCTTGAAACTTGGCATGTAGGTGCTTGAGAATGTATATAGGCCCATGAGACTTGATTGAACCATTGAGAACCCTAAATACCTTGAAAGAACCAAAACCCTAATTTTGAATTGACTGCCTAAGGAGGTGTTTTGATTGTACAACCCTTGAGCAATCTTGAACCATTTAGAGATGATTCTTGACATATCTTGAGGAATATGGGAGGGCAAATTTTGGGGTACAACACCTGTAACAAGCCAGGAAAACTATCTTTCTTTCTCATGTCAGAGATTAATACCTGAAATCAGACAGGACAACTATCTACTCGACCAGCTCAAACAACCCAACTTTCCAATACAATTCAGAGGCGCTCCAGACACGGACGCCATGCTGGCAATCATCCAGTTCCAGCTTATAGATACAGTCTAGAATTCACCTCTGGATGGCATCTTTAAGCCCATCTCCACAACTATCCATTACATTTCCAGATGGCATCTTTAAGCCCATCCCCGACAAGATTCTGTCACATCTCCAGATGGCATCTTTAAGCCCATCCCCGACAAGTTTCTATCACCTCTCCAAATGGCATCTTTAAGCCCATTCCCTCTACCATCACGTCACCGAGTGCAAATTTCTGGGCACTCTAGTGTCCAATCATCTTCTACCTTCGAGTCGTGAAAGGCAAACTTGCCAATCTAACTCTTCAGGTTCAAGAAGATTGAACAGGGGCAGCTGTTGTACCCCAAATTTTGCCCTCTCAATTCTCAAGGTTTTTCTTACAAGGATTTTCAAGGTTCAAGCTTGAACAGGTACTTTGGAATTTTCCAGTACCAAAATTAAAAGGAAAACTGTCAAAAAGGAAGAAAACAGATAAAAATATGATTTTGACAAAATTTGGAGAAATACAAGTGTTCTTCGTTTCAGATCTTTCGATTTGCCTTTTGGCCTCTTTCGACATAAGCTTGGCTTGCATCTTTCAATTGGCCTTTTGGCCTCTTTCGACACAAGCTTGGCTTGCATCCTTCGATTGGCCTTTTGACCTCTTTCGACACAAGCTTGGCTTGCATCCTTCGACTGGGCATGGGCCTCTGACACATTTTGGTTTGGATTCACAAAGGAAAAAGTCTCTTGTAATCTATTTCATTTCCAAGGCAAAAGGTTCTCTTTTAACATCCTTCAATTTTCACTTTTTGTTCCCTATTTGCCTCTTTCGAATATGAACATTTTGTCCTCCTACATACACTCTTTCGTTCGACCACATATAACCTCTGACATGCAAGCTTTCGATTGGACATGAGCCACCTTCACACAAAGGCTTCGATTAGAGTTTTGGTTCCCTTCGAATCACCATCTCTCAAACCCAACTCTGAACCCTTCGACGCAGTCTTCTTTGATACATTTCTAGAACTCTTCGACACAAGTGGGAAATAGGATCTTGAAAGGACAACTGATCAAATCTGTGGACCCTGCTACGTGATCTTACTTTACAAGACTTAATGCTTGTATCTCACTCCATAATTAATTGCTTATATTCTGGATTAAGCTATTGTCCAGGTGATTAAGCCTTTGTCCAGGAGTTTTTTGCGTGAAAGTGAACTTGTTAAGTACAAATCCTGTGCCAAAGCCCATGCTTTGCTAAAAGCATGCTTGTACTTCACCATAAGTCAGGGAAGTCAGCCCCTTTTTACCAACAACTTCAGTACTTCACCTTGGGACCTTGGAAAATCTGACATGACTTAATATTCACGTTTCAGCCAAGCCACACCTTTGTTTTAACTCCCAAACCATTTCTCTATAAATAGAGGAACCATTGACAAAGAAAGGGGCCAGATTTTTGCTAAGAGAGAAAAATCATAAAAAATCCTTAAGTGCTCAAACTCTCCAACGTTCTAAAAAATAAAACTTTCAAAACTCTAAGATTTTTTTTTATAAAAAGGTCTCAGCGTGACTGCCCAAACCAAGCAGTAACATAACTAGCTTCAGGAAGATCCCAACGAAGCTCCCTCCACCATCAAAGAAGTCACCTACAGCTCTTTCGATTAAACACTTCAAGAGGTAAGTTCTCTCTAAACTTGGAACTCTTTCAACATCATATGCACATGCCAATAAAGAAAAATGTAGATATTTCTAGACCATGTTTTAGCATTAGATTCTGACTGCTCTTATGCTGAAAACTCAACCTTAATTAGTTATAATTTTGGGCTTTGAGACCCATTGGTTTTGTGCTAACCCCTGGACTGTAGTTATGTTTGGATGTTGCATTTTAAAACTTGATACAGGTTTGTTATACCCTTCGATTGGCTAGCTGCACAAGTCTTTCAAATCACCATTTGAGGACCTAACATGCTTGCAAGGAGTCAGCAAGGAGCCTGTGGAAAAGCCAGAACCTTTTTGTTTCCATACCTTAGACGAAATCCATAACCTTTCCGTTTCCATGCCTCCAACAAAAGATGACTCCACTGACTCTAACCCCCAGTCAAAGGAGGCAGAAAGGCAGATTGCATCTTATACTGGTTCCAGGCCCAGTCGAAAGGCACAACATGCTGTCCCACTGTTCCCAATCGAAAGGTACAACTTGCTGACCGTGAGGCCTCAGTCGAAAGTCATGCCTTCACCCTTTTTAGGCCAAATTGAAGAGAGCCAAAAAGTGCAGAATCGAAGGGTTTTCTGCCTCAATCGAAAGACCCTCATTTTTCTTGCTTTTATTTTATTTTTGTCTTTACATTTCTTGCTCTTCAATATGGTTGTAATAGCGTAGGATTTATTTTCTGCATTTTTTATTACTTTCACACAAATGCTAGTAATTAGGATGTATAGAAAGATGAAAACAACAAGTATACAACCCCTAATCAAAGACTAAATGCATGCAAATCAAACACATTATTCACACATGCACCCCTTAGGGTATCTCCACTTGGTTGCCTAAACAACTGGGCCATGTTATGCATGTCAAGTACTTTGGCAAAACAAGAACAATCAAAATGATCATAGTCCCTCGATGATGCTATCGGAGTTGCCTAAACAAAATGATCAAGTCCCTTAAAGAAAATTGCCAAAGATACTTGACACAATTACTATCATGGTCTATACGATGACCCGCGCTTGTCCCGTTAACATCCTAACGCAAGGTTGTTCATCAAACACAATGGTGAAACAACACTATTAAAAGGGTTAAAAACATAAGAAAATCTTTGAGTAAAATAGGGTAGATAACTCTTAGTTACTTGATCAAAAATCTTGCAAAACATCCTTGCCATTTCTCAAACACACTTCACAACACAACTTCAAAAAACAACTTTCAAAAACATTGAATTATCTTTTCAAAAAGACAAACACCTTTGTAAAACATTCAAATAAAGAATTGTTACAAAGGTTGCCTAGACAAGGCATCTTTTTCAAAACATTTTCAAAACCACACACACAAAGCACCATTTCAAGCAATTGAAAAATAAAGGCAAGTGATCTAAAACAAGTAACTAAGATCCCATGGAAAACCATGGATGAAAAGGGTGCTAGCACCTTCCCTTTTCATAATCTACCCCCCGAACCCACGAAAACATCTCAAAGGTATTTCCTGTGCTTTTTGACCTTTCCTTAGGATAAAGTAAAAAGTCGGTGGCGACTCTTGCTAAACCGCAACATTTGCGAACACAAACGCAAAACCTCAAGTTAGTTCTACCACCGTATCACAGCTTCTGTCTATGTTTTTAGCTAGAACTTCTGAAAGTTGTGATCATACGCCTTGATGATCTCATCAGCATTACTGGGAGTTTCAGGGATTGTTTCCTTCTGAGAGTTTTGCAATTGGTTTTCTAATTTTGAAATTTTATCTTTTAACTCAGAATTCTCCAATTTAAGACTATCAGTCTTATCAGAGTTAGAAGTAAGATTCCTTTTCAGGTTTCTGAATTTGACTCTGATCTGCTGATATCTTTCCAGAATTTCATTAAGGCTTTCAGCTAGTTCAGCCTTAGTAAAGTTTATAGCAAAGTCAGGAAATACCTCTTCTGTATCTGATTCAGATTCTGACTCAGATGCTTCAATGTCTTCTGTTATGTTTGCCATGAGAGCTATGTTTGCTCTTTCATCATCTGATTCTGAGTCAGCTTCAGATGTATCAGAATCATCCCATGTAGCCATGAGACTTTTCTTCTTTTCCTTGCCAAACTTCCTTTTGGGCTTTTCCTTCTGAAGCTTTGGGAAATCACTTTTGTAGTGCCCTTGCTCGTTACATTCATAGCAGATGATGTCTTTGTTGTTTGGCTTTCTGTTTCCTGAAGAGCCTTCAGATCTTCTGTGTCCAGAGGAGGATTCTGACCTTCTGTATCTGGAGAAAGATTCATTCTGATTTTCTGATCTTCTGGGATTCCTGAACTTTCTTTGCCTCTGCTTCCACAATTGGTTTACCCTTCTGGAGAGGAGAGATAGTTCATCTTCTTCTAATGATGACCCATCAGAGGTTTCTTCCACAGCCTGCAAAACTTTAGAGTCAGATTTTCTATTAGATTTTAAAGCTAATGGCTTACCTTGCTTTTGAGGTTCATCTGCTTCTAGCTCTATCTCGTGACTTCTGAGGGAGTTGACAAGTTCCTCCAGAGAGATTTTGTTGAGATCCTTGGCTAGCTTAAGCGCTGTGACCATTGGCCTCCATTGTTTTGGCAAGCTTCTGATGATCTTCTTAACGTGATCAGCAGTAGAATACCCTTTGTCAAGAACTTTAAGACCAACAACAAGAATTTGAAATCTTGAAAACATAGCTTCTATTGATTCACTCTCTTCCATCTTGAATGCCTCATACTTTTGAATGAGTGCAAGGGCTTTGGTTTCTTTAACTTGAATGTTGCCTTCATGCGTCATTCTCAGAGAGTCAAACATATTCTTTGCA
The DNA here is from genome assembly GCA_948472305.1 of Vicia faba. NCBI lineage: Eukaryota > Viridiplantae > Streptophyta > Magnoliopsida > Fabales > Fabaceae > Vicia > Vicia faba. The sequence continues at coordinate 1,074,508,562 of OX451740.1, read as the reverse complement.
GTGTCTTTGTTTAATATCTTCTCATATTCTGAATAAGAGATGGCGCTGAGAAGAATTGTTCTGGCCTTGTGATGATTTCTGAAATCACGCTTTTGCTGATCAGACATTGTTTTCCTGTCAATCTTCTGACCACTTCCATCCACTGGGTGCGTGTATCCATCAGTCACCATGTCCCACAGATCAGCATCATGGGGCAGAAAGAAACTCTCAATTCTGTCTTTCCAGTAGTCAAAGTTCTCTCCATAAAATACTGGAGGTTTGCCACTAAATCTGTCTCTTCCTTCATTGTTATCATTGCTGATGTTTTGATTTGGTCCTGCCATGTGTTTTTCTGACGCTGGATCTTGTACTGACACGGTTAAGTGTTATAAGCTCAGAACCAGGCGCTCTGATGCCAATTGAAGATGTGAAAAACACAAGAAGGGGGGTTGAATTGTATAACTTAAATCAAAAGGTTAAACAACACTGTATTTTTATCCTGGTTCGTTTTATCTCAAACTACTCCAGTCCACCCGTCAAGGTGATTTCGCCTCTCTCCAACGAGGTCTTAATCCACTATATTCAATAGGATTACAACCGTCTACTTTAACAACTGTTAAAGCCTTCTTGAGTATAACCACACACCGGTTTATCTCAAGGAATTCTCTTTACAAATAATTGAACAATCATGTGTTTAATGTTTTCTACTAAAACAGTATACCACAACTGTGATAATACACAAATTTAAGCTTAGAAAGAAACTGGATTTGCTAGAGCGTTTGAGTAAGCGTGGTTGGAAATCTTAGCAAATATGAGTGCGTGCGTATATGCGTAGTCTTTTCTCACACAGACTTGTTTATATAGCCAAGGCAAAGATACGTTGTTGTCCATAAAGCACTTTCAATGATAATAACATTCTTTCCTTTTTGAGAAGATCTTGTCTTGGATAAAGCCGTTGGTAATTAATTCTGTCTTGAATACATAGTAACGCTTCAAAGTCTTCTGCTTTAAACTTATGCTGACGCTTCTGAGTGCTGATGACTTGGTACAGATCTTTGATCAGAGTTAGAGTGTTTTATACGCAGATTCTGGTCATCAAGCTTTAGCGTATAATCTGGTAGCTTCAGCGTGTAGCACATGTTATTGATCTTCTGATGCTGATGCTGATACTGATCTTCTGATGCTGATTCCATCAGAGCTTCTGTAAATGTACAATATAATTTAAGAAGCATATTTGTTCTCTCTCTCTCTCTCTCTCTCTCTCTCTATATATATATATATATATATATATATATATATATATATATATATATATATATATATATATATATATATATATATATATATATATATATATATATATCTTTTAAATTATTTATTCTTGTATTTTGTTATCATCAAAACTCTAATCAAGGGTTGTAGAATCAAACTATGTTCTAACACCTAACACTTAGTGCCAAATGGCACTTTCCTTCTGCAAGCACCCTAGTGTCGAACGACACCCTCCCTTTCTCTTAAGGCTGCCGAACGGCAGCCCACTACACACAACAAGTGTCGAACGACACTTCCACCCCCCAGGCCAATTTTATTTCTTCTTCTCATCTACGATACTGTTTCAATGAATTTCATGCTATACTGTCTAGCGATACCAAATCAATTTCAGAGACAAGTTATAACACAACAACACACCTATTCTTTGACAATTCTATAATAAAATCAATTATTATCACAACAACACAAGCCAATACAAATCAACAAAATAGTATAATCCCACATACTAATTCCCATATACAAAATATCATATGCCCCATTATAGGATAAGAAACCACACCCTTACCTGGTTTGATTTGAAGGCACACTAAGGAGCTTCAATGGAATTTCTGGGATTCGCCCTAGCAGCAACTTCCTTGTTCTTCTTCTCTTCTCACAAAACCCTATTTCCATTTTGTTTTTCCTGATAACACTACTTTCTCTTTCTCCTTCTCTTTTCTAATAAAAATACTATTATTTAATCCTTAGTAAACTTAAATGGGCCTAATCAATACACCCCATATTACTTCGCGATACCATAATCAAGCCCAACATCAATTCTAAACTTATTAATAAAATGATACTTTAACTTGACTCTACCAATATAAACCTGATTAATTATTATTCCAACTTAATAAAATAGTTCCAACTTCGACGATAAAAATTCAAATTAAAATAAAATATTCAAAATAATAATTAAATAAATAATTAAATATTGGGGCGTTACAATATACCCTTACGATCATTATTCTTGCTTATGATTATGGGGTTCTTCTTTAGATGCATTGCCCCTAGTTAGGAGTTTCTTGGAAAATATATTTTTTACTAACCCATATCTTTTTTAGATCTCCTTGACGCTAAATATTAATCTGCATATAAAATTGTGCATTTTGAAAAGTAATTATGTTTGATGTACATGCAAGTTTTGAAATCTAAGTTTGTTATGGAATATAAATGGATGATTAGAGATGGAGATTCAAATAAACGAAGTGGTCATCAATAGTTTTAATAAACATAGGAGTCAGTTTAACACAAATTTTTCCGAGTATGCTTTCATAGTTAACCTTGCTTTAATTAGGACTTTTGAAGGTTGTAACGTGGCCTTGGTTCATGGGTTAAGAAACAAAGGATATAAAGCTCAAAATTTATTTAGCCCACCCCATTCTCCTCGATATTCTCCAATCCTAAGTTCAATTAATCCAATAGATGCGTTCAGCCTGCAAAAAGAATTTTCGTAGTCGTAGTGATGATGATAAGCATTAGTAAAGATCCAAGCACCGATGAATTGATAAGATCCAAACATTGATGAGAAGCTTTGATGATTCTTGAGGTGGCGGTCATAAGATTGTTATCCAATTTATTTGTTTTCAATTCCTTATTTTTGCACAAACCAATTCTTTTGACTTTTGGTCCATCGGGATACCTTATCTTTTGCCTAAGTCAATTTTTTTATATTTTCTTTGACTTAGTGGGCTTTCTCCTTTGAATTTCTTTATTTTTATTTTTTATTTTGAACATTTTTGATTGTCATGATTGTTGTAATCTTCATCTTTATTGTTTCCTTGATCTTGAATGTTGTACAAAGGAAGAAGATATTGAGAGCTTCATGGATTCCTCAACCTTGGATGGTGAATGTGAGGAAGAGGATGTGCTTGTACCTTTCGCTTATAGTTACTTGATTCTCTTGAGATTATAATGCATTATTGAATTAATTGAAAGACTATCCTTCCCCTGGTTAAGATTAAGGTTTTTTTTAGAAAATAGAACAAAACTCCAACTCCTGGATCGAGGGAGTTGACTACGGATTAACTCCCTATTTCTCCACTGTTAGCATTCCTTACATCATCAGCTCGGTCTTTACATTGAAAGCATACGTCAGTCAAATTCAGTTATTTAGTTTACATCATTCTCCCTTAAATTTTGTTAAAGTTGTGAAATGGAGATGGAAAAGAAGAGTGAAAATGGAAATTCGTTGATTATTTATGGAAAGTGATAGAAGAGTGAATACGAATGAATCAATTTCAAAAATATGCATGATTATTTATTTAAATCACTAGTCAAAAGATACAAATTTACACCAAATACAACTTAGTAACATAGAAATTACCATTTGAAATTAATAAGTCTAATGATCCTATGGAAGAGCTTCTTCGTTTGATCCACTTGACTTTAGGAGATGCTTCTTAGTTCTTGGACTTAGCAGAGCATGTGGGTGATCCTAGATTTCTCTTAAGCATACCAACTCTGTCGATATGACAATTTCTATTTATGAAGAGGGATCACCCATGGTGATGGCATTTGAGGCGTTGTGTAGGCCTTTGACTTGTATGATAAAGGGTTGCCTTCTATCCACAATAAGATTTGTAGGACCAAGCTCCATTGAATCTCCAATGTTTGACCTCTCCTTCACCATTTTAGAACCTTCACAACTTTCTTGAAGCATGCTTGAAATTTGTTCTTTGAGTATCGGGCAATATTACTATCTGGATTGATAACGACCAAGGTCGAAGGTGGAAATGCACGAATGTACAAAAATGTATGGGTATGAAAAAAATATTTTTTGGCTTTTGAGGGTATATGAAAATATTTTCATGGAGACGTAATGCAATACAAGGTTAGAACGAAGATAAACCTAAGGATTCCCTACACGAGTTTTAGGTATATATATATATATATATATATATATATATATATATATATATATATATATATATATATATATATATATATATATATATATATATATATATATATATATATATATATATATATATATATATATATATATATATATATATATATATATATATATATATATATATATATATATATATATATATATATATATATATATATATATATATATATATATATATATATATATACACACACACACACACACACACGCAATGTAAAACCCCTACAAGCTAGGGATTATTATACACCAAAGGAACCCCTACAAGATAGAGATTAAAATAAACAAAAGATAACCTTACATGCTAGGGATTATGACTTACAAAAGATAACCCCTACAAGCTAGGGATTATAATAAACTTAAGGGAATCCCTATGGACCTAAGGGTTATAATTGACAAACCGAAACCTTTATAAGTTTAGGGTAGGGAATACCCTATGCGAGTTTAGGGTATGTGAGTACCCCATACCGGTTTTGGGATAGATATAGAGATGAGGATACCTTTACGGGTTAAGAGGATATGCTGTTGATAGAATAACCTATAGGAGAGCTCCTATAAAGGTTCTAAGTTTTTCTACCCTTCTCCATAAGGTGGCTTCCTTAAGGGTATCATAGATGACACTAGAGGGAAAGGCACAAGGGCATCCCTTAAGTGGAATGTCATTGTAGACCAAAACTTTCCTCTCTAAGGTCGTACAAGGTCTCACCGTGAGATTTTAGTTTTAGGGTTATACAAAAAGTCATAGGCTTTATTCCAAAGTCCTATCCCCCAAGAGGATGCCTCTTGAGACATATTCCTTTTTTTGGAATTCCATCGATTCTAGGCGAAGTCGTCAGGGATGATATATCCCCTTGGCCAATAGACGAACCTTCTTTCTAAGGTTTTGAATAATTTTGGATTTTAAATCCCACCAACAATAAAATAAAATTATAATAGAGATAATGTAAATAAATAATATAAATAAATAAACCAAAAATGACAAATATAGAAACGATAACATACCAAAAATAGAAAAAGAAACTTTAGAAAAACCCTAGTCCTAAAAAGAGGGAAAGACTCTAAAACCCTAGGGTTGTGTTTCCCCAGCAGAGTCACCAACTGTAATAATCGGCAAAAAATATAGAGTCGCCACCATTAATTTTTATCCTAAGATGAGAATATAACGAAATAACCCTAATTAATGATACAGAGATTCTAAGTTCTTGACTTACTTTAGACGAAGGCAAGGTGTTGAGTATCCTTCATCTACCTTGTTCACAAGGATACTATGGTTTAGGTTTAAGGTTTAGGAATAGGGTTTTATCTTTTTAATTAGGGGAACTCGCCTTGATTTTTAAGTCGCGTGTCTACGTATCCTCTTATGAGTAATCAGAGTCTTAATTTATAGTTCGAAGTTCTTTGTTGTATTTTTTTATAGATTGTGGAAGTATTTTGAATTAATCATTGAACCAAGCCTGATTTGAAAATAGCGGAATCGCAGACGCAGTTTGCAGTTAATATAAAAGATCTTCACAATCTTTTTTGAAAATATCTTGAATTTGAAATAAGTTAGTAAAAAAGAAATTAGTATTTGATTGGTTAACTGTTTTTAGAATATGTTATGCAATATGTAAAAAAAAAATTAAATGAGAAAAAGATTTAATGCAATTAAGAAATAGGGTTAATGTTTTAAAAAATATTTAATTAATAAATAACTAAGTTTTCCTAATTATTAAAAATATATTAAATATTTTTGATAAAATATCAAATAATTATTATTAATATACAAAATTATAATTTAATGCAAATTGCTAAAAATATGATATATGCTAATTAAACGAAGAAAATAGAATAAGTTAATTAAATAATTAAATAAATAAATAAATTAATTAAAATAGGGGTGTAAAATTTAAATCTCGAGTGTATTTTATTATTCAAAAGAAGTTAAAGTCATTTTTTAGATTTTTAGATTTTTTTTATATTTTTAATAATGAATAAAAGTTAAGATAAAAAAAATTCTTTTTTTAATACTAATAATAAGAAGAAAAGTTAAAGTTAGAAAAAAGAATTTTTAGGTTTAGAAAAAAGGTTTTTTCTATAATAAAAAGTTTAAGGTTAACAAAATATCTTTTTAGGGTTAGAGAAAATGTTTTTTTATAAAAAAAAGGTGAAAATAATAATAAAAAAACACAAATATCATAAACCATAAACAAAACAAATAGCAATCAAATAATCAAACCAAATCTCAAACAAGAATAAATTCTAATCTACATCAAATACAAAATTCATACACATGCTTAAATATATAACAAAATATCTATCTGAAATGTCGTGACCAAATTAAGTTGCTCCCTCCATCATTCTTTCCCTTTTTCTTTGTGTTTTTCTCCTTTCTCCTTTGGTGTAAGATTCCCCTTTTTCCTTCGATACAAGATCTCTATTTTTTCAGATTGATGATAGAATGAAGACCTTTGGGTTTAGTTGTTGTTGTTTTTCGATGTGAAGAGCAACAACTTTTTAGGAGAACTCTAGTGAGTTGTTGATCTGCAAATAATTATTGATTCTCCAAATGGTTGCTGATGAAAACTTTAAGGTGAAGAGAGCCTTATTTATATATTTGAAATTAGGTTAAAGACACCCCCAAAAGGAAATAGTTCACACCAAGAAAAATAAAAAATTTATGATTTTATCTTGGTCAGCAAGTCTATAAACTCTGACCAATGAGAAATCAGTTTTATCAACATATTGTCAATTAGAAAGTGATAAATCATGTGATTTTGTTATTTTTATATTTTATATTATTTTTTGATTATTTTTTAATTAAAAATGAAAAAAAACTATTTTTGAAAATTTATTAATTAAAAAAAAATATTTAATAATAAAAAAGTAATTTTTTGGAAAGATTTATATCAATTGACACTTGATTGAAATTTGGAAGACAAAATTATGAACCTATACACTTTTGTGATTTTTTCTCAATATTATGATTAATTTAGTGATTAATAAAAATTGATTTTGAAAGATTTCAATTATTTTTGACATTTTGACTATTGAGTGTATGAAATCAAAGATTTAAAAAAATAATGTTAAAATACTCTTAAAATAGAAAAAGAAAATAATAATAAAATAATTGAAAAATAACTTTTTTTATTATTTTTTATTAAAAAACACACCTAAGAATATAAATACCAAAAAATAGTGTAATGAGATTTGAACTCAAGACCTTCCATTTGTAAGTCTTACTCTCTTATCAACTGTGTTATGTCATTTTATTCAAGACAAAAAGACACATAGAAGTATATGAAGGTAGAAAATATTTTGCTATTTTAAAAATACAAATAATTTAAAGTAAATTATTATATATTTTAAATAAGTAAAAATAAATTATTATTAAACCAAATATAAATAATATCCAAAAAATTTATGAAATCAAATTTAAAAATAATTTTAATATTTTAAATATGAGGTGGACAAATTTAGAGAATGACACATCTCGTTAAAGATTGTCGTAATCAATTGCAGTAAAAATGCTTAATTATTCACTTATATTTAGATGAAATCTTCCTAATTCAACTTTACCAAATGATGAATCGTAGAAATGCATTACTAGTTTTAGATGATTGACTCCAAAGAACATTCAAAAGTTTTTGCACATGTAACAAACGTTAAACAATTAAATTGTTCTTTATATTGTGTCACCATTAAAACCAAATTAAAGAGCATTATCTTTAAATCATTATTGGCTTGACAATCTTTCTCTCATTGATGATGAAAATCAATTATATATAGATAACAATATTATTTTAAGAGATGATATAACATCATAAAAGATCAGGACAACAAACTCCTTCTAAAATCGATATTTTAAAAATTTGATTCAAAGTAGACAATCGAATCAGTTGAATCAGAAATCAGAGGATATAATAATCTGATAAAACTGTAGTTGTAATTGTCTCAGAGAAAATCAATGTGACTTAGTCGATTCACCAATCAAATACGTGAACCACTGAATTTTTTAAATCGAAAGATTGATCTTTTTAAGTTTTTTTAACACTGTCAAAATAACATCGCTTTAGATATAGAGTTAGAAAAGAAAGTTTCACCTCCCCCACTTTTAAAAAAATCTTTTGAAAACTAAAAAAACACTATGTTTCTTTACCTTCCTTCACGTGGAACATTGACCTCTCCAATCCTTCAATCTTCCTCATACTCAAACTTTCAATTCTCTCAATCAATTTATGCCTGTGATTGAAAATATATCCCTATTGTTACAACCTCACATCCCTCTCTCATTTTGTTCTTCATCTTTTTCGTTAAAGCAATAAGTTCAGGTATATTCAGTATTTTTTTATTGAGAATGAGATAAATCTTGTAAAAATAATATCAATGAATTTATTAAGTTTATTTTATTTGCATGAATATTTTCATAAATTTGTTTTTGTAGATTTTATAATTATAAAATTTATGTCAAGAATTTATTTAATGAGTATTTTTTTATTGTATAAATTAGGTTAGCAATCATGCGGTCTAATCAATTATACATCGATACACCAATGATCCATTGTCTTGATTGCATTGAAGATCAATCTGAGTTTTAAATTCTTCCTTTATAAAAATAAAATGTTAAGCAGAATTAATATTTTTTCTGATTCGTACTTAGATGCAAACTCTTAAAAAAAACATGTTTTAAATGGTATAAATATTTTTAACGCATTTAACAATTTACTAAAGTAAACCAACTCTTTTTTTTATCAAAAGATTTTATCCTCTTTTGTCATCAAACAAAAAATGTACGTGAAAGATATTTGAAAAAAATAATTAGACGTTTTAGCTTAAATAAAGTTCCAAAAAAAACTTTAACAAAGAATATAACAAACATAGAAAGAATTAAACCTAGAGTCATTGATATATAATAGGAAATGTTCTGAAGAGCACAATCAACTTAAAAAGGGATTCAATAAGAACAAAATAAGCAAGAATAATACATATGTGACTATCTTAATGAAGATAAATTTTCAATGAGAAAATGGGAGAATTTTTTATATCATGTGTGGTTCAAAGTGTTGTGTAGTGTTTAGTAGTTTTGATCATGACAAAAATAGCACCATCAAAGCAGAAAAAAATTGAAGTTATAAAAAAAAAAACTAAGAAGGTTCTTGTGTTAAGAAGAATGATAGTCAAATCCAAAAATCAACATCAAAGAAACTGAAGTGACTGAAAACTCACTTGATTTTGTGTCCCAATGTAATTTTATCTGTTTAGAATTATTAGTGTATAATTAAATGTGAGTAGCTTGTTAAAGTAATGCGCGCACACACATACACTTAAAATAATTTTATAGACTTCAACTCTTTCAAAAATTCTTTAAAAAGACATATAGTTAATCACTAATTGTTGTACCCCAAAATTTACCCTCTCATTTTATCAAGATTTCCCCTCACAAGACTCTTTAAACTCCAGACAAGATTAGGGTTTGCTCTACCCAAGACACCTCCTTGCACTGATGACCTAAATTAGAGTTTGAGTTTGCACAGGGATTTTTGGACTTTTAATGCTCAAAGTGACTTTCATACTTCATATTGGACTTATAAGATTGCCTCTACCAAGTTTCAAGCTTTGAATCAAATTTTTGCCCAGTCAATTGAACAATTGACCTAGAAATCAGCTGTGTTGGGGAAAAAGTCAAATGTGGCCAATTTACAGTCAAACCTCACAATTTTTGATCCACATCAACATTATAGGCTCATATGAACCATTTGATAAAGTTTGGACCACAAATCCTCAAGAAATTTGATCAGATCATCAAAAGGGCAAAATGGTCATTTTTAGGGTTTTGACTGCACAAGGGCAATTTCTGATTTTTCACCTAGCCAATGGCAAATTGGTTTCAAGCATGGATTCAAGGACTTAATGGAATCATCTTTACCTATTCACAAGGTTCAAAAGATCTCAAATGCATTGGATTGACAGATAAATTTTTCAGTCAACTGATAAAAATTTGACTTACACTGAAAAGTCAAATTTTGACTTTTTGGTCAAAATCAAGTGCCAAGGGTCATTTTTCATCAAGATGTGTCAAACCATGAAACTTGTTCATCAAGAAACCTAATTTTGCAAATTAGGGTTTAAAATTGAAAAATTTCATAACTTAGAACTTTTATAAGTTATGAAATTTTCTTATTTTTCCCCAACTTTGCCCAACATTTTCACTATGATGCAATGGGATTCAAACAAAACTTCCAAAATGAAAGTTGTAATACTCCACAAAGTATACAACTTTGATTCACAAAGTTTTCCCAAAACAAGCTTGGATCTCAAGTTATTAATTTTGGAACAAGGGTCCATGAAACTTTTAACTTAGTGAAATTTTGCCCTAGTTTAGGCAGGATTTTGACCTATCTTCATGACAATTTTTCACATAGTTCCACTTGGAATATCAAATTGCATTTCAAATATGTATTGTAAAGCATGTTACAAGCCTTCCAAAATGTCCAAGAACTATCCAAAATAATTTGTGGTTAGGGAGAATCGAAGGTTTGAATTTGGCAAAAACTCACTTTTGATCCATGGCATTTTTATGTTGATACAAGTTGCAACTTCCATCCAGAATTGTTTGTACTTGATTACAGGTCCCTAAACCCTTTCATACTCAATAATTAAATGCAAATCCATTGGTTTGAGACTTTGTTCTGATCATGGAAGGATTACCCAAGAGATTAATCCAAAAATAACAAAAAGGTAACATTGCCATTTTTGTCAAAATCTTGCTTTATGTCAAATTGCATCCTTGAGTCTTGAACCAGATATTATACAGAAAACCAAATCCAAAAACTGAGGGCCAAGCTTACACAATGTATGCAGGGTTAGAGCTAGCCTGTACAGGCCTGCTCTTTGTCACTTCTCATTTTTGCTTCATAACCAAGAAACATGCAAAAGAGACACAACTGGCATATCTGTTATAACCAACCCTTGCAAGCTTTTAAAAACAAGTTTTGTGCATTTCCTTGAGCCAAAAACACGAGCCATTGAACCCTCAAGCCTTCCAAAACACAAAATCACCTTCCTCTTGCAAGACATGGCAGCTTCTGCACTTTGACTTCTATCTCACAAACCACTCATGCGTTTTACCCCAAACCTGTTCAAACACATTCCATATAACCTATCCAAGCTATCCCAACCATTAGACAGTGACTGTAACTCCATTTGCAAGCTTCACCATTTCTGTTTTCAACTTGTGCAGGTTGAGTTCTACAAGCTTGTTCAAGCACATCCAAAGCAAACTAAGTATTGGGGAAGGTCAGGGGAGGTTCAAGCAAGCTCAAAAGAAGTTCAGGACTCATTGAAAAGCTCCACATTGCCATACACGAGTTCCACTGAAACAGGTTTTTGTCAACTTCCTATCTCTCCATTTAGGAATCATTAGGCTTAGGTTTGTGAATAAAAAATGTAGTACTCATAGCCCTTAAGCTGTACATATGCTCAGTTTTCATTTAAGTTAAGTGTGTTGAGAGAATTTGATTCATGAACATCCTGAAAAAGTTAGGTTAAAAATTAGGGCCAGAGAAATTCTCTCTGGTCTTTGAGAGTTAGATTAAGTTTCATATATGGTTGGAATCGTCTTGAAAAATGCTACAACTTTGATGTTATGAGTTTTTGCATTAGAACACATACGCAGGATCTGGACATTTTGTACATGGCGCGCGTTTTCTGAGTTTCAAAGGTTGAAGATGAAGTTCAGTGGGCTGGGCTCTGGCTTGGCTTGCCTTTTGCACCCCTTGCATTGCTGACTGCACCCCCTGGCCCATTTCTTTATATTTTTATATTTTTATATTTGTTTTTCATTTCTGATTTTATTTTATATTTTCTAAACATAAAAAATACCAAAATTATTTTTATAAATTTTCACATTTATTTTTATATTGTATTTTATTTTTCTAACATGAAAATAATTATTAATTAGTGTATACTTTTATTTTTCTTTAATAAAAAAATAAATAAATATTATAGAGATATTATATATTTTTATTTTATTATTTATACATATAAAATAATATTTTTCCACATGTTTTATTTTCTTAAATATCTTTGTATATATTTATATTTATTTTCTTGTACATAAAATAATTAATATAATATATGTTATCTTAAAACAAAAAAATTAGAGTTTCCATCCTTATTAAAAAATAACATTTTTCTAATATATTTTATTTTTGGACATTTGAATATATTTTTTTTATTATTTATTTTATTGTACATAAATAAATAATATTAATAAATATACCTTCTTAAAACAAAATTTAGGGTTTTTCCCTTAACAAAAATAACTTTTATTTCTTTTTTTAATACATTAAATATTATATTTTTACATAAAAATAAATAAAAACATTTTCTTTGCATACTTATAATGTTTTGCATATCTATACTTAATTTGTTTGTTTAAATTTTGTTTATTTATTATTTAATACAAAGAATTCAATTTGGATGTAATAGTAAATATTAGGGTTTTAATTTCTTGCAAATACCCCCCATTCAAAAATTGTATCCCCCTCCCCATATCAATGTTGTAATAGTGTAGATTTATTTTACGCACTTTATGCTTTCAAATATGCCATGATAGAGATTAGGGTTTGTATGCAATATTCCAAAATCAAACAAATAGCTTGACTAATACAAAGACAAAAATGCATGAAAATGACAAACACAATGCACACATGCACCCCTAGGGTTTCATCCACTTGTTGCCATTTAAATGGCCATGTTATGCATGTTGAGTATCTTGGCAAAACAAAAACAAAACAAAAAGATCATAGTCCCTCGATGACGCTATCTTGGTTGCCTATACAAAATGATCTAGTCCCTCAAAAAATTGTTAAAGATACTTGGCAATATTGCTATCATGGTCAATACGATGACCCGCGCCTGTCCCGTTTAACATCCAAATACAAGGTTGTTTACCAAATGCAATGGTAAAACAACATTGTCAAAAGGGTTAAAAATGTGTAGGAAAGATCTTTGAGTAAAATAGGGTAGACAACTCTTAGTTACTTGATCAAAACTTGCAAAAAACATCCTTGCTATTTTCAAACACACCTCACAACACAATTTCAAAACATTTCCCAAAAACAAATTTTCAAACAATCAAACATTGAAGCATCTATTCAAAAGACAAATACACCTTTGTATACATTCAAACAAGAATCATTACAATTGCCACAATGATGGCCTATTTTCAAAACATTTTCAAAACCACACACACAAAGCACCACTTCAAACAATTGAAAAGCAAAAGCAAGTGTTCTAAACAAGTAACTAAGAGCCCATGGATAACCATGGATGAAAAGGGTGCTTACATCTTCCCTTTTCATAATCTACCCCCCGAACCCAAGAAAACATCTCAAAGGTCTTTCCTATGCTTTTTGACCTTTCCTTTGGATAAAATAAAAGTCGGTGGCGACTCTTGCTAAACCGAAACATTTGCGAACACAAACGCAAAACCTTAAGTCAGTTCTCCCACCGCATCACAGAACTGGCGACTCTGTTGGGGATTATCTACAAAGTGGAGTAACCTTAGGGTTTAGACCACCTTTACATGCTTATCTTGTTTGCTTTGATTGCTTTACATTTGGTTCTCTTGTTTGGGTTTGAATCCTCCACCCGAATTTTTGGGAAACATTCATAGGTAAATAGCAATGCGTTGTGGAAACTGTGCGGGGTATACCAACATGGTTGAAGCAATATCTATATTAGTGCGACATATTTGTGGATACCGGTAGCCTTTGAGTCAATCAAAGAGAATACAGGGCCGCTGAGTGATGTCATGAAGCACTAATGGACTTCTAGAACCTTTACTTGACCATCTTGGCCTTATTAGGGGTAGTGAGATGACCGACTTTGGAGCCGTCTGAAGTTGGTAGATACTCGATACTACACTCATTGAGGGTTATTTTCTTAGAATATTTCGGTCGCCAGTTAAGTGGCTAAACTGAAAAAATGAACATAGAAAATAATCCAGTGATATTGAGCTCCTTAGAACCCGGTGACTATTTATTGGACAGGTTGAGCCAACTAAACTTCAAGAGGGTACTTACCTATGAAACCCCATGCAAGCCTGAAACTAGGAACTTGTGTGACTTGCTTGTACATATACTTGTGCATACATCATGAACATCATAAAGCATCATTTGCATCCACTAACCATTTCAAGGGTTTGGATCTTCATCTTTGTTCCTGTTTTGTAGGTTATAGAATCACTCCGCAGAAAAACAATCCAGGTCAACCTTGTGAGAATTCCTCCTCAACTCAAGGAGCTTGCTTCTAAGATTCCAGAGAATTCTCCCTTCAGTGAAAGACATGGTAGACTTCTCAACTTGGTCAACTCCAACATTGAAGAAGACAAGGTGAAGTTCTCTTCCAGTTCTTTGACCCCCTACACCATTGCTTTATATTTCCTGATTACCAACTAGTACCTACTTTGGAAGAATTTTCACAACTCCTGAGGATTCTTATTCTCCATCAACTACCCTACAACGATACGGAAAGAGATCCAAAGCCTAAAGATGTTGCTCAAGCCTTACACTTGCAACCATCTGATATCAAAGGTCATTGGGAAACCAGAAGTGGTGTCAAAGGTTTCTTGGCAAAGCTTCTGTTTGAGAAGGCACAAGACTGTTGGAATTCTCTTGATCTACAAGCTTTTGAAGAGATTGTAGCACTTCTCATCTATGGGTTGGTCTTGTTCCCAAATCCTGACCAGCTTATAGATGTGAATGCTGTCAAGATTTTCATATCTCGGAATCCTGTGCCTACATTGCTTAGGGACATCCTCCACTCATTTTACACACAAACAATGAGGAAAAGAGGTGTTCTCATGTTCTGTACTCCTCTTTTAGCAAGGTGGTTTATTTCTCACCTTCCCCAGTCAGCCTTGAAGAATGAATAAGGCTTGATGTGGTCACAATGATTGATGACTCTTACACATTCTGATGTTCATTGGTGTTCTCGGTCCAGAGAAAATGTCATCATCGTTGATCGTTGTGGGGAATTCCATAATGTCCCATTACTTGGCATTAGGGGAGGCATTACCTACAACCCCTGTTTAGCTCTGATACAATTTGGGTATGCCCGAAGGGATGGCCCTCATGATATGCTGATTCCAGACTTGGTTTTTGACTTCGACAATGACACTCAAGGACTTCGAGAAAGGTTTATCCGAGCTTGGAGGATGCCCAACAAAGTGGACAATAAGACACTGGGACACAAGAATTCAATCCCCCTTGAGCCTTACCTCAAGTGGGTATGAACCCGCACCCAGAGTCTTATGATGCCTTACCCCTACATTCTCCCTGTGATCAAAGAGCCTGTTATGGAAAGAGAGGTTCCATACACCCTCCTACATCCTGACATGCCAACATCATTGGAAGAATTGCAAAAGAATTAGATACAACTCAAGGAAGAACATAACACTTTTGAAGCCAGCTTCTACGCCAGTGAGAAGAAGGTTTTGGAGCTTACCCGTCGACTCCATGAAGAGCAGAATCTCAACACCTACATAGAACCAAAGAGGATGCACAACATCTTTTTACATTAGAATTTTGTAATATCTTGCCCATGGGGCATTTATGTACTAACAAATTTCTTCTTATTAATATGACGTGTGTTCTTTTTGTTTGCAACAACTTTGAATTTCTGAATCCTTGAATGCATTACATGAATACATATCATTCATCATATACATAAACAGGTCTTCACACCAGGTTTCCTTATCTCTCTGCTGTTTATTTCAGCAAGATGGATATAGAGCAGACAATCAAGGATTTACAAGCACAGAATTCACAGTTCCAACAACTCCTCATGACCTTGGCAAAGGGTCAAGAGGACCTTAAAGCACTGTTAGAGAAGGAAAAAGAAAAAGAAAAAAAGAAAAAGGAAATAGTTGGTGTGGTCACTATGGGAAGAAGATTTGAGAACCAAGCTAGAAGAGTCCTGGATTTCCTCTCGACGTCTGATGAAGGGATTGGCAAAGGAAAAGGAGCTGCAGTGCCCTCCGAGTCTGAGGCTGAAGAAGAAGAATAAGAGGATGAAGATTACTATGAGCAGTAGTACCCTCCTGCGGACGACAAGTATAAGAATCTGGAAGAACGACTGGCAGCCATGGAGGTACAAAGAGTACCTAGGCTGGATTTCGAAGAACTAGGGCTAGTTGCTGGGATTGTGATTCCCCCTAAATTCAAGGTTCCTACATTTGCTAAATACGATGGTTTGTCTTGTCCAAAGATGCATCTACGATCTTACGTAAGAAAGATCCAACATCATTCTTCTGATAAGGATCTATGGGTCCACATTTTTCAAGATAGTTTGTCGGGTACGCAATTGGATTGGTTCTATCAGCTTGAGAGATCTGATGTATATAACTGGGAGGATTTGGATGCTGCCTTCTACCCACAATATCAATATAATGCAGACTTAGCGCCTACTCGTACTCAATTATAGAGTATGGGTATGGTATCTAATGAGGGCTTTAAGGAGTATGCCCAAAAATGGCGGGACTTGGCTGGAAGGGTGCAACCACCATTGTCTGAGAGAGAGCTTGTGGATATGTTTTTGGGGACCCTGTCAGGTCCATTCTTTAATCACTTGATCGGGAGCTCATCTACAGGGTTCACCGAACTAATTCTGACTGGTGAAAGAGTCGAAGATGGCATTAAGAGTGGTAAAATTCAAAAGGATACCTCTGCTTCCACTGTTATCAAGAAAACTTTTCCAGCCAAGAAAGAAGTCTCTGCTGTTTACTCCCAGAGAAATCAAGGAAGAATGGAGCGTCGACCAGCAGTGGGGGCTGTGATGATTCAGAATTCCGTAGCCGATCAACCTCGAAGCAGTTAACCCAGAGCTAATCAAGCCAGGGTGGAAAGACCTACGCGGCAATTAACCCGGATCAATATGACACCTGCTCAGGTTTTCCCTCATCTGTTGAAGTTAAACCTTACAAGCTTGAAAGAAGCGCCAAAGAATCCAAATACCTCTTCTCAATATTTCCATTCAAATGCAAAGTGTGCCTATTATTCAGACAGCGTGGGGCATGACACCAATAATTGTTGGGCTCTCAAAAACAAGATCCAAGATTTAATAGATGCCAAGGAGGTGGAGTTTAACGCACTTGAAAAGCCTAATGTGATATCCGCTCCAATGCTAAAACATGGTCATAATGTCCATGCTATTGTAGAAGATCTTTATGTTACTGCTGTTGATGACTTAATGACTCCATTGCCAATGATCAAGATGAATCTGTTGAAAGCCAGGATTTTCCCGGGCTGTGAAAAAGATTGTTACCTTTGCTCGACCTTGTAATCCGACTGTCCGCTATTGAAGTCAGGCATCCAACGCCTGATGGATAATCAAGAAATCCTCTTCAAGAAAACTCCTGTTACTCCTGTTACTCCTGTTACTCCAATCAATGATGTTGCTATAATCACCATTTCCGACAATCTTTCCAAGGTCTCCAAAAGACCTGTTAAGATTACACCCGATCCAAAGTTTGTACCTCTGAAGATAACAATGCCGGGGCCTATCCCATACAAGTCCAACAAGACAATACCGTGGAATATAGAGGAGAGATCTTCTACCACGGTGTTAAGCAGATCGAACTAGTCGAAGAAAGTTCCAGTGAAGAGACTCCTGATGTAGGAAATATTGCGGGGACAAGTAAGATCACCCGCAACGGAAGAGTCTTCTCTTCGGAGATTGCTCCTCGAAGGGCAATCTTCGGACCCTCCAGTGCTCCTGTGCCAGTCAAGATGTATGTGCAAAGTCCAGTGATTGAAGAAATTTTTACTCCCGAAGTTGTACCCTCTGCTGTTACTGCTGATAAAGGTAAGGGGAACCAAGAAGCGCCCGTCAGGACGAGGGCTCAACCTTTGGTCATCCCCGAGACCACTCCAAAGGAAATGGAAGAAATTTTAAAAATAATTAAGAAAAGCGACTATGATGTCGTAGAGCAACTGGGGCAAACCCCTTCAAAAATCTCTATGCTGGCCTTATTGCTCTGCTCCGAAGCCCATACCAAAGCCTTGATCAAATTTCTGAAGACGGCCCACGTGCCTCAAGAAACTTCTGCGGATCAATTTCAAGAGTGCGTAGCTAGCCTTACAGTCAACAATGGTCTTAGTTTCTCCGATGCTGACTTAACATCTAAAGGAAGAAAGCATAATGACGCGCTGCATGTCTCAATGGAATGGAGGGGGACCACACTTGCTCACGTTCTGGTTGATACCGGGTCATCTTTAAATGTCTTGCCTAAGAAAGCATTGGACAGATTGGACTGTGAAGGTTTGACCTTAAAGCCCAACAATATCATTGTAAGAGCCTTTGATGGTTCTAAGCGGATGGTCCACGGGGAGGTGGACATCCCAATTAAAGTGGGTACTGAAACTTTCCACTCCACATTTGATGTCATGGATATCCGTCCCTCCTACTCTTGCTTGTTAGGAAGACCATGGATTCATCATGCTGGGGCCGTTACGTCCACTCTGCATCAGAAGCTTAAGTACCTAGTCCAGGGGAAAATTATGACAGTTCGTGGCGAGGAGGAGTATATGATAAGCCATCTGAATTCATTTTACTATGTTGAATTAGATGGTGAATTCATCGAGACCCCCTTTCAGCACTTTGAAGAGGTTTCTCTTGAAGTTGCGGTAGCCAAGACAGTGACTCTTGTTCCCATCATTACCAAACCTGTGTCCCGAATGTCATCCCTTAAAGATGCGGAGGCTGTGATCAAGGAAGGAGGAAGCACAATATGGGGTCAACTGCCAGATTTTCCTTACAAGACAGATAAGTTCGGCTTGGGTTTCACTGCTGCTAGTCAGAAGGCTGTGCGTCGCTCCCGAGCTGGAGGACCACCATTAAAGATCACTCATCATGGAGTTCATCCTTTAGAGGATGATGGAGAAGAAAGAAATTTTGAAGACTGGATCTTTCCAACTATTGAAGGAGGACTGAACAATTGGGAGGCGAAAGACTTCGTTCCCATTACTTTCATCAATCAGTAATTTATCTTTTGAACATTTTCTATTGGTCTGTAATAATTATTAAACAAATCGTACACTCTTTTGGCCTTGTGCCTTACCCGGGGCATATAGGTCCATTTGTAAGGGTTTTGATTCTTCATTTTCATATGCCATTTTTAATGAATCATGGACGTTTTCATATATAAAATTTTGTGTTCATTTTCTTTCTTTTTACATTTTATTTTGTTTAAAGGTGGATATCCCTTACACACACCCACACTTACAAAATGCAGGTACCCATCCATTCCAGACTCCATGGGTAACAGTTCTGCTATGGCCTTCAGTGACTCTGAAGATCTGGTCAATCATGTCGAATACGATGGTGATGAAGACTGTGAAGTGCCTGGAGAGATGGCTAGACTACTACAACAGGAAGAAAGGGCTATTCTGCCCCACGAGGAGTTGTTATAGACTATCAACTTGGGAACAGAGGAAGATAGAAAAGAGGTTAAAGTGGGTGCCAACATAGAGCCAAGTGTCAAAGAGCATTTAGTTCAGCTGTTGAATGAATATGTTGAGATCTTTTCCTGGTCCTATGAAGACATGCCAGGATTGGATACATATATTATGGTTCACCGTCTCCCTACAAGAGAAGACTATCTACCAATCAAACAGAAAGTCCGCCGAATGAGGCCCGACATGTCTGAAAAGATCAAAGCTAAAGTGATGAAGCAGTTCAATGCTGGCTTCCTTGCTGTTACTTCCTATCCATAATGGGTTGCTAACATTGTGCCTGTGCCTAAGAAGGACGACAAAGTCAGAATGTGCATAGATTACAGAGACTTAAACAGGGCTATCCCTAAAGACGACTTTCCACTACCACACATTGACATCTTGGTTGACAATACAGCTCAACATAAGGTATTCTCTTTCATGGATGGATTTTCAGGGTACAACCAGATCAAAATGGCCCCCGAAGACATGGAGAAGACTACTTTTTTTATGCAGTGGGGTACCTTCTACTATAAAGTGATGCCATTCGGACTGAAGAATGTCGGGGCAACCTATCAGCGCGCCATGGTAGCTTTGTTTCATGATATGATACACCATGAGCTTGAAGTCTACGTAGACGACATGATAGCCTGTTCACAAACAGAAGAAGAACACCTCGACCATCTGCAAAAGCTGTTTGTCAGGTTAAAAGAATACAAGCTTAGACTGAACCCTAACAAATGCACTTTCGGAGTCAGGTCCGGTAAACTTTTGGGATTCATCGTCAGTAACAAAGGCATCGAGGTTGATCCTGACAAAGTCAAATTTATACTAGAAATGCCTGCCCCTCGCACTGAGAAGGAGGTCAGAGGTTTCTTGGGACGCCTAAACTACATTGCAAGGTTCATCTCTCACCTAACATCTACCTGTGAACCAATCTTCAAGCTGCTGAAGAAAGATCAGGTGGTTAAATGGAATGACGACTGTCAAGTTGCTTTCGATAAAATCAAGGAGTATTTGCGAGAACCTCCTATCTTGATGCCTCCCGTTGAAGGAAGACCTTTAATCATGTATTTGACTGTCTTAGACAATTCAATGGGGTGCGTACTGGGCCAACATGACGAGTCTGGCCGAAAAGAGCATGCCATTTATTACCTTAGCAAAAAGTTTACCGACTGTGAGACTCGCTACTCACTGCTCGAGAAAACTTGCTGCACTTTGGTATGGGCTACTCGCCGGCTAAGGCAGTATATGTTGACACATACCACTTTACTGATCTCTAAGATGGATCTGATCAAGTACATCTTCGAGAAACTTGCTCTATCCGGAAGAATCGCTAGATGGCAGATGATCCTCACCGAATATGATATACAGTACACAACCCAAAAAGCCATAAAGGGGAGTGTGCTAGCCGATCATCTGGCCCATCAAGCCGTCGAAGATTACCAATCCATGAGGTTCGACTTTCCCGACGAGGATATCATGACTTTGAGCAACATTGAAGAAAACAGACCTTATGACGGACCTGAACAAGGATCCCGATGGACTCTGTACTTTGATGGTGCCTCCAATGCACTTGGGAACGGTATCAGCGCGGTACTTATCTCTCTACAAGGTTGCCATACACCTTTCACCCTTAGACTCTGCTTCAGCTGCACCAATAACATGGCCGAGTATGAAGCTTGTATCTTTGGTCTCAAGGCTGCTATTGACTTGGGGATCAAATCTTTGATTGTATTTGGGGACTCAGCTTTGGTTATCAGTCAAATCAAAGGAGAGTGGGATACTAAACATCCTAATCTGATCCCTTATAAAGAACTTGTCCTGACATTGTTACCATATTTCGAGCAGATCACCTTCGAGCACTTCCTGCGAGAATAGAATCAGCTAGCAGATGCGCTAGCTACAATGTCATCCATGTTTAAACTTAACTGGGATAATGAGGCTCCTCAAATCACCATTGAGCGAATGGATGAACCTGCACATTGTCACGAGATTAACACCGAGGAAGTAGGGGACCGACCGTGGTTTCATAACGTCAAAAGGTTTCTCGAAGCACAAGAATACCCTGAAGGAGCTTCAGTCAACGACAAAAAGTTCTTAAGGAGGTTCGCTTCCAAGTTCTTTCTGAGTAATGGTATCCTATACAAGCGCAATCTTGATTGTGTCCTACTCCATTGTGTGGATCTGGTTGAAGCTGAGCAGATCATGGATGAACTACATAATGGCACCTTTGGCACCCACTCAAGCGGTCATACGATGGCTAAGAAGATTTTACGGGCAAGCTACTACTGGTCTACCATGGAAGCTGATTGTCATCAACATTCCCGTACTTGTCATAAATGCCAAATCTATGCTGATAAGATACATATTCCTCCAGTTCCTCTCAATTTCTTAACAACGCCTTGGCCATTCGCGATGTGGGGAATTGACATGATTGGAGAGATCAGGCCTACAACATCCAATGGACACTGTTTCATCCTGGTGGCCATTGATTACTTTACCAAGTGGGTCGAAGCAGCTTCCTTCGCCTCCGTTACAAAGAATGTGGTTGCCCGCTTCATCAAGCAGAACCTCATATGCCGGTATGGTATCCCCGATAGGATCATCACTGACAACGGTAAAAATTTGAACAATACTATGATCACCGCTCTGTGCGAGCAGTTCAAGATTCAATATCACAATTCATCTCCCTATTGGCCTAAGATGAACGGTGCTGTTGAAGCCGCGAATAAAAATATCAAGAGGATCATTCAAAAGATGACAGTCACCTACAAGGACTGGCATGAGATGTTACCGTTTGCTCTGAACGGGTACCGTACCACGTCACGTACTTCAACTGGGGCAACACCCTATTCTTTGGTATACAACATGGAAGCTGTTTTACCTATCGAGGTTCAGATTCCCTCCTTGAGAATCATGAAGGATGCTGGTTTGAGTGAAGACGATTGGATTCCGACCCGGCTTGATCAACTCAACTTGATTGACGAAAAGAGACTTACTGCTGTTTGCCATGGTCAGGCATATCAAAAACATATGATCAAGGCCTTCAATAAGAAAGTCGAGAGACAAGTATATCAAGTCGGAGACCTTGTAGTCAAGCGAATCATCTTGCCGCAAAGTGATCCTAGGGGAAAATGGACTCCTACTTACGAAGGACCATTTGTGATCAAAAACATCTTTTCTAGTGGGGCAATGATCCTGACCACCATGGACGGCGATGACCTGCCGCACCCTGCGAACACAGACATAGTCAAAAGATACTACGCATAAACGACCCGACAAGTTGAAAACCCAAAAGGGCGACTTGGGCAAAAATGGGCATCCCGGTGAATCGAAAACCCAAAAGGGAGGTGTGATACGGTGGGAGAACTGACTTGAGGTTTTGCGTTTGTATTCGCAAATGTTGCAGTTAGCAAGAGTCGCCACCGACTTTTTATTTTATCTTAAGGAAAGGTTAAAAAGCACAGCAAAAACCTTTGAGATGTTTTCTTGGGTTCGGAGAGTAGATTATAGAAAGGGAAGGTATTAGCACCCTTTCTATCCATGGTTATCCATGGGCTCTTAGTTACTTGCTTAGATCAACTTGCCTTGATTTTCAATTGTTTGAAATGGTGCTTTCAATTGTTTGAAATGGTGCTTTCAATTGTTTGAAATGGTGCTTTGTGTGTGGGTTTGAAAATGTTTTGAAAAGAGGCCAATGTGGTGGCAACCTTTGTAATGACCCATGTTTGGATGTATACAAAAGTGTATGTCTTTTGAAAAGTTTTCAATGTTTTTGAAAGTTATTTTGAAAGTGTGTTGTGATGTGTGTTTTGAAAAGTAGGCAAGGATTGTTTTGCAAGATTGATTCAAGTAACTAAGAGGTTATCTACTCCTAAATTTCTCAAAAGATCATTGCTATACTTTAACCCTTTTAACAAGTTTGCTCCACCATTGTATTTGGTGGGCAACCTTGTGTTAGGATGTGAAAGGGACAGGCGCGGGTCATCGTTTTTGGACCATAATTGCAACGGCGTTAAATGTCTTTGAGCAATTTCTCTAAGGGACTTGATCATTTGTTTTTGTTTGTTTTTGAAAAGTTTTATCGAGGGACTATGATCATTCAAAATCATTTGCTTTGCCCAAAGAAATTTAACATGCAACATGGCCCATTTATTTGAAGGCAACAAGTGGAATACCCTAGGGGGTGCAAGTGTGATTTGTGTGTCCATTTTCATGCTTGTTTATCTTGTATTAGGTCAAACTATTTTTTATCGTTTTTCGCATACAAACCCTAATTCTAACATGTTATTATTAGAAAGCTATAAAGTGCGAAATTAAAATTACTAAGCTATTACAAAACCAAATATGGGAAGGGGGGTACAAATGTTCAAATGGGGGATATTGACAAGAATTTAAATCTAAATTATTACAACATTTGAATATTTGCAATTTAAATAATGCATAATTAAATGTAAATTAAATAAATATGTGAAATGCAAAAAGAAAATTTTTATATGTATGAGAAAATATTATTTATGTAAAAGGGAAAAGAAAATAAAAATGTATTTATTTTTTGAGTATTTTGAACTTAGGGTAAAAAACCCTAATTTTTAAAGAAAAGGTATTATTATCTAATTTAACTTTACTATTTATTTATTATTTATAAAATGAAATGAAATGAAGTGTATTGTGAAAAAAAAAGTATTTTTTGTATCAAATATTAAATAAAATGAAAAATCAAGTATTTTTATATTTTGTCTTAAATATATTAATAATCATATATATATTTATATTAAACCCTAAATATGTATTATACAAAAAATAAATATTTATTTAATATTTTAATAAAATAAATAAAAGAGTATTTTTTTTATGTGAAATATTTTCAGAAAGTAAAGGAAAAAAAAAGTGTATTTATATTATTTTTACATTTTTATTCTAATAATCATATATATGTATTTATGTACAAATAGAGAAAATAAACAAATAAATATGCAATAAATGCAAAAAATGATGAAAAAAATATTTTTAATTTTTAAATGGCATGAGGAAAAATAAACAAAGTCAGCAAAAAAGGAAAAAGTCAAAAATGTCAAAAAATGAGTGAATGGGCTCAGGGGGGTGTAAGCCAAAAAGGATGGTGTGAAAAGAAAGAACAACAAAAGCCCAGCCCAATGAAACACTGTCTTCAACCTCCAGCTTCAAACTTTGAAAAAAACGCGCGCCATGTTCAGCTTCTTCTAACTCTTGATTCCTTGATTTTTTGAACAAACTTCCAACACAAAAGATGTTAAGCATGAAGAGACGGTTCTAACCATATAAAGAACTTGAACTATCTCTCTAAGATGAGGGAGAATTTCTCTCCCCCTCTTTTCTGACCTAATTTTTCTACCATTTTCAAGCTCCAAATTCTCTCTACTCAGGCAAAATAAATGAAATGTAAAGATATGTACATGTTCAGGGCTATGAGTAGGACCTTGTTTCTTCACAAACTTAAGACTAAAGATGCCTAATAAGAGAGATACGAATTCAAACTTTTACCTGTGCAGTTGAACTTCTATGTGGAGAATGAGAGACTTTCAGTGCAATGTAATGATTGGAAAAGCTTCCTTGAGGTCCAGGGATGCTTTTTCAATGCTCACTTTGTCTTGAACCTTCTTGTATCGAGCTGTAGAACTTCACCTGCAAGTCAAAGATGTGAAAATGGTGGAAGTGGTTAGAGCAGCTACAGATCGTGCCTTAGCTTCTGGATAGCTTGCATAGGTTGTAAGGAAGGTAGAGGAACAGGTTTTGATCAAAATGCTCGAAGGGATTGAGAGATTGCACTCAAACTGCAGGGGCACCCCTGTTTGTGCAGTTTGAGGATGATTCTGAGATGGAGGGTGTATTGGAGGTCAAAAGCTCGTGTGTTAGCTTGGATATGTTATGTGTGATGTGTTTGACAACTTTGTTCTTGTGTTTCTATGCTGGTATGAGAGATGGCATAAGTTATGGATGTTACTTCTATGTGAAGCAAGCAAATGTCAACTTGGTTTCTAGGCCAGTACAATGCCTCAATCTATGCTGCACATTTGAGTCTTGATCAGTGGGATATGTCCATGCCTTTTTGCCTCAAAGATCTGCATTGTACCTCATAGATTTGCAAAATTGCCATAAAGTAACACTTTACAAGAATGGATAATATGCTTTTTCTAGTTTAGGCTTGATTTTGTGTGTATTGTCCAAATGAGCAAAATAATGCTAGAACACAAAGGATATGCATTGAATTATTGAGTGAAAATGGGATTAGAGGCCTGCAATGTAGCTTAAGCATGCTGAATTCAAAAATGCATAGTGTATGAACATGGAACTTGGTCATGAACAAAGTGGTTTTTTGCTATATTGTGAAATTCGATTCTCCCTAACCATGAGGTTGTTTGAGAAGTTTTTGGACATTTTGGAAAGCTTGGAATGTGTACTACAATCCATCTTTGAAATGCAACTTGAAATTCCAAGTGGAAGGGTATGAAAAGTGGCCTTGAAGTAGGGTAGAAAACCTTGTAAAAATAGGTCAAATTTCACTAAGTTAAAAGATGGTTTAGTGCCCTTATTCAAAAAATTATAACTTGAGATACAAGCTTCAAATGAGAAAACTTTGTGAATCAAAGTTGTAGACTATGCAACAATCTACAACTTTCATGTTTTGACTTTTGTTTGAATCCAAATGGATCATGGTGAAAAGATGGGGCAAAGTTGGGAAAAAATTAGGGTTTTTCATAACTTAGAAAAATTCTAAGTTATGAAAAATTCCATTTTCAAACCCTAATTTACATTTTGAGATTTCTTGGTGAACACGTTTCATGATTTGGCATGTTTTGATGAAAAATGAATCTTGACTCTTGATTTTGACCAAAAAGTCAAAGTTTGACTTTTCAGTATACAGTCAAAATTGATCAATTGACTGGGAAATTCAACTGTCAATCTTGTGTACTTGGGATCTTTTGAGCTTGATGAACATGTCAAGATAATTCCATGGGGTCCTTGAGTCCATATGTGAGCTTGGTTTGCCATTGACTAGGTCAATCAGTCAAAAATTGCCTTTGTGCAATCAAAACCCTAGAAATGACCATTTTGCCCTTTTGATGATCTGATCAAATTTCTTGTGGAATTGTGATCCAAACTTGATCAAATGGTCCATGTGAGTTCATAATGTTGATGTGGATCAAATTTCATGAGGTTTGACTGTCAATTGGCCACAGTTGACTTTTTCCCCAATACAGCTGATTTCTAGGTCAACTGTCCAATTGACTGGGTAAAACTTGGAATCAAGACTTGAAACTTGGTATAGGTAAACCTGGGAGTCCAACATGAAGCATGAAAGTCATCTTAGGCATTTTAGGTCAAAACATCTTTGTGCCAACACAAACCCTAATTTGAGTCCACAGTGCAAGGAGAAGTCTTGAGCAGAGGAAACCCTAATTGTATCTTGATCTTCAAATGTCTTGTGATGAGAAAATGTTGAGGAAATGGGAGGGCAAATTTTGGGGTACAACAGTTGCCCCTGTTCAATCTTCTTGGACCTGATGAGTTAGATTGGCAAGTTTGCCTTTCGTGACTCGAGGGTAAAAGGAGATTGGACACTAGAGTGCCCGGAAATTTGCACTCGCATGTTGAAGTCTTAACAACGTGGAGCCGGGAATGGGCTTATAGATGGCATTCGGAGAGATGGTGGATAGGGAGATGGGCTTATAGATGCCATCTGGAGACGTGACAGAACCTTGTCTGGAATGGGCTTATAGATGCCATTTGGAAGTGTCGATCGCATAAGAGATTCCTTAGCGAGAATTTGCGTATTTGAGAAAGACGGATGTTTTCCTGGCTTGTTACAGGTGTTTGATCTTCAGTCTCCTTATGCAGATATGCCCTGGCTAGATACAGGTATCGAATCTACAATCGGTTGCTCACAGATGTGCCCTGGCTGGATACAGGAGTCGAATATGGAAATAGTCGTCAATAGATATGCCCTGGCTGGATACAGGAGTCGAATCTTTGAACTCTGCAGACGTGCCCTGGCTAGATACAGGAATCAAGTCTGGAAATGTGGTCAACAGATATGCCCTGGCTGGATACAGGAATCGAATCTGGAGCTGTTGTAGTTGATAGATGTGCCCTGGCTGGATACAGGAATCGAATCTCTGAACTCTGCAGACGTGCCCTGGCTAGATACAGGAATCGAGTCTAGAAACTGATCACTCTCAGATGTGCCCTGGCTAGATACAGGTATCGAATCTGGAATCGTGACAGTTGAAGGTAGTCGCTTTTGAGATTGTCTTTTTTCCTGAAAAGGCAAAGACGTAAGTTGTATGCAATGTCATGATGTATGATATGCATGATGTCATGATGTTCAACATGAGATGTCGTATGCGTTTCACCATGTATGTAAGCAAGATGTATGAAAATGTGAAATGTTTATGAGTGTAATTTCATCTTAGGAAAATGAATCCTTGACGAACGGCCGGGAAGCTTCTCTGTGGAAGAGATACTTGGCCGAAGTTTTGATGAGAGGCCTGCTGAGGACTTTAATGATGGATTCCGCTGAGGATGATGGTGATAAACTCCGCTGGGGAACTCTAAAGATAAACTCTGCTTGGGAATACCAAAGATAGACT
This sequence comes from Vicia faba, assembly GCA_948472305.1. Classification (NCBI taxonomy): domain Eukaryota; kingdom Viridiplantae; phylum Streptophyta; class Magnoliopsida; order Fabales; family Fabaceae; genus Vicia; species Vicia faba. Next base: position 1,074,480,249 of record OX451740.1, on the reverse strand, counting down.
TCGCTGGGGATTTGAAGGAACTTTGCCGAGAGCGATCTTCCGTGGCTTTTAGCTGAGGATAACCCAGTTATAAGTCCTTGTGAGGAAATAACTCTAAATAAAACTTGGGCGAGACGTCCGTACTTTGCAGGGGATAAGCTTCCAGAATCTACTGGGGATGAGCTTTAAGACCTGCCGGGGAATGTTAGGCTTCTTCAGGATCGACGGGGAATCGACTCCGCTTGGGGAAAGTACTGTCGCATCCTGTCTTATTCTGCGGGGAATTGAGATGATTTGGCCACATTTTTCAGTTGAACCTATCTTGGTGCCTTGGCGGACAAAACAACTAGACTGCATTAGACAACTCCACATTGCCCCTGTCTTTGATGTCACCTGTAATTAATCTCTTGTTTTATGTGCAAATATTTATGAATCAGCAATTTAATGTCAAATGCATATATCAAAAATGAACATTGGACGTTCTTCGCAAGACAAAACAAGAAAGGAAAACAATGGTAATCTGTATGGACAAGTGAATTTGTATTGATTTAAACTTTTGCCTGTGAATAGGCGTTTTTTTTGTACAAGAGACTGACATCCTAGTAAGAGGACATCGCCAAATAGTATAGAGTTTACATTTTGAAAAAGAAAACAAAACAGCTATGTGAACAATCCCACTGGGTTCCAACTCTGCTATCGCCTTTATGTTTTCGAACGTCTCATCGCCTTACTGCCTAATCTGAAGATGAAGCTGATTGGTCAATGCCGAAATTTGGGGCCAGATAGTTGATGCCGAATTCCGGATGCGAAGTGATCCAATGAGACATAGTGTTACGCTTTTATCCCTAACTTTTGCCTGGACCGCCCTTTCGGGTTTTCAGTCCACCGGGATACCCTTTTTTGCCCAAGCCGCCCTTTCAGGTTTTCGACTTGCCGGGTGTACAGATTTTTTTCATTTCATCCCTTATTTTTGCCCGAACCCTTTTGGTTCGCCGGGAAGCCCTTGTTTTTGCCTAGGTATGTCAACCTAGCGGGTCTTTTATTTATGCGTAGTATCTTTTCACTATGTCTGCATTGGCGGGGTGAGGAAGGTCGTCACCGTCCATGGTGGTTAGGATCATGGCTCCTCCTGAGAACACACGCTTAACCACAAATGGCCCTTCGTATGTAGGGGTCCATTTGCCCCGGGGATCACTTTGAGGAAGGATGATGCGTTTGATTACCAGGTCCCCAACTTGATACTCTTGCGGTCTGACTTTCTTGTTAAATGCCCTGATCATCCGTTTCTGATACGTTTGACCGTGGCAGATAGCAGTGAGCCTCTTTTCGTCAATCAGATTTAATTGATCAAGTCGAGTCTGGATCCAATCATCTTCATTCAAGTCTGCATCCTTCATTATCCGGAGGGAGGGTATCTGGATTTCAATTGGCAAGACTGCCTCCATGCCATAGACCAAGGAGAAAGGAGTTGCCCCGGTTGATGTCCTCGCTGAGGTGCGGTACCCATGAAGAGCGAACGGTAGCATCTCGTGCCAATCTTTATAGGTCACTGTCATCTTCTGCACAATTTTCTTGATATTTTTATTGGCTGCCTCTACAGCCCCATTCATCTTCGGCCGGTAGGGAGAAGAATTGTGGTGCTGTATCTTGAATTGTTCACAGAGTTCAGTGATCATCTTGTTATTGAGATTGGTACCGTTGTCCGTAATGATTCTTTCCGGGACGCCGTACCGACAGATCAGATTATGCCGGATGAAACGCGCCACGACGCTCTTGGTTACTGTGGCATAGGAAGCTGCCTCGACCCATTTCGTGAAGTAATCGATCGCCACCAAGATGAAGCGATGCCCATTGGATGCCGTTGGTCGGATCTCACCTATCATATCGATGCCCCACATTGCGAAGGGCCAAGGTGCCGTTAGGACATTCAAAGGAACTGGAGGGATATGCACCTTGTCAGCATAGATCTGGCATTTGTGACAAGTTCGGGAGTGTTGGTAACAATCGGCTTCCATTGTGGACCAGAAATATCCTGCCCGAAGGATTTTCTTAGCCATGGTGTGTCCACTGGAATGTGTTCCAAATGTACCTTCATGCAGTTCCATCATGATTTTCTCAGCTTCAGCCTTATCCACACAACGCAGCAGAGTTGAATCATGATTCCGCTTGTAGAGAATGCCGTTGCTGAGGAAGAATTTTGCAGCAAACCTCCTCATGAACTTCTTATCATTGACAGACGCACCTTCGGGGTATTCCTGAGCTTCCAAGTATCTCTTCACCTCATGATACCAGGGTTTTTCAGTCACCTTTTCAGCCTCGAGCTCGCAGCAGTATGCCGGTTCATCCAACTTCCAGATTATGATTCGGGGAGCCTCATTGTCCCATTTAACTTTGAACATTGAAGACATCGTGGCTAGTGCGTCCGCTAGCTGATTCTCCTCTCTAGGGAAATGCTCAAAAGTTATCTCTTCAAAGTGAGGGAGCAAGGTCGACACATACTCCTTGTAAGGAATGAGATTCGGGTGTTTCGTATCCCACTCGCCTTTGATCTGATTGATCACGAGAGCGGAATCTCCGAAGACACTTAGAAACTTGATCCTCAAATCGATTGCAGCTTGTAAACCCATGATACATGCCTCATATTCTGCCATGTTGTTGGTGCAGCTGAAACATAATCGGGCGGTGAGTGGAGTATGAGTCCCCTTGGGAGATATGATTACAGCGCCGACGCCGTTACCCAAAGCATTGGAGGCTCCATCAAAATGCATAGACCATCGGGATCCTTCCTCAGGTCCTTCATCCGGTCCAGGTACTTCACAGTCAGTTACCACCATGATGTCTTCGTCCGGAAAATCAAAGTTCAATGATTGGTAATCGTCCACAGGTTGGTGTGCCAAATGATCTGCCAGTACACTTCCCTTAATTGCTTTCTGAGTTGTATACTGGATGTCATATTCTGTTAAGATCATTTGCCATCTCGCTATTCTTCCAGACAGAGCAGGCTTTTCAAATATGTACTTTATGGGATCCATCTTTGAAATCAATAAAGTAGTGTGAGTCAGCATATACTGTCTCAGCCGGCGAGCAGCCCATACAAGAGCGCAACAAGTTTTCTCAAGCAGTGAGTAACGAGACTCACAGTGGGTAAACTTTTTGCTCAAGTAATAAATAGCGTGCTCTTTTCGGCCAGACTCGTCATGCTGCCCCAGCACACACCCCATTGAATTATCAAGTACCGTCAAGTATAGTATCAGAGGTCTTCCTTCCACCGGTGGCATAAGAATGGGTGGCTCTTGGAGATATTCCTTTATCCTTTCAAAGGCGGCCTGACATTCCTCATTCCAGCGTACTACTTGATCTTTCTTCAGTAATTTGAAGATTGGCTCACAAGTAGCAGTCAGATGTGAGATGAATCGGGCAATGTAATTCAGTCGTCCTAGGAAACCTCTGACTTCTTTCTCTGTTTTTGGAGTCGGCATCTCTTGTATGGCTTTTACCTTGGCAGGGTCCACCTGAATACCTTTATCACTTACAATGAAACCTAGTAATTTTCCGGACCTCACCCCGAAGGTGCATTTGTTGGGATTCAATCTTAGCTTGTACAACTTGAGTCGGTCAAACAACTTCCTCAGATGGTCAAGGTGCTCCTCCTCAGTTTGAGACCTTGCAATCATGTCATCAACGTATACCTCAATTTCATGATGGATCATATCATGAAACAAAGAAACCATGGCACGTTGATAGGTTGCCCCAGCATTTTTCAATCCGAACGGCATGACCTTATAACAGAAGGTGCCCCACTGAGTCACAAAGGTAGTCTTCTCCATATCCTCTGGAGCCATCTTGATCTGATTATACCCTGAAAAACCATCCATGAAGGAGAACACCTTGTGTTGAGCTGTATTGTCCACAAGGACATCAATGTGAGGTAGGGGGAAGTCATCCTTGGGGCTGGCCCTGTTCAGATCCCTATAGTCGACACACATTCTGACTTTCCCGTCCTTCTTCGGCACTGGCACTACATTGGCAACCTACTGAGGGTAAGAGGTCACTGCAAGGAACCCGACATCAAACTGCTTCATAACCTCGGCCTTGATCTTCTCAGACATCTCTGGACGCATCCGTCGGACTTTTTGCTTTACCGGAGGGCAATCTTCCTTGGTTGGCAGGTGGTGAACTACAATGTCGGCATCCAAACCAGGCATATCTTCATAGGACCAAGCAAAAATCTCCATGTAGTCTTGTAGCATCTGGATCAATCGTTGCTTCACGCTGAGCTCTAGATTGGCACCAATCTTGACCTCTTTCCTATCTGCCTCAGTACCCAAGTTAATTGTCTCCACAGGCTCTTCATGTGGTTGAATAGCCCTCTCTTCCTGTAGTAGCAGTCTTGCGAGTTCACCAGGCACTTCGCAATCATCTTCACCTTCGTCTTCGGCCAAGTTGATCGGATTTTCGAAGTCATAACTGGCGGTAGCAGAGCTGTTACCAGTAAGATCCAGAGTGGATTGAAACCTGTATAAGTGAGTGTGTGTAAATACAGCTGTTTTGCAATATATATAACACAGAAAGGAAAAGAGCAAAAGATTTGAAATGCAACAAACGTCCAATGTTTTTATTGATGATATATGAAAATGTCATACAAAAAGCCCTCACAAATGGAGCCACGATGCCCCGGGTAGGACACCGAGCCAACAGAGTTTTAACATATTGTTTGTTACAAATTGGAAATCAAAAGAAATCAATTACTGCGTGACAAATGTGATAGGGGTAAAATCCTTTGCCGTCCAGTTGCTTGGTCCGTTGCTGGTAGTCGGGTAGATCCAACTGTCAAACTCAGCTTCCTCCACATCCTCCTCAATAGCATTCACCCTTGAGCTGGAAATAAACACCGGAGCCTTTCCGATCTTCTCTTTGCGCGCCGCCTTCTGAGCCTCTGCAGTAAAGCCTAGCCCAAACTTGTCGTTCTTCTGAGTGAAGTCAGGAAGCTGACCCCAGTGTGTACAATTGCCTTTCTGAACCACAGCCCGGGCATCCCTTAGGGAAGCCATCTTCAAGGAATCATTCTCTTCGGCCATTGTCTCTGCAGCTGCTGAAATTGGATGCACCTCCTCGAAATGCTGGAAGGGGGTTTCAATGAACTCTCCGTCCATCTCGATGTACCTGAAGGAATTCAAATGGCTCACCATATACTCCTCTTCTCCTTGCACAGTGACGATCTTCCCCCTGACGGGATACTTCAGCTTTTGGTGCAAGGTGGAGGTCACTGCCCCAACTTTATGGATCCAAGGTCGACCCAACAGACAAGAGTAGGATGGACGTATATCCATCACGTAAAAGGTAGAGTCAAACACTTGAGAGCCCACACGAATAGGGATGTTAACCTCTCCATGAACCATCCTTTTGGAACCGTCAAAGGCCCTGACGATGATATTGCTAGGTTTCAACTCCAGGCCCTCATAATCCAGACGATCTAAAGCCTTTTTCGGAAGGACATTCAGGGAAGAACCAGTGTCCACCAATACATGTGCCAGAGTAGTGCCCCTGCATTCAATAGAGACATGCAGGGCATCATTGTGGTCTCTCCCTTTTGCGGTTAGGTCAGCATCTGAAAAGCCCAAGCCGTTATCCGCCGTCAGATTTGCTATGCAGTCAGTGAACTGAACTGCAGACGTCTCCTGCGGCACGTGGGCCGTCTTGAGAAATGAGATTAAGGCCTTAGCATGAGCCTCGGAGCATAGCAATAGGGAGAGCAGGGAGATCTTGGAGGGTGTATGCCCCAACTGCTCGACAACATTAAAATCACTTTTCTTTATTATTTTCAGAATCTCCTCCATTTCTTGTCGGGAGGCCTCAGCATTTACGGGTATTGGTGCCTCCATCCGGGCAGGCTCTTCTTCAATCCCTTTGCCCCGAGCATTTGATGACTCGGCAGCAGGGGACACAATTTGATCAGCAACAGGACTTGGTAAACTTGCAGGTTTTATGAGGAGGGGTTTTCGGATAGCGGGCGGCGCAATGTCAGGCGAGAAGAGCCTGCCACTGCGGGTGACTTTAGCTGGACCAGTGATATCGCAGATACTGGCACTAGTGTCGACTTCTTGCTTGATTCCATTTACATACACGTCTGCCCCATAATGCCAGGGGACAACTTTATCAGACACGTAGGAGAGGGGCCCTGGAACAGTAATGATCACAGGCGCAATTGTCATGATTTGAATAGGCTTCTTCGGGGGAGCCTTGATTGGATTTTTGAAGATGGTAATCACGGAAACTTCTTTCATCGGAACCAATTGAACAGCAGTCTTTTTGAATAGAATCTCCTTGCTATCCATTAGGCCTTGGATGCCTAACCTTAACAAGGGACAATCAGATGGGGAAATAGCACAGAATGGGCAACCTTCGCCGCAACCCGGAAATAAACCGGCCCGCAGTAGGTTCTTCTTAACAGTCTTCAAAGGGGTAACAACTTCATCTACCGAAACAGCGTACACTTCTTCCTCAATGGCATTTACCCTATGCTGGGGCATAGGGGCCGTTACAACATTTGGTCTTTCTGGCGCTTCAAACTGAATTTCCTTTGCGTCGATCAGATCTTGCACTTTGTTTCTCAAGGCCCAGCAATCATCAGTAGTGTGCCCGGGACTATCAGAATGATAAGCACACCGGGCATTCGGGTTGTATTTAGGAGACGCAGTGTTGACGACCTTAGGAGCTTCTTTGAGGGTCACTAGGTTGGTGGATAATAGTTGGGGTAAAATTTGAGATAATGTCATACTCAGTCGGGTATACTGCCTCTTGGGCCTTTCACTTCTTTGTTGATTGTATTGCTGAGGAGCAGCAACAGGTTTGGAGATGACCAAAGCATTGACGGCTTGGCGACTTTCGGGCTTGACTTGTCTTCTAGGGCCATAGACGGCGCTTGCTTCTTTCTTAAATGGCCTCTTCTCAGCACTTGTAGAGGCAGCCTTCTGTATCTTGCCTGACCTGATGCCAGCTTCAATTCTTTCTCCTGTTAATATCAAATCTGTAAATCCAGCGGAGGAGTTACCAACCAAATGATTGAAAAACGGACCAGACAACGTCCCAAGGAACATATCAACCAGCTCTCGATCAGTTAATGGAGGCTGCACCCTGCCAGCCAAATCTCTCCATTTTTGAGCGTACTCTTTGAACCCTTCACTCGTCCCTAGAGACATACCCTGAAGTTGGGTACGTGTAGGAGCGAGATCAGAATTGTATTGGTATTGTTTGTAGAATGCGGTTGCCAAATCTTCCCAGTGTCGGATGCTAGTTCCATCTAATTGGTAGAACCATTCAAGCTGGGACCCCGAGAGGCTGTCTTGGAAGAAGTGAATCCAGAGGTTCTTATCCGCCGTGTAAGGTTGGATTTTCCTTACATACGACCTCAGATGCAGCTTTGGGCAGGAGACCCCATCATACTTGGCGAAGGCAGGCGCCTTAAACTTGTGTGGAATGACTACCCCAGAAGATAACCCCAAATCTCCGAAATCCAGTCCTGGCACATTCTGAATTTCCATGGCGCTCAAACGGTCCTCCAATTGTTTGTATCTGTCAGCAGCAGGTGGGTATTGTTCATCGTTATAGTCCGTCTCGTTGTCGGAGACTGCGGGACTAGGAGCTCCTCCCCCTTGGGGACTGTTTTTCTCAGCAGAAGAAGTGGTTGGATCAGCTTCATTGTGGAGTGTGTTCCCAAATCTGCGTCCGGTGTTGAACAATGCAGTCCTCTTTTTCTTCTTCTTCTTCAGGAGTAGAGTCTTCAACTCTTGTTGGCCTTGGGCTAGGCTTAGGACCATCTCTTGAAACTGTGCACTTTGGGCCTGAAGGGCCTTGATTGCCTGCTCGCTGGAGGACTCTGGATTCATGATGACTGTGCAAAATAAACAGCGAAGGAGATTAAGCAACCTGTGAAATAGGGTACCTGCTATGCATATGGTGTAATGGAATGCGTATGTTTTATGTTTTCAAAGACAAACGAGATTCAACTTTGTAGACAAAAAGGGAAACACACTTCATTAGATTAAAGTTTTCAATTGTTCAACAATTTGCCCTTAGGCATTACAGGAATGAAAAATACTGGAAAGGAAATAAACTATAAAAAGAAACATCCAAAGCTCCTCAATGCTCCCATGGCCTCCTCTCTTCAGTGCTGATGTAGTTGTTCAGGACCCGTTCTTCCTCCAATTGCTTAGTCAGCCTTTGGATCTTCCTTTCCTGCTCGTTGAACTTCTCCCGATAGAAATCCCGTTCTTCCTTTAGCTGCGCCCAAGATCTCTTCATGGTGTCAAAATCAGTAGGTATCTGAGGAGGGAGGACAGTTGGAGGCATCCCATCTTCAACAGGAGACTCAAGAATGAGAGGTCTAACAGCTTCGTAGGGCATACCTAACTTCTGAGCACGGATGCGGACCCATTTGCAATAGGGCTTCAATGGCAGATAAGTCTTTGGTCCTAACTCATGTGGGTCAGCTTTGTGAATTCTGTCCCAAGCTCTAATGAATCCCTGGCGTAGTTTGTCACTGTCTGCCTGAAACTCAAAATGGAAGTGAGGAACCAGCATTTCATGAGGCCCATCTCCTCTGGCTCTTCCAAACTGACGGAGATCTAAACACGGATTGTAAGAGATTCCTCCTTGGATACCAATCAACGGGACATTAGGGTATTCTCCGCAACGGTCGATAACAGCTATCTCATCCAAACCTCTGAGAGTCCAAGTGATATCCTTATCTGTGAGAGACATTAACCTCCGAGCCCAACCTTTTCCTTCTTCATTCTTCAGCACAGACTTAGGAAGGTGCGAAATAAACCACCTTACTAGCAAAGGAGCACAACACCACGGAGTCCCCCGTTTTCGAGCAGTACGAGCATAGAGTTGTTGTAGAATGTCACCCAAGAGAGTGGGTACCGGATTCCGAGACATGAAGATTCTTATGACATGGATACTGATAAAGGTGTCAGGGTTGGGAAACAATACCAGACCATAGATCAAAAGAGCCAGCATATCCTCATATGCCTTGAAGTCCAAGTCATTCCAGAAATCATTAGCCTTGCCAACCAAAAATTTGACCAAAAAGCCCTTGACCCCATTTCTAGTTTCCCAGTTGGACAACACCTCTTCTTTGGTCAAGGGGAGAATGGCAGCAATCTCTTCAGGCCTAGGAGTCTTTTCCAAACCAGTGAAAGGAGTTTGTTCCAAGACAGGAATCCCAAGCAAATAAGAAAATTCTTCCAGGGTAGGAACCAGCTGGAAGTCTTGAAAGGTGAAACAGTGATGCAGAGGGTCATAAAACTGGGTCAGAACACTTATCAATTGTTGGTCCCATTTTGCAGTGATCAAGCCAAGGAGGGAACCATGTCTGTTGATGAAGGAGGTAGTGTTTGGAATCCTTTCAACCAGATCCTTGAGTAAAACTGGTGGTTGAACAAAGTTGAGCCGGACAGTATTTCTACGCACGGGCATCATAATGTCCTACAAAACAGAGCAAAGGTGAAACCTTTTTGTCTTTGAAATGGGTTAGCCTTTTACATAGGATGCATGCAATGGTATGATGGAATGATGCTATGATGAAACACACCACAAATATTCACATAGACAGATAAGGCACACAAGTCACACAAGATATCCTTAGGTTTCAGGCCAGCATGAGTTTCAGGTATTACCCACTTTTGGTTTTGTTGGTTAAAACCTGTCCTATCAAAAGTAACCGGGTTCTAGAGGATCTCAAATCATTGGCTACCCTCAATCGGTCATAACTCCAGCATCGCAATCTTTTCTCGCGGCCAGAACCATCTCGAGAGTTTAGCCTCAATGAGTGTAGCATACTGCTACTGTCCTAATAGCCAAGTTGGTCAATTTAGGGTTCTAAGGTTGGTTGGTGTTTAATGACTCCTTAGAAGACCTATATTCTCCCCGTTACAACACAAGGGATATAGGTACAGACTAAGATGCCACACCAACGTAGCCACTGCTTCACCCATGTCGGTCTACGCCGGACAGGTCCCTCACAGATTATGCTACCTAAAAAGGGTTTTTCCCAGATCCGGGTTAGGATCTATGAAACTCCGATACAAAGCCCACAAATGTAAAAGCAAACAAAGCAAACAATTGAAAACAAAGGTGATCTAAACCCTAAGGTTACTCCACTTTTAGAAGTTATCCCCAGCAGAGTCGCCAGTTCTGTGATACGGTGGGAGAACTGACTTGAGGTTTTGCGTTTGTATTCGCAAATGTTGCGGTTAGCAAGAGTCGCCACCGACTTTTTATTTTATCTTAAGGAAAGGTTAAAAAGCACAGCAAAAACCTTTGAGATGTTTTCTTGGGTTCGGAGAGTAGATTATAGAAAGGGAAGGTATTAGCACCCTTTCTATCCATGGTTATCCATGGGCTCTTAGTTACTTGCTTAGATCAACTTGCCTTGATTTTCAATTGTTTGAAATGGTGCTTTCAATTGTTTGAAATGGTGCTTTATGTGTGGGTTTGAAAATGTTTTGAAAAGAGGCCAATGTGGTGGCAACCTTTGTAATGACCCATGTTTGGATGTATACAAAAGTGTATGTCTTTTGAAAAGTTTTCAATGTTTTTGAAAGTTATTTTGAAAGTGTGTTGTGATGTGTGTTTTGAAAAGTAGGCAAGGATTGTTTTGCAAGATTGATTCAAGTAACTAAGAGGTTATCTACTCCTAAATTTCTCAAAAGATCATTGCTATACTTTAACCCTTTTAACAAGTTTGCTCCACCATTGTATTTGGTGGGCAACCTTGTGTTAGGATGTGAAAGGGACAGGCGCGGGTCATCGTTTTTGGACCATAATTGCAACGACGTTAAATGTATTTGAGCAATTTCTCTAAGGGACTTGATCATTTGTTTTTGTTTGTTTTTGAAAAGTTTTATCGAGGGACTATGATCATTCAAAATCATTTGCTTTGCCCAAAGAAATTTAACATGCAACATGGCCCATTTATTTGAAGGCAACAAGTGGAATACCCTAGGGGGTGCAAGTGTGATTTGTGTGTCCATTTTCATGCTTGTTTATCTTGTATTAGGTCAAACTATTTTTTATCGTTTTTCGCATACAAACCCTAATTCTAACATGTTATTATTAGAAAGCTATAAAGTGCGAAATTAAAATTACTAAGCTATTACAAAACCAAATATGGGAAGGGGGGTACAAATGTTCAAATGGGGGATATTGACAAGAATTTAAATCTAAATTATTACAACATTTGAATATTTGCAATTTAAATAATGCATAATTAAATGTAAATTAAATAAATATGTGAAATGCAAAAAGAAAATTTTTATATGTATGAGAAAATATTATTTATGTAAAAGGGAAAAGAAAATAAAAATGTATTTATTTTTTGAGTATTTTGAACTTAGGGTAAAAAACCCTAATTTTTAAAGAAAAGATATTATTATCTAATTTAACTTTACTATTTATTTATTATTTATAAAATGAAATGAAATGAAGTGTATTGTGAAAAAAAAAGTATTTTTTGTATCAAATATTAAATAAAATGAAAAATCAAGTATTTTTATATTTTGTCTTAAATATATTAATAATCATATATATATTTATATTAAACCCTAAATATGTATTATACAAAAAATAAATATTTATTTAATATTTTAATAAAATAAATAAAAGAGTATTTTTTTTATGTGAAATATTTTCAGAAAGTAAAGGAAAAAAAAAGTGTATTTATATTATTTTTACATTTTTATTCTAATAATCATATATATGTATTTATGTACAAATAGAGAAAATAAACAAATAAATATGCAATAAATGCAAAAAATGATGAAAAAAATATTTTTAATTTTTAAATGGCATGAGGAAAAATAAACAAAGTCAGCAAAAAAGGAAAAAGTCAAAAATGTCAAAAAATGAGTGAATGGGCTCAGGGGGGTGTAAGCCAAAAAGGATGGTGTGAAAAGAAAGAACAACAAAAGCCCAGCCCAATGAAACACTGTCTTCAACCTCCAGCTTCAAACTTTGAAAAAAACGCGCGCCATGTTCAGCTTCTTCTAACTCTTGATTCCTTGATTTTTTGAACAAACTTCCAACACAAAAGATGTTAAGCATGAAGAGACGGTTCTAACCATATAAAGAACTTGAACTATCTCTCTAAGATGAGGGAGAATTTCTCTCCCCCTCTTTTCTGACCTAATTTTTCTACCATTTTCAAGCTCCAAATTCTCTCTACTCAGGCAAAATAAATGAAATGTAAAGATATGTACATGTTCAGGGCTATGAGTAGGACCTTGTTTCTTCACAAACTTAAGACTAAAGATGCCTAATAAGAGAGATACGAATTCAAACTTTTACCTGTGCAGTTGAACTTCTATGTGGAGAATGAGAGACTTTCAGTGCAATGTAATGATTGGAAAAGCTTCCTTGAGGTCCAGGGATGCTTTTTCAATGCTCACTTTGTCTTGAACCTTCTTGTATCGAGCTGTAGAACTTCACCTGCAAGTCAAAGATGTGAAAATGGTGGAAGTGGTTAGAGCAGCTACAGATCGTGCCTTAGCTTCTGGATAGCTTGCATAGGTTGTAAGGAAGGTAGAGGAACAGGTTTTGATCAAAATGCTCGAAGGGATTGAGAGATTGCACTCAAACTGCAGGGGCACCCCTGTTTGTGCAGTTTGAGGATGATTCTGAGATGGAGGGTGTATTGGAGGTCAAAAGCTCGTGTGTTAGCTTGGATATGTTATGTGTGATGTGTTTGACAACTTTGTTCTTGTGTTTCTATGCTGGTATGAGAGATGGCATAAGTTATGGATGTTACTTCTATGTGAAGCAAGCAAATGTCAACTTGGTTTCTAGGCCAGTACAATGCCTCAATCTATGCTGCACATTTGAGTCTTGATCAGTGGGATATGTCCATGCCTTTTTGCCTCAAAGATCTGCATTGTACCTCATAGATTTGCAAAATTGCCATAAAGTAACACTTTACAAGAATGGATAATATGCTTTTTCTAGTTTAGGCTTGATTTTGTGTGTATTGTCCAAATGAGCAAAATAATGCTAGAACACAAAGGATATGCATTGAATTATTGAGTGAAAATGGGATTAGAGGCCTGCAATGTAGCTTAAGCATGCTGAATTCAAAAATGCATAGTGTATGAACATGGAACTTGGTCATGAACAAAGTGGTTTTTTGCTATATTGTGAAATTCGATTCTCCCTAACCATGAGGTTGTTTGAGAAGTTTTTGGACATTTTGGAAAGCTTGGAATGTGTACTACAATCCATCTTTGAAATGCAACTTGAAATTCCAAGTGGAAGGGTATGAAAAGTGGCCTTGAAGTAGGGTAGAAAACCTTGTAAAAATAGGTCAAATTTCACTAAGTTAAAAGATGGTTTAGTGCCCTTATTCAAAAAATTATAACTTGAGATACAAGCTTCAAATGAGAAAACTTTGTGAATCAAAGTTGTAGACTATGCAACAATCTACAACTTTCATGTTTTGACTTTTGTTTGAATCCAAATGGATCATGGTGAAAAGATGGGGCAAAGTTGGGAAAAAATTAGGGTTTTTCATAACTTAGAAAAATTCTAAGTTATGAAAAATTCCATTTTCAAACCCTAATTTACATTTTGAGATTTCTTGGTGAACACGTTTCATGATTTGGCATGTTTTGATGAAAAATGAATCTTGACTCTTGATTTTGACCAAAAAGTCAAAGTTTGACTTTTCAGTATACAGTCAAAATTGATCAATTGACTGGGAAATTCAACTGTCAATCTTGTGTACTTGGGATCTTTTGAGCTTGATGAACATGTCAAGATAATTCCATGGGGTCCTTGAGTCCATATGTGAGCTTGGTTTGCCATTGACTAGGTCAATCAGTCAAAAATTGCCTTTGTGCAATCAAAACCCTAGAAATGACCATTTTGCCCTTTTGATGATCTGATCAAATTTCTTGTGGAATTGTGATCCAAACTTGATCAAATGGTCCATGTGAGTTCATAATGTTGATGTGGATCAAATTTCATGAGGTTTGACTGTCAATTGGCCACAGTTGACTTTTTCCCCAATACAGCTGATTTCTAGGTCAACTGTCCAATTGACTGGGTAAAACTTGGAATCAAGACTTGAAACTTGGTATAGGTAAACCTGGGAGTCCAACATGAAGCATGAAAGTCATCTTAGGCATTTTAGGTCAAAACATCTTTGTGCCAACACAAACCCTAATTTGAGTCCACAGTGCAAGGAGAAGTCTTGAGCAGAGGAAACCCTAATTGTATCTTGATCTTCAAATGTCTTGTGATGAGAAAATGTTGAGGAAATGGGAGGGCAAATTTTGGGGTACAACAGGAGGTTCAGGCAAAAATTAGGGATAAATAAAAAAAATTGTACACCCGGCAAGTTGAAAACCCGAAAGGGCGACTTGGGTAAAAAAGGGTTTCCCGGTGGATCGAAAACCCGAAAGGGCGATCCAGGAAAAAGTTAGGGAATTAAAGCGTATGACTATGTCTCGTCGGATCACTTTAAGGACAATCTCTTCACGAACAAGCTCCAAGATTCTGATCAATCCAATCATCTGCGGATGAAGCAACGAATGGACAAGATACCCGGAGTTACGAAGGCTATAGCAGAATGGGAACCCCATGGAATTGTTACACATAGCCATTTTTCTTTGTATAAATTTTTCTCAATTTTATGACAACATCCTCTTACTAGGATGTCTGTCTCCTTTTTACAAAATACTTACACAAAGTTAATACAAAGATACTTCAAAGTTAAGAAAACTATTTGACATTTATTTTTTCTTTACACTTGTGTTTTATTTGAAAACGTCCAATGATTTATTAAATGAGCATATGCATTTGAATATAATCACTGCTTACAAATAGAACGAAATGAGGAAAAAATAATTAATGACAGATTGAAAGTATGGGAAAAAAGTCTTTAGGCTGTTCCAGGAGAAATCCTCGAGAGAGCTAAAGCCTTGAAATACATATCCCCAGTAGAGTTAAGTTTCAAGATCTCCATCAGAACTAAGCCTCCAAACTCCCAATCCCCAGCGGAGCCAGAAAACTTTGAACTGCAAACCCTCAGTGGAGATAAAACTTTCTTTCCCAACGGAGTCCAAAACTTCAACCCTTAAACCCCGGTGGAAGACCATCCAGTTTCCTCCAATTCCCCAGAGATTTGTCTTAAAATCAGAAGATTCCCCTGCAAAGTTATTTTAGAAGCCAGACAACGGCTTCAGATAATTCCTCAATAGATTGGCATACAAACCAAGCCCTTGAGAACTCTTCAACAGAATAAACATTCTCCCCACAGAGTAATTTCCCAGCAGATCGAAGATTCCCATTCTCATATCTCCAGTGGAAGCCTCCAAGGTTTCAATTCCCCAGTAGAGATCGTCAGAATTTTCCTTATTCCCCAAGAAAGTCATGAAGGATTCTGACATCCCCACGAAAGTTGTCAAAGTTCTTGTTAGTCTCCACAAGTCACCAAGTATTTTCTATCTCCAATAGTGGTCCAAGGATTTCCCATTCTCAACAATCAAAGATTTTGAATCTCCAACAGCAGTCAAGGACTTATTTTCCCCGACAGCAGTCAAGGATTTCATTATCTCCAGCCATCAAGGATTTATTTTTCTCAGCAAGACGGCTAATCAGCTTACATGCGCATCCATTACATTCATATATCATAAACATTGATAAAACACATTTTATTGCATCATACATGTCACGCAACATAACTTTGTGTTTTAGCTAACATTTTACCCTTTTCAGGATAAGATTAAAAGCTACCTTTAAATGTTCAAAGATTTCAGATACAATACGGATACACTCCAAGACATGGAAGTGTTTCTGCTACTCATTCAGATCTCTTATTTTTAGATACAGTATGGATACACCCCAGACACGGCGTTCATTCTACTACTCATTCAGAATTTCAAGTCAAGATACAGTATGGATACACCCCAGACACGACGGTCATTCTACTACTCATTCAGACTTCAGCAATTAGATACAGACTAGATACGCTCCAGACACGGAAGCCATTCTATTGCTCATTCAGATTCAACTATCAACTTCAAGTTCAGATACACTCCAGACACGAAAGTCATTCTGTCATTTGTCCAGATCCCAGTTATAGTACGGATACACTCCAGATACGGAAGTCATTCTGCTACTCATACAAATCCCAACTTCAGATACAGTCCAGATACGCTCTAGACAGGGTTGCCATTCTGTCACTCATTCGGAATTTATCCCCAGCCCAGAGATGCTCCATACACGGATCTTTTTCTATCGCCCATTCAGAATTCAGATGCAATACAGATACACTCCAGACACGGAAGTCATTCTGATATTCATTCAAGAATCAAATACGGTTACGGCTCAGATACGATCCAGACACGGACGCCATTCTTTTGCTCATACGAATCTCCAGATACAACTCAGATACGTTCCAGATACGGATACCAATCTGGTGTTCATTCTCCTGATTTTCAACAAACAGTCTTGGGTGGCATCTTTAAGCCCATCTCCAGCAAGATTCTACCATCTCCAAATGGCATCTTTAAGCCCATTCCCTTAGCTACATTTTGACGAGTGCAAATTTACGGGCACTCTAGTGTCCGATCATCTTTTACCTTCGAGTCACGAAAGGCAAACTCGCCAATCTAACTCTTCAGGTTCAAGAAGATTGAACAGGGGCAGTTGTTGTACCCCAAAATTTTCCCTCTCATTTTATCAAGATTTCCCCTCACAAGACTCTTTGAACTCTAGACAGGATTAGGGTTTGCTCTGCCCAAGACATCTCCTTGCACTGATGACCTAAATTAGTGTTTGAGTTTGCACAGGGATTTTTGGACTTTAAATGCACAAAGTGTCTTTCATACTTCATGTTGGACTTATAAGATTGCCTCTACCAATTTTAAAGCTTTGAATCAAATTTTTGCCCAGTCAATTGAACAGTTGACCTAGAAATCAACTGTGTTGGGGAAAAAGTCAACTGTGGCCAATTTACAGTCAAACCTCACAATTTTTGATCCACATCAACATTATAGGCTCATATGAACCATTTGATCAAGTTTGGACCACAACTCCTCAAGAAATTTGATCAAATCATCAAAAGGGCAAAATGGTCATTTTTAGGGTTTTGACTGCACAAGGGCAATTTCTGATTTTTCACCTAGCCAATGGAAAATTGGTTTCAAGCATGGATTCAAGGACTCAATGGCATCATCTTGACCTATTCACAAGGTTCAAAAGATCTCAAATGCATTGGATTGACAAATAAATTTTTCAGTCAACTAATCAAAATTTGACTGTACACTGAAAAGTCAAACTTTGACTTTTTGGTCAAAATCAAGTGCCAAGGGTCATTTTTCATCAAGATGTGTAAAAACATGAAACTTGTTCATCAAGAAACTTAATTTTGCAAATTAGGGTTTAAAATTGAAAATTTTCATAACTTAGAACTTTTCTAAGTTATGAAAATTTCTTATTTTTTCCCAACTTTGCCCAACATTTTCACCATGATGCAATTGGATTCAAACAAAACTTCCAACATGAAAGTTTTGATAATCCACAAAGTCTACAACTTTGATCCACAAAGTTTTCCCAAAAGAAGCTTGGATCTCAAGTTATGGTTTTTGGAACAAGGGTCCATGAAACTTTTAACTTAGTGAAATTTTGCCCTAGTTTAGGCAGGATTTTGACCTATCTTCATGACCATTTTTCACATAGTTCCACTTGGAATCTCAAATTTCATTTCCGAGATGGATTGTAAAGCATGTTACAAGATTTCCAAAATGTCCAAGAACTCTGCAAAATCATTTGTGGTTAGGGAGAATCGAAGGTTTGAATTTGGCAAAAACTCATTTTTGATCCATGGCATTTTCATGTTGATACAAGTTGCAACTTCCATCCAGCATTGTTTGTACTTGATTACAGGTCCCTAAACCCTTTCATACTCAATAATTAAATGCAAATCCATTGGTTTGAGGCTTTTTTCTAATCATGGGAGGATTACACAAGAGATTAATCCAAAAATAGCAAAAAGGCAACATTGCCATTTTTGTCAAAATCTTGCTTTATGTCAAATTGCATCCTTGAGTCTTGAACCAGATCTTATACATCAAACCAAATCCACAAACTGAGGGCCAAGCTTACACAATGTATGCAGGGTTAGAGCTAGCCTGTACATGCCTTCTCTTTGTCACTTCTCATTTTTGCTTCATAACCAAGAAACTTGCAAAAGAGACACAACTGACATATCTGTTATAACCAACCCTTGCAAGCTTTTAAAAACAAGTTTTGTGCATTGCCTTGAGCCAAAAACACGAGCCATTGAACCCTCAAGCCTTCCAAAACACAAAATCACCTTCCTCTTGCAAAACAGGGCAGCTTCTGCACTTTGAGTTCTATCTCACAAACCACTCGTGCGTTTTACCCCAAACCTGTTCAAACACATTCCATATAACCTATCCAAGCTATCCCAACCATTAGACAGTGATTGTAACTCCATTTGCAAGCTTCACCATTTATGTTTTCAGCTTGTGCAGGTTGAGTTCTACAAGCTTGTTCAAGCACATCCAAAGCAAACTAAGTATTGGGGAAGGTCAAGGGAGGTTCAAGCAAGCTCAAAAGAAGTTCAGGCCTCATTGAAAAGCTCCACATTGCCAAACACGAGTTCCACTGAAACAAGTTTTTGTCAACTTCCTATCTCTCTATTTAGGAATCATTAGGCTTAGGTTTGTGAATAAAAAATGTAGTACTCATAGCCCTTAAGCTGTACATATGCTCAGTTTTCATTTAAGTTAAGTGTGTTGAGAGAATTTGATTCATGAACATCCTGAAAAAGTTAGGTTAAAAATTAGGGCCATAGAAATTCTCTCTGGTCTTTGAGAGTTAGATTAAGTTTTTTATATGGTTGGAATCGTCTTGAAAAATGCTACAACTTTGATGTTATGAGTTTTTGCATTAGAGCACGTATGCAGGATCTGGACATTTTGTACAGGGCGCGCGTTTTCTGAGTTTCAAAGGTTGAAGATGAAGTTCAGTGGGCTGGGCTTTGGCTTGGCCTGCTTTTTGCACCCACTGCATTGCAGACTGCACCCCCTGGCCTATTTCTTTATATTTTTATATTTTTCTATTTGTTTTTCATTTCTGATTTTATTTTATATTTTCTAAACATAAAAAATACCAAAATTATTTTTATAAATTTTCACATTTATTTTTATATTGTATTTTATTTTTCTAACATGAAAATAATTATTAATTAGTGTATACTTTTATTTTTCTTTAATAAAAAAACAAATAAATATTTTAGTGATATTATATATTTTCATTTATTATTTATACATATAAAATAATTTTTTTCCACCTGTTTTATTTTCTTAAATATCTTTGTATATATTTATATTTATTTTCTTGTACATAAAATAATTAATATAATATATGTTATCTTAAAACAAAAAAACTAGGGTTTCCACCCTTATTAAAAAATAATATTTTTTCTAATATATTTTATTTTTGGACATTTGAATATATTTTTTTTTATTATTTATTTTATTGTACATAAATAAATAATATTAATAAATATACCTTCTTAAAACAAAATTTAGGGTTTTTCCCTTAACAAAAATAACTTTTATTTCTTTTTTTAATACATTAAATATTATATTTTTACATAAAAATAAATAAAAACATTTTCTTTGCATACTTATATTGTTTTGCATATCTATACTTAATTTGTTTGTTTAAATTTTGTTTATTTATTATTTAATACAAAGAATTCAATTTGGATGTAATAGTAAATATTAGGGTTTTAATTTCTTGCAAATACCCCCCATTCAAAAATTGTATCCCCCTCCCCATATCAATGTTGTAATAGTGTAGATTTATTTTACGCACTTTATGCTTTCAAATATGCCATGATAGAGATTATGGTTTGTATGCAATATTCCAAAATCAAACAAATAGCTTGACTAATACAAAGACAAAAATGCATGAAAATGAAAAACACAATGCACACATGCACCCCTAGGGTTTCATCCACTTGTTGCCTTTTAAATGGCCATGTTATGCATGTTGAGTATCTTGGAAAAACAAAAACAAAACAAAAAGATCATAGTACCTCGATGACGCTATCTTGGTTGCCTATACAAAATGATCTAGTCCCTCAAAAAATTGCTAAAGATACTTGGCAATATTACTATCATGGTCAATACGATGACCCGCGTCTGTCCCGTTTAACATCCAAATACAAGGTTGTTTACCAAATGCAATGGTAAAACAACATTGTCAAAAGGGTTAAAAATGTGTAAGAAAGATCTTTGAGTAAAATAGGGTAGACAACTCTTAGTTACTTGATCAAAACTTGCAAAAAACATCCTTGCTATTTTCAAACACACCTCACAACACAATTTCAAAACATTTCCCAAAAACAAATTTTCAAACAATCAAACATTGAAGCATCTATTCAAAAGACAAATACACCTTTGTATACATTCAAACAAGAATCATTACAAAGGTTGCCACAACGATGGCCTCTTTTCAAAACATTTTCAAAACCACACACACAAAGCACCATTTCAAACAATTGAAAAGAAAAAGCAAGTGATCCAAACAAGTAACTAAGAGCCCATGGATAACCATGGATGAAAAGGGTTCTTGCACATTCCCTTTTCATAATCTACCCCCCGAACCCAAGAAAACATCTCAAAGGTCTTTCATGTGATTTTTGACCTTTCCTTTGGATAAAATAAAAAGTCGGTGGCGACTCTTGCTAAACCGAAACATTTGCAAATACAAACGCCAAACCTCAAGTCAGTTCTCCCACCGCATCACACTAATCGATTAGGAAAGAAAAATCTGAATCTTTAATCGATTAGAACTAGTGTCTAATCAATTAAGGAGAACAATAAAGCCTTTATAAAAGAAGTTGAAGCCACAAGCACTCAAGGAAGACTTTTAGGGGGGAAAGAGTATATGATTTTGATAGTATCTAATCTCAGAATCTTAAACCCAAACATGATATAATGCTTTTGCTTATAACCATATATTTGATGTTTGATTCAGAAACTTTGTAAAAGTTCACTGATTTTCTTAGACAAGTTTGTTGTACCCCAATTTCCCCCCTAAGATTCATGCATCATAACATATTATTTCAATCACAACAAGATCACATTAGGGTTTTTGGTTCTTCTTCCTATCTTTAGCCTTGATATTTTGAGGAGTTACCAAGCACCTTGACTTGTTTTCTTTTGTGATCATGAATATTTTGCTTTGATCTTCTTTCTAATCAATGAAATACAATATTGGTTTGTCTTACTTGTTAATAATGCAGGTAAAAGCATTGAGGTTTAACAAGTTGCTTCATGGGTTCATGAGTTTATTTCCATGCCCTAGTCAATATAGCTTGAGAAATTCAAACTTCACTATTGGAGTGATTTTGGAAGAAATGGCATGACAAGGCTCATTTTGGTTCAACAAATTTCAAAGTTATCAAAATTGATTCAAAAGTACAAGGGGTTGAGGGAAGAAGTTGTCATGATTGGACAAGGTCTTGTTCCTATTGGTCACAAGAGCATATTTCTCTCTAATTTCAAGATATTGAAGTGGTTTTGGTGGATATGAGTCCTCATCATCATGCTCAACAACTTCTATTCACAAAGGAAGAATATTAGCACAAAAAACTTGTTTAAACTTGGCAAATTTCCTCAAAGCATTCTCTTGATCTAGAGGCTAGGGTTTTGGACTTCAAAGGAGCATATCTTGCTTATCTTTTGGTATTTTAGAGTGATTCCAAAGACACCCTTCTCTTTAAAGGGTTATCAACAAATCACTTCAAAAGTTCCAAGGAGTTTTCATGTGGAAGGAACTTGGTGAAGAAGAAAGATTACAAGTCACCCAGATGAATCCCCAATTTTTTATATGTGACTTCAAATGGTCATAACTTGGTCAATTTTTATTACCTTAAGCCCATTATTTTTTCATGATGATCTTAAAGATGTGTACTTCATGCCTTCTTTTATGTGCAAAGTGAGAAAATGGATGGAAGTTACCTTAAGAATGCAAAAGATTATAGGTCATTTCATGATTTTTGGCCAACTTCAAATAGTCATAACTTGCACAATTTTTGGATATTTTGAGTGGTTCAAGTTGAAAAATGTTATTCAAGAGATCTACTTCATTCTGTCTTTTTTGGTCAAGAGCAAATTCTAAGTAGAAGACCATGTTTGGATACAAAAGATTATAGGTCATTTTTGAAGAAGAATTTGAAATATTTCTAAGTATGGAAAGTCAACTCTTTTTCTTCAACATTGACTCCATGTAGCTTTCAGCTCAAGCATTCATTTTATTCCATTCTTTTTCCATTGCAAAGCTTGTAACCTCATCTTTCTAAAGCATCAAGATTTATGCCCTAAGACCCCTTGAGGTGGAAATGCCATGGATTTGAATTGGGTAGTTTGAAACTGAATTTTGCACAAAGTCAGGATTTTAGAAATCTTTGTTTTGGCTTCTAATCACAAGATTTCCACGCGTTTTTGTTTCTAATCATGTTTAGCAACTTGCCAGAAGTGATTAGCATCATGAAACACACGATTTGGCTGAGTTTTGATCAAGTTTGAGTCACACTTTCTTCATGATGCAGACCCACACAAATTCCCTCCAAAATGCATCATTTGCTATTCCTTTTGATCCCTTTTGCTTCCCTATAAATAGAGGGTCATCCCCCATTCAATTTCCCAAGCTTAGATAGCCAGAATCGCCCTGTCAAACTTGCTTCACAACCCAGAATTCAGCAACTTCGAAATCTATTATCAAGCCTTTTTTAATCCATTTTCCCATCAATTCACCTTCCTTGATATTCTCTGAAGCCAACCATATAGTTACATTCAAGAATCGTGCCCTATACTGCTCCATAGAAGTCCAATTTCAGAGCTCTGCAACTCAACTTCAATAGGTAGATTCCTTCATCAATTCTTCAAAACTCTGATATCATTGTGTTGCTCTCATTGCCCTGGTTCTAGTCGTAACACTTACATTTCACAGGGAGCACGTTTTGACCATGAATTTTCAAATCCCTTTTCAAAACTTTCCTTCTAAATTGCTTGAGCTACATTTTATATAAATATGGCGCGAGGGTGTGGTTGTTTTCGTCTTGAAGAGACGAAGCGATTAGCATAGGTCTGAGCTTCTGATTTTACAGTTTGAGAGACCTGCAAATCACGTCGGCTGGAGGTTGAAGATGACCTACGTGTCATCTTCCAACCAATGATGGCGTGCCATTTGTGTTTTTTCAAAAATCTGATTTATTATTGATTCTGTACATTATTCATTAATGATCATGATATGCACAGCGCGCCAGATCCCTTGGATTTGATTACTAACGCGTTTTGACTCTCATCCAATGGTCCACATCTTTTAATTTTATTTTCTTTTTCTGATTTTTATATTTTAATTGTTTTAAATTTCAAAAAATCATAGAAAATTCATTTTTAGTCCAAAAAATCTGAAAAAATTATGAAAAATATTTTTGATTATTCTCTTTCTGATTTTTATTTTTTTACAATTTAATTTTGTGTTTTGGTATTTTTTATGAATTTTACACTTATTTGATTTGTTTAAAATGTTTAAAAATACTTTTATACATTTTTAAATTCTGAATAATTTATGGAATGATCCAATGATATTGTGACAAATATTGGTGACCTTATTTCATTTTTGTTTCTGAATTTTCTATTTTTTACTATTTTTGTTCATTTTACCCATTTATTTTAATTTTTAAAAATAGTTTCTGACTTTTAAAAATTACCAAAAATTTTGTAAAATTACTTGGCCTCTTTTCTGATTTTTCTATTATCTTATTTTTCATTTCTTGATTAATTTGAATATAATTGATATTTTCCTCATTATATTTTTTTTAAAAACATTTTTAAATCTTTTAATGTATATATTAAATACATTATTATTTTGTGATTATTTTCTGGCTGTCTTGGGTTGATTTTTTGATCATGACTTTATTAACATCATTAGATCCATGGTGTTGAGTTTAAATCCACAAAAATGGATGAATGATTTTAATAATAGTTTGATTAAATTTTTAATTCAAAAGTGGTTTATTCATCTTTTTGCCCTAATCCTCTTCATCCCATCCCCTTCTCATTGCACTAAATGTTGTTGGAGCATGATCTCTATATCATGTCTCAAAACAAATGGTGCATAGATTGCTATTGACCGGCCTCAAAATAGGTGTGACTTCTATATAAGTCCACTTACGATTGCTTAACATAGCGCTAAATTTTGTCCCGATTCGAATAAATGATCATTTGTGGCCCAAACGTATGATTGCAAGCCCAAGTATGCTAATTTGATCTCTTTGATCCAATAACCTTGAGATTCATTGTGTGGAGACTTTGGTTCTACCAATCCTCTAATGGATCTACAACACCTTTGGTCAACGTGGATCACTTAAACATCGTTGATCATTAAATGGTACTTATGAGAATTCCAAATGGATGATATACTTGACAAAAAGCAAATGCACCTTGTTGTGTGGAGGCTTTGGTTCTACCAATCCTCTAATGAGTTCCAAATACAAGTTTCATGATGGTCATCCAACTAACGACTAATTATTGACTTGTTTATTTTATGCTTTTATTCTTTTATGCTTTATATACTATTTATTTTTTCTTTTAGCATTTATATTTCATGCAATTTTCATCTTTGCTCATTTGAGCATTTCGTTTCTTGCCATTTTTACTTTGCTCACTTGAGCTTTTCTTTTCATTTCTTAAGATACTTAATAATCAACATAAACCCTAAAAAACTCTTAATGGTACTTAGACTATTTGGTTACTATCCTTGGCATTATGGAGCATGGGACTATTTCTTGGACTTAGGATTAGAAACCTTGGCCTATCTTGGAGACCTTGTGATCTTATCAGATTATTTTGTTTGAAGTTCTTGAGGTTTACCTCAAGACATTGGGTTGCTTGTTTGTTTTTGTGTGCAGGTTTTTTTTGTGATTACATTCTCTATTTGTAATATGGAATTCACCCGTATACAGCCGTTACTCTGCCCAATTTTTGTGAAGACTTAATACACTTGAAGAGCTCTAGTATCTTTGCTTGCTTGGTTTCAATCCAAAGAATGGGAATTCTATCTTTGCTCATAAATGTCAAGTTTTGGCTTCTTGTTGGTTAGATGATCCTTATCCTTAGATTTTACCTTATGCTTTAGGATAGTCTTTTCTTCTCCTCCCATCTTCTTTAATTTCAAAAATATTCTCCCTCCTTTTTAAACTCTTCTTGTTTCTAAACTTGAATCACTTTCATAATAAACTTGGACTTAGGTCCATGCATTTTCAAAACATTTTCATCAATAAACTTCAATCAATTTAATAATACTTTGACACTTTTTGTGAGAAGACTAAAAGTCAATCAATCTCATTTCAAACCATTTTGCCACTTTGGCTTTTATCTTTAAACTTTTCTCAAAAGGTTAGACTCTTGTCAATCCTTATAGTGATGTAAACAACTATACTTCTACAATATGTAGTGAAGTGAGATATTTTCTGCTTGGGTGTTAAGTGAGGCATTATTGATTTTAAAATCCAAGCCATTATCCTCCACTTTGAGATGATGTAAATTCTCCTTTCTCATTATGTGGGTAGTAAGTATGTTTTCCACACAGACAATGACGATGATGTCTTATCACATAAAATCAACCAACACACTTGTGTTTCAACTTTTTTTAAAAAGAGGAACTACGTGTACCCTGATCCCCTATTGCATGAAAGGTGGTACGTAGGCACTAAAGTTTCACAACCGCGGCGGGTGCAAAAATTATAAAATATATATTTCTCTTCTCACCTCCACCATCCATTTTATATACAACACATTTATTATAGTCAAAATATGCAGATTTTACAAAGAGGTTCCTACGGAGTACCGTAGATGTTTAGGGTGCTAATACCTTCCCTTTGCATAACCAACCCCCTTACCTTGAATCTTTCCCCCTCTTTTTGGTTTATTCGCTCTTTTCCCATACCTTTGGAAACAATAAAGCGCGGTGGCGATTTTTATTTTGATTTGTATAAAGTCTAGTCAATCCAATGGCTTAGTCTTGAACATTTCTACCGCAAAAGAAAAATGGCGACTTCACTGGGGAAAGATTGACCTCTTGCTGGTCCATCCCTAAGTGGGTTGAGCCTATCTTTGTTTATATCTGTATATGTGCTATTGTTGTTTATGTGCTACAATTTGTATATATGTTTGTCTGGATTTTCCTGGTTTTCAGGGTGCTTGGTGATTACTCATAAGTCCTATACCCGGACTTGGGCAAACTTTAAGATAGGACGGGCGGTATAGTCATGTTAACTTTGATGGAGTAATCCCAAAAAAGGAGGCATGAGATCCCCCACTCAATGGAGGCCCCTTTGACTGTAATGTCGTTTACCGAGTAATCGGGAAGACGTACTGCTTTCGACCTGGGAGCCAACTGAAACTGAGGACCATAGAATACCATACCCATCTTGGCCTTTTAGGTGTAGTGCGAAAGCTATGATGGAGTAATTCGGAAATAGTTGTCACACGATACTACACTTGGACAAGTCTTTCTTGAGAATATTACTAATTACCGAGTTAATCGGGAAGTTGGTAATATCCGAAGGAAGGATGTAGACTCTGGGAACCTCTAGAACATTGTTCGACAGGTGATAACTCTTAGACCAACACCTTATGGGTATTACCTTCGACCTCATGCTCGTGACGTTGAACCTATAAACCCTATATGTGTGATCTTGTGTGTGATTGTTGCATCATGCATCCATGCACTCATAAGCATCTTTTGAAGAAAATAATATTTCAATGGATTTAAAGGTTCACTATTTGTGAATATATCAGGTGCTTTTAACCATGGATTTTGGAAAGAGAAAGACCGGGAAATACAGTTTCAAGGGTCCCAAGATAGATGAGTTGGTCAGTCTAATTCCAGAGATCGAGTGTTATGCAGACTTTCGGAAGAAGTATGGATCCATTATTCCTCTCATGAAGCTGAAGATGGAGGAGGGTATTCTCTCAACCTTGGTCCAGTTCTATGATCCGATGTATCATTGCTTTACTTTTCCCGATTATCAGTTGATGCCTACACTGGAGGAGTATTCTTATCTGTTTGATTTACCTGTTATCGATCGTATTCCTTTTACTGGTTTGGAGGGTGAGCCTAAACCACATGAGATAGCTGCTTTGATTCATCTGGGAAAGTCTGAGGTGGAAGCCCATATGACTACCAAAGGAGGGATTAGAGGATTACCAGCTCACTTCTTATTGGAGAAAGCTCGTTACTTTGCCAGAATGAAGAGTACGATTGCTTTCGAGGCCATCTTTGCTTTACTTGCTTATGGATTATTCTTATTTCCAAATGTGGACAAGTTTATCGACATTAACGCTATCAAGATTTTCATGTTTGGGAACCCAGTTCCTACACTGTTGGAGGATGCTTATTACTCTGTTCATCTTCAGAGTTCTTATCATGGGGGAATGATTATCTGTTGCACGCCTTTGTTGTACCGGTGGTTTATCTCTCATATGCCTCAGTCTGATGCTTTTTGGGATGTCAAGAAGGAACCCCGTTGGGCTCCTAACATCATGGCACTTACTCACTCAGATATTGATTAGTATCATCGAGCTTATCAGGATGTGGAGATTATTGACAGTTGTGGTAGTTTCCCCAATGTGCCTCTTCTTGGTACAAAGGGAGGAATTAACTATAACCCTGTTCTTGCACAGCGACAACTTGGTTATCCGATGAGGGATAAACTGATTAGTATTCATTTGAGTAGTTTCTTTCTGAAGGAAGAAGAAGACCATAGGGAAGCTAGGGAGAATATTGCGAAGGCCTAGTGTCACATTCATAAGAAGAGTAGGAAGGATTTGGGACCTAGGGGTGCTGTTTCTTTGGAGCCATACCTTCAGTGGGTCCAATCGAGAGCCATTCAGTTGAAGATGCCGTATACTCGGGAGACACCCATGCCTGATCTATTTGTTAAGACTACTCCTCCCTTATTAGATGATCTAGAAGAGCTGCAGCTTGCTTTGGTCAGGATGCAACACAAAAGGGATGCTTGGAAGAACAAGTTCCAGACTTCAGAGAGTTCTTACAGAGCAGACCTGAAGGAGAAAGATGGTTTGATCGAGATCCTCGAGATTCGAGTGGTGGAGTCTATGGAGAGGCAAGGGGATTTATTTTCTCCTAAGCCTCAAACAGGTGCTGATTACTCATTTCCTGATCCAGATGATTGGAAGGAGGTTTCCATCAGACATGTGGAAGAAAACCAAAGGTTGAGGGCTCAGATTGCCAGGCTCACAGGAAAGCGCCAACATAAAGATTGATCTCTATCATCTTTTTCTATGGATTTTTAGATTGTATTTTCACCTTGTACTTGGGATCATTGAAACTTGTAATCCATTTCAAAGTTATTATAATAAAAATTCTTCAGTATTTCAAATGCGTTATTACTTTGATGTTTGCGATATGTCTACAAATCTTTAAATCCCTTGAAATATTAAATAATGAAGTAAAAATAATCATGTGCATTGCATATCATGCATCATATTGCACATACTTCTTGCATTTGTTATGCATATCCAGGTGCCTTACCCAACTTCTTTACTTCGTTCAGCGAGCTGACTCATCATTACAACACTCGGGCTAACTTCAAAAAGAAGATGGACAACTTAGAACAAGAGAATCGTGAGCTGCGCGAAGAAGTTTCTGCTTTGAAGGCCGGAATGACCAATTTGACTATTCTGATGGAAGCTCTGGTGGTTGCGCAGAATCAGCCACCGAGTGTTCAACCTCAACCAACAAAGGCAAGTACTGAAGTTCCGACTGTTCCTGTATCCACCACTCCGGCTGTTGTTCAAAACCGTATTCCTCAGGGTTATCCGTGGGGAATGCCAGAGAATTTTGCAACTGAAGGTTTCAATCTTGGCCCTCAAGATGCTCCAGTGGTTCAATCTTTTGTTACTCCAGCACCTCCTATGGTGCATACTGTTCCTGCTGCACCTCCTTCGGTGAATTTGGTTCCATTTGTTAATGAAGATGTGTGTCGTCCTTTCCCTCCGCCAAGTGAAGACTTGGGTCTTTATGACATAATGGATGATTTCCAAGAGAAGTTTGATATAATGCAAATAGAGATGAAGGATCTTAGGGGAAAAGAGCTATTTGGGAAGAATGTAAATGAGTTGTGTTTGGTCCCGAATGTTAAAGTACCTGCTAAGTTCAAGGTCCCGGAATTTGAGAAGTACAAGGGAAACACTTTCCCTCGTGCTCACTTGGTGTTGTACGTAAGGAGAATGTCTACCCACACTAATGATCAACGTCTGCAGATTCACTTTTTCCAAGATAGTTTGACCGATGCGGCACTGAAATGGTATATGAGTTTGGACAGCGCCAACATCCATACTTTTAATGATTTGGGAGAAGCATTCATTAAACAATACAAGTACAATGTGGACATGGCACCCGACCGTGACCAGCTTATGGCCATGGTTCAGAAAGACAGAGAATCGTTCAAAGAGTATGCGCAAAGATGGCGCGGAGTAGCTGCACAAGTGATTCCTCCCATGGAGGAGAAGGAAATGACTAAAATTTTTCTGAGAATGCTGGGCGCTTTCTACTACGAAAGAATGGTAGAAAGTGCCCCAAGTGATTTTACAGAGATGGTAGGTATGGGTGTCCGCCTAGAAGAGGAAATAAGAGAAGGCCGTTTGACAAAGGGTGAAGGTTCTAGAGGTGTGAAAAATCCAGCTTATGGGTTTACAAAGAAGAAAGAGGGAGATGCAAATGCTGTCATACAAGAGAGGAGAGTAAATGCTCCTAGAAGGAATTATCAGCATCACCAGCAAGTCGCCTCAATTACTCCTTTTATGAATGCCGCTCCGACTACCGTTGCTTATCAAAGACTGTCCCAGCAGGGGAACCAAGGGAATAATCAGAGAAGGGAGAACTATGACCTTATTCCCATGAGCTATGCAGAACTACTACCAGCATTGATTCAGAAGAAGTTGGTCCAGACACGACCACCTCCCGTCGTACCATCACCATTGCCTTGGTATTACAAAGCAGACCAGACGTGTGCCTTTCACCAGGGAGCACTAGGGCATAGTGTTGAGAATTGTTATCCTTTGAAGACTGAAGTGCAAAGGTTGGTGAAGTCTGGACTTCTATCTTTCAAGGACGTGGGACCTAATGTGAAAGACAATCCTCTACCCAAGCACGAGGGAGTGAATGTTGTAAATATGATGGCCGATTGTCCAAGCGACTTCCATATTTTTGACATTAATCTGGTTAGAAGAGAATTGGTGAAGATGCACGCAGACCTCTGCGAATTCAGTTATTATACGCATGACCACGCCGGTTGTGCTGGTTGCAGTATAGACATACAGGGTTGTGAGAAGATAAAGGCTAATTTACAGGAGATGATGGATGAAGGTTTAATCCATATAATCAGGCCTAGGGCAGAATATGAAGAGGAAGTGAATATGGTTTCTGGATGTCCCAGCGAATTCAGAATTTTTGATGTAGAGTATTTGAATGAGGATCTCGTGTAGTTGCAGGCTACCTTCTGCCGTAGTGCTAGTCAGGTGGAACACCAATATGGGTCTTACATAGTTTGCTGTCAAGACCCCCGAGGATGTCCTATTGTGAGAGAGGGTGTTCAATTGCTGTTAGACAATGGAACTATCAAGATTACAGGTAAGAGTGATGATTATCATGAGATTGATATGGTTGAAGTTTGTTTGATGGAAGAAAAGTCAGAGGAAGAGTATGACTTCGCAGATGAGTATTTCTCTTCAGACAAAGATTTGTTTGCCGGAAATGACCTTTTGATGGTTGATTGTATTGAGGAAGGGGTAAACGTCATTGTACCTTGTTTTGGTGCACCCGCTCATCTTGAGGTGGAGTACCATAGCAAACTAGCTGTTACCCCATTGGTAATTAGTCTATCAGGTCCTATTCCCTATAAATCAGATAAGGCTGTGCCTTAAAAATATAACGCTACAATCTTAGAAGATGGGGTGGAAGTTCCCATCCAGCCAATGCCCGATGTTGGAAATATAGCTGATAATAGTAGGGTAACCCGTATTGGTCGTGTGTTTGCGCCGGTTGTTCGAAAATATGTTGTTATTGGAAAGAAAATTGCTGAGGACGATGAGCCTAAGAAGGCTGCAGGAGAGACTAGCGAAGCCACATTAGAGAAAGAAGTGGATGATATTTTGAAGATAATTAAGATGAGCGATTACAGAATTATAGATCAGCTATTGCAGACTCCTTCAAAGATATCCATCCTAGCTTTATTGATGAATTCCTCTGCTCATAAAGAATCACTGATGAGAGTACTAGACTAAGCTTTTGTGGAGAGTGACATGCCATTATCTCAGTTCAGCAGTGTAATTGGAAACATTACGTCATGTAACAACTTGAGTTTCTGCGATGATGAGTTACCAGATGAAGGGAGGAATCACAACCTAGCCCTCCACATATCTATGAATTTCAAGAATGATTTGATGTCCAATGTGCTAATTGATAACGGATCCGCGTTGAATGTTATACCGAGGAGTACCCTCATGAAGTTAAAGTATCATGGAACACCTATGCGCCCCAGTGGCATCATTATGAAGGCTTTTGATGGGTCGAGGAAATCTTTCATCGGTGAAGTGGACTTGCCCATCCATATAGGACCACATTTTTTCTTGATAACCTTCCAGGTCATGGACATTATTCTCGCATATAGTTGTTTGCTAGGACGACCATGGATACACGAAGCAGGTGCTGTCACTTCAACTCTGCATCAGAAGCTAAAGTTTGTGCGTGAAGGGAAAGTAGTGATCATAAATGGGGAGCAGGCGTTGTTGATATCCCATCTATCCTCTTTCAGTATTGTAGAAGCGGATGAGGCTGCTATTGGAACCCAGTTCCAAGCCTTATCCATTGACAACATAAGGAGGAATGAGAATTATGTGGTTTTGCTGAAGGACACGCAGCAGGTTGTGCACAATGGTCATAATGCAGTTTGGGGATGACTTGTGAATCCACCAGTGAACAAAAATAGAGCTGGTTTGGGTTTCTCTTCGAGGAATGGAAAAGGCGAAAGTTTGAAGTCAAAGTCTCTGTGAACAGTTATCATGATGTTTTCCGCAGCGGAGGCTACCTCCATCCAATTGATTATGGAATTAATGCTGTCGAAGAGGATGAAGCAGAGCAGGAAGTACCGAATTATGTAACGCATGGAGTCTGAGTTCAGAACTGGATCACCATTGATGTTCCTTCTTGCATACATGTTTCAAAGTAATTTGTTTTGTTAATCTGTTTCTTTCTTTTGAAAAGTTTTCACTCTGCCGAAGGTGGAAGTATTAATGCTGAAGGGCTTATCTGTTTGCTATGACTTTTAAGATCATTAATAAAAGTTGTCTTTGCTTCCAAATTATGTCTTTTATTTTATGCTTTTTCTTGGAAAATGGTAATAAAAAACCTTTCAAAATAAATAATAACTGAAAATTAATCTGCATGATCACTTGTTATATGTGTCAGTTTCTAAAAGAAATCATAAATCATATGTGCAGATTATATAAAAAAACCGTTGAATACAATGACTCTGCACCCTCTCCCAACTTTGATTGTTCTGTGTTTGGGGCTGAAGAAGAAGATTATGATGAGATTCCAGAAGAGGTCTCACGGTTGCTTGAGCACGAGGAAGATACCATTCAGCCATATAAGGAGCCTTTGGAAGTGATTAATTTGGGTTCAGAAGAAGATCTAAAGGAAGTCAAGATTGGAGCATCGTTGCATCCTGATGTAAATAACGGGTTGATTGAGCTGTTGAAAGAGTATGTGGATATTTTTGCTTGGTCTTATCAAGATATGCCTGGTCTAGATACAAACATTGTCGAGCATCGTTTGCCGTTGAAGCCAGAGTGTACGCCAGTTAAACAAAAGTTAAGAAGAACTCACCCGGATATGGAAGTAACGATCAAAGAGGAGGTCCTAAAGTAGATTAATGCTGGTTTTCTTGTGATGTCAGTGTATCCTCAGTGGATTTCCAATATTGTCCCAGTACTGAAAAAAGACGGAAAAGTCCGCATGTGCGTAGATTATAGAGATCTAAATAAAGCTAGTCCAAAAGATGATTTTCCATTGCCTCACATCGACATGTTAGTGGACAACACAACAAAATTCAAAGTATTCTTGTTCATGGATGGATTTTCTGGGTATATTCAAATAAGAATGGCTCTAGAGGACATGGAAAAAACAACGTTTATCACACCCTGGGGAACATTCTGTTACTGAGTGATGCCCTTCGGGTTGAAGAACGCTGGTGCAACGTACCAGAGGGCTATGACAACCCTATTCCATGATCTGATGCACAAAGAAATCGAAGTGTATGTTGATGATATGATTGCCAAATCCCAAACTGAAGAAGGGCATATAGAAGATTTGTTGAAGTTGTTTCAGCGTTTGAGGAAGTATCGTCTCCGCTTGAATCCAAATAAATGCACCTTCGGAGTGAGATCGGGGAAATTGTTGGGTTTTATTGTTAGCCAGAAAGGAATTGAAGTTGACCCTGATAAAGTCAAAGCAATTCAAGAAATGCCAGCACCAAGAACTGAAAAGCAAGTCAGGGGTTTCCTCGGACGTTTGAATTATATTTCCAGATTTATTTCCCACATGACTGTAACATGTGAACTGATCTTTAAGTTGTTAAAGAAAGATCAAGGTTGTGCATGGACAGATGACTGCCAAAAGGAATTTGAGAGTATTAAAGAATATCTGCTTGAACCTCCTATTTTTCTCCCTTCCGTAGAAGGAAGACCGTTGATTATGTATCTAACAATATTAGATAAATCCATGGGTTGTATTCTGGGACAATAGGATGAAACAGGAAAGAAAGAGTTCGCCATTTATTATCTCAACAAAAGTTCACTGATTGTGAGTCGCGGTATTCCATGCTAGAAAAGACATGTTGTGCTTTGGCCTAGGAGGCAAAGCGTTTGCGACAGTATATGTTAAATCATACCACTTGGTTGATCTCCAAAATGGATCCAATCAAGTATATTTTTGAAAAGCATGCTCTTACTGGGAGAATTTCCCGCTGGCAGATGTTGTCATCTGAATATGATATCGAGTACCGCACTCAAAAGGCTATTAAAAGTAGTGTGTTGGCAGATTACCTTGCTCACCAGCCGGTGGAAGATCACCAGTCTGCAGAGTATGGATTCCCCGATGAGGATGTGATGTTCCTGAAAGTGAAAGATTGTGATGAACCATTGCCTGAGGAGGGCCCTGACCCTGAATCTCGTTGGAGTATGGTATTTGATGGAGCGGTGAATGCTTATGGTAAAGGAATTGGTGTTGTGATTGTCACTCCTCATGGATCGCACATTCCTTTTACTGCAAGGTTAACATTTGATTGCACTAATAATATGGAGGAATATGAGGCTTGTATCATGGGTCTTGAGAAAGCTATTGATCTCAGAATCAAAATTCTAGATGTGTATGGCGATTCTGCTTTGGTGATAAATCAAATTAAAGGAGAATGGGACACTCGTCACCCTGGCTTGATCCCTTATAAATATTATACTAGAAGATTACTACCCTTCTTCAGTAAAGTTGAATTCCATCACATTCCTAGAGATGAAAATCAAATGGCGGATGCTCTGGCAACTCTGGCTTCCATGTACCAAGTGAATACTTGGAATGATATACCCCGAATTATAGTTCGACGGCTGGATAGGCCCGCTCATGTGTTTGGAACAGAGGAGGTAGCATATGAGAAACCTTGGTATTATGATATCAAGCATTTTCTTCAGACTCAGGAATACCCGATTGGTGCGTCGAGGAAATATAGAAAGACACTGAGAAGATTGGCAGGCAGTTTCTTCCTCAGTGGAAATGTGTTATACAAGAGAAATTATGACATGGTCTTGCTCAGATGCATGGATAGACACGAAGCAGACATGTTGATGCATGAGATTCATGAAGGTTCATTTGGCACTCATGCTAATGGACATTCGATGGCTAAGAAGATGCTAAGGGCAGGTTATTATTGGTTTACAATGGAATCTGACTGTTACAAATTTTCAAAGAGGTGCCATAAATGCTAGATTTATGCAGATAAGGTCCATGTGCCTCTGACACTTCTCAATGTGATTTCCTCCCCATGGCCTTTCTCTATATGGGGTATTGACATGATCGGGATGATAGAACCCAAAGCTTCGAATGGACACCGTTTCATCTTGGTAGCAATTGATTACTTTACCAAATGGGTAGAGGCTACTTCATATGCCAATGTTACCAAACAGGTGGTTGTGCGCTTCATTAAGAATAACCTTATATGCCGGTATGGTGTGCTGAGCAGAATCATCACTGACAATGGCTCGAATTTGAACAACAAGATGATGGAAGAACTGTGTGAAGAATTCAAGATTGTCCATCACAATTCGTCTCCATACAGGCCAAAGATGAATGGGGCTGTTGAAGCTGCTAATAAGAATATCAAGAGAATTGTCCAGAAAATGGTTGTCACTTATAAGGATTGGCATGAAATGCTCCCTTTTTCTCTGCATGGATATCGAAAATCTGTTCATACTTCAACAGGAGCAGCCCCGTTCTCCCTAGTGTATGGAATGGAAGCTGTACTCCCTGTCAAGGTAGAGATTCCTCGTTGCGTGTGATAATGGAAACCAAGTTGACAGATGCTGAATGGGTCCAGAATAAGTTTGACCAATTGAATTTGATTGAAGATAAGAGAATGACAGCTTTATGTCATGGGTAGTTATATCATAAAAGAATGAAGAAGGCTTTTGATAAAAAGGTCAAACCTCGTGAATTCAGAGAAGGCGACCTCGTGCTCAAGAAGATCATGTCTTTCAATACTGATTCTAGGGGCAAGTGGACTCCCAA
Source organism: Vicia faba (assembly GCA_948472305.1). NCBI lineage: Eukaryota > Viridiplantae > Streptophyta > Magnoliopsida > Fabales > Fabaceae > Vicia > Vicia faba. The sequence continues at coordinate 1,074,444,306 of OX451740.1, read as the reverse complement.
TTTTGAAGTCCCGTATGTTGTCAAGAAAGCCTTCTCTGGTGGTGCATTAATTCTTGAAACTATGGATGGCGAGGAGTTCCCAAGTCCCATGAATGCTGACGCAGTCAAGAAATACTTCGCCTAAAGAAATAAAAGAACAGCTCGCTAAGTTGAAAACCCGAAAGGGCGGCTTAGGCAAAAAGGAGCGTCTCGGTAGGCTAAAAACCCGAAAGGGCAGTCTAGGCAAAAATTAGAGACATAAACAGAATAAATTTCCCGCTAAGTTGAAAACCCGCAAGGGCAGCTTAGGAAAAAGTTAGGGATTTTCTTGGCAAGTAACTACGTCAGACAAGACTTGATCGTTGAAGCAACAATCTTCTCGGACCTTCACCATACTTCAACAAAAGCTGTTGCTCAGGATTTCCAAAAGTTGCTAGGGGGGATAACGGTCATTGTATCTCAATGTATATTTTCCATTATTGTGATCGGTGGGAATATAACTGACTGTTTTTGAATGCTGGTTCGCGTTTTGCGTTTGTTTTCGCAAAATGTCACGGTGAGCAAGAGTCGCCACCTTCTTTTGTTTTATCCAACAAGGAAAGGACAAAAGCACAGAAAAATTCCTTTTTTGAGGTGTTTCTCAGGTTCGGGAGGTATATTATAGAAAGGGAAGGTGTTAGCACCCTTTCTATCCGTGGTTATCCACGGGCTTTTAGGTACTTGCTCATTATGTTTTCAAAAGTTTGCTTTTCTTTATGTTTGTGGGTTTGAAAAGAGTTTTTGTTTGAAAGGTGTGAGTGCGAAAAGTTTTTGTTTTCTTTTAGAATGAGCAAGCAATTAAGAACCATCTACCTACTCAAAAAGGAATTAATCTGTACAAATGTCCTTTAGACAATGCTATCCCACTATTAATGAGTAGGTAGCATCGTCGTTGGAGTTTTTGGGTCAATTCGATTAAGGGACATGTGGTCACTAAAGCAATGTTAGGACGCCTTAGCGGTAACCCTAATATCCTAGATCATTTTTCCGAGGCGACCGTTTCGAGGCAACTTATGATCTTTGGACAAGAGGGCGACCTCTAAAACTTCCTATACTCAATGACCACGTTCGAAGGCAACCAAGTGAGGTGTACCCTAAGAGTGGCATGTGCGAGTGTATTGTTTTTCAGTTATATTATCTTTGTACATGTTATGGTGAGCTATTGTTGATTTTAAATTAAAAGTTGATCTTGTCATGCATTGCCTATTATTCAAACATCTAACAATTAATGGTTGCGGAAATTAAATTGCGGAAAAATAAATCTAAGCTATTACAAGACATCGGGTATTTACATCGCCAAAAACAAACCCTTAAAAATTAAATTGCGAAAAGTAAACAAAAGCGATAAATAAATAAATAAAGTCCTAAGTTAAAAACTATTACATTCTCGAAGCTGTTATAATATTGAAATATGGATAAAAAATTATTCGCGCGCGAGAAAATTAAATCGGAGTGTCTTAGGGTTTTGACCCTTTTTTTATTAAATAAAACATATTTTTGTCATTTTTTGTATTAAAAATTAGTTTGAGTTAATAATTGAATTAATTAATTTAATGAAGATATTTTTGGTTTTTTTATTTTAATTAAGGAAATAAAATAAGAATGGTTAAAAATATTAAAAACCTAATTCTAAAGTAATTTTAATTTATTGCAAAATATGTTATTATTAAACCTATTTAAACTAAATAAATAAATTAATTGTTTATTTACAAAAATAAAATTATAAAATTAATGGAATTAATAAAAATATAATTTTTGTTGTTTCTGATTTTTTATGAAAAATTTAATTGGTTAATTAATTAATTAAGATAATAATAATAATAATAAAATAAAAATAGAAAAATAATGAAAAAGAAATAAAATGTAAAAAAGAAATACTCAGGGGGGTGTGGGCCTGAATTTGATGGGGGAATTAGCAAAAATCATGCCCAAATTCGTCCAGCCTTGTTTGACCCTTGGAATCCAATGCATGTCTTTGACCAGGGAGTATGATGGGCGTGCAATCTGGGCCCCTGGATCTGACCTGAAATCCATCTGGCAAGTGGATCTTTGAGGAGCATGATAGACCACCTTTTGAGCCTTGCATGGGAATATCTGAAACAAAATTATAACAAAGTTTTGGAGGACCTGGGATTCGAACCCAGGTCCCAGTGCTCAAAGACACGCCTGCCTTGCCAACTCTATTGCGCTGCTCAGTTGTTAGTGGAATGGAAAACAAATATTATAAAACAAATAAATAATTATGCCTGGCAAAAAAATAAAAAAACGCCATTTGTTTGAATGAACCAATGACGCTAAGACACGTCTTCGTCTTCTTCAACGAAGACTGGTTCGTTTACCTGCGAATTTTATTCCGCAACTAAATCCATAGCTCACTCCTAAAATCTTCCCTAGGCTGCAAAAATCAATTCCAAGACCATGGTTCGATTTGTTTGGGTCTCGTGAACACATCCATATCCATCAATTGACTTGATTTCACCTGTAGCAAAAATACCCAAAAAAAAACCTTCCAAACCCTAGGTTCGGTTATATGGTTACAAGCTACCAAAACAAAATCAAATAATGCAAAAACGTTCTAAATGGAACGATAAATATGATGGTGTCAAGATTTTGTCATAAAAACACATGAATGAGAGGTTGTATTTTCGTGTGCAGAGGCATATTCCGGAACACTTACAGCATGTTACAGGGGGTCTTAAGGTCCAGTTTTGGTTGCTATAGCTTCAGGAGGTTGCTGGCAAGAGAGCTACGTGAAGCTTTTGCCTTGGAAACGCCTCCAAACAAGAACTCGATCTTTCAGTTTTCACACTTTTTCCAAACTTTGTATGGCCGTTTCTGCAGTGTTTTGTGCGCGTCCTTGGTTTGTGTCACTTGTGTGAGTGTTATAGAATGAATTAGGTTTGGTCTTTTAGTCTGAAATCAAGTGCATTGAAGATGGAAGATTGGATTTTGATCACCATAACCAAGTTGCCATATTTGCATCAAATCTGAGATTTTGTGCATGTTTTGACTTGACACAAGTTTGATTGAGTTGCACATGATATTTGCAAGCTGTATTGATCAAAAGAATCCCCTTACATCAATTTTTAGATTTTATTTGATTTAATATTGATTAATAATGAATTAAATCAATAAAAATGAAATAAAATAGAAAAATAAATGTTTGGTCATGAAATTAAAGATGGAACACGTGTGTAGCATGACAAGACTATATCAAGTGGAAAAAAGTGGGCCCTTTTGTCAAAATTGGAGTTTTGAGGATAGTTGACTTTTAGCAATTTTGGAAAAATGCCTAACTTCAACAATGCATAACTTCTTCAATTTTGAACTTTTTAAAGTGTTCTTGGACTTTTTAGAAACCTTGAGATGTCTTATAATCAACCTTTTTGGTATCATATCATTTTGATGTTCCATGCTCAAGTTATAAGCTTTGGCAAAAAAGGTGTTTTTGTTGACTTTCAAAAATGACCTATAATGTCCAAATTTGTAACTTTTTGTGAGTGCATTTCTTGATCTTGGGGTGTGAAGATGTATTGTAGAAAATTGAATCCTCTTCAAAATGAGCTTTGGATGGGTCATTTCTCATAAAGTATGAGAAAGTTATGCTTGGTCAAGGTTGAGTTGACTTTTTCTACAAAACCCTAATTTAGCAACTTTTGAATCTTGATGAATCTTGAGCAATCCTTGATGAATCATGATCAACCCTTGATCAAATGATTAGTTATCCTTCAAAATGAGAATGTTGACAAAAAATATTGAGGTTTGACTGTATTTGGGACACAAATGACTTTTGCCCTAACACAGTCGATTTTTGGGTCTCTTGAGCAATTGACTGACCAAACTTCCTCTACAAGGCTTGAAATTTGACATGGATGAACTTGAGAACACATTAGGACATTGGGGAACACTTGAGGTCATTTGGATGTGAGGACCTTGATGCAACATAAAACCCTAATTTTGACTTGACTGCCTTAGGAGGTGACTTGACTGTCCAATCCTTGAGCCAACTTGAGCAACTTGAAGATTATTCTTGGAAAATCTTGAGGAATATGGGAGGGAAAATTTTGGGGTACAACAGTTTCCCCTATTCAATTTTCTTAAACCTGAGGATATAGATTGGATTTCGAGCCTTTCGTGATCCGAAGGTGGAAGATAATTGAACACTAGAGTGCCCAAAAATTTGCACTCGCATGGTGTATCAGCATTGTGATGTCGAGAATGGGCTTACAGATGCCATTGAAGAAGTGAAAAACACAAGAAGGGGGGTTGAATTGTAAAAACTGGAAGACAATTGCAATGAACACGATATTTTTATCCTGGTTCGTTTGATCTCAAACTACTCCAGTCCACCCGTCAAGGTGATTTCGCCTCTCTCCAACGAGGTCTTAATCCACTATATTCAACTGAATATTACAATCTGCTTTAACAACTGCTAAAGCCTTCTTGATGCAAACCACAAACCGGTTTCTCAAGGAATTACTTTCTTACAAAGAATTGAAATCTAGGTGTGTGAATGTTTTCTACAAAACTGTTTATCACAACTGTGATACTACACAAATTAAGCTTAAGAGAACTAGATTGCTAAAATAATTGAGTAAGGAATTATGGAGATTTTAGCAAACTGAGAGTGAGGAAGATGATGAATAGCTTTTTGGCGTGTAGAGTGTTGTAGAGCATTAGCCAATTCAATCTTCATTGACTTGTTTATATAGCATTGGAATTAGTGTACGTTGGAGCAATAATTCTGTTTCAATGCCAATAACAATCTTTCCTTATTAAGCAGATCTTGTCTGGAATGATGCCGTTGGTGATAACTCATCTTGAATGCACAATACTGTTGCCACTTAAGCGTGTTCTGGATTTGGCTCATTCTGACGCTGCTTAGGTGCTGATGAACTGTTGTTGTCTTTATCAGAGTTCAGAGTGTTGAGCGCAGATCTGTTCATCAAGCTTCAGCATAAGCGTAAGTTGATCTTCTGATTCTGGTATCTGATATAACATCTTCTGATGCTGATGTTGATATCCAATATTCTGATGCTGATTATGATGTACTCTTGCTGATACCCATCAGAGTTTCTGTAAAACAGAAAGTAATTTTTAGGTAGCAAATAGTTCTTTACATGAATCACATTATTAATATATCATTTCATTTTGTTATCATCAAAACTTAAACTTAGGGTAGTAGATTCAAACTTTGTTCTAACAATCTCCCCCTTTTTGATGATGACAAAAACTAGATATTTTTTAATTGAAAAGTGTGAAAAGTATCAGAGATAACTAAATAATAAGTTGAATCAGAATTAATTAGGAAGTTATCAAAGATAAGGGATAAAGAGATATCAGAGTTTAGATCGGAGATACTCCCCCTGAATTTATTACTTCCCTTTTTAATTCTAAGAGTCTTCAGGATCAGATCTTTATTGACCTTTTTGAACATCAGAATATCAGAGCTTTGGATCAGAGTATCAGAGCTTTGAGATCAGAATGTCAGAGCTTTGAGCTTCAGTATATCAGAGGTGATTAACTTCTTGTACCTGTAGTCTTATGCAGAAACAGAAAACATTCAAGAATATAAGAGTTAGAATGTTTGAGACTTTGTCTCAGTAATCCGTTATTGAAAAATATCATTCTTGTTCTCCCCCTTTTTGTCAGCAATCAAAAAGTGTAAGTGATGTGCTAAAGCGATCAGAGCAGAAAAACTTGTTATATTAAAATTTAGAGCCAGACAAAACAGTACAAAAGATATGCAAAGAAAAACATTGAAAATATCATGAATGAAAAACTAAGGTTGGGGTGGGAAGCGTGTGAACAGAGTCTCCAGCATTGCCTTAATCTGATCAGCAGTTTCAGTCTGCTTGTGCACCATGCTGACTATTGTATCTATCTTGCTGTCTTACACATCCATCCTTTCCTTCATCTTCTGATCATTTTCATCCATTCTTTGCTGCAGACGAATATCATTCAGCTTCAGCTCTTCCAGAGTCTGCCTGTCCAAGGCAGCTTGAGAAACATCAGAAGCAGGAAGCTTCTGAGAGCTTTCTGCAACATCTTCAGCTTGACTGGCCTTTTCAGCTTGAATAGTCTAATCTTCTGCTTGCTGAACTTTTGAAGCTGGGCGCTTCTCAGACCATGGCTCACTATCCAGAAAGAGCACTTCATCCTGTGGCAGCTGACTTTCAACTTCCTTCAGCAGCTTGCTGAAGTTCTGTTGTGCCTGCTCATAGTTAATATCTTGCAACTTGAGGGCTTCAACACGTACCCAGATTCTGAAGCGTGTCCAGAGTTGGTCTGAGGCAGCAGGATCAATCATTCCAGGACAAACTTGCTTTAGAGAAGCAATCCATTGCTGCAAACCTGTTTCAAAATTCACAATGCCAGAGCCAACATCTGGCTGTTTTGGTTTGGGAATGGTTATTTTGGGTTTGAGATCAGCAAGACGGTCAAGGATTGTTAAATCGATGAAGGTCCTGCTGTGGTTTTCTGTAGTTTGTTTGGGAGATGGAGTGGGAGAGTCAGAAATAATAATTGGACTGTTTGGAGTTTTTGGAGTATTTGGAGGGGTAGTTTCTGGCGAGGATGGCAGCTGTGATCGGTGGATCTGGAATTGACTGTTTAAAGCTAGTTCGCGAAATGTCGCGGAAGCAAGAGTCGCCACCGTCTTTTATTTTCTCCAAATGGAAAGGACAAAAGCACAGAAAAATTCCTTATAGAGATTGCTCTCGGTTCGGGAGGTAGATTATAGAAAGGGAAGGTGTTAGCACCCTTTCTATCCATGGTTATCCATGGGCTCTTAGATACTTGCTCATTGTGTTTTCAAAATTGGTTTGTTTGCTTTTCAATGTGGGTTTAAAAAGTTTCTTTGAAAATTTCAGTTCGACTCTTGTGTCAGAGTGTTTGAAAAATTGCTTTGAAAGCTTTTGAAAAGTGTCGGTGTGAAAAGATTTTTGTTTGTTTTGAAGAGAGCAAGTATCCATGAGTCGTCTACCTACCCTAAGGAATTCGTCTGTGTAAATGTCCTTTAAAGTAGTGCCATCCCACCATTGAGAGGTAGGTAGCACCACCGTTGGAGGTGTTCGGGTCAATTCGAGGTTCGGGACGTGGTGATCACCGGAGCAATGGGAAGATACCTTAGAAGCTACCCTCATGCCAGGTTCCCGGATCATGAGGACTTACTAAGACATCCTCTACTCGACGATCACCTTTCGAGGCAAGGCAACAGTGAGGCGTACCCTAGGGGTGGTGTGTGCGATTCGTGTGTCGTTTTCATTTGTATTTGTCTTGTCATGTTAAAGTGATCTACGCTTGATTTTATTTTAAGGCCATTCATTCTTTCATGCTTTTTATTAACAGTTTAAAAATATTTGCGGAAAAGTAAATCTAAAACTATTACAAATGGCGCGGGTCCACATCGCCGAAATTAAACCGGACCCGATTTGACAGAAAATAAATAAAGCAAATAAGGGTGCGAAAGATAAATGTTACAAAGCTTTGGGAGAGATACATAATTATTTAAGCAAAATAAAAATAAATATGCGAAATTAAACAATTAAGTCGAAAGGAGGGCGTTGGACCCTTTTGCAAAATATTAAAATTAACGAGGAATTAAAATTAAAAATTAAAAGAGAATGTTTTTGGTATTTTAGTATTTTATGATTTAATATGAAAAAGAATTAATTAAAACTAAATACTAAACCTAATTCTAATTATCTTTAAGTTTTTTAAGAAAAATATTGAAGTTTGACCTAATTTAAATCTAAACTAATTTACATGCCAATTTATAAAAAAATAAAATAAATGTATTATTATGGTGAAAAAAAGGAAAAAAGATTAAAAGGAAAAATTATCAATTACCTAATTCTATGTTTTTTAGATTTATTAAAAAGAATTAAAATTGCAAAAACCCTAATTATACTAAATTCAATTATATACAATTTATTTATAAAATAATTAAAATAAAAATATTTATTACATTTTTTATCTTTTCTGTCTTCTTTTTATGACATTTTTTTATATTTTTTGTAAAAATAATTAATTAAATTAAACTACAAAACAAATAAATAATTGAAAATAAAATAAAACATAAAGAGAATTGAAAAAGAAATTGCAAACCAGGGGGGGGGGGTTCAGGCCCTAAAGTGGAGGTTAAGTTTGTGAAACTCTGGCCCATTTAGTATGGCCTTCTTTGACTTTTTTGCTAGCATGCTGGTGCGTTGACTGGAGTGTAGCGTGTTCATCCATCCTATGCCTTTGATCTGAATATGCTAGACGCGTGGACGCTTGGATGAGGGAAGGCATATGGTACGTCTATGTTACTGAAGCTGCATAGGAATAGTTATGGAAAAATGATAGTGAAATTACACAGACCTGGGACTCGAACCCAGGTCTTGGATGTTGAAGCTATCAATGCTTGCCAGCTGAGCCACTGCAACGCCTTTGTTATATAATAAATGAACAAATAATATAAAAGAAAAACAAGATCAGTGCTGGAAAACGCGCGAATTTTTAAACCAACGAATCATGCTTTGCCACGAGGTCTTCTTCCTCGTTTTCCCTGAAACTAAAACGTTGAGCAACGGTTTTAAACGCGTTGCCTTAGGCCGGTTTCCAAGAAATAGTGATTAGGTCCTCATTGAACATAAATTAGGCGCGAGGATTGTTTATTGATCGTCCAATCGCGCTGGTTTTGTTTATGGTACTGATGAGTCTTAATTTTACAGCATTATGAAATGCCCAAATCAAAGCTTGTAAAACCCTAAAACATAACAATGGCAAATCTGTATATGGCGCATGAAAACTCAATCAAATAATGTGGTTAGCTTCAGAATTAATCAAGGAATACGAATCAATAAAGAAAACGCAAGAAAAATGCATGAGATTCATGATTCGACCATAGAATTTTTCGTGTAAAGCTGGGCTCAGATATACCAATTCCTGATGCTTTGATGGATGATATGGATTGGAACACGTTCAGAAGTCTTCAAGGAAGCTATTGGAACAAGAATGGAGGCTTGAATTGACCTGTAACAACGATTTCAGTTTTGAGTTCTTTTGATAATTTTCCAAGTTTGCAATGGTGTTCTCTGCGCAGCATTCCGTGTATGGGCATTAGGTTTAGGTTCCAGCATATGTAGTGAAGGCATTAGGTTAAGAAAATTGACTAGAATCTCTTGCAATCATAGTTTTCAATATTTGATTTTTCACCATTATGTTTCATATCTTTTTCACATGTTCTTGTATCAATTAAGATCAAATCACTCCCAATCTTTCCTTATTGACTTAGGCACGAAATCTTGAGGCTGAAATGTGTACAAAAAGATTTGAAAACTTATGTTAGTATTTTTCCTATATTTAATTTGGTTTAATTGAATTAATATAAATAATAATTCAAATAAATAAATAAAAAATGAGAAAATACTTCCCTTTGGGCCAAGTGGTCGTGCACATGCTTAGAATGATGAATCATGGAAGAAAAATGGGCCCATTAGCAATTTTAGGTCATTTGGATCAAAGTTGACTTTTCAAAATATCCAAAAATTTCCCAACTTCCACAAGGCATAACTTGCTCAATTTTTAAGCTTTTCTCATGTTCTTGGACATATTGGAAAGGTCTTTGAGTCCTCTAACCAATGCCTTTGGTCCCATGTCATTTTGATTTACCAATATCAAGTTATGGCCTTTGACTTAAAGTCCCTTTTTGTTGACTTTTGAAAATGACCTATAATGTTGAAATTGATAAATTTTTGTGAGAGCATTTCTTGGACTTGAAGTATGAAGATGAGTTGTAGGAAATGTATTTCTCTTCAAAATGAGCTTTGGATGGAATTTTTCTGATAATCCATGTGAAAGTTATGCCCTGGTCAATTTCAGTTGACTTTTTCAGCTGTCCAAATAAGGAAACTTTTGCATCTTTGATGATTTCTGAACCAAATTTTGAGAATCATGATCAAGCATTGATCAAATGATGTTTGTGGCTTCAAAATGATATGTTGACCAAAAATTTGAACTTTTGACTGTCAAATGACCATTTTGCCCCTACAGTTGACTATAGTGCAATTTAGGGTTTTGACTGTGCAATTTTTGAGCTGAATGCCTTGAAACTTGATATGAAGATGTTTGACCACATTTGTAGGCATGTGAGACTTGATTGGGCCTTTGAAAACTTCATTTTCTTGATCAGAACCCAAACCCTAGTTTTGACTGTATAGGAGACCTTTGCACTGTGCAACCCTTGGGGAATTTTGCAGCTTGGCTTGGCAATTTCTTGGAGAATATGGGAGGGCAAATTTTGGGGTATAACAGTTGCCCCTGTTCAATCTTCTTAGACCCGAGGATGCAGATTGGCGGACGTGCCTTTCGTAATCCGAGGGTAGAAGATGATTGGACACTAGAGTGCCCAGAAATTTGCGCTCACATAGTAGCAGTGATGATGGAATGGGCTTATAGATGCCATTTAGAGATTGCTGGATAGGATGATGGGCTTATAGATGCCATCTGGATGTTGATCGCGTAGGAGATTCCTTAGCGAGAACCTGCATACCTGCAAAAGAAAAAATGAGTACCTGACACGTTGCAGGAGCTGATTTTAGATGCTTGGTATAGATGTGTCCTGACTGGTCACAGGAGCTGAGTTTGGAGCTTCACAAGATGATGAATGAACCAGGGATGGTTACTGCCTTAGCCTGAATGGTAAGAGAACCTTGGGCGACTTTAACTTCAACAACGCTCGTTGAGCAAATCTTGGTGGGAAATACCATCTTCGCAGGATCGGAACGAGAACCATAGGCCATTATAATCTGAAAGGGAATCACCTCACTCGCCGTCGGAGAGGGAATCATAGGAAAAGGAATTGTCACCTCACTCACCGTCGGAGAGGGAACCATAGGAGACTATCACCTCACACTCACCGTCGGAGAGGGAAACATCTTGAAAAAGGAATTACCACCTCACTCGCCGTCGGAGAGGGGACCATAAGAGACTATCCCCTCACACTCACCGTCGGAGAGGGAAACATCTTGAAAAAGGAATTACCACCTCACTCGCCGTCGGAGAGGGAACCATTAAGAACTTTATAGCCTGGGATGACTTCTACTGAGTCTTTATCAGAAAAATCTGTTGGGAGTCGATTTAGCTGGACCGGACAAGGTCTTGAAAGGTCTTTAACTGGAATAAGTGTCAGAACGTCGCCATATCTGGTTTATATCTGGACTATATCTGGAAGGAAATCTGGAAGCAGCATCAGAACGTCACCATATCTGGTTTACATCTGAAACTATATCTGGAAGGAAATCTGGAAGCAGCATCAGAACGTCACCATATCTGGTTTACATCTGAAACTATATCTGGAAGGAAATCTGGAAGCAGCATCAGAACGTCACCATATCTGGTTTACATCTGAAACTATATCTGGAAGGAAATCTGGAAGCAGCATCAGAACGTCACCATATCTGGTTTACATCTGAAACTATATCTGGAAGGATATCTGGAAGCAGCATCAGAACGTCACCATATCTGGGTCATATCTGAAACTATATCTAGAAGGAAATCTGGAAGCAGTATCAGAATGTCACCATATCTGGGTCATATCTGAAACTATATCTAGAAGGAAATCTGGAAGCAGTATCAGAACGTCACCATCTCTGGGTCATATCTGAAACTATATCTAGAAGGATATCTGGAAGCAGCATCAGAACGTCACCATATCCGGGTCATATCTGAAACTATATCTAGAAGGATATCTGGAAGCAGCATCAGAATGTCACCATATCTGGGTCACATCTGAACTATATCTAGAAGGAAATCTGGAAGCAGTATCAGAACGTCACCATATCTGGGTCATATCTGAAACTATATCTAGAATGAATTGCGATAGTTGATAGTAGTCATTTTTGTATTGATCTTTTCCTGAAAAGGTAAAGCATTAGTTGAATGCAAGATCATGATGCATGAACTGTATGTCCTCAAAATTAATGAGATTCGTGTAGTATGATGCATATGCATGCTATAATGTATGAGGATGTGATGTTTATGAACATATGTTTCCGTTTTAGGAAAATAAATCCTTGACGGGTGCCGGGAGGTCTCTCCTGGGCTGATGTTGGAGAATTAGATCTTGCTCCGCTGGGGATGATAACTGCAAGAATACCGGTAGGAGAAGATGACTCCGTTGCGGAATAAAACTTGGCAAAGGGAAGACTCTGCGGAGAGAAAAAACTCTAGCGACCATGCTGGGGAGTGATACTCTGTAGGGAGAGAGACACTCTGTTGCTTGTTGATAGTAATTTGCTGGGGATAGGAAGGCTTTGTTGACGATGCTCTTTCCATGGCTTTTGGCTGAGGATAACCCAGTTATATCCTGTTAAGGAAATAACTCTTTGAATAAAGCCGGGCAACGCGTTCGTGCTCTGCGAGGGGGTAAGCTTCCAGAATTTACTGGGGATAAGCTTACTGCTTGGGGAGATGGATTCCAACTTTCCTGGGGAAACTGGATTGGACTCTCCTGGGGAAGTATTGAACCGTATTGGTTGCATTCTTTGACGGAACCTACCTTGATACCTTGGAGGACCGAACAATCAGATTGCTTAGACAACTCTTTATTGCCCCTGTTTCTGATGCGGGAGAGGAAGACCTGAGAGGTGCTGATAGCTTGTTGATGGACGGACCTTCTTCTGGTAGGCAGGTGACGAGATGACAGGACATAGTCGTACGCTTTGATCCCTAACTTTTGCCTGGACCGCCCTTTCGGGTTTTCAGTCCACCGGGATACCCATTTTTGCCCAAGCCGCCTTTTCGGGTTTTCGACTTGCCGGGTGTACAGATTTTTTATTTCATCCCTCATTTTGCCCGAACCCTTTTGGTTCGCCGGGAAGCCCTTATTTTTGCCTAGGTACGTCGACCTAGCGGGTCCTTGATTTTGCGTAGTATCTTTTCGACTATGTCCATGCTCTTAGAATGTAGGGAGTTGCCCCTGTTAGCTTGGTCATGCCACCAGAAGGTATTTGATCAGGTCAGATTTGTTGTTGGAGTGCCCCAAGCGACTCAGACGAAGATTTGACCCAGGCTATTTGGCCTTTGAGAGATTCTCCGAATCTTGATTGGATTGCCCCAGATGACGGACCATGATTAGGTCGTGCCCCTTGATTGGAGATACTCTTGTTCATTAGACTTTTGTCATGCGAATTTCTATGCTGTTCAAACAAAAAGTCATATGCAAATAAAGTTATGTTAAAAATGCAAAGCTTATGTCTGTCTTGAAGATTTTGAAGATGCATTCTTTTTTCCATAAAACAAATGAATGTTTGTAAAACGTGATGTCAACTCCGTATTTACCGTAGGCCTTCAGGAGTCAGGATACCTTTCGTAACAGTATGCTTTCGAACTAACCCATGCTTCAGCTAGGACTTTTGAGGGTTGTAACGTGGCCTGGTTCACGGTTTAAGAAACAAAGGATAAAGGCTCAAATCATTTGTACCCACCCACTCTTCGTGATGTTCTCCAAACCTAAACTCAGTTGATCATACGTTAGACCTTGTTTGAGTCTTTGTTTTGATGCTTCAGTGATGATTCAGATATTGATGATTTATTTGGAATAGGCAGTCATTTTTTCTTTGGTTGAGGGTTTGTGGGACCTCATTTTTTTTTGATTTTGTTACCCCTTTCTTTTTTGCCTGAACTGTTTCCTTTTTTTGGAATTACAGTCAGCGGGATGCCCCAGTTTTATAAGTCCCTTTTTATAGGTTTTGACTTCTTGGGCTTTTCGTTTATGATAATTTTTTTTGATCATGACTGCCTGTCCTTATGATTGTTCGGAACCATCATTGTCTTTCTTCGTTTTGTAAAGACTTTTTGGTGCCATTCGTTATGCACTTGGATCAACTGAGAGACTACCCTGCCCCAGGTTATGATTAAGGGTTTTGATTTTCGGAAATAAAACTCCTACTTCTTTGGCTCGAAGGGGTTAACGAGGGATTATCTTCCTTATAACTCCAGTGTTTAGGATTTGAAACAATGCCTGTACCTCATCAGCGGGGTCTGTTCAAAAGCATACTGTAGCGATCATGGTATCGTTTTCGTCATCCTCCCTCAAGAGGCTTAGAATTAACGAGAGTTGACATTAGAAAAAATATGAAAACAATTTGCATATAGTGAATGCGAATATATTGATTCAAAATAGACATAAGCGATGCATTAATGGAATAACAATGTTTTAACATGAATAAATGTTTGAACGGTCAAAAGAAAAACACAACTTGAACATTCGAATGAACAAAAGTTTCCTAGTCTCGGAGCTTGTCACTTCAACTGGTGAGCCTTGGAGGAACGGTAGAAAAATTCAGCCTGTCCATCTTGTGTGAACTCCAATGCCCCTTCATTGATCAGGTCCTGGATTTTGTTCCTCAGATCCCAACATTCATTGGTATCATGTCCTGGGCTAGCAGAGTGGTAGGCGCACCTCTTATTGGGATCATAGGCAGGAGATGCTGTGTTGGGGTTCCGGGGATGAGCCCTTAATGTGATCAGATTCAACCTCAATAGGCGTTGCAAAGCTTGATACAGCGACATGTTGAGCGGGGTGAATTGCCTTCTGGGCTTGTCTGGCTGAAGCTGGTGAGGTTGATGCTGAATTTGTGGCACTGGAGCCATTTGAGGAGCTTTCCCCTTATCCTCTTGTCTCGAGGATGATTGGATGATGAATGGCTTTTTACCCTTAGATGTTTGCCCCAGTTGGTTACCCTGAAGCAGTTGGTTGACGAGAAACTGAAGCTCATCTTGTCTTTGAGCTAAACCTTGAATGGCGTTCCTCTGCCCCAGCATCTGGGCTTTCATTGCATCCATCTCCGCTTGTAGGTGTTTCAGCCCTTCATCCTCAGCACTGTCCCTGACTAGAGTTTCCATGAGAAGTGTCCTTAGCTCCTCCTGCCCCTTGGATAGATTCAGGAGGATTTCCCCGAACCGAGTCTCTTGAGCAAGGAGGCCCTGGTTGTCTGGTTGGAAGGCCATTGCTGAAATAAACAGCGAGAAAGGTAAGTGCCCTGCAAAGAACGGGTACCTGTAATGCAATGATATGTATGATATGCATGCAATGTTTTCAAGGACCTCGCGGGGTAGACAAAAAATTTGTTAGCATTTGGATCCGGTAGCTTGATTGGAAGAACTTCATATTGTTGAGAGTCCTTCGTCAAGGGTCAAAGGCTCACCATATCGAGTGGGTCACAGCCCCTGACAACCTTGGCTAGAGGAAAATAAATCCTCTTTGCCCCTTGCTGGGATAATTGATTCACCATGACCTGCATCACAAGCCCTTGAGATCCTTGAAATGGGTTAGGATGTATGCAATGGTATGATGTCATGCTATGCATGGGGTGATGTAGGTAAACCCTGTTATGAGTCCCAATTAAGGACTATAAACAAACCCTGCAAGAAATTCAGTATACTTTGCTATGAGTCCCAATTAGGGACTATAAACAAAACCTGCAAGATATCTAGTAAACCCTGTTATGAGTCCCAGTTAAGGACTATAAACAAAACCTGCAAGAAATTTGGTGAACCTTGTTATGAGTCCTAGTTAAGGACTAAAAGAAAACCTGCAAGTAGTTCATGTGTTAGTTAACAAGCATGCAAGTAGGCAAGTACGAAGGCACACAAGTCACACAAAAGAGCCCTTAGAGTTTAGGCCAGCATGCGGTCTAGGTATTACCCTCTTTCAGTTTGTTGGTTCATATTTGTCCTATCAAAAGTAACCGGGTTCTTAGAGGATCCCAATATCATTGACTACCCTCAATCGGTCATAACTCCAGCATCGCAATCTTTTCTTGCAGCCAGAACCATCACGAGAGTTTAGCCTCAATGGGCGTAGCATACTGCTACTGTTCTAATGGCCAAGTTGGGTCATTTAAGGTTCTAAGGTTGTTGGTGCTTAATGACTCCTTAGAAGACCCATATTCTCCTCGTTGCGACACAAGGGATATCGGTACAGACCAAGGTGCCACACCAACGTAGCCACTGCTTCACCTGTGTCAGTCTACGCCGGACAGGTCCCTCACAGCTTATGCTACCTAAACAGGGTATCCCCAGATCCAGGTTAGGATCTATGTAACTCCGATGCAACCCACAATAGTAAAGCAAGCAAATCAATACAAGTGAAAACACAGTTATGAACTAGCCCTAAGGTACACCTCACTTTAAGATAATCCCCAGCAGAGTCGCCAATTTTGTGATCGGTGGATCTGGAACTGACTGTTTAAAGCTGGTTCGCGAAATGTCGCGGAAGCAAGAGTCGCCACCGTCTTTTATTTTCTCCAAATGGAAAGGACAAAAGCACAGAAAAATTCCTTATAGAGATTGCTCTCGGTTTGGGAGGTAGATTATAGAAAGGGAAGGTGTTAGCACCCTTTCTATCCATGGTTATCCATGGGCTCTTAGATACTTGCTCATTGTGTTTTCAAAATTGGTTTGTTTGCTTTTCAATGTGGGTTTAAAAAGTTTCTTTGAAAATTTCAGTTCGACTCTTGTGTCAGAGTGTTTGAAAAATTGCTTTGAAAGCTTTTGAAAAGTGTCGGTGTGAAAAGATTTTTGTTTGTTTTGAAGAGAGCAAGTATCCATGAGTCGTCTACCTACCCTAAGGAATTCGTCTGTGTAAATGTCCTTTAAAGTAGTGCCATCCCACCATTGAGAGGTAGGTAGCACCACCGTTGGAGGTGTTCGGGTCAATTCGAGGTTCGGGACGTGGTGATCACCGGAGCAATGGGAAGATACCTTAGAAGCTACCCTCATGCCAGGTTCCCGGATCATGAGGACTTACTAAGACATCCTCTACTCGACGATCACCTTTCGAGGCAAGGCAACAGTGAGGCGTACCCTAGGGGTGGTGTGTGCGATTCGTGTGTCGTTTTCATTTGTATTTGTCTTGTCATGTTAAAGTGATCTACGCTTGATTTTATTTTAAGGCCATTCATTCTTTCATGCTTTTTATTAACAGTTTAAAAATATTTGCGGAAAAGTAAATCTAAAACTATTACAAATGGCGCAGGTCCATATCGCCGAAATTAAACCGGACCCGATTTGACAGAAAATAAATAAAGCAAATAAGGGTGCGAAAGGTAAATGTTACAAAGCTTTGGGAGAGATACATAATTATTTAAGCAAAATAAAAATAAATATGCGAAATTAAACAATTAAGTCGAAAGGAGGGCGTTGGACCCTTTTGCAAAATATTAAAATTAACGAGGAATTAAAATTAAAAATTAAAAGAGAATGTTTTTGGTATTTTAGTATTTTATGATTTAATATGAAAAAGAATTAATTAAAACTAAATACTAAACCTAATTCTAATTATCTTTAAGTTTTTTAAGAAAAATATTGAAGTTTGACCTAATTTAAATCTAAACTAATTTACATGCCAATTTATAAAAAAATAAAATAAATGTATTATTATGGTGAAAAAAAGGAAAAAAGATTAAAAGGAAAAATTATCAATTACCTAATTCTATGTTTTTTAGATTTATTAAAAAGAATTAAAATTGCAAAAACCCTAATTATACTAAATTCAATTATATACAATTTATTTATAAAATAATTAAAATAAAAATATTTATTACATTTTTTATCTTTTCTGTCTTCTTTTTATGACATTTTTTTATATTTTTTGTAAAAATAATTAATTAAATTAAACTACAAAACAAATAAATAATTGAAAATAAAATAAAACATAAAGAGAATTGAAAAAGAAATTGCAAACCAGGGGGGGGGGGTTCAGGCCCTAAAGTGGAGGTTAAGTTTGTGAAACTCTGGCCCATTTAGTATGGCCTTCTTTGACTTTTTTGCTAGCATGCTGGTGCGTTGACTGGAGTGTAGCGTGTTCATCCATCCTATGCCTTTGATCTGAATATGCTAGACGCGTGGACGCTTGGATGAGGGAAGGCATATGGTATGTCTATGTTACTGAAGCTGCATAGGAATAGTTATGGAAAAATGATAGTGAAATTACACAGACCTGGGACTCGAACCCAGGTCTTGGATGTTGAAGCTATCAATGCTTGCCAGCTGAGCCACTGCAACACCTTTGTTATATAATAAATGAACAAATAATATAAAAGAAAAACAAGATCAGTGCTGGAAAACGCGCGAATTTTTAAACCAACGAATCATGCTTTGCCACGAGGTCTTCTTCCTCGTTTTCCCTGAAACTAAAACGTTGAGCAACGGTTTTAAACGCGTTGCCTTAGGCCGGTTTCCAAGAAATAGTGATTAGGTCCTCATTGAACATAAATTAGGCGCGAGGATTGTTTATTGATCGTCCAATCGCGCTGGTTTTGTTTATGGTACTGATGAGTCTTAATTTTACAGCATTATGAAATGCCCAAATCAAAGCTTGTAAAACCCTAAAACATAACAATGGCAAATCTGTATATGGCGCATGAAAACTCAATCAAATAATGTGGTTAGCTTCAGAATTAATCAAGGAATACGAATCAATAAAGAAAACGCAAGAAAAATGCATGAGATTCATGATTCGACCATAGAATTTTTCGTGTAAAGCTGGGCTCAGATATACCAATTCCTGATGCTTTGATGGATGATATGGATTGGAACACGTTCAGAAGTCTTCAAGGAAGCTATTGGAACAAGAATGGAGGCTTGAATTGACCTGTAACAACGATTTCAGTTTTGAGTTCTTTTGATAATTTTCCAAGTTTGCAATGGTGTTCTCTGCGCAGCATTCCGTGTATGGGCATTAGGTTTAGGTTCCAGCATATGTAGTGAAGGCATTAGGTTAAGAAAATTGACTAGAATCTCTTGCAATCATAGTTTTCAATATTTGATTTTTCACCATTATGTTTCATATCTTTTTCACATGTTCTTGTATCAATTAAGATCAAATCACTCCCAATCTTTCCTTATTGACTTAGGCACGAAATCTTGAGGCTGAAATGTGTACAAAAAGATTTGAAAACTTAGGTTAGTATTTTTCCTATATTTAATTTGATTTAAATGAATTAATATAAATAATAATTCAAATAAATAAATAAAAAATGAGAAAATACTTCCCTTTGGGCCAAGTGGTCGTGCACATGCTTAGAATGATGAATCATGGAAGAAAAATGGGCCCATTAGCAATTTTAGGTCATTTGGATCAAAGTTGACTTTTCAAAATATCCAAAAATTTCCCAACTTCCACAAGGCATAACTTGCTCAATTTTTAATCTTTTCTCATGTTCTTGGACATTTTGGAAAGGTCTTTGAGTCCTCTAACCAATGCCGTTGGTCCCATGTCATTTTGATTTACCAATCTCAAGTTATGGCCTTTGACTTAAAGTCCCTTTTTGTTGACTTTTGAAAATGACCTATAATGTTGAAATTGATAACTTTTTGTGAGAGCATTTCTTGGACTTGAAGTATGAAGATGAGTTGTAGGAAATGTCTTTCTCTTCAAAATGAGCTTTGGATGGAATTTTTCTGATAATCCATGTGAAAGTTATGCCCTGGTCAATTTCAGTTGACTTTTTCAGCTGTCCAAATAAGGAAACTTTTGCATCTTTGATGATTTCTGAACCAAATTTTGAGAATCATGATCAAGCATTGATAAAATGATGTTTGTGGCTTCAAAATGATATGTTGACCAAAAATTTGAACTTTTGACTGTCAAATGACCATTTTGCCCCTACAGTTGACTGTAGTGCAATTTAGGGTTTTGACTGTGCAATTTTTGAGCTGAATGCCTTGAAACTTGATATGAAGATGTTTGACCACATTTGTAGGCATGTGAGACTTGATTGGGCCTTTGAAAACTTCATTTTCTTGATCAGAACCCAAACCCTAGTTTTGACTGTATAGGAGACCTTTGCACTGTGCAACCCTTGGGGAATTTTGCAGCTTGGCTTGGCAATTTCTTGGAGAATATGGGAGGGAAAATTTTGGGGTACAACAGCAGCTGGGCCATGGTTACAGTTGTTCCACATGGCAGCTGAATTGCCAAGGGTTGTGGCTCAGAGGATTGAGGAGAATGAGGTTCAGGTGATGGAGTTTCAGAATGATGAAACTCAGGTTGAGGAGGTGATGGTGGAGGTGATGGTTGATGAATTTCTGGTTGAGGAGAGGGAGGAGGAATTGCTGGTTGTGGAGAAGGAGGTTAAATTTCTGGTTAAATTTCTGGTTGTTGTGGAATTTGTGGTTCTTCTAGTATGGGTGAAAGAGTATGTTCTGGTTGAGGAGAGTGGGCAATTTCTGGTTCAGTGTTTGGGTTTGTTGAGAGGTGATCAGAAACACGTTGATCAATGTCAGACAGAACTTTGTCAAGTTCTAATGCTGTTGAAGTTGTGGGTTTTGGATTTTTGGTGCGGGGTCTCCTGAGAGTCAGTGACTCAGAAGGGTCATCTTCTGGTTCGGTTTCATCAATAGTTGGTATGGGGATTGGAAGTTCATGTGAAGCTGGGGTTGGGATTGATGTTGGTATAGCAGAAGAATTTAAAACAGAAGTAGCAGATAAATTACCTCTTTTCTTAGGGGTCTGCTGGGATGGTCCTTCTGAAGTTGCCTTTCTTTTCTTCGTCTTCTTCAGTGTAACTTCTGGTTGTTGTTGGTGCAGATATTTGATATTCAGCTTGGGATCTGTACCATCAGCCTTGCAAGCGTCCAAGTATCTGAGAACCACCACTGGTTTTGATTCTATCTCCGAAAATAATGGAAAGTCGTCCAGAGGGACTCTTCTTCTGGTGATGTCAGCAAGAGGAGTAACGCTGGGCTCCTTTCTGATATTCTCTATCAGTTTCATTTTCTTCAGATTCTTGGCGTTCAGAGGCTTGCCAACAGTTGGTTCAATAGAACTTAATTCCTGAGCTTCTGTGAGGTGCTCTATCAGCCTATTCTCAGTCAGAATATCTGATATTAACCTGCCAAAGGGTATCCAATCCCTCTTTGTCCTTTCTTCTTCCCTTGTCTCCTTGACGCTGGTCCTGAGGTGATTAAACAGAAGATGAGCCAAGTTGATTTTTACCTTCTGATTAATAAAATAGATCAGAAACTGCTGATCTATATTTATATAATCAGGAGAGCTTGTTGGCTTCCTGTGATTAAAGCACCCCAGAATGATCTTCGCCCATATTCTGTCTTGATCCTTTAAGTCTCTGATCTTGCTGCTGGGAACCCCATGAGTGAAAATCTGCCTTGCAATGACAGCAACATCAGAGCATCTTTCAGCCATGTCGATACAGCGGATACCACCGCCACTGTATCCAATCAATCTTGCTATGTGATCCTCAGTGATCACAATCTTCTTTCCCATTATGTAGGAGGTGACTTGATACGTTGATGAGTACGCATGAATCCAGAACTCCTTGACCAAGACTGGGAACGTTGGTCCAACCAACCTATCAAAATATCTCTCCCATCCCTGTGCCCTAACTTCTTCTGTCAAGTCAAATCCATTTTCTTTCAGACTGGAGAAGTCAACAATCAGTTCAGACAGCACTTCCAAATTTTTCACTGGTGTAAGGAGTGTTCTGAAAGGAACTTGGTACTGTTCAGAAGAAGCCTCCTTCTGAGAACCTGCAGAAACATTGCTGGAGGTTGCCATGTTCACACTTAGGGTTTTTCTGAGAAAACTGAAAAATGGGTTTCTTTTGAGAGAGATGAACACACAAGGAAAATGCAGAAAAATATTTGTAAGATTGTAAGAAATGGTAAAGGATTAATGTGAGATGTTAATGTGCTTAAGTAGATTTCAAAATAATTTTTGAAAGTGTAAACGGTTTCAAGAAAGAGAAATAATTCATGATTACGTTTTTAAAACATGATTACTTTCATTTAATGCTTGCTGATTTTGGGGGATTTGAGAAAGATACTTGAAACGGTTACCAGACATGTGTCTCAATGCACCCAATCAGCGTTTTGCCTTCTCAGAAGTGTGCACGCGTTCTGCTTCAGAGATTTGCTGATGATTGGATGACACTTGTTTGATTTAGTGAGCAGCACTCCTATCCTTTAGCTGAAATGCTCATATCTTTAAGAATAGCATCTGATACAATCTGCATGTTCTATCTTTCTGAAAAGAGATTGATCAGAAGTTCACAGTAAAACAAATACATTCTGAAGAAAAATATATAGAATTAAAACATTTTCACTCTGGGCAGATTTTCATGCTGAGATGTTTCAGAATGAAATTGAACCTATCTTCAGAAAGGGGTTTAGTGAAGATATCAGCCCATTGATGGTCTGTATCAATAAATTTTAAGTTCAAAATTCCTTTCTGAATATAGTCCCTAATGAAGTGATGTTTTATTTCTATATGCTTAGCTCTAGAATGTAAAATGGGATTCTTACTTAAGCAAATAGCAGAAGTATTGTCACAGAGTATAGGGATGTTACTCTCAAAAATCTGGAAGTCTTCAAGCTGACTTTTCATCCAGAGCATTTGTGTGCTACATCCTGCTGCTGCTATATACTCAGCTTCTGCTGTTGATAGCGCAATTGTGGATTGCCTTTTGCTGGACCAAGAGATCAGATTTTCTCCCAGAAACTGGCAGCTTCCAGAAGTACTTTTACGCTCTACTCTGTCTCCAGCAAAGTCAGCATCGCAGTAGCCTACTAAGCTGTAATCACTAGATTTTCTATAAAATGAACCCAGATTAGTAGTACCTTTCAGATACTTGAAAATTCGCTTAACAGCTGTTAAGTGAGATTCTCTAGGATCTGATTGGAATCTAGCACAAATACATACGCTGAATAAGATATTAGGTCTTGAAGCTGTCAGATAAAGGAGAGAACCAATCATACCTCTGTAGACCTTCTGTTCTACCTTTTTTCTTACCTCTTCTCTTTCCAGAATGCACGTGGGATGCATTGGAATCTTTGATGGCTTACATTCTGAGAGGTCAAATTTCTTCAGAAGATCTCTGACATATTTGCTCTGATGAATGTAAGTTCCCTCTGGAGTTTGATTGATCTGAATTCCTAGAAAGAATTTCAGTTCCCCCATGAGGCTCATCTCAAATTCTGCCTGCATACACTTAGCAAATTTTCTTCCAAGAGAAGGATTAGTAGATCCAAAAATAATATCATCAACATAAATTTGACAGACTAAGATGTCATTCTTAACTGACTTACAGAATAAGGTAGTGTCCACCTTCCCTCTGGTGAATTCATTTTCTAACAAAAAGTTACTTAGTCTTTCATACCAAGCTCTGGGAGCTTGTTTCAGACCATATAGTGACTTCTTTAGTTTAAAAACATGTTCTGGATGTTTTGTATTTTCAAAACCAGGGGGTTGGTGCACATAAACCTCTTCTTCTATATAACCATTTAAGAATGCACTCTTGACATCCATCTGATACAGAGTGATGCCTCTATTAACAACAAATGATATTAAAAGTCTGATAGATTCTAACCTGGCGACTGGAGCAAAGGTTTCTGTATAGTCTATTCCCTCTTGCTGACTATAGCCTTGTGCTACCAGTCGTGCTTTGTTTCTGATGACTTCACCTTGTTCATTTAGCTTGTTTCTGAACAGCCATCTTGTTCCAATGACATTGAATCGTTTTGGTCTGGGAACAAGATCCCAAACGTCATTTCTGGTGAATTGATTCAGCTCTTCTTGCATTGCTAGAATCCAGTCATTGTCCAGAAGTGCTTCATCAATAGAAGAAGGTTCAATCAGAGACACAAGTCCCATGAGGGTTTCTTCAGAGTTTCTGAAGCTTGCTCTTGTTCTGATTGGATCTTCCTTTCTTCCTAAGATAGTTTCTTCTGGGTGATCCAAGCTGCTTCTGGGTGGTCTCTTTTGAGGTTGATCAGCAGCTGTTGTAGGATTGCTAGCAGTGCTCCTTTCAGATGTTGAAGGGGTGTCTGTGTTGAGAACTTCTGATGACTTGTCTTCAGAACCTGTAAATTCAATTTCCATACCTGCAAAAACTTCATTCTACTTTGACTTTTCAGAGTCAAGCTTATCATCAAAGCGAACACTGATTGATTCTTCCACAATCTGTGTTTCTGTATTGTATACTCTGTACCCTCTTGAGCGTTCAGAGTATCCTAACATAATACACTTCTGTGCTTTAGAGTCAAACTTGTTCAAATAATTATTTGTATTTAACATAAAACAAGTACATCCAAATGGATGAAAATATGAAATGTTGGGCTTTCTGTTCTTCCACAATTCATATGGAGTCTTTTCCAGAATAGGTCTTATTGAGATTCTATTCTGAATGTAGCACGCTGTGTTTATTGCCTCTGCCCAGAAGATCTTAGCAATGTTTGTCTCATTGATCATGGTTCTGGCCATTTCTTGCAATGTTCTGTTCTTTCGTTCTACAACTCCATTTTGTTAGGGAGTTCTAGGACAAGAGAAATCATGCAGAATGCCTCTGTCATTAAAGAATGACTCAAAATCTTTGTTTTCAAATTCTCCACCATGATCACTTCTGACTTTAACGATTCTAAGATCCTTTTCATTCTGAACTTGGTTACAGAAGGTAACAAACACAGAGTGTGACTCATCCTTGTGTCTTAAGAACTTTACCCATGTCCATCTGCTATAGTCATCTACGATTACTAACCCATACTTCTTGCCACTGACTGAAGTAGTTTTAACTGGTCCAAATAAGTCAATGTGCAGAAGTTCTAATGGCTTAGAGGTAGAAACAACATTTTTAGATTTGAAAGAAGGTTTTGCAAACTTGCCTTTCTGACATGCTTCACACAGAGCATCTGAATTGAACTTCAAATTAGGAAGTCCTCTGACCAGATTGAGTTTGTTAATCTGAGATATTCTTCTCATACTAACATGCCCCAATCTTCTGTGCCAGATCCACTGCTCGTTGTTAACAGACAGAAGACACTTTACATTCTGACTTTTCAGTTCAGAAGGTTTGATTTTGTAAATGTTGTTTTTCCTCTTTCCATTAAACAGGATAGTCCCATCTTTCTGACTAACAGCTTTACATGATTTTTGATTAAAGATTATATCATGACCGTTATCACTTAATTGACTTATGGATAACAGATTATGCATTAATCCATCTACTAGCAGAACATTATTTATAGAGGGAAGATTTCCATTACCTATAGTTCCAGAGCCAATTATCTTTCCCCTCTGATTTCCTCCAAAGCCAACGTGGCCTCCAGGCTTAAGTTCTAGGCTTTGGAACATATGCCTTCTTCCTGTCATGTGTCGCGAGCAGCCAGAGTCCAGGTACCATGACTGGTGTTTCTGATTTGCTGCTAAAGATATCTGCAACATGTATTATTTTATCCTTAGGTATCCAGATTTTCTTGGGTCCTGATTTGTTAGATTTACCAAAACTCTGGTTGAATTTTGGTTTCACAGAATACTTACTGCTAGTGTATTTAATATCATGTGTGTGACCATACACAAAATGTGAGTTCAGAGGAGTGTGTTTAATGGTTAAATCCATGACATTCTTTGGTGTAGGAACCTTACCTTGGTATCCTATTCCCTTCCTGCCGTTTCTGCTAACTCCATAGATCATTGAAGCCATTTTGCTTCTATCTATGCTTTTAGCATGGAACTTCTAGAAACTGTGATCATACTCCTTGATGATCTTATCAGCGATGCTGGGAGTTTCAGAAATTGGTTCCTTCTGAGAGTTTTGTAAAACATTTTCTAATTT
Organism: Vicia faba; assembly: GCA_948472305.1. Lineage (NCBI taxonomy): Eukaryota > Viridiplantae > Streptophyta > Magnoliopsida > Fabales > Fabaceae > Vicia > Vicia faba. Next base: position 1,074,418,669 of record OX451740.1, on the reverse strand, counting down.
TGAAATTTTATTTCTCAGCTCAGAATTTTCCAATTTCAGACTCTCAGTTTTATCAGAGTCAGATTCAAGATTCCTTTTCAGGTTTCTGAATTTAACTCTAATCTGCTGGTACCTTTCCAGAATTTCATTAAGGCTTTCAGCAAGTTCAGCCTTAGTAAAATTAATTGCAAAGTCAGGAAATACCTCTTCAGTATCTGAATCTTAGTCTGATTCAGAAGCTTCACTATCTTCTGAAATGTTGGCCATGAGAGCTATGTTTGCTCTCTCATCATCTAATTCTGAGTCAGCTTCAGACGAGTCAGAGTCATCCCATGTAGCCATGAGACTTTTCTTCTTTTCTCTTCCAAACTTCTTTTTGGGCTTTTCCCTCTGAAGCTTTGGGCAGTCACTCTTGTAGTGTCCTTGCTCATTACACTCATAGCAGATGATGTCCTTGGTGTTTGGATTTCTGCTTCCTGAGGAGCCTTCAGATCTTCTGTATCCAGAGTAAGAATCTGTCCTTCTGTATCTGGAAGAGGACTCATTCTGGTCAGATCTTCTGGGATTCCTGAACTTCCTTTGCCTCTGCTTCCACAGTTGGTTCACTCTTTTGGAGAAGAGAGAAAGTTCGTCTTCTTCTGATGAGGATCTATCAGATGTTTCTTCAACTGCCTGCAAAACTTTAGACTCATATTTTTTGTTAGATTTTAATGCTAAAGGCTTACCTTACTTCCGAGGTTCATCAGCTTCTAGCTCTATCTCATGACTTCTAAGGGAGCTGATAAGTTCCTCCAGAGAAATTTTGTTGAGATCTTTTGCTAGCTTCAGAGCTATAACCATTGGCCTCCACTGCTTTGGTAAGCTTCTGATGATCTTCTTGACGTGATCAGCAGTAGAGTATCCTTTGTCCAGAACCTTGAGACCAGCTACCAGAATTTGGAATCTTGAGAACATTGTTTCAATGGATTCACTTTCTTCCATTTTGAATGCCTCATACTTCTGAATGAGCGCAAGAGCTTTAGTTTCTTTGACCTGAACGTTGCCCTCATGCATCATTTTGAGTGAGTCAAACATGTTCTTTGCTGTGTCTCTGTTATAGATCTTTTCATATTCAGCATAAGAGATAGCGCTGAGGAGGATGGTTCTGGCCTTGTGGTGATTTTTGAAGTCACGCTTTTGTTGGTCAGACATTTCTTTCCTATCAATCTTCTGACCGCTTGCATTCACAGGGTGCGTGTATCCATCTGTCACCATGTCCCACAGATCAACATCATGTGCCAGAAAGAAGCTTTCAATTCTGTCTTTCCAGTAATCAAAATTTTCTCCATCAAAGACTGGAGGTTTGCCGCTGAATCTGTCCCTGTCTTCATTGTTGTCATTGCTGGTGTGTTGATAAATTCCTGCCATTGTGTTTTTCTGACGCTGGATCTTGTACTGACACGATTAAGTGTTTTAGCTCAGAACCAGGCGCTCTGATGCCAATTGAAGAAGTGAAAAACACAAGAAGGGGGGTTGAATTGTAAAAACTGGAAGACAATTGCAATGAACACTGTGATCGGTGGATCTGGAACTGACTGTTTAACGCTGGTTCGCGAAATGTCGCGGAAGCAAGAGTCGCCACCGTCTTTTATTTTCTCCAAATGGAAAGGACAAAAGCACAGAAAAATTCCTTATAGAGATTGCTCTCGGTTCGGGAGGTAGATTTATAGAAAGGGAAGGTGTTAGCACCCTTTCTATCCATGGTTATCCATGGGCTCTTAGATACTTGCTCATTTGTGTTTTCAAAATTGTTTGTTTGCTTTTCAACTGTGGGTTTAAAAAGTTTCTTTGAAAATTTCAGTTCGACTCTTGTATCAGTCCTCAAGAGTGTTTGAAAAGTTGCTTTTGAAAGCTTTTTGAAAGGTGTCGGTGTGAAAAGAGTTTTTTATGATTCGTTTTGAAATTAGAGCAAGTATCTACGAGTTGTCTACCTACCCTAAGGAATTCGTCTGTGTAAATGTCCTTAAAGTAGTGCCATCCCACCATTGAGAGGTAGGTAGCACCACCGTTGGAGGTGTTCGGGTCAATTCGAGGGTTCGGGACATGGTGATCACCGGAGCAATAGGAAGACACCTTAGAAGCTACCCTCATGCCATGTTCATGGACATGAGGACTTACTAAAACATCCTCTACTCGACGACCACCTTTCGAGGGGCAAGGCAACAATGAGGCGTACCCTAGGGGTGGTGTGTGATTTGTGTGTCATGTTCATTTATGTTTATCTTGTTCATACATTGGTGATCTATGCATTGCTTTTATTTTGGCATTCATTCTTTCATGCAAATTATTAACAGTTAAAAGATGCGGAATTAAAAGTCCTACGCTATTACAAAGGCGCGGGTCTACATCGCCAAATTAATCCAAGACCCGATTTGAAATAAAATAAAATGCGGAAAGATAAATATCCTAATTAATCTATTACATGGCTTTGGGATAATTACATGAAATTTATAAGAAAAGAAATAAACGTGCGAAACGAAATGATAATCGAAAGCGAGGGCGTTGGACCCTTTTAAGGAAATTAAATCACAATTAATAAATTAATTAAGTTAAATGAGAAAAAGAAAATTATTTTTGAGTTTTTTGTATTTATGGAATTTAATAAGAAAATTAAATGAAATTACAACCCTAATTCTAAACTATTTTTAATTTATAAAAAAAATGTTTTTAGTTTGACCTAATTTACATTAATTATTTACATGGCAAATTTTATTTACAAAATAATAATTAATAATTAAATAGGGTGAAAAAGAAAAAAGGAATAAAAGTATTTAAAAACCTAATTCTACATTTTTTAGTTTATTAAGAAAAATATTAGAATTAAACCTAGAATTAAAAAAAACTAAATTAATTAATAAAGTTTATTTACAAAAACATTTAAATAAAATATATTTATATTTTTTTGTCTTTCTGATTTTTTTGTTATTTTTTATAGAAATTAATTTTGATGAAAAATAAATAAAACAAATAAGTAAAAAAATGAAAAGAAAGAAAATAAAAGGCAAACCAATGGGGGGTGTTGACCCCAATTTGGAGGTATTTTGCCAGCAATTAGGCCCAATTATTGGAGGCCTGGTTGACTTTTGGTGGTCACGTGTGGCTCCATTGACCAAGGCATATGGTGTTCTTTAGATCAAGGCCATTGGATTGATGTTCCGAGACATGTGGCACGCTTGGATAGTGGACGTATGGTGAACCCCTGGAATGCACGCTGCATAGGAACATGGAAAACAAAATAATATGAGAAAGTGAGGGGACCTGGGAATCGAACCCAGGTCCCAAGGCTTGCCAGCACTACGTTCCACCAACTGAGCCATTAGCGCGTTTGTAATGTAATATGACAAATAAACAACATAATGCAAAATAAAGATTAGTAGTGTTTTTCGCGCGAAATTCAAACGCGCCTGTGAGCAACGGACACGTCTTCCATCTTCTTCATGCTGCCTGCAAAATGAAAAGAGATAGCGGGGGTTTTAAACCCCCACTAAGTGGTAAACGTGAAAATAGCGAATAGGCCCTGGTTGCTCATAAATTGAGCGCGACATGTGTAATGGATTTGTATGAAGGTCGTGAGTTCAGTGGTCCAGGTCTTGTTGGCCAATTTTTCCCCAAGCGCAAAGCCCTAATTTCACAATTTAGAAAACCTAGCGAGCTCCAATGGCAACTTTGCATATAGGTTATAAAAACTCAATTAAACAATATCAATAGACTCAGAAGGTCCATGTTAGTACAAAACAACAATCAAAATGTATGGAAAATGCCCAGAAATTCAAATACGATTATGCATAAAGTATGAGAAATTTTGACTTTGTTATACCACTTCTTGATGCGTGGGGACTGGAAAATAATGCAGAAAGCTTCCTTGATGCCTTGGCAAGCTATTGGAATCCTTATTTCGCCTTGAATTGTCCTCTAATGCAGTTTTCAGTTTGGACTTTTTCACCAAAAATTGCAAAGTGTGTTCTTAGGTTTGGGCGCAGCTTCCAGGTTCCGAGCATTAGGTTTGCATTCTGACTTATGTATGGGACGAATTAGGGTTGAAACTTGAGTCAAAAAGCCTTGTAATCATGAATCAAATATTTTATTTTTAATGGCATCTTTTCAAATCTTTTTTCATGAAGAACATGCCAAGTTTGGAAGATTTTGCTCTTGTTGATTGGCACACGAAATAATGAGCATGTGATAGACCTATTTTCTGCACAAAAAGATTTAAAACCAATGATTTGATATTTTTCTTATATTTAAAACTAATTAAATGAATAAATAAAAATAAAATTCAATTAATTAATAAAAAATAAGAAAGTAAATCCTTTTGGGCTTAATGGGTCGTGCATATGCTTTGGATAATGATTCTTGGAAGAATTTGTGGCCCATTAGCAATTTTGAGGCATTTGAAGCAAAGTTGACTTTTCAAAATTCCCAAAAATTTCCCAACTTCCACAAGGCATATCTTACTCAATGTTTAAGCTTTGATCATGTTCTTGGACATTTTGGAAAGGTCTTGAAGTCCTCTAACCAATGCCTTTGGTCCCATGTCATTTGGATTTACCAATCTCAAGTTATGGTCTTTGACTTAAAGTCCCTTTTTGTTGACTTTTGAAAATGACCTATAATGTTGAAATTGATAACTTTTTGTGAGAACATTTCTTGGACTTGAAGTGTGAAGAGGAGTTGTAGGAAATGTCTTTCTCTTCAAAATGAGCTTTGGATGGAATTTTTCTGATAAACCATGTGGAAGTTATGCCTTGGTCAAGTTACAATTGACTTTTTTCAACTGTCCAAATATGGAAACTTTTGCATCTTGAGACTTTTTGAGCCATGCCTTGAAAATCATGATCAAGAATTGATCAAATGATGTTTGTGGCTTCAAAATAAGATGTTGACCAAAAATTTGAACTTTTGACTGTCAAATGACCATTTTGCCCCTGCAGTTGACTGTAGGGCAATTAGGGTTTTTGACTGTGCAATTTTGTGCTGTAAGTCTTGAAACTTGACATGTGGATGCTTGACCATGTTTATAGGCATGTGGGACTTGATTGGACCCTTGAAAATTTCAATTTCGTTGCCAGAACCAAAACCCTAGTTTTTGACTGTTAGGAGGCCCTTGAACTGTGCAACCCTTGGGGAGATTTTGAAGCATGCTCTTAGCAAATCTTGAAGAATATGGGAGGGCAAATTTTGGGGTACAACTGTTGCCCCTGTTCAATCTTCTTAGACCTGAGGATGCAGATTGGCTGACGTGCCTTTCGTAATCCGAAGGTGGAAGATGATTGAACACTAGAGTGCCCAGAAATTTGCGCTCACATAGTAGTGTGATGGTGGGAATGGGCTTATAGATGCCATTTGGAGGTTGATGGATAGGATGATGGGCTTATAGATGCCATGCTAAGGGATGATGGATATATGGATGGGCTTATAGATACCATCTAGGTGTTGATCGCATGAGAGATTCCTTAGCGAGAACTTGCGTACCTGAAAAAAGAAAATGATTACCTGGCCTGTTACAGGAGCTGGTCTTCAAACTCTTTGTATAGATGCACCCTGACTGGTTACAGGAATTGAATCTGGAGCTTCAAAAAGGTGATGAATGAACCAGGGATGGTTACTATCTCAACGGGACGGTGAGAGAACCTTGGACGATTACTACCTCAACAGGAACGCTGAGAGAATCTTGGGGCGATTACTACCTCAACAGTAACGCTGAGAGAATCTTGGGCGACTTCAACCTCAATAGTAACGCTGAGAGAATCTTGGGCGACTTCAACCTCAACAGTAACGCTGAGAGAATCTTGGGCGACTTCAACCTCAACAGTAACACTGAGAGAATCTTGGGTGACTTCAACCTCAACAGTAACGCTGAGAGAATCTTGGACGACTTCAACCTCAACAGTAACGCTGAGAGAATCTTGGATGTCTTCTACTGAGTCTTCATCAGGAAAATCTTTAGGGATTGATTTAACTGGACTAGAGAAGGCCTTTGATTGGATAAGAATCAAGAAAAATCTTAGGGTCGACTTAACTGAAGCAGGCAAGGTCTTGGAATCTTCAACTGGATAAGAAACATGGAGATCTTAGGGTCGATCTGACTGAACCAGAGAAGGCCTTTGACTGGATAAGAAACAGGAAAATCTTAGGGTCGATTTAACTGAACCAGGCAAGGTCTTGGAATCTTCAACTGGATAAGAAACAGGGAGATCTTAGGGTCGATCTGACTGAACCAGAGAAGGCCTTTGACTGGATAAGAAACAGGAAAATCTTAGGGTCGATTTAACTGAACCAGGCAAGGTCTTAGAATCTTCAACTGGATAAGAAACAGGGAGATCTTAGGGTCGATCTGACTGAACCAGAGAAGGCCTTTGACTGGATAAGAAACAGGAAAATCTTAGGGTCGATTTAACTGAACCGGACAAGGTCTTGGAATCTTCAACTGGGTAAGAATCAGGGAGATCTTAGGGTCGATCTAACTGAACCAGAGAAGGCCTTTGACTGGATAAGAATCAGGAAAATCTTAGGGTCGATTTAACTGAATCGGACAAGGTCGTGGAATCTTCAACTGGGTAAGAATCAGGGAGATCTTAGGGTCGATCTGACTGAACCAGAGAAGGCCTTTGACTTGATAAGAATCAGGAAAATCTTAGGGTCGATTTAACTGAACCGGACAAGGTATTGGAATCTTCAACTGGGTAAGAATCAGGGAGATCTTAGGGTCGATCTGACTGAACCAGAGAAGGCCTTTGACTGGATAAGAATCAGGAAAATCTTAGGGTCGATTTAACTGAACCGGACAAGGTCTTGAAATGTAGCTGAGAACTCAACTGGATCTTTCCTGAAAGGTAAAGGTCAGTCATATGCAAGGCATGATATGAATCAAGCGATGATGTTCTCAACATAAATGAGATTTGTAAGATATGATGCATGCTATAATGTATGGAAATGTGATGTTTATGAACGTATGTTTTTGTCTTAGGAAAATAAATCCTTGACGGGTGCCGGGAAGTCACATCCTGGGCTGATGTTGGAGAATAATGCTTTGTTGTCTCCGCTGGGGATGATAGTTGCAAGGATACCGGTAGGAGAAGATGGCTCCGTTGGGGAATAAACTTGGCGAATGGATTACTCTGCGGGAAGAAAATTACTCTAGCGATCTTGCTGGGAAACAGTACTCTGTGGGGGAGAGAGGTATTTGCTGGGATGTTTGATGGTAACTTCGCTGGGGATACCGTTGTTATGTTGGAAGTGTTGATAGACTTCACTGGGGATAAGAAGACTTCGCCGAGGACGATCTTTCCGTGGCTTTTGGCTGAGGATAACCCAGTTATATCCTGGTAGGGAAATAACCTGTGAATAAAGCCGGGGGACGCGTTCGTGCTCTACGGGGATAAGCTTCCAGAATCTACTGGGGATAAGCTTAATGCTTGGGGAGATGGATCCCAACTTTCCTGGGGAAACTGGATTGGAATCTCCTGGGGAAAATTTGAACTATATTGGGGAAAGTGACTCCATTGAATGTTTGATATGCCGCCGGGGAACAATCTTTAGGCCAAGACTGCCGGGGATGCTTGTTAGGAATGTCTGTATGATGTGCTGGGGAATGTTGAGATCTGCTGGAGGATACCCAACTTCCTTAAGGCCGACATGATAACTCTGCTTGGGGAGAGTGTATGGACTTGCTGAGTCACTCTCTGGGGAGTTAAGATGTATTGGTTATGTTCTTCGGCCGAACTTACCTTGGTACCTTGGTGGGTAGAACAATTAGATCGCTTAGACCACTCATTATTTCCCCTGTTTCTATGGGAGAAGGCACCTGTGGGGTGCTGATAGTTGTTGATGGACAGACCTTCTTCTGGTAGGCAGGTGACAGGATGAAAGGACATAGTCGTGTGCTTTAATCCCTAACTTTTGCCCGGACCGCCCTTTCGGGTTTTCAGTCCACCGGGATACCCATTTTTGCCTAAGCCGCCTTTTCAGGTTTTCGACTTGCCGGGTGTACAGATTTTTTTTTATTTCATCCCTTATTTTGCCCGAACCCTTTTGGTTCGCCGGGAAGCCCTTATTTTTGCCTAGGTACGTCAACCTAGCGGGTCTTTGATCATGCGTATTTTTTTTTTGACTATGTCCGTGCTTTCAGAATGTAGGGCGTTGCCCCTGTTGCTTGTGTTGCCATATTACCAGAAGATGTCTGATCGTGCAAGATTCGTTGCTGGGATGCCCCAAGTGACTCAGGAGGAGATTTGCCCCAGGCTATTTGGCCTTTTGAGAGATTCTCCGAATCTTAACTTAATTTCCCCGGATGATGGACAATGATCAGGCCATGCCCCTTGATTGGAAGTGCTTTTGTTCCCTAGGTATTCATCGTGCGAATTTCCTTGTTGTTCAAACAAAAGTCATATGCAAACAAAGTTATGTTAAAAATGCAAAGCTTATGTCTGTCTTGAAGATTTTGAAAATGCATTCTTTTTCATAAAACAAGTGAATGTTTGTAAAACGTGATGTCAACTCCGTATTTACCGTAAGCCTTAAGGAGTCAGGATACCTTTCGTAACAGTATGCTTTCGAACTAACCCATGCTTCAGCTAGGACTTTTAAGGGTTATAACGTGGCCTGGTTCACGGTTTAAGAAACAAAGGATAAAGGCTTAAATTATTTGTACCCACCCGCTCTTCGTGATGTTCTTCAATCCTAAACTCAGCTGATCGTGCGTTAGACCTTATTTGAGTTTTTGTCCTGATATTCCCGTGATGGTTCGGATGTTGATAACTTATTTTGAATAGGCAGTCATTCCTTTTTGTTATTGAGGGTTCGTATGACCTCTTTCTTTTTGATTTTGCTATCCCTAAATTTTGCCTGAACTGTTTCTTTCGTGATTACAGTCAGCGGGATGCCCCAGTTTTGTAAGTCTCCTTCCTAGGTTTTGACTTAATGGGTTCTTATTTTGAAAGATAATGACTGCCTTTCTTTATTGATTATTCGGAACCATCACTGTCTTTCTTTGTTTTGTAAGGACCTCTTTGGTGCCATTCGTTATGCACTTGGATCAGCTGAGATAACTACCCTGCCCCAGGTTATGATTAAGGGTTTTAATTTTCGAAAAGAAAAACTCCTACTTCTTTGGCTCAAAGGGGTTGACGAGGGATTATCTTCCTTATAACTCCGGTGTTTTAGGAATTGAAACAATGCCTGTACCTCATCAGCGGGGTCTGTTCAAAAGCATACTGTAGATTGTGGTATCGTTTTCGTCATCCTCCCTCAAGAGGCTTAGAATTATTAACCGAGCATTGATCATCAGAAAAAATATGAAAATAATTTGCATATAGTGAATACGAATATATTGCTTCAAAACAGACATATGCGATGCATTAATGAAATAACAACGTTTAACATGAGTAAATGTTTGAACAAAAGAAAATTACAACTTGAAAAATTCTAATGAACAAAAGTCTTCTAATCTCAGGACTTGTTACTTCGACTGGTGCATCTTGTAGATGGCAGGAGCATTCAGCCTGGCCCATCTGGGTGAAATCCACAGCTCTTTCATTAATCAGATCTTGGATCTTATTCTTCAGAGCCCAGCAGTCGTCGGTGTCATGTCCTGGACTGTCAGAGTGGTACGCACATCTTTCCTCAGGATTGTACTTTAGAGAGGTTGTGTTGAGATTCTTAGGAGGGTCCCTTAACGTCACCAGATTCAATCTCAACAATTGCTGTAAAGCTTAAGACGGTGGCACATTGAGCTTGGTGAACTGCCTTTTAGGCTTGTCTGGCTTGCTCTGATCAGCCCGTTGTTCTTGGCGAGGTCGTTGTTGGACCTGTGAAGTGGTAGCAGCTTGGAGAGGTCTATTCATTGAACCAGACCTTTGACTTCTTGGGAGCTGATCAGTGACTTGGTTCCTGACTTGGACTGGTTGCTTCTCTTGGTGAAGCTGGTTGACCATAGTTCTCAACTCTTCTTGCTCCTGAGCCAAACCTTGGATGAGAGCCCTCTGCCCCAGCATCTGGGTCTACCTCAGCTTGTAGACGTTTCAGCCGTTCGTCCTTGTCATCTTCGGAACTTTTCTTGGCCAAATTCCCCATGAGGAGTGTCCTTAACTCCTCTTGTCCCTTAGATAGGCTTAAGAAGATCTCCCTGAACTGAGCCTCTTGAGCATGAAGACCCTGGTTATCTTGTTGGGAAGCCATTGCTGAAATAAACAGCGAAGATGGTAAGTGACATGTAGTAAGGGTACCTGTAATGCAATGATATGTGTGACATGCATGCAATGTTTTCAAGGATCTCGCGGGATAAACAAGAAAGATTGTTAGAGTTTGAATTTGGTAGCTCGATTGAAGGAACGACATGTTGTTGAGAGTCCTTCTTCAAGGGTCAAAGGCTCACCATATCCAGTGGGTCATAGCCCCTGACAACCTTGGCTTAGAGGAAAATAAATCCCCTTTGCCCCTTGTAGACAGTTTGGTTCATCGTGACCTGCACCACAGACCCTTGAGATCCTTGAAACGGATTAGTCTTTATGCGGGATGTATGCAATGGTATGATGTTATGCTATGCATGGGGTAATGTAGGTAAACCCTGTTATGAGTCCCAATTAAGGACTGTAAACAAAACCTGCAAGAAACTTAGTAAACCCTGTTATGAGTCCCAATTAAGGACTATAAACAAAACCTATAAGAAACTTAGTAAACCCTGTTATGAGTCCCAATTAAGGACTATAAACAAAACCTGCAAGAAACTCAAGTGTCAGATAACAAGCATGCAAGTAGTCAAGTTGGAAGGCACACAAGTCACACAAGAGAAACCCTTAGAGTTCAGGCCAGCATGGGGTCTGGGTATTAGCCTCTTGAAGTTGGTGGGCTCAACCTGTCCTATCAGAAGTAACCGGGTTCTAAGGGTCCCAATATCACTGGGTTGCTTTCATTGTTCATCGTTTCGATTTAGCCACTGAACTGGCGACCGAAATATTCCAGGAAAGCAACCCTCAATTGAGTGTAGTATCGAGTATCAACCAACCTCGGACTGCACCAAAGTCAGTTATCTCACTACCCTAAAGAGGCCAAGATGGTTCAATTAAGGTTCCTAAGGTCAGTTGATGCTTCATGACACCACATGGAGGCCCCGTACTCTCCTTGACTGAACTCAAGGGTTACCGGTACACACCAAAGTGCCACATCAACGTAGCAGACTGTTTCAACCATGTCGGTATACCCCGCACAGTTCCCTCACAGCCTTGTTGCTACTTTCTAAGAAGGTATCCCCAGATCCGGGTTAGGATCTATAGAACTCCCAAGACAGTCCCACAATTTAAAGCAAACAAGTCAAAGCAATTGAAAACACAATGATCTTAGTCCTAAGGTACACCTCACTTTAAAAGTGTCCCCAGCAGAGTCGCCAGTTCTGTGATCGGTGGATCTGGAACTGACTGTTTAACGCTGGTTCGCGAAATGTCGCGGAAGCAAGAGTCGCCACCGTCTTTTATTTTCTCCAAATGGAAAGGACAAAAGCACAGAAAAATTCCTTATAGAGATTGCTCTCGGTTCGGGAGGTAGATTTATAGAAAGGGAAGGTGTTAGCACCCTTTCTATCCATGGTTATCCATGGGCTCTTAGATACTTGCTCATTTGTGTTTTCAAAATTGTTTGTTTGCTTTTCAACTGTGGGTTTAAAAAGTTTCTTTGAAAATTTCAGTTCGACTCTTGTATCAGTCCTCAAGAGTGTTTGAAAAGTTGCTTTTGAAAGCTTTTTGAAAGGTGTCGGTGTGAAAAGAGTTTTTTATGATTCGTTTTGAAATTAGAGCAAGTATCTACGAGTTGTCTACCTACCCTAAGGAATTCGTCTGTGTAAATGTCCTTAAAGTAGTGCCATCCCACCATTGAGAGGTAGGTAGCACCACCGTTGGAGGTGTTCGGGTCAATTCGAGGGTTCGGGACATGGTGATCACCGGAGCAATAGGAAGACACCTTAGAAGCTACCCTCATGCCATGTTCATGGACATGAGGACTTACTAAAACATCCTCTACTCGACGACCACCTTTCGAGGGGCAAGGCAACAATGAGGCGTATCCTAGGGGTGGTGTGTGATTTGTGTGTCATGTTCATTTATGTTTATCTTGTTCATACATTGGTGATCTATGCATTGCTTTTATTTTGGCATTCATTCTTTCATGCAAATTATTAACAGTTAAAAGATGCGGAATTAAAAGTCCTACGCTATTACAAAGGCGCGGGTCTACATCGCCAAATTAATCCAAGACCCGATTTGAAATAAAATAAAATGCGGAAAGATAAATATCCTAATTAATCTATTACATGGCTTTGGGATAATTACATGAAATTTATAAGAAAAGAAATAAACGTGCGAAACGAAATGATAATCGAAAGCGAGGGCGTTGGACCCTTTTAAGGAAATTAAATCACAATTAATAAATTAATTAAGTTAAATGAGAAAAAGAAAATTATTTTTGAGTTTTTTGTATTTATGGAATTTAATAAGAAAATTAAATGAAATTACAACCCTAATTCTAAACTATTTTTAATTTATAAAAAAATGTTTTTAGTTTGACCTAATTTACATTAATTATTTACATGGCAAATTTTATTTACAAAATAATAATTAATAATTAAATAGGGTGAAAAAGAAAAAAGGAATAAAAGTATTTAAAAACCTAATTCTACATTTTTTAGTTTATTAAGAAAAATATTAGAATTAAACCTAGAATTAAAAAAAACTAAATTAATTAATAAAGTTTATTTACAAAATCATTTAAATAAAATATATTTATATTTTTTTGTCTTTCTGATTTTTTTGTTATTTTTTATAGAAATTAATTTTGATGAAAAATAAATAAAACAAATAAGTAAAAAAATGAAAAGAAAGAAAATAAAAGGCAAACCAATGGGGGGTGTTGACCCCAATTTGGAGGTATTTTGCCAGCAATTAGGCCCAATTATTGGAGGCCTGGTTGACTTTTGGTGGTCACGTGTGGCTCCATTGACCAAGGCATATGGTGTTCTTCAGATCAAGGCCATTGGATTGATGTTCCGAGACATGTGGCACGCTTGGATAGTGGACGTATGGTGAACCCCTGGAATGCACGCTGCATAGGAACATGGAAAACAAAATAATATGAGAAAGTGAGGGGACCTGGGAATCGAACCCAGGTCCCAAGGCTTGCCAGCACTACGTTCCACCAACTGAGCCATTAGCGCGTTTGTAATGTAATATGACAAATAAACAACATAATGCAAAATAAAGATTAGTAGTGTTTTTCGCGCGAAATTCAAACGCGCCTGTGAGCAACGGACACGTCTTCCATCTTCTTCATGCTGCCTGCAAAATGAAAAGAGATAGCGGGGGTTTTAAACCCCCACTAAGTGGTAAACGTGAAAATAGCGAATAGGCCCTGGTTGCTCATAAATTGAGCGCGACATGTGTAATGGATTTGTATGAAGGTCGTGAGTTCAGTGGTCCAGGTCTTGTTGGCCAATTTTTCCCCAAGCGCAAAGCCCTAATTTTACAATTTAGAAAACCTAGCGAGCTCCAATGGCAACTTTGCATATAGGCTATAAAAACTCAATTAAACAATATCAATAGACTCAGAAGGTCCATGTTAGTACAAAACAACAATCAAAATGTATGGAAAATGCCCAGAAATTCAAATACGATTATGCATAAAGTATGAGAAATTTTGACTTTGTTATACAACTTCTTGATGCGTGGGGACTGGAAAATAATGCAGAAAGCTTCCTTGATGCCTTGGCAAGCTATTGGAATCCTTATTTCGCCTTGAATTGTCCTCTAATGCAGTTTTCAGTTTGGACTTTTTCACCAAAAATTGCAAAGTGTGTTCTTAGGTTTGGGCGCAGCTTCCAGGTTCCGAGCATTAGGTTTGCATTCTGACTTATGTATGGGACAAATTAGGGTTGAAACTTGAGTCAAAAAGCCTTGTAATCATGAATCAAATATTTTATTTTTAATGGCATCTTTTCAAATCTTTTTTCATGAAGAACATGCCAAGTTTGGAAGATTTTGCTCTTGTTGATTGGAACACGAAATAATGAGCATGTGATAGACCTATTTTCTGCACAAAAAGATTTAAAACCAATGATTTGATATTTTTCTTATATTTAAAACTAATTAAATGAATAAATAAAAATAAAAATTCAATTAATTGATAAAAAAATAAGAAAGTAAATCCTTTTGGGCTTAATGGGTCGTGCATATGCTTTGGATAATGATTCTTGGAATAATTTGTGGCCCATTAGCAATTTTGAGGCATTTGAAGCAAAGTTGACTTTTCAAAATTCCCAAAACTTTCCCAACTTCCACAAGGCATATCTTGCTCAATTTTTAAGCTTTGATCATGTTCTTGGACATTTTGGAAAGGTCTTGAAGTCCTCTAACCAATGCCTTTGGTCCCATGTCATTTGGATTTACCAATCTCAAGTTATGGTCTTTGACTTAAAGTCCCTTTTTGTTGACTTTTGAAAATGACCTATAATGTTGAAATTGATAACTTTTTGTGAGAGCATTTCTTGGACTTGAAGTGTGAAGAGGAGTTGTAGGAAATGTCTTTCTATTCAAAATGAGCTTTGGATGGAATTTTTATGATAAACCATGTGGATGTTATGCCTTGGTCAAGTTACAGTTGACTTTTTTCAACTGTCCAAATATGGAAACTTTTGCATCTTGAGACTTTTTGAGCCATGCCTTGAAAATCATGATCAATAATTGATCAAATGATGTTTGTGGCTTCAAAATAAGATGTTGACCAAAAATTTGAACTTTTGACTGTCAAATGACCATTTTGCCCCTGTAGTTGACTGTAGGGCAATTAGGGTTTTTGACTGTGCAATTTTGTGCTGTAAGTCTTGAAACTTGACATGTGGATGCTTGACCATGTTTATAGGCATGTGGGACTTGATTGGACCCTTGAAAATTTCAATTTCTTTGCCAGAACCAAAACCCTAGTTTTTGACTGTTAGGAGGCCCTTAAACTGTGCAACCCTTGGGGAGATTTTGAAGCATGCTCTTAGCAAATCTTGAAGAATATGGGAGGGCAAATTTTGAGGTACAACAAACACGATATTTTTATCCTGATTCGTTTGATCTCAAACTACTCCAGTCCACCCGTCAAGGTGATTTCGCCTCTCTCCAACGAGGTCTTAATCCACTATATTCAACTGAATATTACAATCTGCTTTAACAACTGCTAAAGCCTTCTTGATGCAAACCACAAACCGGTTTCTCAAGGAATTACTTTCTTACAAAGAATTGAAATCTAGGTGTGTGAATGTTTTCTACAAAACTGTTTATCACAACTGTGATACTACACAAATTAAGCTTAAGAGAACTAGATTGCTAAAATAATTGAGTAAGGAATTATGGAGCTTTTAGCAAACTGAGAGTGAGGAAGATGATAAATAGCTTTTTGGCGTGTAGAGTGTTGTAGAGCATTAGCCAATTCAATCTTCATTGACTTGTTTATATAACATTGGAATTAGTGTACGTTGGAGCAATAATTCTGTTTCAATGCCAATAACAATCTTTCCTTATTAAGCAGATCTTGTCTGGAATGATGCCGTTGGTAATAACTCATCTTGAATGCACAGTACCGTTGCCACTTAAGCGTGTTCTGGCTTTGGCTCATTCTGACGCTGCTTAGGTGCTGATGAACTGTTGTTGTCTTTATCAGAGTTCAGAGTGTTGAGCGCAGATCTGTTCATCAAGCTTCAGCATAAGCGTAAGTTGATCTTCTGATTCTGGTATCTGATATAACATCTTCTGATGCTGATGTTGATATCCAATATTCTGATGCTGATTATGATGTACTCTTGCTGATACCCATCAGAGTTTCTGTAAAACAGAAAGTAATTTTTAGGTAGCAAATAGTTCTTTACATGAATCACATTATTAATATATCATTTCATTTTGTTATCATCAAAACTTAAACTTAGGGTAGTAGATTCAAACTTTGTTCTAACAGCCATTTGGAGATTGTTGGTAGGGGGATGGCTTACAGATGCCATCTGCAGGAATGTCGATCGCATAAGAGATTCCTTAGCGAGAACTTGCATACCTGTGGTTGTAAAAGATTCCACTGGGGAAGTCTAACCTTTGTTGAGATTTAGGAATCTGGCCTGTATTTCAACTGAGAGAATGCCTCGGCTGAGTCTTAGGAACCTGTCCATAATCTAATTAGGGGGAAACATCTTCATCACGATCTAGGAACTGTCTCGTGCTCAATGGAGTATACCGTTGAGGTTATAGAACTTGTCCACACTATGACGGAGGAAAACATCAAGATCTAGGAACTGACTCGTGCTCAACGGAGTATACCGTTGAGGTTATAGTACTCGTCCACACTATGACGTAGGGAAACATCTTCATCAAGATCTAGGAACTATCTCGTGCTCAATGGAGTATACTGTTGAGGTTATAGAACTTGTCCACACTATGACGAAGGAAAACATCAAGATCTAGGAAATGACTCGTGCTCAATGGAGTATACCGTTGAGGTTATAGTACTCGTCCACACTATGACGTAGGGAAACATCTTCATCAAGATCTAGGAACTATCTCGTGCTCAATGGAGTATACTGTTGAGGTTATAGAACTCGTCCACACTATGATGGAGGAAAACATCAAGATCTAGGAACTGACTCATGCTCAATGGAGTATACCGTTGAGGTTATAGTACTCGTCCACACTATGACGTAGGGAAACATCTTCATCCAGATCTAGGAACCGTCTCGTGCTCAACGCAGTATACCGCTGAGGTTATAGAACTTGTCCACACTATGACGGAGGAAAATATCAAGATTTAGGAACTGACTCGTGCTCAATGGAGGATACCGTTGAGGTTATAGTACTCGTCCACACTATGACATAGGGAAACATCTTCATCAAGATCTAGGAACTGTCTCGTGCTCAATGAAGTATACCGTTGAGGTTATAGAACTTGTCCATACTATGACGGAGGAAAACATCAAGATCTAGGAACTGACTCGTGCTCAATGGAGTATACCGTTGAGGTTATAGAACTCGTCCACACTATGACGGAGGAAAACATCAAGATCTAGGAACTGACTCGTGCTCAATGGAGTATACCGTTGAGGTTATAGTACTCGTCCATACTATGACGTAGGGAAACATCTTCATCAAGATCTAGGAACTGTCTCGTGCTCAATGGAGTATACCGTTGAGGTTATAGAACTTGTCCACACTATGACAGAGGAAAACATCAAGATCTAGGAACTGACTCGTGCTCAATGGAGTATACCGTTGAGGTTATAGTACTCATCCACACTATGACGTAGGGAAACTGTCGAGATTGAGGACCTTATCTGAAGTTCAACCGAGGATAATTCAATTGAGATTTAAGAACTGGTCAGGTCTTCGACTAAGCTGAGAACTTTAACTGTATCTTTCCTGAAAGGTAAAGGTCAGTCATATGCAATGCATGATATGGATCAGGCAATGATGTTCTCAAAATAAATGAGATTGTATTCGTATGATGCGTATATGCATGTATCATGATGTATGGGGATATAATGTTTTAGCTGGGGAAAATAAGTCCTGGAGCTGCTGGAGAATAGAGTTGAATTCTTCGTTTTCGCTGGGGATGATGAATGAAGATGATAAACCCGTAGGAGAGAAAAACTCCGTTGGGGGAATAAACTGATGAAGATATTACTCCGAGGGGAATTACTCTGTGGGGAAGAGACGTTCTGCTGAAGATTTTACCGATAACTCCGGTGGGATTCTGTTGATAAACTTTGTTGGGGATTTTAATGATGAACTCCGCTGGGGATAGAAAGAACTTCGCTGGGGATGATCCTTCAGTTGCAATTTGCTGAGGATAACCCAGTTAGACTCTTATGAGGATAACCTTATGAATTCGGTTGGGGAGATTTATTTGCGCTCTGTAGGGGATAAGCTTCCAGAGTCTACTAGGTGAGATGATTCACCTCTGGCGGGAAAGCCTTTTTTAGACTGCGCTGGGGAAATGACTCCACTGAGGTATTTTGTATTCCACCGGGGAATATTCTTATACTTCGTTGAGGAATGTTAAGACTACTGAGGATACTCTTATATCTTGCTGGGGAATATCTTTATACTCTGCTGAGGAATATTAAGACCTTCTGGGGATACCAAACCTTCTTGGGTCTGATGGTAGATTAACTCTTCTTGGGGAGAGTGTTGCTGATTTGTACATAGCTGCAAGTCTCAGTAGGGAGAGCTACCATTACTGTTTTACTCTGCGGGGAGTTATGGTATCTTGGTCATATTCTTCAACTGGACCTATCTTGGTACCTTGGTGGATAAAGTAACTACACAGTTTTGACATTTCTTATGCCCCTGTTTATGATATTACCCGTAATTCGTCCTTTGTTTCATATGTAAATATTTATGAGCAGCAATTAATGTCAAATGCATATATCAAAAATGAACATTGGACGTTCTTTGCAAAACAAAACAGATAAAGGAAAACAATTTGAATTTTGTCTGAAAATGAATTTGTATTGATTTTGAAGTTTGCCTGAAAGTAGGTGTTTTTGTACAAGAGGCTGACGTCCTAGTAAGAGGACGCCGCAGAGCAAATAGAATTTATACAATTTGTGAAAAGAAAACAAAACAGCTATGTGAATAGTCCCACTGGGTTCTAACTCTGCTATTGCCTTTATATCTTCAAGCGTCTCATCACTTTGCTGCTTAGTTGAAGATGAATCTGATTGATTGGTGCCGTTCGAGCCTGATAGTTGATACCGAAGTCTGGATGTGAGGTGATACAATGAGACATAGTGTTACGCTTTAATCCCTAACTTTTTCCTGGACTGCCCTTTTGGGTTTTCAGTCCGACGGGATACCCATTTTTGCTCAAGCCGCCTTTTCAGGTTTTCGACTTGCCGGGTATACAGATTTTTTTCATTTTTCATCACTTATTTTTGCCCGAACCCTTTTGGTTCGCCGGGAAGCCCTTATTTTTGCCTAGGCCAGTCAACCTAGCAGGTCTTTGATTATGCGTAGTATCTTTTCACTATGTCCGCATTGACGGGGTGAGGAAGGTCGTCACCATCCATGTTGGTTAGAATCATAGCTCCTCCTGAGAAGATGTTCTTAACCACAAATGACCCTTCGTACGTAGGGGTCCATTTGCCCCTGAGATCACCTTGAAGTAAAATAATGTGCTTAATTACCAGGTCCCCAACTTGATACTCTTGTCGTCTGACTTTCTTGTTGAATGCCTTGATCATCCGTTTTTCGTACGTCTGACCATGACAGACAGCAGTAAGTCTTTTTTCGTCGATTAGATTCAATTGATCAAGTCGGGTTTGAATCCAGTCATCTTCACTCAAACCTGCATCCTTCATGATCCAGAGAGAGGGTATCTGAACTTCAATCGGCAAGACTGCCTCCATGCCATATACCAAGGAATAGGGTGTTACCCCTGTTGACGTCTGTGCTGAGGTACGGTACCCGTGAAGAGCAAATGGTAACATCTCGTGCCAGTCTTTGTATGTCACTGTCATCTTCTGCACAATCTTCTTAATGTTCTTATTTGCCGCTTCGACAGCCCCATTCATCTTTGGCCGGTAGGGAGAAGAGTTATGATGCTGTATCTTGATTTGCTCGCAGAGCTCAATGATCATCTTGTTGTTGAGATTGGTACCATTGTCTGTAATGATCCTCTCTGGTACACCGTATCGATAGATCAGGTTATGCCGAATGAACCGTTCCACGACGTTATTGGTTACGGTAGCAAAGGAAGCTGCTTCTACCCACTTCATAAAGTAATCAACCGCTACCAGGATGAAATGATGCCCATTGGATGCCGTAGGTCTGATCTCGCCGATCATATCAATGCCCCACATTGCAAAAGGCCAAGGTGCTGTCAGAACATTCAGAGGAACTGGAGGAATATGCACCTTATTAGCATAGACCTGGGACTTATGACATGTCCGAGAATGTTGATAATAGTTGGCTTCCATTCTGGACCAATAATATCCTGCCCGAAGGATCTTCTTTGCCATGGTGTGTCCACTGTAATGGGTTTCGAAGGTACCTTCATGTAGCTCTGCCATGATCTTTTCTGCTTCATTCTTATCCACACAGCGCAGTAAGGTTGAATCATGGTTACACTTATAAAGAATGCCATTGCTGATGAAGAACTTCACCGCGAATCTCCTCAGAAACTTCTTGTCATTAACAAATTCCCCCTCGGGGTATTCTTGAGCTTCAAGGTACCTCTTCACCTCATGATACCAGGGCTTTTCTGTTACCTCTTCAGTCTCAAGATCACAGCAATGTGCAGGTTCGTCCAATCTTTCGATGATGATCCGGGGAGCCTCGTTGTCCCATTTGACTTTGAATATAGAAGACATCGTAGCCAGCGCGTCCGCCAGCTGATTCTCCTCTCTAGGAAAGTGCTCAAAGGTTATTTCCTCGAAATGGGGAAGCAACGTCAACACATGCTCCTTATAAGGAATAAGATTTGGGTGTTTTGTATCCCACTCGCCTTTGATCTGACTGATCACGAGAGCGGAATCTCCGAAGACACTTAGAAACTTAATCCTTAGGTCAATTGCAGCTCGAAGACCCATAATGCATGCTTCATACTCCGCCATATTGTTAGTGCAGTTGAAACATAGTCGGGCGGTAAATGGAGTATGAGAGCCTTTAGGAGATATGATCACGGCGCCAATGCCATTACCCAAAGCGTTTGAAGCTCCATCAAAGTACATAGACTATCGGGATCCTTCCTCAGGTCCTTCATCCGGTCCAGGTGTCTCACAATCAGTTATCAACATGATATTCTCGTCCGGGAATTCAAAGTTCATAGACTGGTAATCATCCACTGCCTGATGTGCCAAATGGTCTGCCAATACACTTCCCTTGATTGCTTTTTGAGTCGTGTACTGGATGTCATACTCATTCAGGATCATCTTCCATCTTGCTATTCTTCCGGACAAGGCAAACTTTTCGAAGATATACTTGATTGGATCCATTTTTGAAATCAGCAGAGTGGTGTGAGTCAGCATATACTGTCTCAGCCGGCGAGCAGCCCATGCCAAAGCGCAACAAGTTTTCTCAAGCAGTGAGTATCGGGTCTCACAGTCGGTAAACTTTTTGCTAAGGTAATAAATAGCATGCTCTTTTCGGCCAGACTCGTCATGCTACCCCAGCACACACCCCATTGAGTTGTCAAGTACTGTCAAGTATAAGATAAGAGGCCTCCTTTCAACTGGTGGCATCAGAATGGGTGGCTCTTGGAGATACTCTTTGATTATTTCGAAAGCGGCCTGGCATTCATCATTCCAACGTACCACTTGATCTTTCTTCAGTAGTTTAAAGATTGACTCACAAGTAGCAGTTAGGTGCGAGATGAATCGGGCAACATAGTTCAGTCGTCCTAGAAAGCCTCTGACCTCCTTCTATGTCTTGGGAACTGGCATCTCTTGTATGGCTTTCACTTTGGCAGGGTCCACTTGAATACCTTTGTCGCTTACAACAAAACCCAGTAGCTTACCAGACCTCACCCCGAAGATGCACTTGTTCGGGTTCAATCTTAACTTGTACAACTTCAACCTGTCGAACAACTTTTGTAGATGGTCAAGGTGTTCCTCCTCAGTCTGGGACCTCGCAATCATATCGTCGACGTATACTTCAATCTCATGATGGATCATATCATGAAACAAAGCCACCATGGCACGCTGATATGTTGCCCCAGCATTTTTCAATCCAAAAGGCATGACCTTGTAGCAAAAGGTGCCCCACTGAGTAACAAAGGTGGTCTTCTCCATGTCTTCGGGAGCCATCTTAATTTGATTATATCCGAAGAAACCATCCATAAAGGAGAATACCTTGTGCTGAGCAGTGTTGTCAACCAGAACGTCAATATGAGGTAGAGGGAAGTCATCCTTGGGACTGGCCCTGTTCAGATCCCTGTAGTCAACACACATTCGAACCTTACCATCCTTCTTCGGTACCGGAACCACATTGGCAACCCACTGAGGGTAAGAAGTTACTGCTAGAAAACTGGCGTCAAACTGTTTCATAACTTCGGCCTTGATTTTCTCAGACATCTTTGGGCGCATACGGCGAACCTTCTGTTTTACCGGAAGGCAGTCTTCCTTGGTAGGCAGGCGATGAACCACAATGTCAGTATCCAAACCAGACATATCTTCGTAAGACCAGGCAAAGATCTCAACATAGTCACGCATCATCTGAATCAACCGTTGTTTCACACCAAGCTCCAGATTTGCACCGATCTTGACTTCCTTCTTGTCTGTTTCAGTACCCAGATTCACTGTTTCCACCGGATCTTCATGTGGATGAATGACCCTCTCTTCCTGGAGTAGCAGTCTTGCAAGTTCACCAGGCACTTCGCAATCATCTTCACCTTTGTCTTCGGCTAAGTTGATTGGATTTTCGAAGTCATAACCGGAAGTAGCAGAGTCGTTACCAGTGAGATCCAGAGTGGATTGAGACCTGTGTATGTGAGTGTGTGTAAAATAGCTGTTTTGCAATATATAATAAAGAAAAACAAGGAGTGCAAAATTTGAAATGCAAGAAACGTCCAATTCTTTTATTAATGATATATGAAAATGGCACACAAAATCCCTCACAAATGAAGCCACAGTGCCCCGGGTAAGACACCGGGCCATAAAGTTTCAAAACATTGTCTGTTACAAGTTCAAAACAAAGAGTTAATTACTGGGTAACAAAAGTAATAGGGATGAAGTCCTTTGCTGTCCAGTTGCTTGGTCCACCGTTGGTCGTAGGATAGATCCAGCTGTCGAATTCAGACTCCTCCACATCATCTTCTATGGCATTTACTACCGAGTTGCTGATGAACACAGGAGGTCTTCCAATCCTTGCACTTCGAACAACCCTTTGAGCTTCTGCAGTGAAACCCAAACCAAACTTGTTAGTCTTCTGAGTGAAATCAGGAAGTAGGCCCCAATTTTCACACTCACCCTTCTCAATAACAGCCCGAGCATCCTTTAAGGAAGCCATCTTCATAGGAGAATCTTCAACCACAGTCTCAGCTGATGCCAGTGTCTGAGGAACCTCTTCAAAATGCTGAAATGGGGTCTCAATGAACTCCCCATCCATCTCTATGTATCTGAACGAGTTGAGGTGACTGACCATGTACTCTTCCTCCCCTTGAACTGTCACAATATTCCCTCTGACCGGGTACTTCAGCTTCTGGTGGAGCGTTGAGGTTACAGCTCCAGCTTTGTGGATCCATGGACGACCCAGCAAACAAGAATAGGATGGCCAAATGTTCATCACGTAGAATGTAGAATTGAAGACCTGAGAACCAACTTTAATTGGAATATCAACTTCACCATGCACCATCCTTTTAGACCCGTCAAAGGCCCTAACAATGATGTTACTTGGCTTTAGCTCCAACCCTTCGCAATCCAACCGGTCTAGAGCTTTCTTGGGCAAGACGTTCAGTGAGGAACCAGTATCAACCAATACATGTGCAAGAGTAGTGCCCCTGCATTCAATGGAGACATGCAGGGCATCGATGTGGTTCTTCCCTTTAACAGTCAAATCAGCGTCGGAGAAACCCAAACCATTATCAGCAGTTAAATTGGCCACACAATCGGTAAACTGATCAGCTGATGTCTCTTGTGGCACGTGGGCAGTTTTCAGGAAGGTAATCAGAGCTTTGGCATGGGCCTCTGAACACAACAACAGTGACAACATAGAAATCTTGGATGGGGTTTTCCCCATCTGCTCAACTACGTTATAATCACTCTTCTTAATAATCTTCAAAATCTCTTCCATCTCCTGTTTGGAAGCTTCAACAGTGATGGTCTTCGGTGCCTCTGTCTGGGCAGGTACATCAGTGGTGATCCCTTTGTCCCGAGAGTTAGATGACTCGGCGGCAGAGGTAGGACTAAGAACTTGATCA
The DNA here is from genome assembly GCA_948472305.1 of Vicia faba. NCBI lineage: Eukaryota > Viridiplantae > Streptophyta > Magnoliopsida > Fabales > Fabaceae > Vicia > Vicia faba. Next base: position 1,074,394,732 of record OX451740.1, on the reverse strand, counting down.
GGAATGACATTAGGCACACTTGCAGGTGTAATGACAACAGGTCTTCGGGCAGTTGGTGGAGCAATATCAGGTGAGAAAAGTCTACCGCTGCGGGTGACTTTAGCAGGCCCAATAATGTTGCTGACGCTGATATCAGCATCCAACTCTTGCTTAACTCCAAGAACATAAACATCTGCCCCATAGTGCCAAGGGACAACTTTGTCAGAGGTGCAGGGGATGGGCCCCAGAACAATGATGATTATAGGTGCGATCTTCGGAATAGATGTAATTCTAACAGGCTTCCTCGAGGGAGCCTTGGAAGAATTGTCGAAAATGGTAATGATGGCGACTTCTTCAGTAGGAATGGAAGGAACAACAATCTTCTCAAACAAGATCTCCTTATTATCCATCAGGTTTTGGATGCCTGACTTCAGAAATGGGCAACCAGTAGGTAAAACAGAACACATAAGACAACCTTCGCCACAACCCGGAAATAAACCGGCTAGCAACAGGTTCTTCTTGACAGTCATCAGAGGGGTAACAATATCCTCCACGGAAGCTACAAACAAGTCTTCCTCTACAACATTTACTCCATGTTTGGGCATGGGAGCAGTCACAACATTGGGCCTCTCGAGCGCCTCAAACTCAATCTCCTTTGCATCAATTAGGTCTTGCACCCTGTTCCTCAAAACCCAACAATCATCTGTATTATGCCCCGGGCTATCTGAGTGAAAAGCGCAGCGGGCATTAGGGTTGTACTTTGGTGATGTGGTACTCGGATTCTTCGGAGCTTCTTTTAGAGTCACCAAATTGGTCTTCAGCAACTGTGGCAGAATCTGAGACAAAGTCACGCTGAGACGAGTGAATTGTCTTCGAGGTCTCTCGTCATTTTGTTGATTGTGATGCTGAGGAGCACCAACAGGCTTTGAAATAACAATCGCATTGACAGTTTGGCGGTGTTCAAGTCTATTCTGTCTTCTCGAACTGTAGACAGCACTGGACTCTTTCTTAAACGGTTTCTTCTCAGTGCTCGATGAGGCACCCTTCTGTATCTTTCCAGCCTTGTTACCAGCTTCAGTTCTCTCACCAGTCAAAATAAGATCTGTAAACCCAGCTGAAGAGCTTCCAATCATATGATTAAAGAATGGACAAGACAAGGTCCCCAAAAACATGTCAATAAGTTCACGATCAGCCAAAGGTGGTTGCACCCTTCCTACAAGGTCTCTCCACTTTTGCGCGTACTCTTTAAATCCTTCACCCGTTCCTATTGACATACCCTGGAGTTGGGTACACGTAGGAGCGAGGTCGGAGTTGTACTGATACTGCCTATAGAATGCAGTAGCCAAATCTTCCCAGCTACGGATACTGGCTCCGTCCAACTGATAGAACCACTCAAGCTGAGTCCCTGAGAGACTGTCTTGAAAGAAATGGATCCACAAGTTCTTATCAGCAGTGTAAGGCTGGATCTTCCTCACATATGACCGGAGGTGCAGCTTTGGACAGGAAACTCCGTCATACTTGGCAAAGGCAGGTGCCTTGAATTTATGGGGAATCACCACCCCAGATGATAGACCCAGATCTCCGAAGTCCAGACCGGGAACCTTCTGTATTTCCATAGCGCTCAAACGGTCTTCCAGCTGTTTGTACTTATCCTCAGCAGGAGGATACTGTTCTTCATCATAGTCCGTCTCGTTGTCGGGGACCATAGGGCTAGGATCCCTCCTTTCTTGTGGACTATCTTTCCCCCCAGATGAGGTGGTCAGATCTACTTCATTCTGCAGCCCGTTTCTAAACTTGCATCCAGTATTGAACAGGATGGTCCTCTTATTCTTCTTCTTCTTCTTCTTCTTCTTCTCTTTCAGGATCAAGGTCTTCAGGTCCTGCTGACCCTTAGCCAGATTCATGAACAGCTCTTGAAACTGGGCATTCTGGGCCTGAAGGGCCTTGATAGCTTGCTCAGTTGAAGGTTCAGCAAACATGATGATTGCTGAAATAAACAGCGAAGGAGATAAGAGACCTGTAAAAAGGGTACCTGTTTATGTAGTGCATGGGATGAAATGCGTATGATTATGATTTCAAAGACAATCGGGATTTAAATTTGTAAACAAGAAAGGAAACACACTTTATTAGATTTAAACTTCGAAATTTAAATTGTTCAACAAATTGCCCTTAGGCATTACAAGAATGGAAATACTAAAAAGTAAATAAAAACTGTAAAGAAATCATCAAAGGTCCATCAATGCTCCCATGGTCTCTTCTTCTCAGTGCAGACATAATCATTCAGGATCCGCTCGTTCTCCAGTTGCCTAGTCAGCTTCTGGATCTTCTGCTCCTGTTCATTGAACCTCTCTCTGTAGGAATCCTGTTCATCCCTCAACTGCATCCAAGACCTCTTCAATGTCCTAGTATCAGTGGGCATATAAGGGTGGAGAATAGTTGGAAGAACCCCCTCCTCATTAGCAACTTCAAGAGTAACAGGCCTGACAGCTTCATATGGCATACCTAACTTCTGGGCATGGATGCGGACCCATCTTAGATATGGATCCATTGGCAGGGAAGTCTTTGGTCCCAACTCATGTGGATCAGATTGGTGTACTCTGTCCCAAGCCCTTATGAATCTACGACGCAGCTCGTCGCTATCTCCCTGAAAATCAAAGATGATATGAGGCATTAACATCTCATGAGGCCCTTCTCTTCTGGATCTTCCAAACTGACGGAGAGCTAAGCATGGGTTGTAATAAATCCCTCCATGGGTTCCGATCAATGGAACATTAGGATACTCTCCACAGCGATCAATGACAGTCACCTCATCCATTCCTTTGAGAGTCCAGATAATGTCATTATTAGAAAGAGACATCACCCTATAAGCCCAGCCCATTCCTTCTTTGTTCTTCAATACGGACTTAGGGAGGTGAGAAATAAGCCACCTCGATAATAAAGGAGCACAACACATCAAAGTTCCCCGCTTTCGGGCAGTACGAGCATAGAGCTGATGAAGGATATCGCCTAAGAGAGTGGGTACCGGATTCTGAGAGATGAAGATATTTATGGCATTAACATCAACAAAAGTGTCAGGATTTGGAAACAATACCAGACCATAAATCAAGAGAGCCAGAATGTCCTCGTACGCCTTGAAGTTTAAGCTGTCCCAGAAGTAATTAGCTTTGTCAACCAAAAACTTAGCTAGAAAACCCTTAACTCCACTTCTAGTCTCCCAGTTAGCCATTACTTCCTCCTTGGTCAAGTGAAGGGCTGCAATAATTTCTTCCGTCTTAAGAGTCTTTTCCCAACCAGTAAATGGAGTCTGTTCCAAGACAGAGATACCGAGTAGCTTAGAGAACTCTTCTAGAGTAAGAACCAGCTGTAAGTCCTGGAAAGTAAAACAATGGTACAACGGATCATAGAATTGGACCAGAACACTCATCATTTGTTCGTCCAACTTTGAGGTGACCAAACTGAGAAGAGAACCATGCCTTCTGATGAAGGAAGTAGTGTCTGGAATCCTGACAACCAAATTTTTAAGCAGGGTAGGTACTTGGACAAAGTTGATCCGGATAGTATTCCTACGCATGGGCATCATGATGACCTACAAAACAGAGCAAAGATGAAACCCTCTTGTCCTTGAAATAGGTTAGTCCTTATGCAAAATGTATGCAATGTTATGATGTCATGGTAAAGGCACACCACAAGTATCCACAAAAGGCAAACATGGTAAAGGCATACAAGTCACACAAAAGAGCCCTTAGATTTCAGGCTGGCATGGAGCTTAGGTACTACCCTCTTCCAGTTCAGTTGGTTAAGACCTGTCCTAAAAATAGTAACCGGGTTCTAGAGGATCTCAATATCATTGACTACCCTCAATCGGTCATAATTCCAGTTTAGCAACATTTTCTTGCGGCCGGAATCATCGCGAGAGTTTAGTCTCAATGAGTGTAGCATACTACTACTGTTCTATGGCCAAGTTGGTCAATTTAAGGTTCTAAGGTCAGTTGGTGCTTAATGACTCCTTAGAAGACCCATATTCTCCTCGTTCCAACATAAGGGATGTCGGTACAGACCAAGGTGCCACACTAACGTAGCTACTACTTCATCCGTATCGGTCTACGCCGTACAAATCCATCACAGTTTATTGCTACTTACCTAAAGGGTATCCCCAGATCCGGGTTAGGATCTATAGAACTCCGATACAAGCCCACAAAATTAAAGCATACAAAGCATACAATTGAAAACATAGTGATCTAATCCTAAGGTACACCTCACTTATATAAGCATCCCCAGCAGAGTCGCCAGTCCTGTGATCGGTGGGAATAGAACTGACTGTTTTGGAATGCTGATTCACGTTTTGCGTTTGTTTTCGCAAAATGTCACGGTGAGCAAGAGTCACCACCATCTTTTATTTTATCCAACAAGGAAAGGACAAAAGCATAAAAAAATTCCTTTTTGAGATATTTCTCGGGTTCAGGAGGTAGATTATAGAAAGGGAAGGCGTTAGCACCCTTTCTATCCGTGGTTATCCACGGGCTCTTAGGTACTTGCTCATTGTGTTTTCAAAAGTTTGCTTTTCTTTGTGTTTGTGGGTTTGAAAAGAGTTTTTTGTTCGAAAGGAGTGTAAGTGCGAAAAGTTTTTGTTTTGTTTTAGAATGAGCAAGCACTTAAGAACCATCTACCTACTCAAAAAAGGAATTAATCTGTACAAATGTCCTTTAGAAAATGCTATCCCACTATTGAGAAGTAGGTAGCATCGTCGTTGGAGTTTTCGGGTCAATTCGATTAAGGGACATGTGGTCACTAAAGCAATGTTAGGATGCCTTAGCGGTAACCCTAATGTCTTAGATCATTTTATCCGAGGCGACCGTTTCGAGGAAACTTATGATCTTTAGACAAGATGGCGACCTCTAAAACTTCCTATACTCAATGACCACGCTCGAGGCAACCAAGTGAGGTGTACCCTAAGAGTGCGCATGTGCGAGTGTATTGTTTTTCAGTTATATTATCTTTGTACATGTTATGGTGAGCTACTGTTGATTTTAAATTAAAAGTTGATCTTGTCATGCATTGCCTATTATTCAAACATCTAACAGTTAATGGTTGCGGAATTTAAATTGCGGAAAATAAATCTAAACTATTACAAGGCGTCGGGTATTTACATCGCCAAAGACAAACCCTTAAAAATTAAATTGCGAAAAGTAAATAAAAGGGATAAATAAAATCCTAAGTTAAAAACTATTACATTCTCGAAGCAGTTACAATATTGAATTATGGATCAAAAAATAATACGCGCGCGAGAAAATTAAATCGAAGTGTTTTTAGGGTTTTGACCCTTTAAAATAAATAAAGCATATTTTGTTATTTTTTGAATTAAAAATTAGTCTAAATTAATAATGAAAATATTTTTGGGTTTTTATTTTAATTAAGGAAATAAAATAAGAATGATTAAAAATACTAAAAACCTAATTCTAAATCAATTTTAATTTATTGCAAAAGATATTAATATTGTACCTAATTAAAAAAAACTAAATTAATTGACTACAAATTATTTACAAAAATAATAAAATAGTGAGATTAATAAAAATATTATTTTTTGGGTTTTCTGATTTTTATATAAAAAATGTTAATTGGTTAATTAATTAATTAAGATAATAATAATAATAAAATAAATAAATGAGAAAAATAAATAAAATGTAAAGAAATACTCAGGGGGGTGTGGGCCTGAAGAGGGAGTATGGTTTGCAATTCTTGGCCCATTTACGCTTCAGCCTTGTTGGTCTTTTCAGATTGTCCACATGTCCATTGACTTGAGACCATGGTAGTCTCCCATTCTAGGCCATTGGATCTGCTTTGTAGCCACCTGGCGTTTGAGATCTTGGCAGAACATGATGGTCTGTATCTTGGGCGTTGCACCTAATTGCCTGAAAACAAAATTGAATAAAGTTTTGGGGGACCTGGGATTCGAACCCAGGTCCCAATGCTCACATGCCAGCGCTCCAACCACTCAACCAAACTGCTTCATTCATTATTAGAATAGCAAACAAATAATATATTCAAAACAATTAATTAAACCCTGCAAAAAAAATAAAAACGCGCTATGATTCAAATGAACCAATGGACGCCGACCACGTCTTCGTCTTCTTCAACGAAGACTGGTTCATTTACCTGCGGATTTTAGTCCGCAACTAAATCCATGGCATCATCCTATCAAGTGATACATGCCATATAAATGCTTATGGAAACCATCATTGCAATCATCTCTCTCCCATGATCATTCCTATACCTATCATTATCCTTAATTTTACCTGCATAAAAAACGCCTAAAAACAAGAACAAGAACCCTAGATTCTGGATACGGGGTTAGAAGCCACAAAAATAAAATCAAACATTGCAGAATCAATGGAAATTGAATGGTAAGTATGAATATACAAGAAAATTGGCAAGAGGATGCAAGAAAATGATTTCACGATATCATGTCCAGAGCAATGTTCGTGGAGACTTACAATGAGTTTTAGGCTATGAGAAGGCTTGGTTTTGATTGGTATAGCTCCACTGGATGTCAAGGAAGAGGGCTATGTCAAGCTTTTTTGTTTGAATCAAGCTCTAAGATGGATTTCAGAATTCAAGTTTCCAAGCTTTTTTTCCAAAGTTGTATGGCCGTTTCTGCAGCTCCTTGCGCGTGTTCTAGGTCTGTGTGGCTTGTGTGCATATAATGGAATGTGTTTAGGTCAAAATTTGGGCCATAATCCTTATGCATTGAACATGGAATATTGGATTTTGATCACCATAACCAAGTTGCCATATTTGCATCAAATTTGAGATTTTATGCATTTTTTGACTTGGCACGAGTTTGATTGAGTTGAACATGATATTTGCAAGCTGTATTGATCACAAGAATCCCCTTACATCAATTTTTAGATTTTATTTGATTTAATATTGATTAATAATGAATTAAATCAATAAAAATGAAATAAAATGGAAAAATAAATGTTTGGTCATGAAATTAAAGATGGAACACGTGTGTGGCATGACAAGACTATATCAAGTGGAAAAAAGTGGGCCCTTTTGTCAAAAATTGGAGTTTTAAGGATAGTTAACTTTAAGCAATTTTGGAAAAATGCCCAACTTCAACAATGCACAACTTATTCAATTTTGAACTTTTGGAAGTGTTCTTGGACTTTTTAGAAACCTTGAGATGTATTCTAAACAACCCTTTTGGTCTCATATGATTTTTATGTTCCATGCTCAAGTTATAAGCTTTGGCAAAAAAGGTGTCTTTGTTGACTTTCAAAAATGACCTATAATGTCCAAATTTGTAACTTTTTTTGATAGCATTTCTTGATCTTGGGGTGTGAATATGGATTGTAGGTAATTGCATCCTATTAACAATGAGCTTTGGATGGGTCATTTATCATAAAGTATGAGAAAGTTATGCTTGGTCAAAGTTGAGTTGACTTTTCCTGCAAAACCCTAATTTAGCAACTTTTGAATCTTGATGAATTTTGAGCAATCCTTGATGAATCATGATCAACCCTTGATCACATGATGAATTATCCTTCAAAATGAGAATGTTGTCAAAAAATCTTGAGGTTTGACTGTATTTGGGACACAGTTGACTTTTGCCCTAACACAATCGATTTTTGGGTCTCTTGAGCAATTGACTGACCAAACTTCCTCTACAAGGCTTGAAATTTGACATGGATGAACTTGAGAACACATTAGGACATCGGGGAACACTTGAGGTCATTTGGATGTGAGTACCTTGATGCAACACAAAACCCTAATTTTGACATGACTTCCTTAGGAGGTGACTTGACTGTCCAATCCTTGAGCCAACTTGAGCAACTTGAAGATTATTCTTGGCAAATCTTGAGGAATATGGGAGGGAAAATTTTGGGGTACAACAGTTTCCCCTGTTAAATTTTCTTAAACCTGAGGATATAGATTGGCTTTCGAGCCTTTCGTGATCCGAAGTTGGAAGATAATTGAACACTAGAGTGCCCAAAAATTTGCACTCGCATGGTGTATCAGCATTGTGATGTCGGGAATGGGCTTACATATGCCATTTGGAGATTGTTGGTAGGGGATGGGCTTACAGATGCCATTTGCAAGAATGTCGATCGCATAAGAGATTCCTTAGCGAGAACTTGCATACCTGTGGTTGTAAAAGATTCCACTAGGGAAGTCTAACCTTTGTTGAGATTTAGGAATCTGGCCTGTATTTCAACTGAGAGAATGCCTCGGCTGAGTCTTAGGAACCTGTCCATAATCCAATTGGTGGGAAACATCTTCATCAAGATCTAGGAACTGTCTCGTGCTCAATGGAGTATACCGTTGAGGTTATAGAACTTGTCCACACTATGACGGAGGAAAACATCAAGATCTAGGAACTGACTGGTGCTCAATAGAGTATACCGTTGAGGTTATAGTACTCGTCCATACTATGACGTAGGGAAACATCTTCATCAAGATATAGGAACTGTCTCGTGCTCAATGGAGTATACCGTTGAGGTTATAGAACTTGTCCACACTATGACGGAGGAAAACATCAAGATCTAGGAACTGACTCGTGCTCAATGGAGTATACTGTTGAGGTTATAGTACTCGTCCACACTATGACGTAAGGAAACATCTTCATCAAGATCTAGGAACTGTCTCGTGCTCAATGGAGTATACCGTTGAGGTTATAGAACTAGTCCATACTATGATGGAGGAAAACATCAAGATCTAGGAACTGACTCGTGCTCAATGGAGTATACCGTTGAGGTTATGGTACTCGTCCACACTATGACGTAGGGAAACATCTTCATCAAGATCTAGGAACTGTCTCGTGCTCAATAGAGTATGCCACTGAGGTTATAGAACTTGTCCACACTATGACGGAGGAAAACATCAAGATCTAGGAACTGACTCGTGCTCAATGGAGTATACCGTTGAGGTTATAGTACTCGTCCACACTATGACATAGGGAAACATCTTCATCAAGATCTAGGAACTGTCTCGTGCTCAATGGAGTATACCGTTGAGGTTATAGAACTTGTCCATACTATGACGGAGGAAAACATCAAGATCTAGGAACTGACTCGTGCTCAATGGAGTATACCGTTGAGGTTATAGTACTCGTCCACACTATGACGTAGGGAAACATCTTCATCAAGATCTAGGAACTGTCTCGTGCTCAATGGAGTATACCGTTGAGGTTATAGAACTCGTCCACACTATGATGGAGGAAAACATCAAGATCTAGGAATTGACTCGTGCTCAATGGAGTATACCGTTGAGGTTATAGTACTCGTTCACACTATGACATAGGGAAACATCTTCATCAAGATCTGGGAACTGTCTCGTGCTCAACGTAGTATACCGCTGAGGTTATAGAACTTGTCCATACTATGACGGAGGAAAACCTCAAGATCTAGGAACTGACTCGTGCTCAATGGAGTATACCGTTGAGGTTATAGTACTCGTCCACACTATGACGTCGGGAAACATCTTCATCAAGATCTAGGAACTGTCTCGTGCTCAATGGAGTATACCGTTGAGGTTATAGAACTTGTCCACACTATGACGGAGGAAAACATCAAGATCTAGGAACTGACTCGTGCTCAATGGAGTATACCGTTGAGGTTATAGAACTCGTCCACAAAAGTTGAGAAGAACTCACCCAGATATGGCAGTAAAGATCAAAGAGGAGGTCCTAAAGTAGATTAATGCTGATTTTCTTGTGACGTCAGTGTATCCTCAGTGGATTGCCAATATTGTCCCAGTACTGAAAAAAGACGGAAAAGTCCACATGTGCGTAGATTATAGAGATCTAAATAAAGCTAGTCCAAACGATGATTTTCCATTGCCTCACATCGACATGTTAGTGGACAGCACAACAAAATTCAAAGTATTCTCGTTCATGGATGGATTTTCTGGGTATAATCAAATAAGAATGGATCTAGAGGACATGGAAAAAACAACGTTTATCACACCCTGGGGAACATTCTGTTACTGAGTGATGCCCTTCGGGTTGAAGAACGCTGGTGCAACGTGCCAGAGGGCTATGACAACCCTATTTCATGATTTTATGCACAAAGAAATCAAAGTGTATGTTGATGATATGATTGCCAAATCCCAAACTGAAGAAGGGCATATAGAAGATTTGTTGAAGTTGTTTCAGCGTTTGAGGAAGTATCGTCTCCGTTTGAAACCAAATAAATGCACCTTCGGAGTGAGATCGGGGAAATTGTTGGGTTTTATTGTTAGCCAGAAAGGAATTGAAGTTGACCCTGATAAAGTCAAAGCAATTCAAGAAATGCCAGCACCAAGAACTGAAAAGCAAGTCAGGGGTTTCCTCGGACGTTTGAATTATATTTCCAGATTTATTTCCCACATGACTGCAACATGTGAACCGATATTTAAGTTGTTAAAGAAAGATCAAGGTTGTGTATGGACAGATGACTGCCAAAAGGCATTTGAGAGTATTAAAGAATATCTGCTTGAACCTCCTATTTTGCTCCCTTCCGTAGAAGGAAGACCGTTGATTATGTATCTAACAGTATTAGATAAATCCATGGGTTGTATTCTGGGACAATAGGATGAAACAGGAAAGAAAGAGTTCGCCATTTATTATCTCAGCAAAAAGTTCACTGATTGTGAGTCGCAATATTCCATGATAGAAAATACATGTTGTGCTTTGGCCTGGGAGGCAAAGCGTTTACGATGGTATATGTTGAATCATACCACTTGGTTGATCTCCAAAATGGATCCAATCAAGTATATTTTTGAAAAGCATGCTCTTACTGGGAGAATTTCCCGCTGGCAGATGTTGTCATCTGAATATGATATCGAGTACCGCACTCAAAAGGCTATTAAAAGTAGTGTGTTGGCAGATTACCTTGCTCACCAGCCGGTGGAAGATCATCAGTCTGTAGAGTATGGATTCCCCGATGAGGATGTGATGTTCCTGAAAGTGAAAGATTATGATAAACCATTGCCCGAGGAGGGCCCTGACCCTGAATCTCGTTGGAGTATGGTATTTGATGGAGCGGTGAATGCTTATGGTAAAGGAATTGGTGTTGTGATTGTCACTCCTCATGGATCGCACATTCCTTTTACTGCAAGGTTAACATTTGATTGCACTAATAATATGGAGGAATATGAGGCTTGCATCATGGGTCTTGAGAAAGCTATTGATCTCAGAATCAAAATTCTAGATGTGTATGACGATTCTGCTTTGGTGATAAATCAGATTAAAGGAGAATGGGACACTCGTCACCCTGGCTTGATCCCTTATAAATATTATGCTAGAAGATTACTACCCTTCTTCAGTAAAGTTGAATTCCATCACATTCCTAGAGATGAAAATCAAATGGCGGATGCTCTGGCAACTCTGGCTTCCATGTACCAAGTGAATACTTGGAATGATATACCCCGAATTATAGTTCGACGGCTGGATAGGCCCGCTCATGTGTTTGCAACAGAGGAGGTAGCAGATGAGAAACCTTGGTATTATGATATCAAGCGTTTTCTTCAGACTCAGGAATACCCGATTGGTGCATCGAGGAAAGATAGAAAGACACTGAGAAGATTGGCAGGCAGTTTCTTCCTCAGTGGAAATGTGTTATACAAGAGAAATTATGACATGGTCTTGCTCAGATGCGTGGATAGACACGAAGCAGACATGTTGATGCATGAGATTCATGAAGGTTCATTTGGCACTCATGCTAATGGACATTCGATGGCTAAGAAGATGCTAAGGGCAGGTTATTATTGGTTTACAATGGAATCTGACTGTTACAAATTTTGAAAGAGGTGCCATAAATTCCAGATTTATGCAGATAAGGTCCATGTGCCTCCGAAACTTCTCAATGTGATTTCCTCCCCATGGCCTTTCTCTATGTGGGTGTGATCGGTGGATCTGGAACTGACTGTTTAACGCTGGTTCGCGAAATGTCGCGGAAGCAAGAGTCGCCACCGTCTTTTATTTTCTCCAAATGGAAAGGACAAAAGCACAGAAAAATTCCTTAAAGAGATAGTTTCTCGGTTCGGGAGGTAGGTTATAGAAAGGGAAGGTGTTAGCACCCTTTCTATCCATGGTTATCCATGGGCTCTTAGATACTTGCTCATTGTGTTTTCAAAAATGGTTTGTTTGCTTTTCAACTGTGGGTTTTAAAAAAGTTTCTTTGAAAATTTCAGTTCGACTCTTGTATCGGTCCTCAAGAGTGTTTGAAAAGTTGCTTTCGAAAGCTTTTTGAAAAGGTGTCGGTGTGAAAAGTATTTTTGATTTTGTTTTTGAAATTAGAGCAAGTATCTACGAGAACCTACCTACCCTAAGGAATTCGTCTGTGTAAATGTCCTTTAAAGTAGTGCCATCCCACCATTGAGAGGTAGGTAGCACCACCGTTGGAGGTGTTCGGGTCAATTCGAAGGTTCGGGACATGGTGATCACCGGAGCAATGGGAAGACACCTTAGAAGCTACCCTCATGCCAGGTTCCCGGATCATGAGGACTTACTAAGACATCCTCTACTCGACGATCACCTTTCGAGGCAAGGCAACAGTGAGGCGTACCCTAGGGGTGGTGTGTGATTTTTGTGTCGTTTTCAAGTATTTTTGTCTTTTGTCATGTTATTGGTGATCTAGTGTTTTGTTTTTATTTTTGTCATTCATTCTTGCATGCATTTATTTAACAGTTAAAAATTGCGAGAAATATAAAGTTCCTAAACTATTACAAAGGCGCGGGTCCACATCGCCAAATTAAACCAGGACCCGATTTGACATAAAATAAAGAAATAAAATGCGGGAAATATAAAATGTCCGAGTTACATGGCTTGAGCAATTACATAATATTTGAAATAAAATAAATGTGCGAAAGAAATAGAAATAGAACGTTCGAGGGCGTTGGACCCTTTTGCAAAATATTATTAATAAGGAATTGAAATTAAAAATTAAAAGAAAATGTTTTTTTGATATTTTGGTGTTTTTTAAGTTTAATAGAAAAAGAGAATTAATTATAATTAAAATAAAAATGTCAAACCCTAATTCTAATTATTTTTTAGTTATTATGAAAATGTTAAATTAACCTAAATTAAACCCTAAATTCTTTTATGTACAATTTAATTATGAAAATAAAATGAGTAGTATTATTATTATAAAAAAAGAAAAATTGAAAGGAATAAAATTTATTAAACCTAAATTCTATATTTTTTATATTTTTATGAAAAGAATTAAAGTTGCAACCTAAATTAATACTAAGTTAATTTACATGTTAATTTATTTATGAAAATAATTAAATTAAATATTTATTATATTTGTCATCTTTTCTGATTTTTTGTGATATTTTTATGTATATGGTAAAAATAATTTATTAAATTAAAATAATAAAATAAATAAAATAAGAATTGAAAACAAAATAAATAAAAAGGAAATTGCAAACCAGGGGGGGTGGAAGTCCCAATTTGGAGGTTTTATTAGTGAAATTCTGGCCCATTAAGCTTGAAATTGTTTGACTTCTCCAGGCCACGTATGCGCGTGTTGACTAGTCCTCATGGTGTTCTCCAATTCTGAGCCCTTGATCTGGACTCATTAAACACGTGGCTGGCTTGATATGGCGAGTGTATGGTAGCCTTAACTTTGGGCGCTGCATGTGAAAATCATGGGAAAAATATTATTGAGAATAATACAGACCTGGGACTCGAACCCAGGTCTTGAACGCTACAAGCATATATACCTGCCACTGAGCCACTTTAATTACGTTTAATATATAATATCAAATAAATAATATAAAAGAAAAGCTATGTTAGTGGGAGTCAGCGCGCGAAACTTTGAATCCGCCTATCACGTTTTGACAACGCATCGTCCTCTTCGTCGTCCCTGTAACATAAAGCTTTAGGCAACAGTTTTGCACGCGTTGTGTTAGGCCGTTTTGGAGAAAATAGCGAATAGCTCAATTCTAAACATAAATTAGGCGCGAGGGTTGGGATTTCTTCGTCTGGACGTGCTCATGCCAATGGTATTGCTCCTGAGTCCTAATTTTGCCTTGGGTAAAAAAACCCAATTTAGAGCTCTGCAAACCCTAAAACGTAATCATGGCATAATCGTGTGTATGGCGTAAAAATGCAATTAAAGGCATTGGTTAGCATCAGAAACTCACAACAAACATGAATCAATAAATAAAAATGGCAAAGGATGCATAAATCATGATGCACAGTTCTGAATTTTTCTCTTTGCAGTTCGAGTCATAGATACCAATTCTTGGAGCTTTGGTTGTTGTTCTTGATTGGCACACGTTCAGAGAACCTTGAGGAAGCTAATGGAACAATTCTTATGCTTTGAATTGACCTCTAGCACTGATTTCAGTTTTGAGTTTTATGGAGAATTTTTCAAGTTTGGTAGGGGAATTGCTGCGCAGTTTTCAGTCCATTAGCATTAGGTTTGTGTTCCTGTATTTGTATGGAGTCAATTAGGTTAAGAATATTGCACAAAATCTCTTGAATTCAATGGTTTTGCAAATTGATTTTCCAAGATCTTTTTCATATCTTTTCCTCATGCTCTTGTATCAATTAGGCTCAAATCAATCCAATTCTTTCCTATTTAGCATGTGCACGAAATATTGACCTTAAAACATGTATAAAAAGATTGGTTTGGTTCATTTAGATATTTTCCACATATTTAATTGATTTAATTGAATTAATATTAATAGAAATTCAAATAAATAAATAAAAAATAAGAAAATACTTCCCTTTGGGCCAAATGGTCGTGCACATGTTTAGAATGATGAATCTTGGAAGAAAAATGGGCCCATTAGCATTTTTAGGTCATTTGGATCAATGTTGACTTTTCAAAATATCCAAAAATTTCCCAACTTCCACAAGGCATAACTTGCTCAATTTTTAATCTTTTCTCATGTTCTTGGACATTTTGGAAAGGTATTTGAGTCCTTTAACCAATGCCTTTGGTCCCATGTCATTTTCATTTACCAATCTCAAGTTATGGCCTTTGACTTAAAGTCCCTTTTTGTTGACTTTTGAAAATGACCTATAATGTTGAAATTGATAACTTTTTTGTGAGAGCATTTCTTGGACTTGAAGTATGAAGATGAGTTGTAGGAAATGTCTTTCTCTTCAAAATGAGCTTTGGATGGAATTTTTCTGATAATCCATGTGAAAGTTATGCCCTGGTCAATTTCAGTTGACTTTTTCAGCTGTCCAAATATAGTAACTTTTGCATCTTGATGATTTTCTGAGCCAAATTATGAGAATCATGATCAAGCATTGATCAAATGATGTTTGTGGCTTCAAAATGATATGTTGACCAAAAATTTGAACTTTTGACTGTCAAATGACCATTTTGCCCCTACAGTTGACTGTAGTGCAATTTAGGGTTTTGACTGTGCAATTTTGAGCTGGATGTCTTGAAACTTGATATGAGGATTCTTGACCATCTTTGTAGGCATGTGAGACTTGATTGGGCCTTTGAAAACTTCAATTTCTTGATCAGAACACAAACCCTAGTTTTTGGCTGCATAGGAGACTTTTGCACTGGGCAACCCTTGGGGAATTTTGTGACTTGGCTTGGCAATTTCTTGAAGAATATGGGAGGGCAAATTTTGGGGTGCAACAGTGGGGTATTGACATGATCTGGATGATAGAACCCAAAGCTTCGAATGGACACCGTTTTATCTTGGTAGCAATTGATTACTTTACCAAATGGGTAGAGGCTACTTCATATGCCAATGTTACCAAACAGGTGGTTGTGCGCTTCATTAAGAATAACCTTATATGCCGGTATGGTGTGCTGAGCAGAATCATCACTGACAATGACTCGAATTTGAACAACAAGATGATGGCAGAACTATGTGAAGAATTCAAGATTGTCCATCACAATTCGTCTCCATACAGGCCAAAGATGAATGGGGCTGTTGAAGCTGCTAATAAGAATATCAAGAGAATTGTCCAGAAAATGGTTGTCACTTATAAGGATTGGCATGAAATGCTCCCTTTTTCTCTACATGGATATTGAACATCTGTTCACACTTCAACAGGAGCATCCCCGTTCTCCCTAGTGTATGGAATGGAAGTTGTACTCCCCGTCGAGGTAGAGATTCCCTCGTTGCGTGTGATAATGGAAACCAAGTTGACAGATGCTGAATGGGTCCAGAATAGGTTTGACTAATTGAATTTGATTGAAGATAAGAGAATGACAACTTTATGTCATGGTCAGTTATATCATAAAATAATGAAGAAGGCTTTTGATAAAAAGGTCAAACCTCGTGAATTCAGAGAAGGCGACCTCGTGCTCAGGAAGATCATGTCTTTCAACACTGATTCCAGGGGCAAGTGGACTCCCAATTTTGAAGGCCCGTATGTTGTCAAGAAAGCCTTCTCTGGTGGTGCATTAATTCTTGAAAATATGGATGGCGAGGAGTTCCCAAGTCCCATGTGTAACACCCCAGTTTCAATTATTTGATTTATTTAAATTTGGGAAATTATTTTATTAGGATTAATAAAATAAAAAGGAATTATTTATTTTGAAATATGGAGGAAAATAAAAGAAATAAGAAAATGCTGAGTTTTAAGTTATTGGGCTTGGATGTTGTTAGTAAAGAGTGGGGTGCAAAAGAAGTAAAGTTATGTTTTGGAACTCAAGTTAGTTTTCTCATTTTTCACGATAAACAGAAGTTGGGAATTTGGGGAAATAGAGCTCTGAAGGTACGAAGAACGAAGAACGAAGAACGAAGAACGAAGAACGAAGACCATCGCTCAAAAAAAAAGTTCAAAGCTGCTAATTGATAAGGTAAGGGGGGCTATTACTCGATTTACCTTTGTTTATGGGTTTATGTACGGTTGATTTGGGTAATCGTAGGGAAAAACCCCAATTGTTAGATGTTACTAGGAATCGATACCCTTAGGATTGAACCTTGTTAGAAAAGGGTTAGGTTCCCAATTTTTATGAATCGATTAGGAATTTTAGGTTCCAAATGGTGGATTGGGAGTATATCTGCATGATCATGAATTTACCTTAGAGGTTTAGGGATAACCTTAATGTTGTCAGAAATTCCCTAAAAAGGACGATTAATCCCGGTTACGGTTACTATAATGATTGTTGAAATTTAGGAAATTGAGGTGTTGTTCTGAATTATACAAACTCGATGTTGTTAGGTACCGAAATGCGCGTTTAGCCGGCATTTTCCCGCGTTTGGCTGCTGTTCTGAGCTGCTGCAGGTTCAGGAAAATCCTGTACGCGCTCAGCAACAAGGGCCGTGTTGCACAACACGGGCACCCGTGTTGCTCTTCTGTGTTGGGAGATGGTGTGCTTCTGGTTGCACAACACGGGCCGTGTTGCACAACACGGGTACCCGTGTTAGGTCCCCTGTAATGAGAAAAAGAAAATGTGTGTTTTCTGGACGTGCTCTGCAACACGGGCCGTGTTGCACAACACGGGTACCCGTGTTGCTCTGCTGTGTTGATTTTTCTGAATTTTGTTTTTGTGCGTTATTGTGGATTTTATTGTCGTGCTTTTGGATAATGTTATCGAGCATGAATTATGATATGACTTGATATGATTGAGGTTTAAATAGTATGCTGAGTGATTACATGCTATCCATATCTTGTTATGATTTGATGTTGTTGATGTTGCATGATATGTTGATTGATGTTCATAGTATGCTGAGTGTTACATACTTACATATCATGTTGCATTTGTTAATTCCCATTGTGTGGAATTAACATGGTGGCTAATATACGTGTCCGCGATTTAATGGAACGTTGAGGTGGTAGCCGTGTCCGCGATATAATGGAACGGTGAGTTATCCGTGACCCGAGATTTAATGGGGCGGTAAAGTGGTACCACATGCATGGGTGTGTTGCATTACCTTGAATATAACATGGATGGATGATTTTTCCAATGTTTTATTTGATTGTTGTATGCACGTATGGTTGCTAAATGGTTGACGATGTTTGACGTTAATTGCAAATATGAAAAGCAATATATTATGGGTATATGAATTGTAAAGGTTTTTGTAAACTATGAAATATGCTAATCATTGGGTGATGCTTACGATTTCCTGAATGGATTGTTATGAACGTATAATTAAATGTATAATTGAGATGCTCACCCTTACTGTTGAATATTTCAGATTGAGGAGCTTCGTTCAGGTGCTTGGCGAAGGCTTGTCGTTCTAGTTTATTTCCGTTTTAGTATTGTCCGGGTCATGCTCTGATAGTTGTAACTCCGGGAACGTTTGTTTGTCGAGCTGTTTTAATCAGACTCGTTTAATTTCCTTATGTTTTGTTATAATAGGATGTTGACATTTTCCAGGTGTTAATCCCTGATGATTTTGAAAATATTATAACATTGGTTTTATTAAATAAATTATTCCGCTGTGTAAACATGTATGAGTTACTACTAAGACTATGCATGACAGGAATTTGTGTTATTTAAAGAGAAATGTAGCATCCTCGATTATACATGTACTCTGATATTATGCTTTTAATAATTGCGAAAATTTGTTCGGGGTTTTAGAGGGTGTTACAATAGTGGTATCAGAGGATAGTCGGTCGTTGCGACCAGAGTCTTGAGTCAGTCATCCCTTTTGTATGCGATTAGTGTAAGGTAACACTGTCGATACTGTATTCTAATGAAGAGTATGTTTTGATTCTCAGGAACATGGCTGGAAGAGGTAACGGACGAAATGATGCTGCACTCGCTGAGGCTTTGGGGATGTTAGCTGGTGTACTTGCTGGAAACCCAACTGGAGGCGTGATTGGTGCTGATAGGCAATTGGGAAATTTCCAAAGGAACAATCCTCCGTTGTTCAAAGGTACACATGACCCTGAAGGTGCCCAGAAGTGGCTGAAGGAAATCGAAAGGATTTTCCGTGTGATTGATTGTGCTGAAGATCTGAGAGTCAGATATGGTACGCATATGTTGGCAGAAGAGGCCGACGACTGGTGGGTTGCCACAAGGACTGAGATGGTTCAGGATGGAGAGGCACTGACTTGGGCTAACTTCAGAAGGGCTTTTCTGAGGAGGTACTTTCCTGAAGATGTTCGGGGAAGAAAGGAAATTGAGTTTTTGGAGCTTAAGCAGGGCAATCTGACTGTTAGTGAATATGCTACTAAGTTCACTGAGCTGGCAAAGTATTATGCACACTACAACAATGATGAGGCTGGAGAATTCTCTAAATGTATCAAATTTGAGAATGGTCTCCGAGATGAGATTAAGCAGGGAATCAGGTACCAGCGTATTCGTAGATTTTCTGATCTGGTGGATTGTAGCAGGATCTTGGAAGAAGATATTACCAAGAATAGGTCGTCTCACTCTCGTGGGGCTGTTGATAAAAGAGGAAAGAAACATATGGACCGTGGCAAGCCATATGGTAGAGATAACCAGAAATCAGGTGGATGGAAAAGGTCTAGTGGGGGAGATTCTAAGGCTCCTATCAGATGCTACAGGTGTGGCGAGTCTGGCCATCACATTCGAGATTGCAAGAGTGATGAGAAGAAGTGCTATAAATGTGGAAAGGCTGGTCATTTGTCTATTGATTGCAAAGGGAAGTCTGTTACTTGTTACAATTGTGGCGAAGAAGGTCACATTCGTTCGCAGTGTCCTAAGCCTAGGAAGGATCAGTCAGGTGGAAAAGTGTTCGCTTTGTCTGGATCTGAGACTACTCCAGAGGATCGATTGATTAAAGGTACGTGTTTTATTCATGGCACACCTTTAGTTGCAATTATTGATACTGGTGCAACTCATTCTTTCATTTCTTTGGATTGTGCTGAGAGGTTGAAACTGGACATATCTGGTATGCAAGGTAGCATGATTGTTGATACTCCTGCATCGGGTTCAGTGACAACTTCACTTGTATGTAGGAATTGTCCTATTGAGATTTTTGGTAGAGGTTTCGGTATGGATTTAGTGTGCCTACCGCTTGAACAAATTGATATTATCCTTGGGATGAACTGGTTGGAATTCAACCGGGTTCATCTGAACTGCTTTGCTAAGACGGTGATTTTTCTAGAAGCAGTTGGTGTCGAGAACTTGACTATGACTGCTAGGCAGGTACAAGAAGCAATGGAGGACGGTGCTAATGTGTTTATGTTACTTGATTCATTAGATGCAACAGGAAAGGTCAGGAGTGGCGAATTGCCAGTGGTGTGTGATTTTCCAGAAGTCTTTCTGGATGATGTTGGTGAGTTACCTCCTGAGAGAGAAGTGGAATTCTCTATAGATTTGATTCCTGGTACGAGACCGGTGTCGATGGCGCCATATCGTATGTCTGCGTCTGAGTTGGCTGAATTGAAGAGTCAGTTGGAAGATTTACTGGAGAAGAAGTTTATTCGTCCAAGTGTTTCACCTTGGGGTGCTCCGGTATTGTTGGTTAAGAAGAAAGAAGGTTCTATGAGACTGTGTGTTGATTACAGGCAATTGAACAAGGTAACCATTAAGAATCGGTACCCGTTACCGAGGATTGATGATTTAATGGATCAGCTAATTGGAGCCAGTGTATTCAGTAAGATTGACTTGAGATCTGGATATCATCAGATTCGTGTGAAAGCGGAAGATATTCAAAAGACTGCTTTTCGAACGAGGTATGGGCATTATGAATATTCTGTTATGCCGTTCGGAGTTACTAATGCACCTGGTGTTTTCATGGAATATATGAACAGGATTTTTCATCCGTATCTGGATAAGTTTGTTGTGGTTTTTATTGATGACATTCTGATTTATTCCAAGAATGACGAAGAGCATGCGGAACATCTCAGAATTGTGTTAGAATTGTTGAAAGATAGGAAGCTGTATGCAAAGTTGTCCAAATGTGAGTTCTGGCTGAATGAAGTTAGTTTTCTTGGACATGTGATTTCTAAGAATGGTATTGCAGTGGATCCTACAAAAGTAGAAGCAGTATCTCAGTGGGAAGCGCCGAAGACTGTTTCTGAAATCAGAAGTTTTCTTGGTCTTGCAGGTTATTACAGAAAGTTTATCGAAGGATTCTCAAAGCTAGCTTTGCCGTTGACGAAATTGACTCGTAAAGGACAAGCGTTTATTTGGGATTCTGATTGTGAGAAAGGTTTCCAAGAATTGAAACGGAGATTGACTAATGCTCCTATTCTGATTTTGCCGAATCCGGCGGAATCTTTTGTGGTCTATTGTGATGCATCTCTGTTGGGTCTAGGTGGTGTTTTAATGCAGAATCAACAGGTAGTTGCGTATGCTTCGAGGCAGTTGAAGGTTCATGAAAGGAACTATCCTACTCATGACTTAGAGTTGGCAGCAGTTGTGTTTGTCTTGAAATTGTGGAGACATTATCTGTATGGTTCGAGATTTGAAGTGTATAGTGATCATAAGAGTTTGAAGTATCTTTTCGATCAGAAAGAGCTCAATATGAGGCAAAGAAGGTGGTTGGAATTTCTCAAAGATTATGATTTTGGTTTGAATTACCATCCTGGTAAGGCAAATGTGGTTGCGGATGCTTTGAGCAGGAAATCCTTGCATATGTCTATGATGATGGTTCGTGAATTGGATTTAATTGAACAATTCCGAGATTTGAGTTTAGTTTGTGAAAGTACTCCGAAGTGTGTTCGTTTGGGTATGTTGAAACTTACTAGTGGTATTCTGGAAGAGATCAGGATCGGGCAGAAATCTGATGTTAATTTAGTTGATAAATTGACATTGATCAACCAAGGTCAAGGTGGTGAGTTTAGAATTGATGAGAATGATGTTATGAGATTTGGCGATAGAGTTTGTGTTCCTAATGTCGCGGAAATCAAGAAGAGTATATTAGAGGAAGGACATCGCAGTGGGATGAGTATTCATCCGGGCGCCACGAAAATGTATCATGATTTGAAGAAATTGTTTTGGTGGCCGGGAATGAAAAAGGAAATAGCTGAATTTGTGTATGCATGTTTAATCTGTCAGAAATCGAAGATTGAGCATCAGAAGCCGTATGGATTTATGCAACCAATGTTTATTCCAGAATGGAAGTGGGATAGTATTTCTATGGATTTCGTATCTGGGTTGCCGAGGACTCCTATGAATTGTGAAGCGATATGGGTCGTTGTGGATAGGTTGACTAAGTCTGCTCATTTTATACCGGTGCGAATGGATTACTCAATGGAGAGATTGGCACAGTTATATATTGAGAAAATAGTGAGTTTGCATGGAGTTCCTTCTAGTATTGTGTCAGATAGAGATCCGAGATTCACTTCGAAATTTTGGGAAGGATTGCAGAAGGCCTTGGGTACTAAATTGAGGTTGAGTTCAGCTTATCATCCTCAGACTGATGGACAGACGGAGAGGACGATTCAATCGTTGGAAGATTTATTACGTGCTTGTGTTTTAGAGCAGGGTGGAGCTTGGGATAGCTATTTGCCATTGATTGAATTTACTTATAACAATAGTTACCATTCGAGTATTGGTATGGCTCCGTTCGAGGCATTGTATGGTAGACGGTGTAGAACACCTTTGTGTTGGTATGAATCTGGAGAGAGTTCGGTAGTTGGGCCAGAGATTGTTCAGCAGACTACTGAAAAGATCAGATTGATTCAAGAGAAGATGAGAGCTTCTCAGAGTCGTCAGAAAAGTTATCATGACAAGAGGAGAAAGAATTTAGAATTCAGTGCTGGAGATCATGTGTTTATGAGAGTCACTCCGATGACGGGTATTGGTCGAGCGTTGAAATCTAAGAAATTGACTCCGCGTTTTATTGGTCCGTTTCAGATTACGGAAAGAGTTGGAGAAGTTGCTTATCGTATTGCTTTACCTCCGAGACTTGCGAATTTGCACGATGTTTTTCATGTTTCTCAGTTGAGGAGATACATTCCAGACCCATCTCATGTAATCCAAATAGATGATGTACAGGTGAGAGATAACCTGACAGTAGAAACATTGCCTATGAGGATAGAAGATCGGGAAGTGAAACAGTTAAGAGGTAAAGAGATAGCATTAGTGAAGGTTGCTTGGGGAGGTCCAGCAGATGGAAATATCACTTGGGAGCTGGAGAGCCAGATGAAAGAGGCTTATCCGGAACTGTTCGTCTAAGGTACGTTTCCGAGGACGAAAACTCTTTTAGTGGGGGAGAGTTGTAACACCCCAGTTTCAATTATTTGATTTATTTAAATTTGGGAAATTATTTTATTAGGATTAATAAAATAAAAAGGAATTATTTATTTTGAAATATGGAGGAAAATAAAAGAAATAAGAAAATGCTGAGTTTTAAGTTATTGGGCTTGGATGTTGTTAGTAAAGAGTGGGGTGCAAAAGAAGTAAAGTTATGTTTTGGAACTCAAGTTAGTTTTCTCATTTTTCACGATAAACAGAAGTTGGGAATTTGGGGAAATAGAGCTCTGAAGGTACGAAGAACGAAGAACGAAGAACGAAGACCATCGCTCAAAAAAAAAGTTCAAAGCTGCTAATTGATAAGGTAAGGGGGGCTATTACTCGATTTACCTTTGTTTATGGGTTTATGTACGGTTGATTTGGGTAATCGTAGGGAAAAACCCCAATTGTTAGATGTTACTAGGAATCGATACCCTTAGGATTGAACCTTGTTAGAAAAGGGTTAGGTTCCCAATTTTTATGAATCGATTAGGAATTTTAGGTTCCAAATGGTGGATTGGGAGTATATCTGCATGATCATGAATTTACCTTAGAGGTTTAGGGATAACCTTAATGTTGTCAGAAATTCCCTAAAAAGGACGATTAATCCCGGTTACGGTTACTATAATGATTGTTGAAATTTAGGAAATTGAGGTGTTGTTCTGAATTATACAAACTCGATGTTGTTAGGTACCGAAATGCGCGTTTAGCCGGCATTTTCCCGCGTTTGGCTGCTGTTCTGAGCTGCTGCAGGTTCAGGAAAATCCTGTACGCGCTCAGCAACACGGGCCGTGTTGCACAACACGGGCACCCGTGTTGCTCTTCTGTGTTGGGAGATGGTGTGCTTCTAGTTGCACAACACGGGTACCCGTGTTAGGTCCCTTGTAATGAGAAAAAGAAAATGTGTGTTTTCTGGACGTGCTCTGCAACACGGGTCGTGTTGCACAACACGGGTACCCGTGTTGCTCTGCTGTGTTGATTTTTCTGAATTTTGTTTTTGTGCGTTATTGTGGATTTTATTGTCGTGCTTTTGGATAATGTTATCGAGCATGAATTATGATATGACTTGATATGATTGAGGTTTAAATAGTATGCTGAGTGATTACATGCTATCCATATCTTGTTATGATTTGATGTTGTTGATGTTGCATGATATGTTGATTGATGTTCATAGTATGCTGAGTGTTACATACTTACATATCATGTTGCATTTGTTAATTCCCATTGTGTGGAATTAACATGGTGGCCAATATACGTGTCCGCGATTTAATGGAACGTTGAGGTGGTAGCCGTGTCCGCGATATAATGGAACGGTGAGTTATCCGTGACCCGAGATTTAATGGGGCGGTAAAGTGGTACCACATGCATGGGTGTGTTGCATTACCTTGAATATAACATGGATGGATGATTTTTCCAATGTTGTATTTGATTGTTGTATGCACGTATGGTTGCTAAATGGTTGACGATGTTTGACGTTAATTGCAAATATGAAAAGCAATATATTATGGGTATATGAATTGTAAAGGTTTTTGTAAACTATGAAATATGCTAATCATTGGGTGATGCTTACGATTTC
This sequence comes from Vicia faba, assembly GCA_948472305.1. Taxonomy (NCBI): domain Eukaryota; kingdom Viridiplantae; phylum Streptophyta; class Magnoliopsida; order Fabales; family Fabaceae; genus Vicia; species Vicia faba. The sequence goes on along the minus strand of OX451740.1, from coordinate 1,074,370,108 downwards.
CTGAATGGATTGTTATGAACGTATAATCAAATGTATAATTGAGATGCTCACCCTTACTGTTGAATATTTCAGATTGAGGAGCTTCGTTCAGGTGCTTGGCGAAGGCTTGTCGTTCTAGTTTATTTCCGTTTTAGTATTGTCCGGGTCATGCTCTGATAGTTGTAACTCCGGGAACGTTTGTTTGTCGAGCTGTTTTAATCAGACTCGTTTAATTTCCTTATGTTTTGTTATAATAGGATGTTGACATTTTCCAGGTGTTAATCCCTGATGATTTTGAAAATATTATAACATTGGTTTTATTAAATAAATTATTCCGCTGTGTAAACATGTATGAGTTACTACTAAGACTATGCATGACAGGAATTTGTGTTATTTAAAGAGAAATGTAGCATCCTCGATTATACATGTACTCTGATATTATGCTTTTAATAATTGCGAAAATTTGTTCGGGGTTTTAGAGGGTGTTACACCATGAATGCTGACGCAGTCAATAAATACTTTGCCTAAAGAAATAAAAGAACAGCTCGCTAAGTTGAAAACCCGAAAGGGCGGCTTAGGCAAAAAGGAGCGTCTCGGTAGGCCAAAAACCCGAAAGGGCGGTCTAGGCAAAAATTAGAGACATAAACAGAATAAATTTCCCGCTAAGTTGAAAACCCGCAAGGGCAGCTTAGAAAAAAGTTAGGGATTTTCTTGGCAAGTAACTACGTCAGACAAGACTTGATCGTTGAAGCAACAATCTTCTCGGATCCTCACCATACTTCAACAAAAGCTGTTGCTCAGGATTTCCAAAAGTTGCTAGGGGGGATAGTGGTAATTGTATCTCAATGTATCTTTTCCATTATTGTGATCGGTGGGAATAGAACTGACTGTTTTTGAATGCTGGTTCGTGTTTTGCGTTTGTTTTCGCAAAAAGTCGCGGTGAGCAAGAGTCGCCACCGTCTTTTATTTTATCCAACAAGGAAAGGACAAAAGCACAGAAAAATTCCTTTTTTGAGGTGTTTCTCGGGTTCGGGAGGTAGATTATAGAAAGGGAAGGTATTAGCATCCTTTCTATCCGTGGTTATCCACGGGCTCTTAGGTACTTGCTCATTAAGTTTTCAAAAGTTTGCTTTTCTTTGTGTTTGTGGGTTTGAAAAGAGTTTTTGTTTGAAAGGTGTGAGTGCGAAAAGTTTTTGTTTTGTTTTAGAATGAGCAAGCACTTAAGAACCATCTACCTACTCAAAAAGGAATTAATCTGTACAAATGTCCTTTAGACAATTCTATCCCACTATTGATGAGTAGGTAGCATCGTCGTTGGAGTTTTTGGGTCAATTTGATTAAGGGATATGTGGTCACTAAAGCAATGTTAGGACGCCTTAGCAGTAACCCTAATATCCTAGATAATTTTTCCGAGGCGACCGTTTCGAGGCAACTTATGATCTTTGGACAAGAGGGTGACCTCTAAAACTTCCTATACTCAATGACCACGTTCGAAGGCAACCAAGTGAGGTGTACCCTAAGAGTGGCATGTGCGAGTGTATTGTTTTTCAGTTATATTATCTTTGTACATGTTATGGTGAGCTACTGTTGATTTTAAATTAAAAGTTGATCTTTTCATGCATTGCCTATTATTCAAACATCTAACAATTAATGGTTGTGGAAATTAAATTGCGGAAAAATAAATCTAAGCTATCACAAGGCGTCGGGTATTTACATCGCCAAAAACAAACCCTTAAAAATTAAATTGCAAAAAGTAAACAAAAGCGATAAATAAATAAATAAAGTCCTAAGTTAAAAACTATTACATTCTCGAAGCAGTTACTATATTGAAATATGGATCAAAAATTATTCGCGCGCGAGAAAATTAAATCGGAGTGTCTTAGGGTTTTGACCCTTTTTTTTATTAAATAAAGTATATTTTTGTCTTTTTTTGAATTAAAAATTAGTCTAAGTTAATAATTGAATTAATTAATTTAATGAAGATATTTTTGGTTTTTTTTATTTTAATTAAGGAAATAAAATAAGAATGGTTAAAAATATTAAAAACCTAATTCTAAATTAATTTTAATTTATTGCAAAATATGTTATTATTAAACCTATTTAAACTAAATAAATAAATTAACTGTTTATTTACAAAAATAAAATTATAAAATTAATGGAATTAATAAAAATATAATTTTTGTTGTTTCTGATTTTTTATGAAAAAGTTAATTGGTTAATTAATTAATTAAGATAATAATAATAATAAAATAAAAATAGAAAAATAATGAAAAAGAAATAAAATGTAAAAAAGAAATACTCAGGGGGGTGTGGGCCTGAATTTGATGGGGGAATTAGCAAAAATCAGGCCCAAATTCGTCCAACCTTGTTTGACCCCTGAAATCCAATGCATGTCTTTGACCAGGGAGTATGATGGGCGTGCAATCTGGGCCCCTGGATCTGACCTGAAATCCATCTGGCAAGTGGATCTTTGAGGAGCATGATAGACCACCTTTTGAGCCTTGCATGGGAATATCTGAAACAAAATTATAACAAAGTTTTGGGGGACCTGGGATTCGAACCCATGTCCCAGTGCTCAAAGACACGCCTGCCTTGCCAACTCTACTGCGCTGCTCAGTTGTTAGTGGAATGGAAAAGAAATATTATAAAACAAACAAATAATTATGCCTGGCAAAAAAATAAAAACGCGCCATTTGTTTGAATGAACCAATGACGCTAAGACACGTCTTCGTCTTCTTCAACGAAGACTGGTTCATTTACCTGCGGATTTTATTCCGCAACTAAATCCATGGCTCACTCCTAAAATCTTCCCTAGGCTGCAAAAATCAATTCCAAGGCCATGGTTCGATTTGTCTGGGTCTCGTGAACACATCCATATCCATCAATTGGCTTGATTTCACCTGTAGCAAAAATACCCCAAAAACAACCTTCCAAACCCTAGGTTCAGTTATATGGTTACAAGCTACCAAAACAAAATCAAATAATGCAAAAACGTTCTAAATGGAACGATAAATATGATGGTGTCAAGATTTTGTCATAAAAACGCATGAATGAGAGGTTGTATTTTCGTGTGCAGAGGCATATTCAGGAACACTTACAGCGCGTTACAGGGGGTCTTAAGGTCCGGTTTTGGTTGCTATAGCTTCAGGAGGTTGCTGGAAAGAGAGCTACATGAAGCTTTTGCCTTGGAAACGCCTCCAAACAAGAACTCGATCTCTCACTTTTCACACTTTTTTCCAAACTTTGTATGGCCATTTCTGTAGTGTTTTGTGCGTTTCCTTGGTTTGTGTCACTTGTGTGAGTGTTATAGAATGAATTAGGTTTGGTCTTTTGGTCTGAAATCAAGTGCATTGAAGATGGAAGATTGGATTTTGATCACCATAACCAAGTTGCCATATTTGCATCAAATCTGAGATTTTGTGCATGTTTTGACTTGGCACGAGTTTGATTGAGTTGCACATGATATTTGCAAGCTGTATTGATCACAAGAATCCCCTTACATCAATTTTTAGATTTTATTTGATTTAATATTGATTAATAATGAATTAAATCAATAAAAATGAAATAAAATAGAAAAATAAATGTTTGGTCATGAAATTAAAGATGGAACACGTGTGTGTCACGAAAAGACTATATCAAGTGGAAAAAAGTGGGCCCTTTTGTCAAAAATTGGAGTTTTGAGGATAGTTGACTTTTGGCAATTTTGGAAAAATGCCCAACTTCATCTCATTTTTATGTTCCATGCTAAAGTTATAAGCTTTGGAAAAAAAGGAGTTTTTGTTGACTTTCAAAAATGACCTATAATGTCTAAATTTGTAACTTTTTGTGAGTGCATTTCTTGATCTTGGGGTGTGAAGATGGATTATAGGAAATTGCATCCTCTTCAAAATGAGTTTTGGATGGGTCATTTCGCATAAAGTATTATAAAGTTATGCTTGGTCAAAGTTGAGTTGACTTTTCCTGCAAAACCCTAATTTAGCAACTTTTGAATCTTGATGAATCTTGAGCAATCCTTGATGAATCATGATCAACCCTTGATCAAATGATGAGTTATCCTTCAAAATGATAATGTTGATAAAATATCTTGATGTTTGACTGTATTTGGGAGACATTTGACTTTTGCCCTAACACAATCGACTTTTGGGTCTCTTGAGCAATTGACTGACCAAACTTCCTCTGCAAGGCTTGAAATTTGACATGGATGAACTTAAGAACATATTAGGACATTGGGGAACACTTGAGGTTATTTGTATGTGAGGACCTTGATGCAACACAAAACCCTAATTTTGACTTGACTGCCTTAGGAGGTGACTTGACTGTCCAATCCTTGAGCCAACTTGAGCAACTTGAAGATTATTCTTGGCAAATCTTGAGGAATATGGGAGGGAAAATTTTGGGGTACAACAATTATGTATTACCATTTCCCAAACTTTGTAATCATCCATGGAGTCTCGCCATTCGCAGAATACCATTCTATTAATGAAATTTAAGCTTTTACCTAATTCTTTGTGTTCTTATTTTATTTAGCTTGCAAAGACTCCATTTATTACTGATAATAACTTTTAAAGCAAAAAGATTAAAGAGAAAAATTGACTTTTCAAAAAAAAGAGATCTTTAAAATTCAATTTACTTTGGGATTTGTGATGAAACAATGACAACAAGAATGATGATCCCAAGAATGAACAAACTTCGGTTGTTTTAAGAAGATTTACTCCCTTCATGAAGGTTTTCTCAGGTCATTTTGCTGGTATGTGTGCAATTTTTGTGTGTTTCTCAGATAGTTAAAGACGATATTAGTGGGTGCAAGGTACAATATTGGGTTTGTGGTCCCATTATCCCCAGTCAAGTCTTGGTTCGTTTTTGATTTTGGGTTTGCATGGTCAGAAACCTCCGTCCTAGATTCCCCAACGGAGTCTTCCCTCATATGATGAAAGGGAGGTAGGCTTGAATCCCCCAGTGAGGTTTGGTTGTGTCGGCGTCAGTCTGCTTTATTTGAAGCTGGTCTTGCAATCTCCAGTGAGCATGTTGCTTTTGGAAAACTACTTCTCCAATGAAGCCGTAAGAAGGATGTTCTATCCTGGTATCTGTTTGATTTGGATATATCCGGATTATGTTTCTCCTCAGTGAAGTTAAGGCAAGCAATAGGTTTGGTTTCCGCAGTTGGTTTTACCTTTCTTGGAATGATATTTCTGGTTGAAGTTTAGCCCAATGTTGCTAGTACCTGAGGAGGTTTTGTTTGTTTGTACTGGTTATGTATCCTTTTACCAGCATATGCACGATAGCACTCATACATACATACATACATCATGCATGACTAAAATTTACAAATCATTGTTCATTAACATTTTGCCCTGGCCTTCCTGCAACGCTCCTTGCTTAGACGGATTCGATTTTCCTTCTTGAGTTTATTTCTCAAAGGATGTATCTTCGTTGGCTGTCTTGCTCCAATTTATCTCTGATTTGGATCTGTGGTTGCATGACAATATTATTTACTTTGGATTTCTGAAAACTTTGAGTTTTTGTTTGTGCATTTATTTTGCACGGGAAGACTTTATCTCCTCAGCAGGAATATTGTGGCATTTCCCCGAGAAGTCATATTTCTATCCCCAGAAAGTCATTTCTCTTTGCAATTCCCCATGACAACAAGTAACCGTCTCTTTATTTGAGACATCTTATGTTTGATATTTTCCAGGCAGATTTCCTTGGTTAAAGAAGAAGTTGAGACCCATTCTAGGTGAAACACCAGAATTTTGGGGAAAACTTGATATGATATATTTTCTCTTTCTACCTTCAGTGAACGTTGGTAGGACATCGGCAGTGAACGTCGGTGTTTATTATCTTTTTTCTATATTCAGTGAACATTGATAGTTCATCGTCAGTGAATAGTGGTGATATGATATATTTTCTCTTTCTACCTTCAGTGAACGTTGGTAGGACATCGACAGTGAACGTCGGTGTTTATTATCTTTTTGCTATCTTCAGTGAACGTTGATAGTTCATCGTTAGTGAATGGCAGTGATATGATATATTTTCTCTTTCTACCTTCAGTGAATGTTGGTAGGACATCGGCAGTGAACGTCAGTGTTTATTATCTTTTTGCTATCTTCAGTGAACGTTGATAGTTCTTCGTCAGTGAACGACGGTGATATGATATATTTTCTCTTTCTACCTTTAGTGAATGTTGGCAGGACATCGGCAATGAACGTTGGTGTTTATTATCTTTTTGCTATCTTTAGTGAACGTTGATAGTTCATCGTCAGTGAACGGAAGTGATATGATATACATTATCTTTCTACCTTCAGTGAATGTTGGTAGGACATCGACAGTGAATGTCGATGCTTGTTATCTTCCTCTCTGATTCTATTCTTGTGGTTCACCCGTGATTTATTTTCTTGGTGGGGTTGCTCATTTGTTTCTTCATTTTTGTTGCATCCCTAATGTTACTTTGCGTCTCTTTGGTTCTGTTCATATGCATTCATATGCATAGGCATTTGCATGGCATCTTAGGGCCAAAAGTAGGGTTTGTTTTATATTTAAGTATCTTCGATCACGTCGACACGAAGATTTTTAACCTCCGTATCTCCGGATAGAAGAAACTTAAATAAGGGCAGCTGTTGTACCCCAATTTTTGCCCCTAATATTCCTACATCATAATATATTATTTCAATCACAACAAGATCACATTAGGGTTTTTGGTTCTTCTCCCTATCTTTAGCCTTTCTCTTTTGAGGAGTTACCAAGCACCTTGACTTGTTTTATTTTGTGATCATGAATATTTCGCTTTGATCTTCTTTCTAACCGATGAAATACAATATTGGTTTGTCTTACTTATTAATAATTCATGTAAAAGCATTGAGGTTTAACAAGTTGCTTCATGGGTTCATGAGTTTATTTCCATGCCCTAGTCAACATAGCTTGAGAAATTCAAACTTCACTATTGGAGTGATTTTGGAATAAATGGCATGACAAGGCTCATTTTGGTTCAACATATTTCAAAGTTATCAAAATTGATTCAAAAGTACAAGGGGTTGAGGGAAGAAGTTGTCATGATTGGACAAGGTCTTGTTCCTATTGGTCACAAGAGCATATTTCTCTCTAATTTCAAGATATGGAAGTGGTTTTGGTGGCTATGAGTCCTCATCATCATCCTCAACAACTTCTATTCACAAAGGAATAATATTAGCACAAAAAAATTGTTCAAACTTGGTAAATTTCCTCAAAGCATTCTCTTGATCTAGAGGCTAGGGTTTTGGACTTCAAAGGAGCATATCTTGCTCACCTTTTGGTATTTTTGAGTGATTCCAAATACACCCTTCTCTTCAAAGGGTTATCAACAAATCACTTCAAAAGTTACAAGGATTTTTCATGTGGAAGGAACTTGGTGAAGAAGAAAGATTACAAGTCACCCAGATGAATCCCCAATTTTCTATATGTGACTTCAAATGGTCATAACTTGGTCAATTTTTATCACCTTGAGCCCATTATTTTTTCATGATGATCTTAAATATGTGTACTTCATGCCTTCTTTTATGTGCAAAGTGGGAAAATGGATGGAAGTTACCTTAAGAATGCTAAAGATTATAGGTCATTTAATGATTTTTGGCCAACTTCAAATAGTCATAACTTGCTCAATTTTTGGATATTTTGAGTGGTTCAAGTTGCAAAATGTCATTCAAGAGATCTACTTCATTCCATCTTTTTTGGTCAAGAGCAAATTCTAAGTGGAAGGCCATGTTTGGATATAAAAGATTATAGGTCATTTTTGAAGAAGAATTTGAAATATTTCTAAGTATGGAAAGTCAACTCTTTTTCTTCAACTTTGACTCCACGTAGCTTTCACCTCAAGCATTCATTTTATTACATTATTTTTCCATTGCAAAGCTTGTAACCTCATCTTTCCAAAGCATCAAGAATTATGCCCTAAGACCCCTTGAGGTGGAAATGCCATGGATTTGAATTGGGTAGTTTGAAACTGAATTTTGCACAAAGTCAGGATTTTGGAAATCTTTGTTTTGGCTTCTAATCACAAGATTTTCATGCATTTTTGTTTCTAATCATGTTTAGCAACTTTCCAGAAGTGATTAGCATCATGAAACGCACGATTTGGCTGAGTTTTGATCAAGTTTTAGTCACACTTTCTTCATGATGCAGACCCACACGAATTCCATCCAAAACACATCATTTTCTATTCCTTTTGATCCCTTTTTCTTCCCTATAAATATAGGGTCATCCCCCATTCAATTTCCCAAGCTTAGATAGCCAGAATCACTCTGCCAAACTTGCTTCACAACCCAGAATTCCCCAACTTCGAAATCTATTCTCAAGCCTTTTTCAATCAATTTTCCCCTCAATTCACCTTCCTTGATCTTCCCTGAAGCCAACCATATAGTTACATTCAAGAATAGTGCCCTATACTGCTCCATAGAAGTCCAATTTCAGAGCTCTGCAACTCAACTTCAATAGGTAGATTCCTTCATCAATTCTTCAAAACTCCGATATCATTGTGTTGCTCTCATTGTCCCGGTTCTAGTCGCAACACTTACATTTCACTTGGAGCACGTTTTGACCAAGAATTTTCAAATCCCTTTTCAAAAATTTCCTTCCAAATTGCTTGAGCTACAGTTTATATAAATATGGCGCGAGGGTGTGGTTGTTTTCGTCTTGAAGAGACGAAGCGATTGTCATAGGTCTGAGCTTCTGATTTTACATTTTGAGAGACCTGCAAATCACATTGGCTGGAGGTTGAAGATGACCTACGTGTCATTTTCCAACCAATGATGGCGTGCTATTTGTGTTTTTCAAAAATCTGATTTATTATTGATTTTGTACATTATTCATTAATGACCATGATATGCACAACGCACCAGATCCCTTGGATTTGATTACTAACGCATTTTGACTCTCATCCAATGGTCCACATCTTTTACTTTTATTTTCTTTTTCTGATTTTAATATTTTAATTGTTTTAAATTTCAAAAAATGATAGAAAATTCATTTTTAGTCCAAAAATTATGAAAAAATTATGAAAAATATATTTGATTATTCTCTTTATGATTTTTATTTTTTTACAATTTAATTTTGTGTTTTGGTATTTTTTATGAATTTTAAACTTATTTGATTTGTTTAAAATGTTTAAAAATACTTTTATACATTTTTAAATTCTGAAAAATTTATGGAATGATCCAATGATATTGTGACAAATATTGGTGACCTTATTTCATTTTTGTTTCTGACATTTCTATTTTTTACTATTTTTGTTTATTTTACCCATTTGTTTTAATTTTTAAAAATAGTTTCTGACTTTTAAAAATTACCAAAAATTTTGTAAAATTACTTGGCCTCTTTTTTGATTTTTCTATGGTCTTATTTTTTATTTCTTGATTAATTTGAATATAATTGATATTTTCCTCATTATATATATTTTTTAAAACATTTTTAAATCTTTTAATGTATATATTAAATACATTATTATTTTGTGATTATTTTCTGGCTGTCTTGGGTTGATTTTTTGATCATGACTTTATTAACATCATTGGATCCATGGTGTTGAGTTTAACTCTAGAAAAATGGATGAAAGATTTTAATAATAGTTTGATTAAATTTTTAATTCAAAAGTGGTTTATTCATCTTTTTGCCCTAATCCTCTTCATCCCATCCCCTTCTCATTGCACTAAATGTTGTTGGAGCATGATCTCTATATCATGTCTCAAAACAAATGGTGCATAGATTGCTATTGACCGACCTCAAAATAGGTGCGACTTCTATATAAGTCCACTTACGATTGCTTAACATAGCGCTAAATTTTGTCCCGATTCGAATAAATGATCATTCGTGGCCCAAACTTATGATTGCAAGCCCAAGTATGTTAATTTGATCTCTTTGATCCAATAACCTTGAGATTCATTGTGTGGAGGCTTTGGTTCTACCAATCCTCTAATGGATCTACAACACCTTTGGTCAACGCGGATCACTTAAACATCGTTGATCATTAAATGGTACTTATGAGAATTCCAAATGGATGATATACTTGACAAAAAGCAAATGCAACTTGTTGTGTGGAGGCTTTGGTTCTACCAATCCTCTAATGAGTTCCAAATGCAAGTTTCAAGATGGTCATCCAACTAACCACTAATTATTGACTTGTTTATTTTATGCTTTTATTCTTTTATGCTTTATATACTATTTATTTTTTCTTTTAGCATTTACATTTCATGCAATTTTCATCTTTGCTCATTTGAGCATTTATTTTCTTGCCATTTTTACTTTGCTCACTTGAGCTTTTCTTTTCCTTTCTTAAGATACTACTTAATCAACATAAACCCTAAAAAACTCTTAATGGTACTTGGACTATTTGGTTACTATCCTTGGCATTATGGAGCATGGGACTATTTCTTGGACTTAGGATTAGAAACCTTGGCCTATCTTGGAGACCTTATGATCTTATCTGATTATTTTGTCTGAAGTTCTTGAGGTTTACCTCAAGACATTGGGTTGCTTGTTTGTTTTTGTGTGCAGGTTTTTTTTTTTGTGATTACATTCTCTGTTTGTAATCTGGAATTCACCTGTATACAACTGTTACTCTGCCCAATTGTTGTGAAGACTTAATACACTTGAAGATGTCTAGTATCTTTGCTTGCTTGGTTTCAATCCAAAAAATGGGAATTCTATCTTGGCTCATAAATGTCAAGTTTTGGCTTCTTGTTGGTTAGATGATCCTTATCCTTAACTTTTACCTTATGCTTTAGGATAGTCTCTTCTTCTCCTCCCATCTTCTTTAATTTCAAAAATCTTCTCCCTCCTTTTTAAACTCTTCTTGTTTCTAAACTTGAAACACTTTCATAATAAACTTGGACTTAGGTCCATGCATTTTCAAAACATTTTCATCAATAAACTTCAATCAATTTAATAATACTTTGACACTTTTCGTGAGAAGACTAAAAGTCAATCTATCTCATTTCAAACCATTTTGCCACTTTGGATTTTATCTTTAAACTTTTCTCAAAAGGTTAGACTCTTGTCAATCCTTGTAGTGATGCAAACAACTATACTTCTACAATATGTAGTGAAGTGAGATATTTTCCACTTGGGGTGTTGAGTGAGGCATTATTAATTTTAAAATCCAAGCCATTATCCTCCACTTTGAGATGATGCAAATTCCCCTTTCTCATGATTGTGGGTAGTAAGTATGTTTTCCACATGGACAATGACGATGATGTCTTATCACATAAAATCAACCAACACACTTGTGTTTCAATTTTTTTTTAAAAGAGGAACTACATGTACCCTGATCCCCCATTGTATAAAAGGTGGTACATAGGCACTAAAGGTTCGCAACCGCGATGGGTGTAAAAATCATAAAAAATATATTTCTATTCTCACCTCCACCATCCATTTTATATACAACACATTTTTTATAGCCAAAATATGTAGATTTTACAAAGAGGTTCCTACGGAGTACCGTAGATGTTTAGGGTGATAATACCTTCCCTTTGCATAACCAACCCCCTTACCTTGAATCTTTCCCCCTCTTTTTGGGTTATTCGCTCTTTTCCCATTCCTTTGGAAATAATAAAGCGCGGTGGAGATTTTTATTTTGATTTGTATAAAGTCTAGTCAATCCAATGGCTTAGTCTTGAACATTTCTACCGCTACAAAGTTATGTGGCTATCAGAAGATTATCATCTAGAAAAGTTATGTGGCTTAGTCTTGAACATTTCTACCGCTACAAAGTTATGTGGCTACAAAGTCTTGAACATTTCTATATGAAGCATGCTTTGATGAGCTAAGTATCTAAGGAAAATGTATTTGTTAGAAGTTGTGAACTTTCTAAAATGAATCATGCCCTGATACTATATATTGGTCAGAAGTATGAACCTTCTGAAGATAGAGTAAACACAAGAAAAGGGTTTTGAATTGTGTTCATAGAAATATTCCCCATTAAAAAATCTAAGCACTCAAATGATAATAGTCGTAAAGATAATGAAAATAAAGGACACAAGTATTTATCCAGGTTCACCGTTAACTAGGCTACTCCTGTCCACCCTCACAAGGATGATTTTGCTTTATCCAAGGACTTAATCCACTATAGCTAAACTAATTACAATTGCACAAGCAACCGCTGGTGACTAACATCCAATGACACATTCAGTGGTCCAAATTAGATATAACGTTTATTGATCCAATAGAATTTGATTCCTCAGAATCTCCTACCAGGATTTCCTTGCAATGATATCCATCAGAGATCTCACAAGAGTCTGACCTTTACTCGGTCCTCTTTGAGACATGACTACCATTGACCCAATAGAATCTAATTCCTCAGAATCTCCTATTAGGATTTCCCATAATGACCAACAACCATTATCTTCTTGAGATCAGACCTTCACTCAGTCTCTCAATGAACTAATAAACAACAGTTGATGGGTTCTTGTGTTTACATGGTTGCTTCTTCCAAGTAGATTACACAAGTGTTTTAAGCACATATTGTTTTACACTTCTTCGAGCAACAACTCATGTGTTAAAACAATTTACATGAAGAAATATGAACAAAAATATTATTCGAGCAAAAACTATAGTGTTCATTACAATGTTCTACAAAGATGTATATGATTAGAAGTTGAGTATCATCTTATATTGTTCTTCTTCATCTTCTTGGTTGAGCAAGCTACGAGCAACAACTCCTTACTTCTTCTACTTCATCCAAGATGCATATGATGATAGTTGAGTGGTATCTTGTTGAAATATTATTTCTTTCTTTTCTCTCTTCTTTTTTGTTGTCTTCAGTATGCATAATATTACAGCTTTAACATCTTTAGAGTCCACTGCTTTCCTTCCACAAGATGAAGCTTGTTGGCAAATGGCAACGGTTAAACCACTAACAAACAATTTATATTTGAAGCTTTGGTCTTATTTTATAGCTCTTGACAAAGAGAAACGTTGTGAGGATAGAACAAAGTTTTCCTACACCAACGATTAGTTCCTAACAGATAGAATAAGGTATAAGAGTTAAGACAATATAAAATAATATTTTTGTATCCTGTCATTGTTCAATGATAGCTTTCCACCTTTTCCTCTGAATAATATATTTTTATTAAGCTTGTAAACAGAGATCCGTTAAGTAAAGAAATATAGATGTAAATCCTGCTATTTTTTCCCAACGATCACATTGAGAGTGTTTGTCAATACAATATAAAGGATTGTCCTTACGCCACCCAATAGGGTAGAGGTCACAAACACTTTATATACCTTTTTCACAATATCACACGTTAACCATTTGAACTTTCTTCTTATCTTCAGAGGCTTCAGATATTTAAATGTTTAACGTTGAAGCTTCTTGTAGAAGAATCTTTCTTATGAGCCTTAGAACCTAAGTCTTTGAGTCTTCAGAACATGTCACATAGAACCCTGTTCTTCAGAGTCTTCAGCACCTGGTTGTAAGAACTTCCTTTTCTTCAGATCATTAAAATGTGTTCAACAGAACCTTGTTCTTCATAATCTTCAGAACTTGTAACATAGAAGTAAAGCTTTAGAAGGCCTCCAAAGCTAAACCACAAAGCCGCGATCAAAACTTCTTGTACTAACATTCCCAAGACACGTTGTAGAAGATTAATTCAGAACCTTGACTTTACCAAAACATGTAACCACATGTTTTCTTCCAGAGTATATGTTCAGAACCTGATAATGTCACATGCCTTGTACCAGAGTCAGAACATTATAGCAGCAGCAACACACTAGACGAAACCCTTAGTGTATACAATTGTTCTATAAGATATCATGTGAAGTTATCATCAAAATCTCAAGGTCAGGTGTAGGAAACACTTCTTGTTCTTACAATCCCCCCTTTTTGATGATGACAAAACCATGTATTTTGGTAGAACACGTTATACAGGGTAATCACCATAACCAAAAAATTCCGAGTTAAGCTCACAGCTCCCCCAGAATCTGTTAAACCTAAAATTTCATTTAAGCTTGTTTAGAGTCTCCTCCCGAGCCCAAGAGTCACAAAATAAATGTTTAGTATCAGAACATAAAAATAGAGAAGTAACACTTCCCTACAGCAACTCATCAGAGTCTGACTAGAACACCTGGTCTTCATCTCAGAACCTGGTTTCTATCAGCACTTGATGAAGAATCAAAACTTGATTTGAGTCTGATTGAATAATTCCATGCACTATATATCAGCGCTTCTAGACCATGATTCTGATATCACAACCAAAACACTATGCTTCTCAAGCATCAACGTTTTATCTAATATTCTCCACTGTGTCAAACATTCAGACAATTCACAACTTTTGAATAGAGTGTACGTTGTTGAAGCACACATGTCAGAGCATGAATTTTGAGTGGCATATTTGTATAAGAGCATGCATCAGAATGTTGACTTGACATCCTTTCAGGAGAGCATAAATTCTGAGCTCTGAGTTTGAATTTTATATTTTCATAAAGTTAACAACTTCTGAACACTATGATATCAAGCAAGATTACCTCACTTTTAGTAAGTTTATAATTTCTAAAATGTGTTTGGTATATTTGTTTGAATATTCATATATTCACAAGATGTACAACATCTTAGATATAAAATCAGAGTTAATATCACCCATAAGGTTCTCAACCTTTATATTAGGATCTTCTTCTTCAACCTGTCATTGAATACTTGTTGAACTTGTTTAGAGTTCCCAGATTGAAACATCAAACAAACATTTAGTAGCAACAACATTATACATGTTTGTTATTATTATCAAAATATCATTTTATTTTCTCCCTCTTTGTCAAAAATAAAAAAGGCGATAAGGGACAGAGAGAATTAGATTAAGAAGATAATCAACATAGGCAATAGAATTTATTGATTTAAGTAGAGATAAGTATTGAAATACCAGATGAAGTAAATGGAGAGAATAAAGAGACTAGATAATAATTAAATTAGATATGCAAGGAGAATTTAAATCACACAAATTAAATTGAAAAAAAAAAGAAAGGTAATAAAGGTAAAGAAAATTTAATCAGAGAAGATAAATCATAAAAGTCGGATAAACAATAGAATTTTAGAACTATAAAAGTTTTAGAAATAGAGGGAAGTAAGTCCTAATCCTAAGTTATAAGATATGATCTACTCCTAAGATTTTTGTTAAACTTCTCTATGAACTTCTTTAACATCTCAACCATTTGGTTGAAGGAAGTTTCTCTATCTTGTCTTGTCTTCTCCTGACTTTCCAGACGCTCTTGAATAATCTGATTAGACTCTTGCATCTTCTAAAGAGTTTCTTTTATTCCATAAATTTCCTTTTCAACATCCATATCAGACTTTGCAATAAGTTTGGTTTTTAGCTATTGCTAAGACAACATCAGAGACATTTGAAGGACGTTCAACTTCCAAGCCAAAAACCACTTATCTTGTAGATTTTTGGAGCAGGTAAAAATAAGGGAGGGGAGGATAAGGATTTAAGCAGGTCTTCATATTTTTGTTTAGCCTCTTGATAGCAGACGGAATGCATGATGTCGGAGTTGACATTCATTACATGTCTGAAGTTAATCCAGGCAACTTCAGTTCTGAAGGGACTCATGCTGGAGAAATAGATTCTTAATATATTTTCAAGAGAGATTAGAGAAAGTTGTTTAAACTTTTGGAAGAGTTCATATGAGGTTAGTAGCCTCATTGAAGTTTGACAAAAGGCATGATGAAAGGGAGTTAGAGGCAAGTTGTAAGATGTGATGGATGGAAGATCCACTTTACTTATTTCTTATTAAGGATCATAAGGAGATAATGAGTGGGGATGGTCATGATGAGAGTTGACAAGGTAAAATGGATTAGGAAAAAGGATTAGGTTCTTGTGGATGAAAATCTGGTTCATAAAACTCAGAGTGAGTAGATGAATCAATTTCCTTCTCAGAGCTAGATGATAATTCAACTATATCTACAATGGTAGAGGATGTTTCTTTATCAAGAGATTCAAGAAACTTTGCAACTTGACTAGGGTTTTCAAAAGGGGAAGAGGATAAGGTAGGAAGAATGATTTGAAGAGGATTAAGTTCATTAGGAAAGGTCATATGAGATTCTATTAAGGTAGGAAACGAGTCTTCATTACTGGATGAATCATCAAACCTTTGATTGAGGTCCTTATATTTTTGAAGGATTGTGGCACGGATTTCAGAAACTGATGGAAGTCTTGCTTTGTATTCAAAGCATTTAGCTATAATAAGGATATATTGAATGATTCCTTGGGGGAGAATTTCAGGAGGATCATGAAGGATTGATAAGACGGCTTCAGAAGACATACTCAATGGTTTATCCTTGACCATTCATTCTCTTAGATAAGATAAGTAGATCTCTGGTCCGCCTGTAGTAGTGAATGCATAATTGTCTTCAGGTTGAGGTGTATGATAGGTTGAAGAGTTTGACATGAAATCTTCTGACAGAGGGATGACATTTGGCAGCATAGCTCTTAGGTTTCTTCAATCAAGCAACTTTTCAGATTGTAGGGTTAGATACTTATACAAGTTTAATTTAGCGAGGGAGTCAACTAATCCACAATTGATTAAAAGAGCGATGATAAGTCTTCTTAGGGGTATACATTTGATAGGATTCTCTTTATGGATTCTGGAACAGTTGATAGCATATATCAAGTGCTTGAAAATAATGAAGGGAAGATTGAACTTTTTTCTTGATGCCAGGTTGTATAAAATTTCTTTTATATCATTGTCGATTAAGGGCAGTTTATTGGTGAGAGGTTTCTGATAAATGCATTTTAAAATAATTCTTCCCTAGATATTGAGAGAAGGGTGAAGATATCTGAACATGGTCGAAAGACATGGTATAAAGACATGTTCTAAGACATGGTCTAAGACGTGGTCAGAAGACATGTTCAAAGACATGGTCAGTTAGGAAATGGTTCAGGTGCTGAACCTTATGATGACATGATGATTTGCACCTTCTGGTTACACGATTCAAGTTTTTGGAAGAACCAGTGAATTAGTTATGATGTTTGATGCTAGTCATCAAGAAAATGACTAAGCAGGTTCTGATACTTAATAGTGTTCTGATAGTAAGTCAAGTTTTGAGATGAAGACTAGGCATTTCTAGTCAGACTCTAATGAGACGTCAATGGGGAAGTATTCCTTCTTTATGTTACATTTTGTACTACAAAATTCATATTGTGAGTTTTGGGCTCAGGGGCAGACATCGAACAAGCATAAATGAAATTTTGGGTATTAACAGATTCAGGGGGAGCTGGTTAGCTTTTCTGAATTTATGTTCTATGGTGATTAACATGTATACATTGTTCTATCAAAATGTATGGTTTTGTCATCATCAAAAAGGGGGAAATTATAATAATAAGATTGGTTCTGCATATAGCCTTGAGTTTTGATGATAACTTTACATGGTATCTTAGAGAATAATTATGTACTCTAATGGTTTCAATTTAGTGTGTAGCATTTGCTAAATTGGTCCTGACTCTGGTAAGAAGGCGTGTGACATCATCAAGCTCTAAACTCAACACTCTAGAAGAATACCTTTGGTGTTTTACAAGTTAAGTCAATATTCTAGAATGCTTATTATGCAACGGTTCTAACGAATGTTAGTACAAGAGCTTTTGATCGTGACTTTTGCAAGAAAGCTTTGGAGGCCTTCTAAAGCTTTACTTATGTTGTTTCAAGTTCTGATGATGCTGAAGATAAGATTCTGTTGAACGAGTTCTAAAGATCTGAAGACATTATAACATTTGACTAAATGCTGAAGACTTTGAAGACAAGGATTCTGCTGAACAAGTTCTGAAGACTCAAAGACTTAGGTTTTAAAGATGCAAGTTCGGATCCTTCTATAACACGTTTCATCAACATACAAATCAGAAGCCTCTGAAGATATATAAGATAAAGATCAAGATTAGGGATTGTGTGTGATGGTGAGTATAAAAGTACAAATTACACTTAAAATATACTCTTATAGGGTGGATGATAAGTGCAAAAGTGTAATGATTTTGTATATACTTTTTATTGCACTTATCGATTCTTTATTGTTAATATCGTTGAATAATTCCCCGCTTTTTGTATAATTATGTATAAATTATGTTTAATCGAGTTTTTGTGTATCTGTATACCATTTAATAGTTTTACATTCATTTTATAGGTATTGATGCGTATTTGGAGCATGAGCAATAAAGTGTCGAAGACACGGCTTCAAACGCGCGATTTTGAGCAACTCGTCAACGAATAAGGCTAAAAATAAAAGAATAAAAAATCATCAATTTGATTTATATTTTGTAATTTTTAGAAATAGTTTGAATAAGCTTTCCAACACTTTAAACTGGACGCAAATCAGAGTTACAGTTCTCAAGTTATGGCCGAAACAGTGCAAAATTTTCTGTTGTTGCTTCTGGTGTATTTCACCCGACGAAACTGGCAAGATACACTACAAGAAAATTAGGATTTTACGACACAAAAATTGCGACAATTACTAAATAACCGTCGTAATTAACATATAGAGACAATGGTTACGACGGTTGAAATCAACCGCCCTTACCTTTTTAAAAAATTAATAAACATTGCGACGGTTATTAACAAACCGCCCTAAAAATAAGTTCACGACGGTCACAATCACTGTCTTGAAGTAAAGTTCACGACGGTGAACCTACCCATCGCTCCCCTAAATCCATCTTATATTCATTTGTTATTATTATTTTTATTTCTTGTAAAATTCCAAAGAAACACGCTACTCATTCATTTCCTTCTTTCCTTTTGAGTAAACCTAATGTTTAAGCTCTCAGTTGTCTTTCTCTTTCAGTTGAAAAAGGAAAATGAAGATGCTAGTATACCCACACTATTAAATCTCACAACAAACCCTTTGTAAATTTTCTTCTTTGTTCCATTTTCTCAGATCGCAATTCCAATAATCCCAAACCCAAACCCTAACCTTAACTATTCCAATTCTTTGCAATACACTGATCAACCATGGATACGCTGTTGGTGAGCTCTTTCAGTGGTATGTTGGCGATGCTCAAGAGTCTTATCTCTCGCTCAAGCTTCACGCTCTCTCTAACCTCAACAATTTGGTTGACAACTTCTGGCCTAAGATCTCCACCAATGTTCATGTTAATGCCATGATTCTCTCTTATGTTTCTTGGTTGAATTAGTTTTTTTATGTCTCAAGTGTTGGAATAGGAATGTTGAAGATTAAACATGTGTGTTTTGTATGTATGTGCTAAACAGAGAGTTTGTATGAAGATGAAGAGTCTCGTCAACACCAAAGGCAACTTGCTGCACTACTTGTATCAAAGGTATTATTATTATGCTAATTACTTGAACTGTCATCTTTTGTTTAAAATTATGCGATGCAGATGTGTACTTTCCGTGATATTTGAGATATAATAAGTAATGGGTTACATCCTTTTTTATTGTCCCAGCTTCTAAACCAACCACTGGAAGCCATATGATTTTTCATATCCGTAAATTATCATTGTTGGATCTAGAGACTGAATGTGGTCTCTTGGTTTGTGTTTTGGTATCTGATTTTGATCATCTCCTTAATATTAGGTCTTTTATTACTTGGGGGAGCTGAATTCCGGTTGAAAAAGAATCAAAATCTAGTCATCATTCTTCGCACATAGCTGCGTCAATCTCGCCTCCATCTTTCGCTTTCAGCAGCACCAGTATCATTATTTTTGTCGGCAACCGGGGCTGCACCAATCTAGCCATCGTCCTTAAATTCAGACGTCACACCAATCTCGTTGTCGTTCATAGATTCCGGTTTTCACCAATCTCGTTTTGATCACTTTGGTAAGAACCTTAAAGCTATATGTGCTTTTGATTTTTTGAAAGATTATAGAGTACACAAGTGATTCCTATTCCATATTCTATATCATTAACCTTTTAACTATAACGTTTTATCCAAACCTTTTTGTTGGTATGTGTGTTGTTGTGGTTGTGCTTATTTATTAATATCATCACTTCTATTTTGTTTCTTAACTTTGTGCATGTGATAACAATATAGGACAGATTATATGTAAGTGAAAATGTTCTTATTGTTCCAATCTCAGGTCCTTATGCTCTGGTATCTGCTCTTTCTGCCTCGGGTTTATCCATGGATGAATTTACATTTCGTAATTGAGTGGCTGAACTTCATGGAATGGGTAGACAAAATAAATAAACTTTTGCATTTATGTACCTAAAGTAATCACCTAAAGTAAACTTTTTCATTGAACTTTGCATTGACAAATCTTCATAGATATCATGTCCACTGTCATAGCTAGATTCTTAGAAGTGGCACAGTTCCATAATTTCTAAAGGAAACAATGAAGTGGTGACTAAAAATTAGTCTCATTGCTTGGTAAATTTAAATGTAAATAATCTCAGTGACATGTTGAGGTGCTTTTGGAAAGCCCTGATTCATAGCTTAACATGTGAGTCACATTTTTTATATACTAAAATTGTTTCTAGTAACATTTTTCCGTAGTTTATTAGTGATTTTCACACCATTCTAATAATTTACTAGGGCATAGATTATTTGAAGTAAGACAATTGTTACAATCTGGGAAACCCTAAAAAAACGGGTTTCACAAGGGTGTTGATGACCTTGCTTTGTGGGCAGGCAAGGTTGGTAATAGTTGGCGCACAACAAATGACATCAATGATACATGGGAAATGTTAAATTTTTAGACTTTGATTTATAGTTGGTGCATTCAACATTTTATTAGGGATGTGTATAGTTTAATAGCACCGATACAAAGGTTTAACAAATTATCAACTAACATTCTTGTCCAAGTTTTTGTTTATAATGTAGTCTAATTATAAAAGTGATGTTTTTATGTTTAGCATGACAACTATTACCGATCTTAATGACTAGTATGATGCATATTCGGGTCCTGGGGGATGGAACGGTACACTTATCTCTTTTAAAATTTAATTGAAAATATAGAGGAAACAAGACATATTCATACTTATCTCTCATGTTACGATACAATTCTTGGCAATGGAATGAAAGACAAGGCCTTTCATTATTTAAGGAGAGACATGGTTAGGTACTATATCTTGTGTTAAAATATGTAATGTAATCATGCTGATGATACCTATGGTTACTATATTTGAACTTTCACCCTTGTTTAAAATAAATTATGGTGCATCTTATTCAACAAAATCAATTTGGGTCTTTGTGCTGCTGATATAAAACTCAACTTTGGCTTATGTGTTGGCATATTATTAATGATTTGTCTATTGTGGTTGTTATAACACAGGCTTTTATAGCCACACCCTTTGAAACAACCATGTGCTTAAGATACCTTTTGAGTAAAGGTCCGCAACAATAATTTGAGTTATTGTCATCTGAGTTTTCGATAACTCTGTTATTACAATTCCAATAGAGTTTTCAGTAAGATTTTGTGAAACTATCTCCTCTATAATCCTATTTGGTTTAATATTGCAGTGCAAGTTGTCTAGCCGAGTTGGACAAGGTTCCCGGTCAAAAGTTCTCCTTGATTAAGTAAGGTCAATTAAAGGTAGAACAGGGGTGTTAACAGGCATGAATGTCAACTGCCACCGCAAGAGCATGACAACCTCTGTAAAGTCAGGCTGCTCGCTGAGCTAGCTTGATTGGTAAAACATCAGAAGTTGTCCTTCTCAGATAAGTAATCAATTCTACAAATAATTTTGAGCATTATCATTATTATAATCGCCGTCAAGAATGTTCCTAAGTGTCGTCGATAGTGGAAGCCTTGATTCCAAATATTGACAAAAGCTTTCATCTCTCAGGTGACACTACATCTGCCATGTTTTAGTTTTATGCTTAGTTAGAAGTTTCCTATGGTATATCAATTAGTTTAACGGGTTCCTGAAGCATCTTTACTTATAAAGGGATGATATGATTGTGAGAAATAATAAATTGAAACTAGAAATAAAAAAACATAAGCATGAATTTATTATAATAGTTGAGAATGGTGTAATAGTTGTTGCTGAAACATAAGTATGAATCTGTCTGCTATGAGCTTTGTTAATTATTTTCAAGTCGGTGACACGAAGCATATAATAATGGTATTATTTTTTGGTTTTTAACCACAAATGGTTCAACTATGGCTAGACCAATTAAACTATGATTTGAAGGTATCTGGTTTGGATTTCTAGCCTATTTTTTAAAATATTCGCTTCAAGTTGCATCTTATTTTGTACATAAATAACACGTTTGTTTTCTGGCAGGGAGCTAGTCTTTCAACAAGCTTTCCATGTGAGAAGTTCTACTCCTTGATTAGTTCTGTAGATGCTAGAGTTGCTAATGCAACAACTGAAGATGTATAAGTATCTATAGCATTGCCTCTAACAAAAAGGATACTGAATTCATCCTTGATTAGTTATGATTGGATTATAGTTAAAAAGCAGAGAGTCATCATTCTGCTATTAACAAATATGCTTTATTGATGTACCCACTAGCAAGGAGTTTAAAGGAATTGCAGTTAGATAGAATTTCTAGTACTTATTGGTGTTTTATTCTTCTTAGATCAACATTTGTTGCATCTACAGTTTGTGCAACTACAGAGCTAATGCATCTCTTTTCTCATATTTTATTACCAACAGAGCTCTCTTGTAGCTATTGTCATCTCAATGTTTTTAGTTGATAAGTTAGGTAGAAGAAAATTCTTTCAATGAAGTTGCATTAGAAATTTTATAGCTACAATTGTTTTAGGTTAATTTTGAATTTTGATGTATTCCTTAGTTAAGGTATGTTTGATCTTGAGAAATGTCTTTATCTTTAGTTATTGAATTCTGGAGATCACATATGTTTCAATATATTTTGAATACTAGTTAAAATTTAATAATTATTTTTTTTATAAAATTAATATATTTAGCGGGGGTTACAAACCTCCGTAATTTGTTTAAAATTAAATGAAATATAAATAACGTCAGTTTGAAACCGTCACAACCAGAATAGAAAAAGTATTCAAAAAGAAAATCACGACGGTTGGTAACCGTCGTTACTTTCGATTTACGACAGTTTCCCACCCGTCGCAATTGATACGATTGTTGGAGTGACGGTTTTAACAACCGTCGCGAATCAACCTAGGGACACACGTTTCTGCGACGGTACATTAACCGTCATAAATAACAAATTGTGGCGGTTTTAACCGTTGTAATTTGCCAAAATAACTGTCACAATGAACAAGTTTTCTTGTGGTGATAGGAATACGTTAAAAGGGGTAAAAACAGATTTTTTAGGTTATGTTTTGGGTATTTTTGGTCTCAATCCATCAAACCTTTAATTTTTGGTAGAGAGAGCTTAGAAAACAACTTTGGAGCTTGCATACGGATGATCTGAGGTGGATTGATCATCAATCAGCGCTGACAAACCGGAGGATTTTTGGTTCATTTTTCTTCCTCTTTGGTTGGGTTTTGTATATGATTTTAATTTGAGCTCATGTATATTTGTTTCCCATGGCGTTATATTTAATTTGCTTTACAAATCTGTGTCGGTTGTTATCTTAGATTTTTGCTCTGTGCTCGGGGTTTGGGTTGTTATAGTTATATACTGCTCAAATCCTTATCTAGGATGATTATATTTTAGTTTCTGGATTCTAGACATAGATTTAGAGCTAACAATATTTATGGGTGTCGAAGCTTAATGCTTCTGTGTTGGTTGTGTCGGTTGAGAGATCGTCGATACGAGTAATATGGATGTCTGCTGTGATGTTGAGGTTGGCTGAGAGATCGTCACCAAGATAATATAATAGTTCTCTCTAATTTGGGTTAGAAATAACTTAGGGAGTGAGTGATGCTAGATGACTATGAGGATTATTGTAGGTTGAGTGTAATTGATCAATAAATTTAAGTTTGTGAGAAGCAGATTATATGCATGCTTGATAAGTTTCTTCTCTCTAGAGAATAAATTATTTCATGTTCATATTTACTTTTATGTTTTACCAATTCAATCCAAACTCATTAACGATACAAACTCATTAACGAGAGATTTGTCGAATGGTATTTTAATTCACCAATATCTATGGACACAATAAATCCCCGGATAAATATTTCAAAAACTTTTGTTACTTGTCGCTCTACCGCTTCAACAAAATGGCGCTGTTGTTGGGGATTGGTTTTATTATTTTCGCATTGAGATAACTCTTTTGTTTTTGAGTTTTGTAATCAATATATATATATATATATATATATATATATATATATATATATATATATATATATATATATATTGTATAGAAATTGTACATTAACTTGTATATGATATTTGTGCATACATGTGTTTTCACGTATTATTGTGAATTGTCTCGTTTTTGTAACGTTTTTTGTGTGATTGTTAAGACACTTTCTTTATGTTTGTGCAGTGTGACAATACCATGGTATAATGAGAGGAGGTTACCAGCTTTCACAATAAAGGCGTCGAGCTTACGACGTAAAACAAACATGTCTGTTTGTATTTGTTTATATGTGTGGTAATTTGTGTTTTAACAAGTTAAAACTAGGAAATATTCTGAATTTCAAATCTTCACTTTTCAACTTGTTAATTCATTTTCACCCGATTTTCATATCGTTATTTGTATTTGTTTTGTTATGTCAATTTGTGTTTTCCGAAACCTTGTCGTGTTTAGCTTGAGGAGTTATGTTAGTTGTATATATTGTATATTTTGTACATTGAAATTTTGTAGGAGTATTATTTTTCTAATTCTTTTGTTGTTGTTTGGACTCAAGTTTTGGTCCGGTAACTTGTAGAATATTGAGGTGATTTGTCAAGTTTGATCATTTCGACTTGCGAATGCATGGTAATGATTTTGTTAAAGTTGTGTACACGTTCGAGGTATGTGTTTATAGCTTTCTATACTTTAGCATATTCATGATTGTTCTACCCCAAAATTTTCCCTTCCATTTTCTTTAAGACATTCTTTTAGGATTCTCAAATGCTCAAGGATGCTCAAGAATTGATCAGACAAATTCTCCTTCTAAGCAATGGGTCCATAAATAAGGTTTTGTGATTCTCAAGAAATATTCGGTTTAAAAGGTCTCAAGTGGTTTTCATGATTCTCCATAGGTCTTCAACAATGTTCATGTCAAGTTTCAAGTCTTGTATCACAAGTTTGCTCAGTCAATAGCTCAGATGATTGAAAATCAACTATATTAGGTAAAAAGTCAACTATGGTCAACACACAGTCAAACTTCAATATTTTTGGTCAACATCAACATTTTTAATTTATATTCATCATTTGATCAAGGGTTGATCATGATTCCACAAGGAAAGCCCTCAAATTATCAAAAGTCAAAAGTTGCCAAATTAGGGTTTCCTTAGGAGAAGTCAATTGAACTTTGACTAAGCATAAGTTTCACATGCTTCATCAAATTTTCCCTAACCAAAGCCCATTTTGAAAGAAATTCAATTCTATACAACTTTGTATCCGTATGCTCAAGTCCAAAAAGTGCTTCATTTGAGAGATATGAGCCAATACATTATAGGTCATTTCAAAAGTCAACAAAAGACACCTTTTGTCAAGGCAACTTACATCAAGATAAAGTCTTCTAATGCAAAAATGATAAAAGGAGAAATTGTAGAGGACATCTTGAGATTTCCAAAAAGTCCAAGATCACCATTAAGAGATGAAAATTGAGAGTTATGACCAGTGTGAGTTGGAGAATTTTGAGAAAATGCAGGAAGTGCAAAGTGAGAAAACTTGAAATTTTGAACTAGTGGGCCTAACTTTTGTTGTTCAAACATGTACACAATGTGTTAAAGGACCTCTAAATCCATTCACACACTTTTAATGATTTTCATTTCTTTTGTTTGAATTTTTATTCATTTAAATGCAAATTAAATCAAATAAAATATGAGGTAAGGGTACAAGGCGCATGGGCTTTTGATTTCAGTCACATGGAGGCCCAAAAACATATGATGAACATGCCTAAACCGTATGAGCACATATATAGCAAGAATATCTCAAAATGGAAGCTTAGAAACATATTTGATTCTTGTCTAATCTTGGCCATGATTGCATTATTTTATGCCATATTTGTTGATCCTCTCTTTCCTCTATATAAGCATGGTAAGCATCAGATACAAACACAAGAAAATAAGGCCTGAGAAAGCCTTGAAAGAATTCACAAAAATCCAAAGAAAAGTGCAAGATCTATACTACAGTTTCTAGTCACTCTCGATCCAAACAAAGGCCAACAATCACTTCCTGAGGATCAAAGGAAGTGATTCAATTCCGTAGCTTAGTCCCTCGTACGTCAGAATGTAACATCTCAATTACACCGGTTGTCAAAATTGGTAGACTTATAAAACTTTGATTTCATGCATTTTTAATCTTTTCTAATATGTTAAATCTGTTCATGTGCATCATTAGAATATGTTTGAAGTTTTACTTGTGAGTTTTAATGCAGAAACAACACCGTGCCATTGTTAGGGCATGGAGTTTTTGAAGCTTCAGATCTTGCAATACAGGCATTGTTAGGCCAAACTAACCACTCCATGAGAATCACAGGACTTTAATTAGGAAATTAGGGTCATTTTCCTTTTTGTTTTATTTGAATTTCGCAGGTTTGGATTTCTACATCATCGGTGATGATGATCGGAACCACCGTCCAAGGTGGTCTGACCGGTGGGAGAAATCGCGTGGCATAACAGGACAACCTGATCGGTCCATACACAAGGACATGTACCCACTCATGCACGCGTGTTTTAATTGTCTAAATTTTAGAATTTGTTTTACATTATGTATTTTTTGATTGATACAAACTAACAAATGTAAAGACCACCCCAGTGGTAGCGCGCTTGCCTTAAGACTTTGCTATGTCTGTACACGAGTTTGATCCAAGCGTGGGATAATTCTTTTTCATGTTTTGTGAGACCCTTGGAGCCAGCCACACTAGATCTCATGCAATACAGAGTTGTTGTTAATGGGCCTAGTGATTCATGTTTCTCACACCCCCCGGTTTACTGCATTCTGGCCCATCACTTCCTTTTTTTATTATTTTTTTATTTTTTTAACATAATTAACCTATTTTCTAATTATTTAAAATCAATTTATATTTATGGTTTTTCTTTGATTAAATAAATTAAATTAAATCAACTTAACTTTTTTAAAAAAAAATTAAATTAATTGAATTAATTAAATTAGTTTCTTTAGGCTTTTATTATTAAACTTTTTTTCATTAAAAATAATTTAGGGTTTTATTTTAGGTTTAAATTAATTCCCTTTTCTCAATTAAAATCAATTAATCATTAGGATAAATCATTAATTATTTTCCGTTAAACAATTTCTCCGTTTTTTCCATAATCCTCGCGCTTTTCTTATTTTCGTGTTAGTTTTCGCAATTATGTATCTGCTAAAGGGTGTAATAGTTAATTAGGTTTTTTTTTATATTTTCTTTCCCCCAATTTTGTGGTTTGTACCAACTCCCCTGAAGCACTGTAATAGCGTAGGATCTTTCTTTTATGTTTTTACTGCTTTTACTTATTACTGTATAATAATTAGGCTTTTATGGTAAGATGTAAAACGAAATGCTAGATAACCTTAAATACAAGATAAAATAACTTAATCAAAACACTATTCACACACACACACCTCTAGGGTGACCCCACTTGTTGCCTTTGGATAAAACAGTCATGTCCCTCGAACGTGGAGCGCTTTAGCAAAGACCCTTGATTAAAAAGATGGTAGTCCCTTGACGACCCTTCGATGATGCCTCGGTAAACGATCTTAGTCCCTCATGATAAAACTGCTAAAGCGCCCTACGAGTTGCCTTTATAACTGTATGATGACCCGCGCCTGTCCCTCAAACATCCAACGATAGGGCTTCCTACTAACTAATGGTAGAATAACACTATCTAAAGGAAGATGGAAATAACGCGAAAGACTTTTGAGTAGGTAGATAGCTCATAGTCGCTTGCTCACAAATAAAAACATTCTTCACACAAAACACATATTCTCTAAAATATTTTCAAAACAAACATTTTGTATGCGTTCTCAACGATGCAGGAATCATTACAAAGTTTGCCGCACTTAGGCATTTTTCAAAATATTTTCAAACACACAAAGCATTTTTCAAAAGTGAGCTAGCGATTAAGAGCCCGTAGATAACTACGAATGAAATGGGTGCTAACACCTTCCCTTTTCATAACCTACCCCCCGAACTCAGAAAATATCTCGAAGGTCTTTCCTGTTCTTTTCACCCTTTCCTTATTGGATAAAAAGAAAAGTAGGTGGAGACTCTTGCTATCCGCAACATTTGCGATGCAAAACCAAAATTCAATTCTACCACTGAATTACAAAACTGGAAACTCTGTCGGGGAGAACTAAAAGTGGGGTTACCTTAGAGTTAGATCACATTAAAATTCTTTACTTGCTTGATTTGTATTCTTTACATTTCGGGGTTTTGTTCGGGTTCATTTTTGTAAAGATCCTATACCTGGATCTGGGGGCATTTTAGGTAAGTCGCAATAGATCGTGGAAACTGTATGGCATAGACCGATATGGTTGAAGTGGTGGCTACGTTAGTGTGACACATTGGTTGGTGTCGGTGTCCCTTGAGTCAGTCAAGGAGAATGATGGGCTGCCGCGTTGGTGTCATAAGCACTAACTGACCGTAGAACCTTAGTTGATACAACTTAGCCATTAGAAAGTAGTGAGATGGTCGGCTTTGGTGCAGACTGAAGTTGTTTGATACTCGATACTACACTCATTGAGATCAGACTCTCGGGATATTTCAGTCGTAAATCAGATG
Source organism: Vicia faba (assembly GCA_948472305.1). NCBI lineage: Eukaryota > Viridiplantae > Streptophyta > Magnoliopsida > Fabales > Fabaceae > Vicia > Vicia faba. The sequence goes on along the minus strand of OX451740.1, from coordinate 1,074,341,434 downwards.
TTATGCTGAAACAATGCCTGAGAGAAAGATCAGAGATATTGAGACTCCTAGAACCCGGTTACTTCTTTTAGGACATGTTGAGCCAACTAAAACTTAAGAGGGTATTTGCCTACAAAGTCCATTCAAGCTTGAACCTAAGGCCTTGTGTGTTTTGTTTGTGTCTGATTAATTGTTCGAACATGACATCATAACATCATGACATCATACCATATCATTTTCACTAACCATTTCAAGGACCAAGGGATTTATCTTTGTTCTTTGTTGTAGGTTATGGCCTCTGCTCGTAGAAACACTATCTGGATCAACTTTGTCAGGGTACATTCTCAGCTTAAGAAGTTAGTCTCAAGGGTTCCTGAAAGTTCTCAATTCATCAAAATGCATGGTCGAATACTCAGTTTGGTTACCTCAGGTTTTGAAGAAGATATGATGAGTGTTCTATCCCAGTTCTTTGACCCTGCATATCACTGTTTTACCTTTCCAGATTATCAGTTGGTACCCACAATGAAAGAGTTCTCTAAACTGCTGGAAGTACTTGTTCTTGATCAGACACCCTTCACCGGTTTAGAGAAAGCTCCAAAACCAGAAGATATTGCAGCAGCCTTACATTTGAAGAGGTTCTACATTGTATCTATTTGGGAAACAAGAAGTGGAGTCAAGCGCTTCCTTGCTAAATTTCTGATAGAGAAGGCTCAATTGTTTTTGGATGCTATGAGTTTTCAGACTTTCGAGGAGATCTTGGCTCTGTTAATCTATGGATTGGTACTATTCCATATTCCAGACCAACTCATAGATGTGAACACCATCAAAATATTTCTTGCTCGTAATCCTGTGCCTACCTTGCTTGGAGATATTTTGCATTCCCTTCACACTCATACTATGAAGAAGCGAGGAACTCTCATGTGTTGTATACCTATGCTATCCAGGTGGTTTATTTTGCACCTTCCCCGCTCGATAATGAAGAATGAACAAGGTTTGAGGTGGTCTCAAAGAATAATGTCACTCTCTCATACATCTATTGGTACTCCCGACCTTACGAGGATATCACTATCATTGACCGCTGTGGGGAATTCCCTAATGTTCCACTCCTTGGCATTAGGGGAGGTATTACTTACAACCCTTCTCTAGCCCTATGTCAATTTGGTTATGCTCGAAGAGATGGTACTCATGACACGCTTATCCAGGGTATTATATTCGATTACAAGAATGATCCTCAAGGTTATCATCAAAGGTTTATACATGTTTGGGGCATGGTGAACAAGATTGATAGCAAGAATTTAGGACAAAAGAATTCTATCCCTATTGAGACCTATATCAAATGGGTACGAGCCCGTGCTCAAAACCTTATAATGCCATATCCTATTGTCCTACCAGTAATCATGGAGCCTGTTGTCGAAGGAGACATTTCTCGCACCATCCTTCATCCAGACATGCCTACTGACCTTGAAGAATTGAAGAAGTCCTGGATTCAACTCAAGGAATAACAAGACACCTTTGAGACTCAATTTTATGAAAGCAAGAAGAAAGTGTTGGAACTCATGAAGAAAATTCACGAGGAGCAAAGTCTTAACGCACATGTCAACACAAATAAGAGGCGTCTATGAGAAACTTAAAACTTTAGGAGTTTTTAAATTTATCCCTTTGTAATCTTGTGTTTTCACATAAACTTACTAATAAATAACTTTGTTTCTGTTTCTTTTTGGTTAACAAATTTAAATCTCATAAGGTCCTTGAAAACATTGCATATACATATCATGCATATCACTACATGACAAGTGTTTCAAGACAGGTTTCTTATCTTTTTTCTGTTTATTTTAGTAGAAAGAATGGCTCTTGAACAAACAGTTAAGGATCTCCAGGCTCAGAACGCCCAATTCCAGCAATTGTTCTTGAACTTAACCAAGGTGCAGGAAGAGCCGAAGGCCCTCATCACTAAAGAGAGGGGAGATAAAATTAAGAAACCAACTGGCATCCTTAGCATGGGTAGGAGACTTAAAGGTCCGGTCAAACGAGCTTTGGAGTTTGAAGGAGAAGATGATGAGGAATATGATAAAAATATAAAGGCTGACAACCATGGTTTTGATAAAGAAGAAGCGGACTATTCAGATGAACAATATCCTCCGGCTGACGACAAATACAAGCAACTGGAAGATCGTCTCAATGCTATGGAGATCCAGAAGGTTCCTTGGTTGGATTTTAAAGAGTTGGGTCTTATCCCAGGGGTTTTTATCCCTCACAAGTTCAAGTTCCCCATCTTTTCCAAATACAACGATGTGTCTTTTCCTAAGCTTCATATGCGGTCTTATGTCTGAAAAATCCAACCCTATACTGCTGATAGAAAATTATGGGTGCATTTATTTTAAGAAATCTTGTCGAGGACGCAATTAGAATGGTTCTATCAGCTGGAAGGAACCAACATTCACACTTGGGAAGACTTGCCCACTGCTTTTTACAAGCAATATTAATATAATACTGACCTTGCACGAGTGAAATTACAAAACATGTATATGGGCTCGAACGAGGGTTTCAAAGAATATTCCCAGAAGTGGAGAGACTTAGTTGGAAGGGTGCAACCTCCCTTGTCTGATTGAGAGCATACTGATATGTTCATGGACACTCTGACAGGTCCATTCTTTAATGTGCTAATTGGGAATTCTTCATCTGATTTTACTGAGCTAATCCTTACTGGGGAACAAGTTGAAAGCAGCATCAAGAGCGGGAAGATCCCATTGGTTGCATCTTCTAGTGCTGTAAAGAAGGCGTTCAATAATAAGAAGGAAACCAATGTTGTTTATGTCCAGAAGGGCCGTAGTAAGAATGATCACCATTAGTCTTTGGGATTGGTGTTGATTTTTAATCCTGCACTTGTTCACCAAGATTAGTATGCCTTTGTCTAAGGCATTACAACATATGTTAAAAGCAGAACTGATAACACTACGGGATCCGCCTCAGAATCCCAACACCTCCTCCCATAAGTGTAATCTGAATTCAAAGTGTGCCTATCATTCTAACAGTCCTGGGCACGACACCAACAACTGTTGGTCCTTGAAGAATAAAATCCAGGATATGATTGACGCAAAAGAGATTGAATTTGATCCTCCCGAGACCCCTAATGTGATTACTGCACCTATTCCCAGTCATAATAAAAGTGTTATTTCTATCAACGATGTTTCTTATGTCTCCACCATAAGTGACTTGACCACTCCCTTGATAAATCATTAAGAAGAATCGGTTGCAAGCCAGTTTATTTTCGGGTTGCCTTGAAAGTTGTTACCATTGTGCGTCTCAATCTGATGGTTGTATGTGGCTGAAGAAGGATATTCAGTGTTTGATGGATAGCCTTGAAATTCTATTTGAGAAGACTCTGTCTATGAAGAGTTTGCATGTGTTGTACCCTAAAATTTACCCTCTTCATTTCGACCATTTTGGCTTATATTTCATCATTACATGCATACATATAATTGATTCTATGGTTATGGGATCAAGGTACCTCTAGAAAGCCTCAACAGATTACAGGTGGCGTTTATTTTGTCAATGGATGTTCTTAGAGTATTTTCTGTGTTGAAGATTGGTTCCTCGTTTCACAATGATTCGGGGTTCAAAGATTCACAAGTCCAACCTGAAGCATCATATTCAGGTGTTCTTTCGCCAAGATATCCCTGGTGAGGTATTTTCAAATTCAGGTTCGGCTCAAGAGCCAATTCTTTAAGGAAGGTCTCAAAATGTGTGAGTTTTCTCGAAGAAATATGGTGAAAAAGTATGCTGAAAGTGCAGTTTTTACGCACTAAAAATTCATAACTTGAAGACCGTGACTCATTTTGAACCCGTTACGGTGGCCGAAATTCCGTCTTGACATCATATACATTTTCATCTCACACAGCCGGAAGCCAATTTCATTAAGAAAGTCTTTGAAAATATGGATTTATCAAGTGTTTTCGCACAGGAAAATTGTGACATATGTTTATCTGCTCAATATTCAAAAAATCATAACTTAGTCAATTTTTATCTAATCGGGACCATCTTTTTATAAAAGGTCATTGACTCAGATATCTTCAACTTTACTTTTAAAGTCAAGACCATATTATGCTCCTATCAATACCAGTTTTTTATTGAAGAACGTGTCAGAGTTGACATTGGAGCCCAAAATAAGTTTGTCTGAGGCGAAACTTCAAAAATTCATAACTAATTCACCATTTATACGATTGAGTCAATTTTCGAACATAAGTTTGTTCTCGATGTCGTCCATATTTTTTTTCACATTTCAACTTAAAAAATTGCACTAAGGTCCCTGCTATTTAGCCTGGAACGTGTCAATCTCAAGTGAATAAAAATCTGCACTATTGCTTGTGGTTATTGGAGGCCCAATTGCACATCCAAAGCACATACCTTAGGTCTAATTTCCATTATATAATCTTATTCTTTTCATATGAACAAGGACACGAAAAAAAACCTTGCCATAACCTTGTCAAAATATCAAATTCTTTCAAGAACCCTAGAAATCTTGAAATCCTTGTTACAAACCATTTTCACTACAAACAAGCCATATCATTCACTTCCAGGAACTCAGTACGGTAAGGATGGTTTTAGGTTAATCATCAAACTTTTTTTATCAAACAATCAAAATAAATTTTCTCTTTTCTTTTCTTTTTATAATTTTGCGTATATGTTATTATTGCCACGTATTTTATTAATTTTTCCTATTATTGTAACTGCTTACAGAATGTAATAGATTAATTAGGGTTTATTTGCTTTCTTTCCCTCAATTTTTATGGATTGTACCCCATTACCCGACACTTTATAATAGCGTAGGACATTTATTTTCTGCTTTGAGTGCTTTCCTTATAACTGCCTAGTTTAATAGGATTGTATGACAAGATCTAAAAACAAATGATAGAAAACTTAATCTCAAGACAAATTAACTGAAATTAAAACATTATTCACACACACACACACACACACACCCACCTCTAGGGTAACCTCTCTCGTTGCCTCGAAAAATAGTGGCCATGCCCCTCGAACGTAGGGATACCATTAGCAAAAACCCTCAATTACAAATCATCATAAATATCATAGTCGCTCGGTGTCCCTCAAAGTTGCCTACGGTATATGATCTTGTCCTTCAATGTTGCCTACGAATATATGATGACAATCCCTTCAAATTGCTAAAGGTATCCCTACATGTTGCCTTCAATGACCATAATGACGACCCTACACCTGTCCCTCAAACATCCAACGATAGGCCTACCTACTAACTAATGGTAGGGTAGTACTATCTAAAGGAAGGGGAAAATAACACGAAAGACTTTTGAGCAAGGGTAGAATACTGTTAATCGCTTGCTCACACAAAACATTTCTTCACACCTCACACTTTCAAAAACATTTTCAAAACGCTTTACCAACACTCTTGAGGGCTGATACAAGAGTTATCATAAAGCAAATTTTCGTACTTAGACATTTTCAAAGTATTTTCAAGCAAACACACACAAAGCATTTCAAAAGTGAGCAAGCGATTAAGAGCTCGTAGATAACTACGGATGAAAGGGTGCTAACACCTTCCCTTTTTATAACTTACCCCCCGAACTCAGAATCTATCAAAGGTCTTTCATGTTATTTTCACCTTTCCTAAATATTGTATAAAAGAAAATTCGATGGCAACTCTTGCTAACAACAATATTTGCGATAAAAACACAAAACAAGTAAAGTCAGTTCTCCCGCTGTATTACAGAACTGGCGACTCTGCTGGGGACAATACCTAAAAAGAGAGGTTACCTTAAGAGCTTAGGTCACATTTACTTGCTTTAAACTGGTTGCTTTGATTTCTTTACATTTTAGGGTTTTGTTTGGGTATTTTCTTGCAAAGATCCTACACCCGGATCGGGGAACACCATTAGGTAAGTAGCAATAAATCATGGAGGTTGTACGGCATAGACCGATATGGATGATATGATAGATACGTTAGTGTGATACTCTGGCTTGTACTAATGTTCCTTGAGTTAGTCAAGGATAACATTAGGCTTCCACATAGTATCATTAAGCACTAACTGACCTTTAGAACCTTAAATTGACTCGTCTTGGCCATTAGAAAGTAGTGAGATGGTTGGCTTTGGTGTAAGACTGAAGTTGGTTGATACTCGATGCTACACTCATTGAGATTGGACTTTCGGGATATTTCGGTCGCAATTCAGATGCTTGAGCTGAAACAATGCCTGAGAGAAAGATCAATAATATGAGATCCCTAGAACCCGATTACTATTGCTAGGACAGGTTGAGCCAACTAAACTTCAAAAGGGTACTTACCTATAGACCTCATGCAAGCCTTTAAACCTAAGGTATTTGTGTGACTTGTTTATGTTTGCTATTTTGTTTTAAGCATGAACATAAGATCATAAACATCATAATATAGCATTTTCACTAACCATTTCAAAGATCGAGGGATTTATCTCTTCTCTGTTTTGTTGGCTTCTGCTTGTAGAAATACCATCCGGATCAAATTCGTAGGCATACCTTCCAAGCTTAGAGAATTGGTCTCAAGGGTTCCTGAAAGTTTCCAATTCAATAGAAGACATGGTCACTTTCTCAATTTGGTTACTGCCAGTTTTGAAGAAGGTATGATGAGCGTTCTATTCCAGTTCTTTGATCCTAAGCATCATTGCTTCACTTTCCTCGATTATCAGTTGGTGCCCATGTTGGAAGAATTCTCTAAGCTACTTGGAGTGCCTATATTGGAGTGGATACCCTTCACTGATTTAGAACAAGATTAAAAGCTTGAATATGTTGCCACAACTTTGCACTTGAAACCATCCGACATTGAATCTAATTGGGAAAGGAGATATGGGGTTAAAGGTCTTCTTGCAAATATTTTGATAGAGAGAGCTCAGTTGTTCCTAGACGCCATGAGTTTCCATGCTTTTGAGGATATCTTGGCCCTCCTGATCTATGATTGGATATTGTTCCCTAATTCGAACCAACTTATAGATGTGAACGCCGTCAAGACTTTTCTTACTCACAATCCAGTACCTGCATTTCTTGGGGGATATTCTGCATTCTCTTCACACTCGTACTATGAAGAAACGAGGAACTCTTATGTGTTGAATACCTTTTCTCTATAGGTGGTTTATTTCACACCTTCCTCAATCATTAATGAAGAATGAGCTAGGCTTAAGATGGTCTCAAAGGTTGATGTCTCTCTCGCACTCTGATATCTATTGGTATTCTCGCTCTCAAGAAGATGGCTCTATTATTGATCGCTGCAGAGAATTTCTTAATGTGCCACTCCTTGGAATTAGGAGGAGGCATCACTAACAACCCTTCTCTAGCTTTACGTCAGTTTGGTTACGCACGAAGAAATGGTCCTCATGACATGCTAATCCAAGGTATTATGTTCGACTATGACAACGATCTTCAAGGTTATCATCAGAGGTTCATACACGTTTGGGGCATGGTAAAAAGATTGATGGTAAAACTTTGGAGCACAGGAATTCCATCCCTTTGGAACCTTACCTCAAATGGGTGCGAACTCGTGCTCAAAGTCTTATGATGCCATATCCCGCTATCTTACCAGTGATCTTAGAGCCTATTGTTCAAGGGGATGAGTCTCACGTTATTCTTCATCCTGATACGCCAACAAACTTTGAAGAGCTGCAAAGGTCTTGGATTCAACTCAAGGAAGAACGAGACACCTTTGAGACTCAATTCTATGCAAGTGAGAAGAAAGTGTTGGAACTGACAAAGCAACTTCACGAGGAGGAAAGCCTTAATTCCTATGTCAACACAAAGAGGAAGTGTCCATGGGAGACTTAAGAGTTTTAGAAATATTTAATTTGTTTCTTTGTAATCTTTTGTTTTTCACTTGAACTTACTAATAAAAATCTTTGTTTCCTTTTGATTAAAGAGTTTAAATCCCGCAAGGTCCTTGAAAACATTGCATAAACATATCATGAATATCATTGCATAGAAGGTACTTCAAGATAAGTTTCTTATCTTTTCGCTATTTATTTCAGCAAACAGAAATGGCTCTTGAACAAACCATTAAGGATCTTCAAGCACAAAATGCTCAATTCCAACAGATGTTCCTGACTCTGGCTAAAAGACAGGAAGATCTGAAAGCTCTCATCACTAAAGAGAAGAAGAAGAAGGTAAAGAAATAGATTGGCACCCTGAACATGGGGATAAGATTTAGACGACCAGCCAAGCGAGCTCTAGAATTCGCAACCCCATCAAATGAAGAGTATAATCAAGAAGAGTATAACAAGAGTGTGAAAGAAGAAGATAACAACCCGGAGTCTGATGAAGAGGAAGCCCACTACTCTAAGGAACAATATCCTCCTACTGATGACAAGTATAAACAGTTGGAGGATCGTCTCAATGCTATGGAGATTCAGAGGTTACCTGGTTTGGACTTTGAAGAGCTAGGGTTGGTCTCAGGAGTGGTCATCCCACATAAATTCAAAGTTCCCACTTTTGCAAAATATAACGGTGTTTCGTGTCCCAAGCTTCATCTGAGGTCTTACGTCAGGAAGATTCAACCCCATACAAATGATAGGAGGTTATGGGTTCACTTCTTTCAAGAGAGTTTGTCGGGAACGCAGTTGTAATGGTTCTATCAACTGGAAGGAACCAATATCTGTAATTGGGAAGACTTGGCTGCTTCTTTTTACAAGCAGTGTCAATATATTATTGACCATGCTCCAACCCGCATGCAACTCCAAAGCATGTCTATGGGTTCCAGTGAGGGTTTCAAAGATTACACCCAAAAGTGGACGGATCTTGCAGGTAGAGTCCAGCCTCCCTTGTCTGATATGGAGTTGATAGAAATGTTCATGGGTACTCTGACAGGCCCATTTTTCAACCATTTGATTGGAAGCTCTTCAGTCGGATTCACTGAGCTGATATTGATAGGAGAAAGAGTTGAATCTGGTATCAAGAGTGGTAAAATCCAAGGGGGTGCATATCCTCAAGTGTTGTGAAGAAACCGTTCAGCGGAAAGAGGGAGGTCAATGCTTCCTATGGTCAGAGAAGTCATGGTAAAGTTGAACATCGTCTAATGGTAGGATCTATAATAATCTCTAACCCTGCACCAACCAACACCAAAATAATCAGTGCATGCATGATGCACCTAGAAGACAATTCACTAGAATCAACATGCTGTTGTCTCAGGAATTGCAGCATTTGGTGAAAGCGGACTTGGTCACTTTGAGGGATCCTCCTCGAAACCCAAACACTTCCTCTCCCTGTTACAATCCAAATGCACAGTGTGATTACCACTCCAACAACCTGGGGCATGATACAAATGACTGTTGGACGCTGAAGAACAAGGTTCAAGACCTTATTGATTCCAAGGAGATTGAATTCGATCCTCCTGAGACTCCCAACATGATCACCTCTCCCATGCCGAATCATAATTAGGACCGGGTTAATATTGTGGAAGATGTCGATAGCAGCAACAACCTGAATAATTAGATTTCCCCTACTACCAACGAAAAAAGCTTCTTCACTCGAATCTTTATTTGTAATTTCTTTGTTTGTTCAAACAATTACTGTCACGTCAAAGTTTGGTTTTTCCATTAATGCATTGCATATGTTTGTCTTGAATTAATTTGTTTTCATTATATTTAAACTTCTTTCTTACTTCGTCTTGTGATATTCAACTCTCAATTAAAATCTATATGCCTTTATAGGTAGGATGATGAAAGTGATACCATAATCTCATACAATATGCTTTTGAACAGACCTTGCTGATGATGTACGTGCGTTGCTTCAATTCCTAAACAGTGGAGATATAAGGAAGTTAATCCTTGGTCAACCCCTTTGAGCTAAGAAGTAGGAGTTTTCTTTTTCACGCAAATTGAAACCCTTAATCATAACCTGGGGCAAGGTAGTTTCTCAGTTAATTCAATTATGCATTCAATCATAAGCTTTTCCTTCATACATAACAGGTAGTATCGAATACATCTTTCTGAATCAAAAGTCAGTGATGGTTCTCCGTAATCATTAAGTCAGGCAGTCATTAAAGAAGTGAAAAACACAAGAAGGGAGGGAGAGGTTGAATTGAAACTTAAAAATCAAAAGTAGTAGACGTGATGATTTTTATCCCGGTTCACTTGATCTCAAACTACTCCAGTCCACCCGCCAAGGTGATTTCGCCTCTCTCCAACGAGGACTTAATTCACTAATCAAACTGATTACAATTCTACTTTGACAACTGCCAAAGTCTTCTTGAGTATAACCACAACCCGACTTATCTCACGGAAATTCACTAATCAAGATAAGAAATTCATTGTGTACTATATGTTTTTCATTACAAAAACTGTATTACTACTGTGATGTATTACACAATTTTGGAGTATATTATGAATATAAAATTTGCAGCGTATTGAGATTGTTTGGAGCAGTGGTATGAAAAATTGTAAACGATTTAGCCTTTGAGCTTGTTTATATAGGTGTGAAAATCTGTGCAAATGGAAACATGATAATTGGGAGTTAATGCACTTTCCATAATGAGAAGATCCTTGTCTTATTGTAGCCGTTGTAAATGATACTACCTTGATGGAAAAGTAACGCTTCAGAACTTGAGGATTTTTGCTTACTGCTTTGCTTCAAATATTGGGAAGTCAGAAACATAATGTTTTGTTTGCATGTTAGACTTCCGTTCAGAATCAAGATGTCTTTCTCTTTAGCGTAAATTCTAATCTTCACACTTCAGAACATTCTGATTACTCAGCTTGAGTACCTTTGAAGCCTAACTTCTGATGCAGTTCCGTCAAAACTTCTGTATAACATAGAACACAAATTTAGAGCGCATATTTGTTGTTTGTGTTTGTTATTATCAAAACTCTTATGAGGGTTGTAGAATCAAACTATGTTCTAACAATCTCCCCCTTTTTGATGGTGACAAAAACTAGGATTTTCAATAAAAATATACAGAACAAAAAGCTTAAGAGAGTCCCCCCCTGAGTTGAGTACCCTGATAGAGATGAAATACTTCCCTGAAGTTTCTTCTCATCAGAGATTTTGATGCATCTCCTTCTTTCTTTATCAGAATTTATTCATGTTTATGCTTTCAGAAGAAAAAAATAAGAAGTTAAGATATTCAGAATGTTTGAGACTTTGTCCCGGTAAACTGTTATTGAAAATATTTTACGTTCTCCCCCTTTTTGTCAGGTATCAAAAAGAAATATAATCACAAATAATCAGAGTCAAAAGGGATGATTTGTATTAAAATGGATCTCAATAACATTTCTGAAGCAGATAAGACATGATAGTGAATGCATAAAACAAGTTAAAAAAATCTAAGATGGAACGGGAAGTCGTGTGAACAACGCTTCCAAAAAGCTCTTAATCTGAGTGCTTGATTCTTCTTGCTTTCCCAGCATATCCTTGATTTCTTTGGTCGTGTCTTATTTCTTATCCAATATATCCTTGATTTCTTTTATTGTGTCCTCTTGCTTATCCAATATTACGTGGATTATAACATTCTCCTTCTTCAGCTCTTCCAGAGTTTGCATGACCAGAGATGGAGCTGGTGTTTCCTCAGAGGTTGCAAATCTTTTAGAGCACTCTGCAGTATCTTCTGATTCAACTACTTCTTCAGTTGCATTTTCCTTTTCTTGAGCAGTAGCCAGAGGGTGACTAGCAGAACATGGTTCAGTGGCTTTTGAAGGTTGGTGCTCTTTCTAGGGAGCATTTTCCAACAAAAAAATTTCTTTCTTGTCCCAGTGACTTATAACTTGGTCTTTGAAAGCTTTCAGCTGATCACTGAAATTTTGCTGAGCCATTTCACAACTTAATTCTTTCAGCCTTTGGGATTCAGAGTTGAACCATTTTCTGAATCGATCCCAAAGAGAATCAGAAGCAGCAGGATTTGAAATTTCTAGACTTGCTTGCTTTAGAGAATTAACCCATTCCTGTATTTTTCTTTCAAAAATCAACAAGTTCTTACCAACACCTGTTTTGGTTAAGGTTGGTTTGGAATTGGGAATGGAAATTTTATTGGTGGTTGAAACTAGGTGGTCCAACGCTTCTAAATCAATAACTGTTCTGAAATGATCAGCCGTACGGTTAATGGGAGAGGGAGTAGGAGAATCAGAAATTAGGATTGGTGAGCGAAGGGTGTTTGGTGGTGTGGAATGATATGATGAAGGTATTTCTGGAATATCAAGTATGGAGAGAGGTTGGCGAACCATAAGAGGTTATGTTATTCCAGGAATAGGGGTAGTGGTATCAGAGTCTGTAAAAAAATTTTCTGATTGGTTTGCGGTAGCATGTTTATTTTCTAGTTCAGGGGTTTCAGAATTTGGATTTTCAATTTGGGGAGTGAGAGGGTTTTCATTTTCTGGTTGAGGAGAATGGAGGTTTTGATGTTCTAGTTGTGGAGAGTGGAGGTTGGGATTTTCTGGTTGTTGAGAATGGAGGTTTGGATTTTCTGGGATTGGTGATTGAAAGTCTTGATCAAAAAGTTCAATATCAGAAAGAACTCTTGCAAGTTCTAGTTGATTTTGTTCTAGATTTGGATTAGGGGAGTGATGTTAATTTAAGAAGCTGCCAAGAGTTACAGAAGGATCAAACTGTAAAATCAAGCTTCTCAAATGAACTTTTGTTTTGATAAAGACAAACCATGACTGACAAAGAAGGCAAAGATTTTTAATCAAGCTCAAGGCATATATGGACAAAGTCTTCAGTTTAAGCTCTTAGAAACTTTCAAGGTATAATGATAATATTTACTTTGAACTTAAAACATAGATGCTCAATGATGAAAAGAAATGTTTTATAAATCCTTACTCAAGTTTTTCAAGTTAAAACTCATTTTTCACTTGAGTGCAATTGATTTGCATATTAGTGCAATCGATTGCGTGCTTCAATTTTTCAGATCATTTGCTTCTGTTTCTCAGTGAAATCGATTTACATTGCTTGTGAAATCGATTGCATGCTTAAAATTTTCAAAACGCTTGTTTCCGTTTTTCAGTGCAATCGATTTACATTGCTTGTACAATCGATTGCACTCAATCATTTTTTGCTACTGACTTCACATGAAATCGATTTATATTCTTGTGCAATCGATTGCACACTTAAATTTTTTGAAAATATAGTTGTTGAAACCCCGTGCAATCAATTTACACAAAGGGTGCAATCGATTGCATGCTGCACGATTTTGAAAAACAGCAGTTTTGCACATGGTTGTTCATAATACCTTTTCATTGAAACCTTTCACTCAATCTTGGCAATTGTGCATGATTCATTTACAGAACTTTATGATGTTTCAAAAAGGTTCTATGAACATATAAATATTCATTTTCAAAATCATTTTCAACACCTCTTCCAAATATATTTTCTGAATTTTCAAAATACAAACTCAAGCTTTTCTTCACTTTCATACATAAGTTTTCTGCACACTTTCATACACTGTTAACTAGAAAACTTTGAGCATTTATATCTTGAGTCATTGTACAATATTATCATTGGAAGAGAATAGCATTCATTGTTAAATCACTCTAAGTGATCAATACTACTCAACTCACTCAAAATCAAATATTGATAGTGTGATACGGTGGCAAAACCGACTATTTTGAAATGCTGGTTTGTGTTTTGCGTTTTTGTTTGCAAAATATCGCGGTAAGCAAGAGTCGCCACCGACTTTTATTTCATCCAATCGGAAAGAAAAAAAGTATAGAAAAAATCCTTTTTCGAGATATTATTAGTACGGGGGGTAGATTATAGAAAGGGAAGATGTTAACACCCTTTCTATCCATGGTTTTCCATGGGCTCTTAGGTACTTGCTCATCTTTAAAATTGCTTGTGTATGTGGTTTGTTTTTGAAAATGTTTTACTTCGTGATAACCCTTGTATCAGTCCTCAAAGGTGTGACGAAGTTGTTTTGAAAGTTTGTTTGAAAAGTGTAAGTGTGAAGAGTTCTGTTTTGAGCAAGTACCTACTAGCATCTACCTACTCGAAAAAAGATCGTTTCTATTCTCGTTTCCTTTAGACCGTGTTATGCTACTATTAGTGAGTAGGTAACCCTAGTCGTTGGAGTTGTAAGGGACGATTCGAAAGGGACGTACAATCACTAAAGCAATGTTAGGACGACTTAGTAATAACCCTAAAGTTTTAAGATCATATTCGAGGCAACATTTCCGAGGCAACATTTCCGAGGAAACATTCGAACGAGACATTTTATCTTTGTTAGACAGGAGGGCAACCACTAAGACACCCTATACTTTAATGATCGTTTACCTAAGGCAACTGAAGTGTGAGTATACCCTAAGAGTGATATGCGCGAGTGGTCTGTTTTCAATTATTTAATCTTTTCAAATTAGGGTTTTCTAACTGGATTAATTTGTCATGCATTCTTGTCATACAATCCTATTAGCATTCATCTAAACAGTTAAATATTTGCGAGAATTAAAATGCGAGAAGGTAAATCTACACTATTACAAGGCTTCGGGGAGGGGGGTTAATTACATAGCCAAAAACCCGGGAAAAAGCGATAAATAAAAGCCCTATATTGAACTACTACAAACCATGAACAGTTACAACAATATCATAGAAAAAATAGTACGCGCGCGATAAATAAAAAATGAGACAACTAGGGTTTTGACCCTTGCCTAACCCTAATTGCAATTGATTAAAAAAAGTTTTTGTCATGTTTTGTTACTTAAGAAAATAGAGAAATTATTAAATTAAAAAAGAAAATCCCAATCCTAATTAATTTTAACTTAAGAAAAAATAATAAATTAATTCTAAAACCTATTTTTGTATTTTATTTATTTGAAAAAAAAGAGAAAATAAAATTAAAAGTTTTAACCTAATTTCTATTTTGATTTTATTTATGGACATAAATTATAATTTCACTAAGTTAACACTAAATTAAATTAATTTTGATAATATATAAAAAAAACTAATTCTAATTTTTTTGTGAATTTGATTTTATGATTTTTATGAAAAATAAATTAATTTGTGAATTAAATAAATGAAGGAAATTAAAAGAATAAAAGATAAAAATAAAAAAAAGGAAGTAAATGGGCCTGGTGGCGTCTGCTGAAAGGGGGGTCTGAAAATGAATTTCTGGGCCCAACTGGCTAAGGCCTGTTTGACTTCGCCCCAATCCAGTGTGCAGGCTTGACTGAGGCGCATGGTGGTCCTCCCATGGTGGTATGTTGATATGGGGCATGGATGAATTGGAGGGCCAGATCCTGATGATACACAGTGAGCCTCTTGAATTGCATAGCATTGGATTACCTGTTAAAAAATATTATGAATGAAGGTTGGGACTTGGGAATCAAACCCAGGCCCTTTGCACTTTTCCCCTGCACGCTTACCAACTGAGCCAATTGGTTTGTTTGAATATATAATGAAAATCAATTATAATATAATAAAAACAAAACGCACCAAATTCAAATGACCCAACCAGGGGATGACACGCATCGTCGTCTTCCTCCCAAACCGTCATTTTAGGTGGCAAGCTTTTACCTACAGACACTTACTGTAGGTATATCCCTGTGTATTTCAAAAATCGCGTGTGCTCAAGATAAATGGCCATGGCTGGTACCAATCAACTTGTTACATCCTCACGAGTCTCATGGTACCAGAATCAACGCCCAATTTTTCCTATCCTGCAAAGTCCTAATCAAGAACACAAAACCCTAGCTATGGCAACATCCTGTACAGGCGTTAGAAATGCAATTAAATGGTATCAATCGTTTGCAAACTTAATTATAAAAACGAATATATAATAAAAATATGCAGAGGATGAGTAAATCAATGAAAACGAATTTGAATTTGGAAGCAAGTCGTGATACTTGTATCTGACAATTCCTGGCGTGAGAGAGCTTGCAAATGGTTGGAATCCCTTCTGGAGATGTCCAAGAAACTGTTGGTGTCGTGAGAATGGTATGAACTGGCCTCTAATGTGGAAATTGAATCACCACTTTTCTTGAAATTTTTTGAGTTTTGTTTCACCTCTGCACGACTGCTTCTCACCTCCTCATGCCTTGGTCTCCTTCTGTATATGTAATACAAACTATTAGGTCAACAAAAATAACCTCAATCTTGCTCATCATGGAGATTTGATTTGATCTTTCATAGCATATGATTCCTTTCCAATTTTGCTCAAATCCAATCTTTTTCAACCAAATTGACCTTGCACGAGTTGATCTTCAATTGACAGCATATAATATCTTCTTTCAATGCAAAAGATCATCCCTAAAATGCAATACATGATTTATTACAATTTATTTGATTTTATTTGAATTTTATATGAATAAAAATCAAAATAAATTAAATAAATGAATAAATAAAGCAAGGAGGGTCCCGTAGGTCGTGGACTATGCTAGGAATGAGATCATAAAAATTTGGGCCCATTTAGAAAAAGATGCAAATTTGAGCATTTTTTACTTTTGGCAATTTTGCAAAAAAGGTCAACTTGTCCAATGCATAACTCTCTCAATTTTGACCCTAGAGAGGTGTTCTTTGAATTTTTAGAAAGCTTAAGATGTCCTCTAAGCAACCATTTTTGTCTCATCTCAATTGGATCTTCCATTCTCATGTATGAAGCTTTGACCCAAAAGGTGTTTTTGCTGACTTTTCAAAATAACCTATAATGTCCAAATTCATATCTTTTTGTGAGTGCATATTTAGAACTTGGGAGCTGAAGATGAATTGTAGGGAATTGTATCCTCTTAAAAATGAGCTTTGTATGGGTCATTTTTGATGAAGTATGAGAAAGTTATGCTTGGTCAAAGTTGAGTTGACTTTTCCTACAAAATCCTAATTTAGCAACTTTTGGGTTTTGATGAATTGTGAGCAATCCTTGATGAATCATGATCAACCCTTGATAAAATGATGAATGATACTTCAAAATGATAATGTTGACCAAAAATCTTGAAGTTTGACTATATGTGGGCCATAGTTGACTTTTGACCTAACACAATCGATTTTCAGGCCTTTGAGCAATTGACTGAGCAACCTTTCTCTACAAGGCTTGAAACTTGACATGGATGATCTTGAGATCATATTAGGACAATGGTTAGCATTTGGGATCATCTAGAATCAAACATCTTGATGCAAAATGAAACCCTAATTTGAGGTAGACTGCCTTAGGAGAGAGTTTGTCTGGTCAACCCTTGGACTTCCTTGAGCCATTTGAGGACCTCACTTGACATGTATTGAGGAATATGGGAGGGTAAATTTTGGGGTACAACAACTGCCCCTGTTCAATCTTCTTAAACCTTAGGATGTAGATTGGCGTGTCTGCCTTTCGTTATCTGAAGGTGGAAGATGATTGGACACTAGAGTGCCCATAAATTTGTACTTGCATGAAGTGATACCTAACTTATGCTATCGGGAATGGGATTATAGATACCATTTGGTAGTTGCTAGAGAATTGTCGGAGATGGGCTTAAAGATGCCATCTGAAGAAGTGTCGACCGCATAAGAGATTCCTTTGCGAGAACCCATATACCTGTTGTTAAGGAGGACTTCGCTGGGGAATGCTGGTCTTTGTCTTGAGAGAAATAGAGTTTTAGGAGCTTCAGTTGTCCTTTACTCTATTGGGGAATAATTCCGGTCTGGGAAGAAAAAGTGAACTGTGTGTTTGGTCGGGGTATATGCTGCACCGTGACTTTCTAGGGAAATGTGAAATCAATTGTGTTTGATCGGGTCTCGGTCTTGCAGTGCTGTGGACTGCTGTCTGGGGATAAGAGAGGAAGAACCTGAATGGTAAGGTTATGAGAAGGAACCTGGATAGTAGGGTTACTTCGAGATGAAAGCCTGGATAGTAGGGCTGTGAGAAGGAACTAGGATAGTAGGGTTACTTCGATATGAAAGCCTGGATAGTAAAGCTGTGAGAAGGAACCTGGATAGTAGGATTACTTTGGGATGAAAGCCTAGATAGTAGGGCTATGATAAGGAACCTGGATGGTAGGGTTACCTTGACATGAAAGCCTGGATAATAGGGCTGTGAGAAGGAACCTGGATAGTAGGGTTACTTCGACATGAAAGCTTGGATGGTAGGGCTGTGAGAAGGAACCTGGATGGTAGGGTTACTTTGATATGAAAGCCTGGATGGTAGGGCTGTGAGAAGGAACCTGGATGGTAGGGTTACTTCGATATGAAAGCCTGGATGGTAGGGCTGTGAGAAGGAACCTGGATAGTAGGGTTACTTCAATGTGAAAGCCTGTATAGTAGGGATGTGGGAAGGAACCTGGATAGTAGGGTTACTTCGATATGAGTTTGGGTAAAACTACAGAGGGAACCTGGGTAAGGTTGCTTTTGTCGCACCGATGATTACTCTGTTTAGCTTTGAGTGTTGATCATGGACCTGCTGGAAATTATTGATAATAACTGTCTTTCTTGAAAGAAATACAGGGTTAGTTATGTGCGATGTATGAGATGCATTGTGATGAGGTTCTCAAAATAACTCAGATTATGTTATGTGTAATGTATGCACATGTCATGATGTATGAACATGAAATGTTTACGTAATAATCTGAGTTCGGGAAAATAAATCCCTGACTGCTGTGAAAACCATAGTTCCTCCACCTCTGTTGGGGATGGTGGACAAAGATGATCGTGCCGGGGATTTGCCCCTTGGTTGGTAAATATTCTTCCGGACGAGACTCTGTTTGAGGACAACTCTGCGGGGAGTAACTCTGTTGGGGAGGAGATAGTCCGTTGATAAATCTGCTGACTTGGAGAAATAACTCAGTTGGGGATGAATTTCTGTTGCTGGTGATAAACAAACTCTGCTTGGGGAAAATTTACCGACCCACTCGCGATTGTGAACTTCAGTAAGGGAGAGTTATGTCCTGCTCGGGGGAGCCAACAACCCTGTCTTCGGATACCTTTTACTCCGTGGGGAGTGTATGTACCACTACTCATGTTCTCAAGCTGGCTCTATCCCGGTACCTGATGGGCAGAGTAAATATAAGGTTTGGGCACTTCTTGTTTGTCCATGTTCCTGGAATTACGAGTAATCGTCTTTTGTTTCTCATGTAAATATTTATGAGCAACAATTATTTTCAAATGCATATATCAAAAACGAATCATTGGATGTTCTTGCAAAACAAAACAGAAAAAAGAAAAAAAGAAAAAGAAACAAATTTCTTGTGAATAAAGAATTGTATTGATTTCCAAAGTTAGCCTATAATAGGCGTTTGTACAAAGAGGCTGACGTCCCAGTAAGAGAACGCCGCCGAAAGATAGAAATTACAATTTGTGTAAAAGAAAAAAAAACAACTATGTGGAATGATCCCATCGGGTTTCAACTCTGCTATTGCCTTTATATCTTCAAGCGTCTCATCACTTTGCTGCTTGGTAGAAGGTAGATTAGATTGATTGGCGCCGTCAGAGCTTGATAGTCGATATCGAAGTCTGGTCGCAAGACGATCCAATGAGACATAGTGTTACGCTTTGATCCCTAATTTTTTCCTGGACCGCCCTTCCGGGTTTTTAGTCCACCGCGATACCCTTTTTTGCCCAAGTTGCCTTTTCAGGTTTTCGACTTTTCGAGTGTACAGTTTTTCCATTTTCATCCCTTACTTTTGTCCGAACCCTTTTGGTTCGCCGGGCAGCCCTTATTTTTGCCTAGGCCAGTCAACCTAGCGGGTCTTTGATTATGCGTAGTATCTTTTCACTATGTCTGCATTGACAGGGTGAGGAAGGTCATCACCATCCATGGTGGTTAAAATCATAGCTCCTCCTGAGAAAATGTTCTTAACCACAAATGGCCCTTCGTAAGTAGGGGTCCATTTGCCTCTGGGATCACCTTGCGGCAGTATGATACATTTGATCACTAGATCCCCGACTTGATATTCCTGGCGCCTGACTTTCTTGTTAAAGGCCTTGATCATACGCTTTTGATACGTCTGACCATGACATATAACATTAAATCTTTTTTGTCGATTAGGTTCAGCTGATCAAGTCGGTTTTGGATCCATTCGTCTTCGTTCAAACCCGCATCCTTCATAATCTTGAGAGAGGGTATCTGGACTTCGATAGGTAGGACTTCCTCCATACCATATATCAATGAATAGGGTGTTGCCTCTGTCGATGTCCGTGCTGAGGTACGGTACTCATGAAGAGCGAATGGTAACATCTCGTGCCAGTCTTTGTACGTCACCGTCATCTTCTGCATAATCTTCTTGATGTTCTTGTTAGCGGCTTCAACAACCCCATTCATCTTCGGCCGGTAGGGGAAAGAGTTGTGATGCTGTATCTTGAACTGTTTGCAGAGTTCGGTGATCATCGTGTTGTTGAGATTTGTACCATTGTCAGTAATAATCCTCTCTGGGACACCATATTGACAGATCAGATTGTGTCGCATAAACCACGGCATGACGTTCTTGGTCGCTGTAGCAAAGGAAGCTTCCTCAACCCACTTTCTGAAATAATCAATTTCTACCAGAATGAAGCGATGCCCGTTAGACGCAGTAGGTCTGATCTCGCCGATCATGTCGATGCCCCACATTACAAAGGCCCAAGGAGCTGTCAAAATATTTAGAGGAACTGGAGGTACATGCACCTTATCGGCATAGACTTGGCACTTATGACAGGTCCGAGAGTGCTGATAACAATCGGCTTCCATAGTGGACCATTAATATCATGGCCGTAGGATTTTCTTCGCCTTGGTATGTCCACTAGAATAAGTTCCGAAGGTGCCTTCATGTAGGTCTACCATGATTTTTTCCACCTCGCTTTTGTCTACACACTGCAATAAGGTTGAATCATGGTTACACTTATAGAGGATTCCATTATTGATGAAGAACTTCGCAGCGAACCTTCTCAGAAACTTCTTATCATTAACAGATGCCCCCTCGGGGTATTCTTGAACCTCAAGATATCTCTTTACATCATGAAACTAGGGTTTATCTGCTACCTCTTCAGTCTTGATGTCATAGCAGTGTGCAGGTTCGTCCAAACTCTCAATGGTAATCTGGGGAGCTTTGTTGTCCCACCTCACTTTGAACATAGAAGACATGGTAGCTAGCACGTCCGCTAACTGGTTCTCTTCTCTGGGGAAATGTTCAAAGGTTATCTCCTCGAAGTGCGGGAGCAATGTCAGTACATATTCTTTATAAGGAATAAGATTCGGGTGCTTCGTATCCCACTCGCCTTTGATCTGACTTATCACCAGAGCGGAATCTCCGAATACACTCAAGAACTTAATCCTTAGGTCAATAACAACTCGAAGACCTAAGATACACGCTTTATACTCCGCCATATTGTTGGTGCAGTTAAAACATAATCGAGCGGTGAACGAGGCATGACATCCGTCAGGAGATATAATTACAGCGCCAATGCCATTTCCCAATGCGTTTGAAGCTCCATCAAAATACATAGACCATCGGGATCCTTCCTCAGGTCCTTCATCCGGTCCAGGTTCTTCGCAGTCGGTTACCAACATGATGTTCTCATCCGGGAACTCGAAATTCATGGACTGGTAGTCATCCATGGCCTGATGCGCCAAATGATCTGCCAACACACTCCCCTTGATTGATTTTTGGGTTGTGTATTGGATGTCATACTCGGTTAAGATCATCTGCCATCTTGCTATCCTTCCAGAGAGAGCGGGCTTCTCGAAAATATACTTGATTGGATCCATCTTTGATATCAACAGGGTAGTGTGAGTCAGCATATACTGTCTCAACCAGAGAGAAGCCTATGCCAACGCACGACAAGTTTTCTCGAGCAATGAGTATCGGGTCTCACAGTCGGTAAACGTTTTGCTAAGGTAATAAGTGGCGTGCTCTTTTCGGCCAGACTCGTCATGCTGTCCCAGCACACACCCCATTGAATTTTCTAGCACTGTCAAGTATAATATCAAAGGTCTTCCTTCAACTGGAGGAATCAGAATTGGTGGTTCTTGAAGGTATTCCTTAATTCTTTCAAAAGCGGTCTGGCATTCATTATTCCACTTCACCACTTGATCTTTCTTCAGCAGCTTGAAGATTGGTTCACAAGTAACAGTTAGATGTGAAATGAACCTGGCAATGTAATTCAGGCGTCCCAAGAAACCTCTAACTTCTTTTTCTGTGCAGGGAGTCGGCATCTCTTGTATGGCTTTTACTTTTGCATGGTCCACCTGAATACCCTTATCACTAACAACAAAACCCAGAAGTTTACCAGACCTTACCCCAAAAGTGCACTTGTTCGGGTTCAACCTTAGCTTGTACGTCTTCAACCTGTCAAGCAGTTTATGGAGATGACCAAGGTGCTCTTCCTCAGTCTGGGACCTAGCTATCATGTCATCAACATAAACCTCGATCTCATGGTGAATCATATCGTGGAACAAAGCGACCATGGTGCGCTGATAAGTTGCCGCAACATTCTTCAACCCGAAAGGCATTACTTTGTAACAGAAGGTGCCCCACTGTGTAATGAAGGTTGTCTTCTCCATGTCTTTAGGAGCCATCTTGATCTAGTTGTAGCCAGAAAAGCCATCCATGAAGGAGAAGATCTTATGCTGTGCGGTGTTGTCGACCAGAACATCAATGTGAGGTAGTGGGAAATCATCCTTGGGGCTTGACCTGTTCAGATCTCTATAGTCCACACACATCCGTACCTTACTGTCCTTCTTTGGTACCGGTACAACGTTGGCAACCCACTGCAGATAAGAAGTGACAGCTAAGAACCCTACGTCGAACTGTTTCATGACTTCTGCCTTGATTTTCTCTGACATTTCAGGGCGCATACGGCGAACTTTCTGCTTTAACAGAGGGCATTCTTCTTTAGTTGGCAGTCGATGTACCACAATATCAGTGCCTAACCCAGGCATGTCTTCATAGGACCAGGCGAAGATCTCAACATAGTCGCGTAGCATCTGTATTAACCGTTGTTTGACACTAGGCTCCAGATTCGCACCTATCTCGACCTCCTTCCTGTCTTCCTTTGTACCCAAATTCACTGACTCAATTGGCTCTTCATGAGGCTGTATGGCCCTTTCTTCCTACTATAATAGTCTAGCAAGTTCTCCAGGAACCTCACAATCATCCTCACCTTCGTCCTCGGCTTGGTTGATTGGATTTTCAAAGTCATAACCGGCAATAGCAGAGCTGTTATCAATGGGATCCAGAGAGGATATGGATCTGCAGTATGATACATGAGTGTGTGTAAGAGAACAACTGTTTTGATAAAGTGAGAGACAAAAAATAAAAACAAGGAGCGTAAAATTTGTAATGCAAGAAACGTCCAATGTTTTATTAATGATATATGAAATGACAAATAATAAGCCCTCACAAGCAAAGCCAAGGTGCCTCGGGCAAGGAACCGGGCCATAAAGTTTCAAACTGTTTATTACATATCTTAAAACAAAAGTCAATTACTGCAGAATAAAAGAAACAGGTATGAATTCCTTCGTCGTCCAGTTGTTCAGTCCACCATTGGTTGTTGGGTAGATCCAGCTCTCGATGTCTGAATCTTCTTAATTATCCTCAATTACATTAACTCCCCGATTGCTGATGTGTAGGGGAGGTCTTCCAATCCGCACATGCCTAACAACCCTTTGAGCCCCTGTAGTAAAGCCCAAACCAAATTTGTCAGTTTTGTGAGTGAAATCAGGGATCTGAACCCAATTGGTAGACCCACCTTCTTCAACTACATCTCTGGCATCTTTGAGAGAAGCCATCTTTAGTGGAGGTTTGCCAGTAGTAACTTCAGTTGATGCCGATAACTGAGGGACCTCTTCGAAATTTTGACAAGGCGTTTCTTTGAATTCCCCGTCCATTTCCACGTAGCGGAAGGAATTGAGATGACTCACCATATACTCCTCTTCAACTCGTACCGTGACAATCTTCCCCTTCACCGGATATTTCAGCATTTGATGGAGTGTGGAAGTCACTGCCCCAGCCTTATGAATCCATGGACGGCCCAACAAGCAAGAATATGATGGCTTGATATCCATTACGTAGAAGGTGGACCCAAAGGTATGAGAACCCACCTTGACAGGGATGTCCACCTCCCCGTGCACCATTCTTTTTGACCCATCAAAAGCCCTTACCACAATGTTACTCGGCTTTAGAATCAAACCTTCACAATCCAAACGGTCTAACGCTTTCTTCGGTAGAACATTCAGTGAGGACCCGATATCTACTAGCACATAGGCCATAGTGGTGCCCCTGCACTCGATCGAGACATGAAGAGCATTATTATAATTTCTCCTCTTAGCAGTCAGATCCGCATCTGAAAACCCTAACCCATTGTCAGCCGTCAGGCTAGCCATACAATCTTTGAACTGATCTGCAGAAGTTTCCTGCGGCACATGCGCAGTCTTGAGAAACGCAATCAAAGCCTTTGCATGGGCTTCAAAACACAATAACAGGGACAACATGGAGATCTTTGACGGGGTCTGCCCCAGTTGCTCGACCATATTGTAGTCACTTTTCTTGATAATCTTCAGTATTTCCTCTATCTCTTGTTTAGAGGTTTCTACAATGATCTTATTAGGCGCCTCCGTCAGGGAAGGCTCACCTATGATTTATTTGCCCCGAGTCCCAGAAGGCTCAACAGCAGGGGTGACAACTGGAGTAGGAATTGGGACAATAGTTGACGTACTAGCAGACGGAATGACAACAGGTTTGTGGACAGTCGGAGGGGAAATCTCAGGAGAAAAGAGTCTTCCACTTCTGGTGACCTTTCTAGCCCCAACAATATTACTGATATCCGTATCAGCCTCTTCAATCCTCAGATCTTGTTTAACACCATGGTAATATACATCAGCACCGTAGTGCCATGGGATAGCCTTATCTGAGGTATATGGGATGGGACCAGGAGCAGTGATTATTAATGGAGAAATTCTTAGAACAGGTGTAACCCTAACAGGTTTTCTCGAGGAAACCTTGGAAGGATTGGCGGAAATGGTTATGATGGCAACATCTTCAAACAGAATCATAGTCTTCTCAAACAAAATTTCTTTATTATCCATCAGGCGCTGAACACCTGACTTCAACAAACAACAATCGGAAGGCAGGATCGCGCACATATGGCAACCTTCACCACAACCCGGAAATAAACTGGCCAACAACAAATTCTTCTTAACCGTCATCAAAGGAGTAGAGATTTCTTCCACAAAGGTCACAAACGAATCGGTGTCCACAACATTGACTCCACGACCATGTTTGGGCATAGGAGCAGTTATAATGTTTGGCTTTTCCGGAGTATCAAACTAAATATCTTTAGCTTCCAGCAAATCTTGTACTTTATTCCTCAGAGCCCAACAATCGTTTGTGTCGTGGCCAGGACTCTCGGAATGGTAGGCGCACCGCGCGTTGGGATTGTATCTAGGAGAAGTAGTGTTTGGATTCTTGGGAGCCTCTTCCAAGATTGCCAAGTTGGATTTTAACAAATGAGGCAGGACTTCAGCCAAAGTCATGTTGATGCAGGTAAACTGTCGTTGTGGTCTTTCTACCCTTTGTTGATTGTTGCATTTTGGAGCAACCATGGGTCTTGGTATCACTACAACATTTACAGCTTGACGGTGTTCTGGTATGCTTTGGCCCCTTGCGCCATAGACTGCACTAGCTTCCTTCTTACCGGTGAAAGGCTTCTTTTCTGCGCTTGACGAAGCATCCTTCTGTATCTTACCACTTTGGATACCAGCTTCTACTCTCTCTCCAGTCAAAATCAACTCAGTAAACCCAGATGACGAACTGCCGATCAAGTGATTGAAAAATGGACCAGATAGCGTCCCTAGAAACATGTCAACCAACTCCCTATCAGACAAAGGGGGTTGGACTCTTCCAGCCAAGTCTCTCCATTTTTGAGCATAGTCCTTAAAACCTTCACTTGCACCCATAGACATACCCTGGAGCCGAGTACGAGTGGGAGCAAGGTCGGCGTTATACTGATATTGCTTGTAAAAAGCAGCAACAAGGTCTTCCCAGTTTCGGACACTGGCCCCTTCCAACTGATAAAACCATTCAAGCTGAGTCCCTGACAGACTATCTTGAAATAAGTGCACCCACATATTCCTATCAGCAGTGTGGGGTTGGATCTTTTGGACATACGAGCGGAGATGGAGTTTTGGGCAGGATAATCCATCATATTTAGAAAAAACTGGAGCTTTGAACTTATGGGGGATGACCACTCCCGATACCAGTCCCAAATCTCCGAAGTCTAAACTAGGGATTTTCTGAATCTCCATAACACTCAGACGGTCTTCTAGCTGCTTGTACCTATCTTCAGCAGGAGGATATTGCTCATCATCGTAATCCGTATCATTGTCAGAAACTGCTGGACTAGGGTCCTTTACACTCTCTTGGTTCTCCCCATCCTTGGATGAGGAGGTCAGATCAGCTGGTTGTCTCAACCTTTCTCCGAATCTTCTACCCATATTCAGAATCCCGACCTTCTTCCTCTTCTTCTTCTCTTTTAGAATAAGGGTCTTCAAATCCTCCTGCCCTTTAGCCAGACTTATGAACATCTGTTGGAATTGGGTGTTTTGTGCCTGAAGGTCTTTGATAGCTTGATCGGAAGACATTTCTGTTGAAATAAACAACGAAGAAGATGAGAAGCCCGTAAGGGTACCTGTAATGATGTGCATGATAATGGGATGCGTATGTAATGATTTCAAAGACTTTGGGAGATTTAAATTTGCGAACCAAAAAATAAACAAACTTTATTAGATTAACTTTGAAATGTTCAACAATGCCCTTAAGGCGTTACAAAGAAATAAATAAAAAACAAATCTAAAACTAGAGAATCAAAATCAAAAGTCCCATGGGTGCTTCCTCTTGGTGTTGATGTAGTCATTGATCACCCTTTCCTCCTCGAGCTGCATGGTGAGCTTCAAAATCTACCTTTCTTGTTCATGGTACTTTTCCCGGTAAGTATCCCGCTCATTCCTCAACTGAATCTAAGACCTCTGCAACTCCCCATGATCGGTGGGCATGTAAGGATAGAGAACCGTGTAAAGAATGCCTTATTCATTAATGGGCTCCACAATCACTGGTAGCACGGCCTCATAGGGATTCCCGAGCTTCTGGGCACGAGCTCGGACCATTGGAGGTAAGGCTGCATAGGAAGGGAAGTCTTTGGTCCCAGCTCTTGGGGGTCAGCTCTGTTCACCATTCCCCAAGCTCGTATAAACCTCCGGCGGTGCTCCTTAACGTCCTCCTTGTAGTCAAATACAATGTCCTCAAGAAGTAACTCATGGGGCCATCTCTCTGAGCACGACCAAATTTCGGCAAAGCTAGACAAGGACTGTAAGTTATACCCCCGCGGATTCCAAGCAATGGGACATTAGGGTATCCGCCACAACGGTCAATAACAATAGTGTCTTCAATAGCCCGGGAGCACCAAAGAATATCTGTATGGGCAAGTGACATTATCCTGTAGGACCAACCCAAACCTTCTTCGTTCTTCAGCACAGACTTAGGGAGGTGAGAAATAAACCACCTCGACAGCAGCGGCATGCAACACATAAGAGTACCTCTTCTCCTCATGGTACGAGTATAGAGGGCATGCAAGATATCACCCATCAGGGTAGGCACAAGATTGCGAGAAAGGAAAATCTTGACAACATTCACATCTACAAAGGAATCCGAATTAGGGAAGAGAACCAAACCATAGATAAAGAGAGCCAAGATATCTTCAAAAGCCTGAAAATCCAAATTATCCCAGCATAGCGGACCCAGGTCTATCAGAAATTTGGCTAGAAAACCTTCGACTCCGCTTCGTGTTTCCCAAATTGATACTACATCAGCCTGTTTCAAATGCAGAGCTGAGGAAATGTCTTCTGGTCTAGGAACTTCTTCCATACTTGTGAAGGGTACCTGTTCAAGAATGGATATGCCCAATAGGTGAGAGAACTCTTCCAAGGTGGGAACCAGCTGGTAATTTGGAAAGGTGAAGCAATGATGCACATGATCGAAGAATTAGAAAAGTACACTCATCATCTGCTCATTAAGATTTGAAGTGACCAGGCTGAGAAGTTGACCGTGTCTCTTAATGAACATAGAAGTCTCAGAAATTCTTGAGGCTGGCTCCTTAAGATGGGCAGGTATTTGCACGAAGTTAACTCAGATGGTATTTCTGCGCACGGAAGCCATAATATGCAAAACAGGACAAAGATAAATTCCCTTGGTCTTTGAAATGGTTAGTATAATGAAGTATGAATTGTAATTGCAAGCTTCTCAAGTCATGTTTAAAGCATTGGTTTTGATAAAGACAACATGGATATCAACATTCAAAGGATGTGCAAAAAGTTTATCAATATCATATAAAACCTTGTTACAAGTCTTGAAGATTAGAAGAAGATTTATTAAAGAAACAACAATTGTCAAAAGGTATAAATAATTCTTAAACTTGAATATAGATGTTCACAAATATGCATTCATAATCATATACATATCCCACATTTTTAACAATAAGAAAAACTATGTTTGAAATCTTTTTCAAAAGGATTTTTTGAAAATAAACTTTCAGGAACCGGTTCCTACCTAACAGGGAACCGGGTTCCAGACTTGTTCAAAAATCACTTCCCTGGAATTTATACCAGGAACCGGGTTGTACCAATAGGGGAACCGGTTCCTGCGTGTTATTTTTGAATTCTGGGTTATAACGTTCACTAGGAACCGGGTTCTGCTTGGGTCGGAACCGGTTCCAAGCGAACCAGTACATATTTTCTTTTGTTTTTTGAACATAATTCAAATGGTATTCTTTCATGATTGCATTGCATCTTTTCATATCAAATGGCATGAATGAAGAGGTATTTGTGACATTATAAATTGTGCAGATTTTCAAATTCAAATAACCTTCTTCAATTAACAATTTTCATCATTCAAATTTGCATATTCTTACAAACTTTCAAGTGTTCTTACAAATCATAAATTTTGTGAAACTTGCCATATACATTTTCATTAAGAAATCATTACAAGTTTCATACATTCATTGTGAACATTTATAATCATTGCTTGAGAATTGTTTCGTTCTTGAAGAAGAAGATCAATCAAAGATTGATAGTGCTCTCCATCTCTTTCAAATAAATCATTGTATTACAAAAAGAAAGTATTCCCTTACTATCCAGGATTGTTGGAAGTAAGTGTTGTGATTTGAAGAGGATTGTTCTTCATTCACATTAGTGTTTGTTTGACCTTAAATGTGTTAAGAACCTTTGGTCACCCTATAGGTTAGATAGTAAGCATAGGCTGTACAATCATTCTAAACTATAGTGAAATCTCTTTCGTGTTGGAAAGAGGACTGGAGTACTCTCGGATTGTGAGGGGAACCAGGATATATCGCCGTGTTCTTTACTTTTCCGCTTTTATCGTTTTCATCACCATAATCAAGAAAAGATAAGATATAGTCAAAAACCTTCAAACTCTTATCCACAAATTACTACAAGTATTCTCATAAAACCGAATAAATTTTTATATACCTAATTCACCCCCCCCTCTTAGGCACTCTTAGACTTAAAATTGGCATCAGAGCAAGTTATAGGTAACTTGTTCATAAAGATCCAGAATGGCTTCTGCAAATCAAAATCCGGTTTTCAAAGATGGTGGTAGTAACAACAAGCCTCCATTGTTTTGTGGTGAATACTTTGACTTTTGGAAAATTCTCATGAAGGCTCATCTTGAAGCGCAAGGAGAAGAAATATGGAATGCTGTTGAGAATGGTCCATTTACTCTGATGTGTGTTGTCAATGGTGTTGGGTCATCAAAGCCTAAAGCATCATGGGATGACGATGACAAGAAAAAAGTTCTCTTTGACAAAAAGGCAATCAATATTCTCCAAAGTGCTCTTAGTATGGATGAATTTTTCCGAGCATCGGCATGTACAACGGCAAAGGAAATTTGGGATACTCTTGTAGAAACCCATGAAGGAACCGCTGAAGTCAAAAGGTCTAGATTGAACACTTTGAGTCAAGAATATGAATTATTCAGAATGCTGCCCGGAGAATCCATCCTTGACTTGCAAAAGAGATTCTTTCACTTGACAAACCATTTGAAGGCACTTGGTAAGACTTTAACTAACGATGAATTAAATCTTAAAGTGCTTAGGTCTTTAACGAGGGAATGGCAACCAAAAGCGATGGCAATATCCGAAAAGAAAAGCCTAGCATCTATGACTTCCGCAACACTTTTCGGAAAGCTTCAAGAATATGAGACGGAACTTGGAAGGCTTGAAAAACATGAGAATCATGAGAAGAAATCCAAAGGCATTACTTTGAAAGTTGATTCAAAAGAAAGTCAAGATAAAGATGCATCAGAGGAAGATGAAAACTTCTTGCTTCTTGTAAAAAGGTTAGGAAAATATTTTGGTCATAAAAATAATCTTCATAATGCTAACTTTGTCAAAAGAAAGAAATTTTATAAGCATAAAGATAAAGAAGCCTCCACATCAACACAAGATGTCACAAGTTATGAATGTGGAAAGCAAGGACACATCAAGCCAAACTGTCCAAATCTCCCAAAGAAAAATGGATTCAAAGGAAAGGACTCAAAACAAAAGAAAGCCTACATAGCATGGGAAGATAATGATATGAGCAGTTCATCGGAATCGGAAAGCGACGAATGTGCAAACTTAGCCTTAATGGCATCGCATCACTCCGACGATGAAGAAGAGGTCAGTAATGAATTTAATCTTTTTGATGATGATGTTCAAGGTGCAATTGATGAACTCTTGAAAGAATGCAAAAGTTTATACAAAAAGGTGTCAAAACAAGAAAAAGAACTTCTAATTTGTCTAGAAAAAATTGACACCATGACTAAAGATTTTGATCTTCAAAAACATAATTTTATTAAAGAAAAGGAAAACTTTGCATGCTCCAAGTGTGAATCAAATGTCTTTCAAATTGTTCAATTGAAAAGAGTCATTGAACGATATGAAAAAGTACAAATAGGATTGGAAGGATTACTAAGCCAACAACATTATCCAAATGATAAAAGAGGTCTTGGTTATGTGAATACTAAGAAATCAAGTAACAATCCCACTGTTTTTGTAAAGGCTGGTAATAGTTCCAATCCCAAGAAAGTAGAAAAGAAGCAAGTTGTTCATAATCATCAAAAGAAAAAGGCTAATGTATCTAAAAGAAAACAAATTCCTAGATACAAGAGCAAATTTGTTCCAAACTGTTTTTACTGTGGTATTATTGGACACACACCCAATGCATGCTATATTAGAAATTTTAGTATGGCTAGTGGACACTATGCATGGGTGAAAAAGGGAACTAAATATGAAGGACCCAAGGCAACTTGGGTACCTAACAAGAAATAATTTGTTTTTGTAGGTATGCTTGAAATCCACATCAAATGTTTGGTATCTTGATAGTGGATGTTCAAAGCATGTGACAGGAGATGTACACCAATTTTCATATCTAGTACATAAAGCCAAAGGGTATGTCACCTATGGAGACAACACCAAAGGAAAGATACTTGGCGTTGGAATAGTTGGCACACCTCCATCCATTCAAATTGAGGATTTTCTCTATGTTGAAGGATTAAAGCACAACCTTCTTAGCATAAGTCAACTTTGCGATAGAGGGTTCAAGATCAAATTCAACAAAGAAGAATGCCTTATTATGGATGAGGCAACCAATGAGGTAAAACTCAAAGGTAAAAGAATTAATAATATATTTATGATTTCCCTTGATGATCCATCTTTGAAGGTAAAATGTCTCATGGCAAACAATGATGATTCATGGCTTTGGCACAAAAGGATTGCTCATATTCATATGGAACACTTGAATAAACTAATCAAGCGTGATCTTGTCATTGGTTTTCCTAAGAGAAAATTTGTCAAAGATAGACTTTGTGATGCTTGTCAAAAAGGGAAACAAACAAAATCATCTTTCAAATCTAAGAATGTGGTGTCTACTACAAGGCCACTTCAATTGTTACACATGGATCTCTTTGGTCCATCAAGAACAAAAAGCTTCGGAGGTAATGTATACGCTTTGGTTATTGTTGATGATTTTTCTAGATATTCTTGGACTTTGTTTCTTGTGCAGAAAAGTGATGCCTTTAAAGCTTTTAAGAAGTATGCTAAGCAAATCCAAAATGAAAAATCACTAAAGATTGTATCCATAAGAAGTGATCATGGTGGAGAATTCCAAAATGCACAATTTGAAGAATTTTGTGAAGAACATGGTATCTCTCATAATTTTTCAGCACCTAGAACTCCACCACAAAATGGAGTAGTTGAAAGAAAGAATAGGTTTCTAGTGGAACTTGCAAGAACAATGCTTAGTGATGCAAATCTTCCTAAATATTTTTGGGCGGATGCGGTTAGTACTGCATGTTATGTTGGAAATCGAGTTATCATTAGACATATAATAAAGAAGACTCCATATGAACTCTTCAAAGGAAGAAAGCCAAATAATGCTCACTTCCACATTTTTGGATGCAAGTGTTTTGTTCTTAACAATGACAAAGAAAATCTCGGTAAGTTTGACGAGAAATCCGACGAAGGTATATTTCTTGGTTATTCTCTTTCTAGTAAAGCATATAGAATTTATAATAAAAGAACTTTAACTATTGAAGAATCTATGCATGTATCTTTTGATGAAACTAACACCTCTAAAGAGGAAGTAGTTGTGTGTGATGATGATGATCCTATAGATTTACCCCCGGAAGAACTTTCAAATGATCAAGTTGTGAAATCACTGGAAAATCAAGAAGACATTGTACAACAAGATTCAAACATCAATGATCTACCAAAATAATGGAGAACTCATAGAGACCATCCTATTGACAAAATTATTGGTGACATTAGCCAAGGAGTATCAACAAGATTAAATCTAAAAGATGCTCGCTTAAACATGGCGTTTGTTTCTCAAATTGAACCTACCAAAGTTGATGAAGCCTTAGGAGATGATCAATGGATTATTGCTATGCAAGAAGAATTAAATCAATTCGAGAGAAATCAAGTTTGGGAACTTGTTCCTAGACCAAGTGGTAAACACATCATAGGTACCCGATGGGTGTTTAAGAACAAACTTGATGAGAATGGTCTAATTGTTCGAAACAAAGCAAGGTTGGTTGCCCAAGGCTACAATCAAGAGGAAGGAATCGACTTTGAAGAAACATTTGCTCCGGTTGCAAGGTTAGAAGCTATACGTCTTTTACTTGCTTATGCTTGTTCATTAAATTTTCAGCTTTTTCAAATGGACGTCAAAAGCGCATTCTTGAATGGATACATCAATGAAGAAGTCTATGTAAAACAACCTCTGGGATTTGAAGACTTCAAACATCCTACACATGTCTTTAAGTTGAGAAAGGCTCTTTATGGCTTAAAGCAAGCACCAAGAGCATGGTATGATAGACTTAGCAATTTTTTGTGTGAAAAAGGTTTCGAAAAGGGTAAGGTTGATAAAACTTTGTTCATTAAGAAAATCAAAAGTAACACTTTATTGGTTCAAGTCTATGTTGATGATATCATTTTTGGATCGACTAACAAAGAAATGTGTGAGGAATTCTCATTGATGATGCAAGGAGAATTCGAGATGTCTATGATGGGAAAGATGAACTACTTTCTTGGACTACAAATCAAGCAACTAAAAGATGGAATCTTCATCAACCAATCTAAGTATTGCAAAGATTTATTGAAAAAGTTTGATATGGACAATTGTAAAGCAATGAATACTCCAATGGGCTCCGGTACATATGTTGATCAAGATGAATCCGATACTCCAATTGATATTACAAAATATCGAGGTATGATTGGTTCCTTATTGTATTTGACGGCAAGCCGTCCTGACATAATGTTTAGTGTTTGTCTTTGTGCTCGCTTTCAAGCAAATCCAAAGGAATCACACCTCATGGCAGTTAAAAGGATCATGAAGTATCTCAAAGGAACAACCAATGTCGGCTTATGGTATCCTAAAGGTAGTATTTGCACTTTAATTGGTTATTCTGACGCGGATTATGCAGGTTTTAAAACTGATCGTAAAAGCACAAGTGGTACTTGTCACATTATTGGAAATGCATTAGTATCATGGGCTTGTAAAAAGCAAGCATGTGTTTCTCTTAGCACGGCCGAAGCAGAATACATAGCAGCGGGTAGTTGTTGTGCACAAATTCTTTGGCTCAAGCAACAACTCCGTGATTACGGACTTGATCTCGGATGCATTCCTCTTCGATGCGACAATACAAGTGCTATCAATATTACAAAGAATCCGGTCATGCATTCAAGAACCAAACATATAGATATTCGACATCATTTTCTCCATGATCATGTACTTCAAGGAGATATCGAAGTCCCTTTTGTGGATACTCATAACCAACTCGCAGATATCTTCACAAAACCGCTTGCTCGAGAACCATTCTTCAAAATACAAAGAGAACTTGGTATTTTGGATGAAGGTGATCTCTAAATGTTTCTCATAAGGTGCACGTCTTAATTTTTCTTCAAAAAATTTATGTTTCGTGTTGTTTAGGTTTCTTATGTTTCGTTGTTATATGTTGTATCGTACAATTCGTTATGTTTGTGTTTTAGTGTGTGGTTGTGTTTAAAATTGTTTGTGTTTTTTAAATGAATTTGTTTCACTCTTTTTCCCCATCCTTTTTTATGTTAACAAAGGGGGAGAAGAATATGCATATGTGTTGTTTTGTTTCAAAGAAATTCCAGTCCAAAATAACTATCATAAAACTCACTCCAAAATTCAAAGAATCATGGACTTAGGGGGAGCATACAATTTAGGGGGAGCCTTGCATTTGCTTAACATTTTTGCTACACAAAACAACATAAACATTTCAATAATTTTTTTCAAGACTTGGTTGTCATCATCAAAAAGGGGGAGAATGTAATTGCAAGCTTCTCAAGTCATGTTTAAAGCATTGGTTTTGATGAAGACAACATGGATATCAACATTCAAAGGATGTGCAAAAAGTTTATCAATATCATATAAAACCTTGTTACAAGTCTTGAAGATTAGAAGAAGATTTATTAAAGAAACAACAATTGTCAAAAGGTATAAATAATTCTTAAACTTGAATATAGATGTTCACAAATATGCATTCATAATCATATACATATCCCACATTTTTAACAAAATATGAAAAACTATGTTTGAAATCTTTTTCAAAAGGATTTTTTGAAAATAAACTTTCAGGAACCGGTTCCTACCTAACAGGGAACCGGGTTCCAGACTTGTTCAAAAATCACTTCCCTGGAATTTGTACCAGGAACCGGGTTGTACCTATAGGGGAACCGGTTCCTGCGTGTTATTTTTGAATTCTGGGTTATAACGTTCACTAGGAACCGGGTTCTGCCTGGGTCGGAACCGGTTCCCAGCAAACCAGTACATATTTTCTTTTGTTTTTTGAACATAATTCAAATGGTATTCTTTCATGATTGCATTGCATCTTTTCATATCAAATGGCATGAATGAAGAGGTATCTGTGACATTATAAATTGTGCAGATTTTCAAATTCAAATAACCTTATTCAATTAACCATTTTCATCATTCAAATTTTCATATTCTTACAAACTTTCAAGTGTTCTTACAAATCATAAATTTTGTGAAACTTGCCATATACATTTTCATTAAGAAATCATTACAAGTTTCATACATTCATTGTGAACATTTATAATCATTGCTTGAGAATTGTTTCGTTATTGAAGAAGAAGATCAATCAAAGATTGATAGTGCTCTCCATCTCTTTCAAATAAATCATTGTATTACAAAAAGAAAGTATTCCCTTACTATCCAGGATTGTTGGAAGTAAGTGTTGTGATTTGAAGAGGATTGTTCTTCATTCACATTAGTGTTTGTTTGACCTTAAAGGTGTTAAGAAACTTTGGTCACCCTATAGGTTAGATAGTAAGCATAGGCTGTACAATCATTCTAAACTATAGTGAAATCTCTTTCGTGTTGGAAAGGGGACTGGAGTACTCTCAGATTGTGAGGGGAACCAGGATATATCGCCGTGTTCTTTACTTTTCCGCTTTTATCGTTTTCATCACCATAATCAAGAAAAGATAAGATATAGTCAAAAACCTTCAAACTCTTATTCACAAATTACTACAAGTATTCTCATAAAACCGAATAAATTTTTATATACCTAATTCACCCCCCTCTTAGGCACTCTTAGACTTACATGAATGCCATGTTATGATGCATGATGTCATGGTAAACCACAAGTATAGCAAACATAGATATTGTAAACACAATCACATCACACAAAGCCCTTAGATTTAAGGCTTGCATAAGGTCAAAGGTAGTACCCTCTTGAAGTTAAGTTGGTTTCAACCTATCCTAGAAAAAGTAACCGGGTTCTAGAGGATCTCAATATCACTGACCATCGGTCATGGTTTCAGCTCACGCAATCTTTTCTTGCGGCCGAAACTATCTCGAGAGTATAGTCTCAATGAGTGTAGCATCGAGTATCAACCAGTTCCCAG
Organism: Vicia faba; assembly: GCA_948472305.1. Lineage (NCBI taxonomy): Eukaryota > Viridiplantae > Streptophyta > Magnoliopsida > Fabales > Fabaceae > Vicia > Vicia faba. The sequence goes on along the minus strand of OX451740.1, from coordinate 1,074,305,107 downwards.
CTTTACACTGAGGCCGGCTATCTCACTACTTTCTAATGGCCAAGTTGGTTGATTAAAGGTTCTAAGGCCAGTTGATGCTTAACGACACAACACAGCGGCCCCGTATTCTCCTCATTTCTCCACAAAGGATATCGGTACCAACCAATGTGTGACATCAACGTAGCTACTGCTTCAACCATATCGGTCTATGCTGTATAGTTCCCTCATAGTCTATTGCTACTTACCTAAAAGGTGTCCCCAGATCCGGGATAGGATCTATAGCAACTCCCAAACAAAAACCCTTAAAAGTAAAGCAATCAAAGCAATCAAGAGAAGCAATTATGATGACCTAGATCCTAAGGTATACCCCACTTATTCATCCCCAGCTGAGTCGCCAGTTCTGTGATACGGTGGCAGAACCGACTGTTTTGAAATGCTGGTTTGCGTTTTGCGTTTTTGTTCTCAAAATATCGCGGTAAGCAAGAGTCGCCACCGACTTTTATTTCATCCAATTGGAAAGGAAAAAGTACAGAAAAAAAATCCTTTTTCGAGATATTCTGAGTACAAGGGGTAGATTATAGAAAGGGAAGGTGTTAGAACCCTTTCTATCCATGGTTTTCCATGGGCTCTTAGGTACTTACTCATCCTTTAAAATTGCTTGTGTATGTGCTTTGTTTTTGAAAATGTTTTACTTCGTGATAACCCTTGTATCAGTCCTCAAAGGTGTGACGAAGTTGTTTTGAAATTTTGTTTGAAAAGTGTAAGTGTGAAGAGTTCTGTTTTGAGCAAGTACCTAATAGCATCTACCTACTCGAAAAAAGATCGTTTCTATTCTCGTTTCCTTTAGACCGTGTTATCCTACTATTAGTGAGTAGGTAACCCTAGTCGTTGGAGTTGTAAGGGATGATTCAAAAGGGACGTACAATGACTAAAGCAATGTTAGGACGACTTAGTAATAACTCTAAAGTTTTAAGATCATATTCGAGGCAACATTCGAACGGGACATTTGATCTTTGTTAGACAGGAGGGAAACCACTAAGACACCCTATACTTTAATGATCGTTTACCGAAGGCAACTGAAGTGTGAGTATACCCTAAGAGTGATATGTGCGAGTGGTCTGTTTTCAATTATTTAATCTTTGCACATTAGGGTTTTCTAACTGGATTAATTTGTCATGCATTCTTGTCATACAATCCTATTAGCATTCATCTAAACAGTTAAACATTTGCAAGAATTAAAATGCGAGAAGGTAAATCTACACTATTACAAGGCTTCGGGGAGGGGGGTTAATTACATAGCCAAAAACCCGGGAAAAAGCGATAAATAAAAGCTCTATATTGAACTATTACAAACCATGAACAGTTACAACAATATCGTAAAAAAAATAGTACGCGCGCGATAAATCGAAAACGAGACAACTAAGGTTTTGACCCTTGCCTAACCCTAATTGCGATTGATTAAAAAAAGGTTTTTGTCATGTTTTGTTATTTAAGAAAATAGAGAAATTATTAAATTAAGAAAGAAAATCCTAATCCTAATTAATTTTAACTTAAGAAAAAATAATAAATTAATTCTAAAACCTATTTTTGTATTTTATTTATTTGAAAAAAAAGAGAAAATAAAATTAAAAGTTTTAACCTAATTTCTATTTTGATTTTATTTATGGACATAAATTATAATTTCACTAAGTTAACACTAAATTAAATTAATTTTGATAATATATAAAAAAAACTAATTCTAATTTTTTTGTGAATTTGATTTTATGATTTTTATGAAAAATAAATTAATCTGTGAATTAAATAAATGAAGGAAATTAAAAGAATAAAAGATAAAAATAAAAAAAGGAAGTAAATGGGCCTGGTGGCGTCTGCTAAAAGGGGGGTCTGAATATGAATTTCTGGGCCCAACTGGCTAAGGCCTGTTTGACTTCACCCCAATCCAGTGTGCACGCTTGACTGAGGCGCATGGTGGTCCTCCCATGGTGGTATGTTGATCTGGGGCATGGATGAATTGGAGGGCCAGATCCTTATGATACACAGTGAGCCTCTTGAATTGCAAAGCATTGGATTACCTGTTAAAAAATATTATGAATGAAGGTTGGGACCTGGGAATCAAACCCAGGCCCTTTGTACTTTTCCCCGACATGCTTACCAACTGAGCCAATTGGTTTGTTTGAATATATAATGGAAATCAATTATAATATAATAAAAACAAAACGCTGAAATCCAAAACGCGCCAAATTCAAATCACCCAACCAGGGGATGACACGCGTCGTCGTCTTCCTCCCAAACCGTCGTTTTAGGTGGCAAGCTTTTACCTACAGACACTTATTGTAGGTATATCCCCGTGTATTTCAAAAATTGCGTATGTCAAGATAAATGGCCAGGGCTGGTACCAATCAACTCGTTCCATCCTCATGAGTCTCATGGTACCAGAATCAACGCCCAATTTTGCCTATCCTGCAAAGCCCTAATCAAGAACACAAAACCCTAGCTATGGCAACATCTTGTACAGGCGTTAGAAATGCAATTAAATGGTACCAATTGTTTGCAAACTTAATGATAAACATGAATATACAATCAAAATATGCAGAGGATGAGAAAATCAATGAAAACGAATTTGAATTTAGAAGCAAGTCGTAATACCCGTATCTTACAATTCCAGGTGTGAGAGAGCTTGCAAATGGTTGGAATCCCTTATGGAGATGTCCAAGAACCTGTTGGTGTCGTGAGAATGGTATGAACTGGCCTCTAATGTGGAAATTGAATCACAACTTTTCTTGAAATTTTTTTGAGTTTTGTTTCACCTCTGCACGACTGCTTCTCACCTCCTCATGCCTTGGTCTCCTTCTGTATATGTAATACAAACTATTAGGTCAACAAAAACAACCTCAATCTTGCTCATCATGGAGATTTGATTTGATCTTTCATAGCATACGATTCCTTTCCAATTTTGCTCAAATTCAATCTTTTTCAACCAAATTGACCTTGCACGAGTTGATCTTCAATTGACAGCATATAATATCTTCTTTCAATGCAAAAGATCATCCCTAAAATGTAATATATGATTTATTACGATTTATTTGATTTTATCTGAATTTTAAATGAATAAAAATCAAAATAAATTAAATAAATAAATAAATAAAGCAAGGAGGGTCCCATAGGTCGTGGACTATTCTAGGAATGAGATGCAAGTATAAAAATTTGGGCCCATTTAGCAAAAGATGCAAATTTGAGCATTTTTTACTTTTGTCAATTTTGCAAAAAAGGTCAATGTGGCCAATGCATAACTCTCTCAATTTTGACCCTAGAGAGGTGTTATTGGACTTTCTGGAAAGCTTAAGATGTCCCCTAAGCAACCCTTTTTGCCTCATCTCAATTGGATCTTCCATGCTCATGTATGAAGCTTTGACCCAAAAGGTGTTTTTGTTGGCTTTTCAAAATGACCTATAATGTCCATATTCATATCTTTTAGTGAGTGCATATTTAGAACTTGGGTGTTGAAGATGAATTGTAGGGAATTGTATCCTATTCAAAATGAGATTTGGATGGGCCATTTTTGATGAAGTATGAGAAAGTTATGCTTGGTCAAAGTTGAGTTGACTTTTCCTATAAAACCCTAATTTAGTAACTTTTGGGTTTTGATGAATTGTGAGCAATACTTGATGAATCATGATCAACCATTGATCAAATGATGAATGATACTTCAAAATGATAATGTTGACCAAAAATCTTGAAGTTTGACTGTATGTGGGCCACATTTGACTTTTGACCTAACACAATCGATTTTTAGGCCTTTGAGCAATTGACTGAGCAACCTTCCTCTACAAGGATTGAAACTTGACATGGATAATCTTAAGAGCATATTAGGAAAATGGTGATAATTTGGGATCCTCTGGACTCAAACATCTTGATGCAAAATGAAACCCTAATTTGAGGTAGACTGCCTTAGAAGAGAGTTTGTCTGGTCAACCCTTGGACTTCCTTGAGCCATTTGAGGACCTCACTTGACATGTATTGAGGAATATGAGAGGGAAAATTTTGGGGTACAACAAATAGTTACTTACTTATTTTTCCAGGATTGTTGGAAATAAGTTTAAGTGGTTTTTAAATCTTGTCTTTCCAGGATTGTTGGAGACAAGTGTAGTCACTTTGAGAGGATTGTTCTCATTGTTGACATAGTGAAAATACAAGAGGATTGTTCTTGGTCCAAGAGGATTGTTCTTGGCTTTTTGGTAGTTCTTGTTTAAGTTTTCCACAATAAGGAAATCTCTTTCATGTTGAAAGGGGACTGGAGTACTCTCGGACTATGAGGGGAACCAGGATATATCGCTCGTGTCTCTTTATTTTTCTGCAATTTACTCTTTCCTAAACTCACCATAATCCAGAAAAAAAATCCATCATCACTAAAACCAGAATTTTTTAAAGTACCTAATTCACCCCCCCCCCCCCTCTTAGGCGCACTTCGTACTTACAATTGGTATCAGAGCAGGTTATAGGTAACCTGTTCCTAAAAGATCCAGAATGGCTTCCGCAAATCAAAATTCCGTTTTCAGAGATGGTGGTAGTAATAACAAGCCTCCTCTATTTTGTGGTGAATATTTTGACTTCTGGAAAATACGCATGAAGGGACATCTAGAAGCACAAGGAGAAGAAATATGGGATGCTGTCGAGAATGGTCCATTTATCCCTATAAGGTAATCAATGGTGCTGGCTCATCAAAGCCTAAAACTGCATGGGACGATGATGATAAGAAGAAATTTCTCTATGATAAAAAGGCAATAAACCTTCTTCAAGGTGCACTTAGCATGGATGAATTCTTCCGTGTCTCGGCATGCAAGACAGCAAAAGAAATATGGGATACCTTGGTACAAACTCATGAAGGAACGATTGAAGTAAAAAGATCAAGACTAAATACTATGAGTCAAGAATACGAATTATTTTGAATGCAGCCCAGAGAAACCATTCTTGACCTACAAAACAGATTTGTGCACTTGACATATCATCTAAGTGCTCTTGGTAAGACTTTTATGAATGATGAACTAAATCTGAAAGTACTTAGATCCTTAACTAGGGAATGGCAACCAAAGGTAACGACAATTTCAGAAAAGAAAAGTCTCTCCTCCATGACGTCCGCAAAATTGTTTGGAAAACTTCAAGAATATGAAACGGAACTCGGAAGACTTGAAAAACATGAAAATCAAGAGAAGAAATCCAAGAACATTGATTTGAAGATAGATTCCAAGGAAGTTGAAAAGGAAGACAATCCGGAAGAAGCTGAAAATTTAATGCTTCTTGTTAAAAGGCTTGGTAAGTTCTTTGGTAGAAATGACAAACCCTTTTCTTATTCAAAAGGAAAGAAACAATTTAAGAAAAAGGAAGATTTCACATCAACACAAGAAGTCACATGTTATGAATGTGGTAAGCAAGGTCATATCAAGCCAGATTGTCCAAAACTCTCCAAGAAAGGTGGATTCAAAAGCAAAAATGGATTCAAGAACAAAAAGGCCTATGTTGCATGGGAGGATAATGTAATAAGTTCCTCATCTGATTCCGATAGTGATGAAAGTGCAAATCTAGCGTTGATGGCCTCACACCATTCCGATGATGAAGACAATGAGGTTAGTAATGAATTTTCTCTTTTTGATAGTGATGCACAAGGTGCTATATATGAACTGTTGAATGAATGCAAAATTCTGTATAAAACTATTTCATCACAAAAGAAACAAATTTCATCCTTAGAAGAAAAATGTGAATCTATGGAAAAAGATTTCAAAGAAGAAAAACAAAAATCAAGTGATGAACAAAAAAAAAATTGTATGCAAAAATTATGAATCACTCTCTTTCCAAATTGTCCAATTAAAAAGAGTCATTGAAAGATATGAAAAAGGCCAAATTGGATTGGAAGGTGTTCTTAGCCAACAAAGATACTCCAATGATAAAAGTGGACTTGGATATTCAAAGTTTTCAAAACCAAGTTCTAATAAAACTATCTTTGTTAAGGCTAGTGATTAATCATCCAAAGAGAAAGTGAACAAACCTAAAATAGTTCATAACTATCTTAAAAAGAAAACATTTCCTAAGAAGAAATCTTATCCTTCTAGATATAGAAGTAACTTTGAACCTACTTGTTTTTATTGTGGCATTAAAGGCCATACACCTAATGCTTGTTATGTTAGAAACTTTAGTGTGGCAAGTGGGAATTATGTGTGGGTAAAGAAAGGCACTAATTATGAAGGACCCAAAGCAACTTGGGTACCTAACAAAGCCTAATTTGTTTTGCAAGTATGCTTGAAGACCACATGCAATCTTTGGTATCTTGATAGTGGTTGTTCAAAGCATATGACGGGAGACATAAACCAATTTTCAAATCTAGTGCTAAAGGCCAAGGGTTTTGTCGAGACAATAATAAGGGAAGAATCCTTGGAAAAGGCAAAGTTGGTGCTCCACCTTTCACATCCATTGAAGATTTTCTTTATGTTGAAGGACTAAAGCACAATCTTCTTAGTATTAGCCAATTTGTGTCAAAGGCTTAAAGATCAAGTTCACAAAGGATGAATGCTTGATAGAAGACGAAGTCACACATGAGGTTATACTTAAAGGTAAAAGAATCAATAATATATTCATGATTTCCCTTGATGATCCATCTTTGAAGGTAAAATGTCTCATGGCGAACAACGATGATTCATGGCTGTGGCATAAAAGAATTGCTCATATTCACATGGAACACTTGAATAAACTAATCAAGCATGATCTTGTCATTTGATTGCCTAAGAGAAATTTGGTCAAAGATAGACTCTGCGATGCTTGTCAAAAGGGGAAACAAACAAAATCAACTTTCAAATCTAAGAATGTGGTGTCTACTACAAGGCCACTTCAATTGTTACATATGGACTTATTTGGTCCATCAAGAACAAGAAGTTTCCGAGGTAATGTATATGCTTTGGTTATTGTTGACGATTTCTCTAGATATACTTGGACATTCTTTTTAGTGCAGAAAAGTGATGCATTCAAGGCGTTCAAGAAGTATGCTAAACAAATTCAAAATGAGAAGTCTCTAACAATTGCCTACATAAGAAGTGATCATGGCAGAGAATTTCAAAATGCTCTATTTGAAGAATTTTGTGGAGAACATGGAATATATCACAACTTCTCGGCACCAAGGACTCCTCAACAAAATGGAATGGTAGAAAGAAAGAATAGGTCTCTTGTGGAACTTGCTAGAACGATGCTTAGCAACTCAAACCTTCCAAAATACTTTTGGGCGGATGCGGTGAGCACGACATGTTTTGTTAGCAATAGAGTTAACATAAGACCGATCTTGAAGAAAACTCCATATGAACTCTTCAAAGGGAGGAAACCAAACATTTCTTTCTTTCACATCTTCAGATGAAAATGCTTTGTCTTAAACAACGACAAAGATAACCTTGGTAAGTTTGATGAAAAATCCGATGAAGGTATTTTTCTTGGCTACTCTCTTTCTAGTAAGGCATATAGAATCTACAAAAAAAGAACTTTAACAATTGAAGAATCAATTCATGTATCTTTTGATGAATCTAACCCCTCCAAGGAGGATAATATTGTTTGTGATAATGATGATGATGAAATACTAGAAGGTCCTCAAGAAAATTCTTCCAAATATCAACCAATTCAACACGAATAATCACCCCAACAAGAATCAAATCTCAATGATCTACCAAAAGAATGGAGAACTCATAGAGATCATCCTATCGATAAAGTAATTGGTGATATAAGTCAAGGTGTGTCAACAAGATTAAATCTAAAAGATGCTTGCCTAAACATGGTGTTTGTCTCTCAAATTGAACCTTCCAAAGTTGATGAGGCCTTAGGCGATGACCAATGGATTATCGCGATGCAAGAAGAATTAAATCAATTTGAAAGGAATCAAGTTTGGGAACTTGTCCCTAGGCCAAGCAACAAACACATTATTGGAACAAGATGGGTGTTTAAAAACAAACTTGACGAGAATGGAATAATTGTTCGTAACAAAGAAAGTTTGGTAGCACAAGGCTACAATCAAGAAGAAGGAATAGATTTTGAAGAAACTTTCGCTCCGGTTGCAAGGTTAGAAGATATTCGTCTCTTACTTGCCTATGCTTGTTCATTAAAATTTCAGCTTTTCCAAATGGATGTCAAAAGCGCATTCTTGAATCGATATATCACTTAAGAAGTCTACGTTAAGCAACCCTCGGGGTTCGAAGATTTCAAGAATCCACATCATGTATTTAAATTGAGAAAAACTCTCTATGGATTGAAACAAGCACCAAGAGCATGGTATGATCGTTTAAGCAACTTCTTATGCGAAAAAGGTTTTGAAAAGGGAAAAGTTGACAAGACTCTTTTTATCAAGAAAATAAAAGATGACACTTTGCTAGCTCAAGTCTATGTTGACGATATCGTTTTTGAATCTTCAAATCAAGAAATGTGTGAAGAATTTTCAGCAATGATGAAAGGAGAATTCGAGATGTCCATGATGGGTAAAATGAACTATTTTCTTGGACTGCAAATCAAACAATTAAAAGATGGCATCTTCATCAACCAATCCAAGTATTGAAAGGAAATCTTGAAAAGATTTGACATGGATAACTGTGAGGAAATTTCTACACCAATGGGTTCCGGTTCATATGTTGATCAAGATGAATTAGGTGTTTCCATCAACATTACAAAGTATCGAGGTATGATTGACTCCTTATTATATTTGACGGCAAGCCGTCCTGACATAATGTTTAGTGTTTGTCTCTGTGCTCACTTTTAAGCAAATCCAAAGGAATCTCATCTTACGGCGGTAAAGAGGATCATGAAGTATCTCAAAGGAACAACGAATTTCAGATTATGGTATCCTAAAGGTAGTGTTTGCAACTTAGTTGGTTATTCTGACGCGGATTATGCAGGTTGTAAAACTGATAGAAAAAGAACAAGTGGTACTTGTCACATCCTTGGAAATGCATTAGTATCATGGGCCTATAAGAAACAAGCATGCGTTGCTCTTAGCACGGCCGAAGCAGAATATATTGCAGCTGGTAGTGGTTGCGCTCAAATTTTGTGGCTCAAACAACAACTTCGTGACTACGGACTCGATCTAGGATGCATTCCTCTACGGTGAAACAATACAAGTGCAATAAACATTATGAAGAATCCAGTCATGCATTCAAGAACTAAACACATAAACATACGACAACATTTCCTTCGTGATCATGTACTTCAAGGAGATATCGAGGTAACTTTTGTAGATACTCATAATCAACTTGCCGATATCTTCACTAAACCTTTGGCAAGAGAACCGTTTTACAAGATTCAACGAGAGCTTGGCATACTTGACAAACACGACATATAAGGTGCCTTCTATCCTTGTTATAATTTTATATATATGCTTTTTAACCATGCTATATGTGAATATATGTTAAGTTGTGTTTAATTTTAAGAAAAATTTATTTTTGGTCATTTTTGGTTGATGCAAATCGATTGCACAAATAGTGTAAATCGATTGCTCACTGAGTATTTTTATTTATGACCTTTCTGTTTCAAGTGCAAATCGAGTACACTCTGTGCGTTTCAGTTTTATTTTGGTTCTGTTTTATGTGCAAATCGATCGCACCTGTATGCAAATCGATTGCACCTACTGTAACTTGCTTTTATGACAGAAATATTTGTTGGTCAGAATTCCTCTCTCTCATATTCCCAAGCCAAATAAACTTTAATACAATCCACTCATTCCTATCTACTCAAATCATATCCAATTTTCAGCTCTCAAACACCCTTCTCTCTCAAAAAAACCTAAATTCTTCAAAACCCTAAAATACCTTACCCATGGCTTCAAGACAAAAAATAAAGGTGCCATCTTCAGAAAAAGGGAAGAAAAGGTTGATTCATCCTCTAATCCATTACTTTCATCTCTCTCCGAAGAACAAGAAGCCATATTCACAAAGGATTTTCAAAGGAAAATAGTGTCCAATCCTAAATATGGTATGCTATCATCCTTTCCCCAAGAATACTTCTCTTTTCAAAATGATTTAGCTGCTTATGGTCTAGAACCATTAATTTCATTGTTTGGTCCATATTATTCGGATTTGGTAAGAGTGTTTTTCAGCAACTTAACTCCCCACAAAGGCAAAATGGTGACATATGTGCTAGGTACTCGAATATCTCTAACTCCTGAGGTTGTTGGTGAGATTCTTTATATTCCCTACACTGGAATTTCTTTGTATGACCCTGAAAATAAGGCATGGGATGACTATCGGAAAAAGGATTTCTATTACAGCATTGGGAGATTAAGTGAAGCTGAATTCCGTGCCAAACAGATTCGTGGTCTAGGCGGAGTAATTCCATCCAGAGACTCCTGGAGTGCAGGTAACTTATATATAGACGATCGACTATTTCATTACTTTATGGTCTATATAATGTTTACAAGAGCTGGAAACCACTGCACTGTGACCGACTTGGAAATGCAGCTGATTTATGCAAGAAAGAAAGGAATAAGTGTTAATTGGGAAAGACTTATAATGGTTCATATGCTGAGAGTCGATGCAAAATCGAAATTTCTACCATATGCTTATTTTGTTACATTAATTATGGAGGAATTTGGAGTGTATTTTTCTGGGTTTGAGAAAGTCAATATGGATCCAAATCTGCATAAGATTTCCATCAAGAATGTTGTCTCAAGAATGGGCGTGCATTATAATCCGGAAATAAAAACTATCACTTACATTGGTGAAGATGTGGTTGGTGATGAAGGGAACGATCAATAAGTCGAAGGCGGTGAAGCTGTACCTCCTCCAACTACTGCTCCCTCTGGTCCAAGCAATCAAGAACTTATGGATTTCATGTCTCAACAATTTGCTTCCATGAACACCAACATCAACAACCAATGGAATGCGATCAATGATTCTACAACAACCCAGATTAATGACTTCCGCACAGATGTGAATCAACAATTTTCTTACCTTTACTCTCATCTTCACATTCCACCATATGATCCCAATAATCCAGCTGCACCTCTACAACATTACACAGAACCTCCTCTTCAACAACAATTTCCGATACAAGGCTCTTGGTCCTATAACAACCAGAACATGCATCAACCTTGAAGTTCTGGCCAACTCTATTTTCTGTTATGTCCTTGTCCTATTATTCTATATTGTGTTTTTTAAATTTCTGTGTAATCGTTAGACAGTTTGTGTTGCATGTTTAATTAAAGTTTTCTCGATATATTTCTTTATTACTGTTGGTTTTTGCATCTTTCCCTTCTTTTTGATAATGTCAAAGGGGGAGAAGGATGTGGTACTTTATGCTTGTATATTTCCTTGTCTTAATTTTTTAAGGTACTCTCCAACCAAGATGAACAAATACAAAGGATTCCAACCTTCTCATACATAGGGGGAGTTATGCATCTTAGGGGGAGAAGCTCTTTCCAGAAATTACAACGCATAAAGAAATATTGTTTGTCATCATCAAAAAGGGGGGACAAACCATGATTGACAAAGAAGGCAAAGATTTTTAATCAAGCTCAAGGCATCTATGGACAAAGTATTCAGTTCAAGGTCTTCGCAACTTTCAAGGTATAATGATAATATTTACTTTGAACTTAAGACATAGATGCTCAATGATGAAAATAAATGTTTTATAAATCCTTACTCAAGTTTTTCAAGTTAAAATTCACTTTTCACTTGAGTGCAATCGATTTACATTGCTTGTGAAATCGATTGCATGCTTACAATTTTCAAAACGTTTGCTTCTGTTTCTCAGTGAAATCGATTTCCATTGCGTGTGCAATCGATTGCACTCAATCATTTTTTGCTACTGACTTCACATGCAATCGATTTACATTCTTGTGCAATCGATTGCACACTTAAATTTTTTGAAAATATAGCTGTTGAAACCCCGTGCAATCGATTTACACAAAGGGTGCAATCGATTGCATGCTGCACGATTTTGAAAAACAACAACTTTGCACATGCCTATTCATAATACCTTTTCATTGAAACCTTTCACTCAATCTTGGCAATTGTTCATGACTCATTTACAAAACTTTATGATGTTTCAAAAAGGTTCTATGAACATATAAATATTCATTTTCAAAATCATTTTCAACACCTCTTCCAAATATATTTTCTGAATTTTCAAAATACAAACTCAAGCATTTCTTCACTTTCATACATAAGTTTTCTGCACACTTTCATACACTGTTAACCAGAAAACTTTGAGCATTTATATCTTGAGTTATTGTACAATATTATCATTGGAAGAGAAGATCATTCATTGTTAAATAACTCTAAGTGATCAATACTACTCAACTCACTCAAAATCAACTATTGATAGTTACTTACTTATTTTTCCAGGATTGTTAGAAATAAGTTTAAGTGGTTTTTAAATCTTGTCTTTCCAGGATTGTTGGAGACAAGTGTAGTCACTTTGAGAGGATTGTTCTCATTATTGACATAGTGAAAATCCAAGAGGATTGTTCTTGGTCCAAGAGGTTTGTTCTTGGATTTTTGGTAGTTCTTGTTTAAGTTTGCCACAATAAGGAAATTTCTTTCATGTTGAAAGGGGACCGAAGTACTCTCGGAATGTGAGGGGAACCAGGATATATCGCTCGTGTCTCTTTGTTTTTATTCACTTTACTCTTTCCTAACCTCACCATAATCCAGAAAAATAATATCCATCATCACTAAAACCAAATTTTTTTAAAGCACCTAATTCACCCCCCCTCTTAGGCGCACTTCGTACTTACACAAACTCTATGTCAAAATCCTCAAATGTTTATGGTGAGGGATCTTCTGTTGGTTGAGGGGGAACGATTTCAGATGTTGGAAAAACTATAGACTCTACAACAGAAACAAAGGAAGTGTTACCTTTCTTTTTAGCAGCTTTGGGTGTCCGCTGAGAGGATCCTTCTCCTGCTGCCTTTCTCTTTCTGGATTTCTTCAACACAACATCTGGCGCTGGCTTGTGCAGATCACGAATGTTGAGTTCTGGAATCATTCCATCTTACTTGCAAGCTTCAAGGTATCTGACCACAATCTCTGGAGAAGTATCCATCTTAGAAAATAATGGAAAATCTTTCAGAGGGATTCTCCTAGATGTGATGACTTCATGAGTCACAATTGTTGGTTCCTTATGAATGCTTTCAATAATCTTCATTTTCTTCAGATTTTTGGCATTAAGAGGTTTACCAGCACATGCCTCCAGTGTGCTAATCTGGCGAGCCTCTGTCAGATGCACTATCATCCTGTTCTCTTTCAGAATGTCAGAAATCAATCTTCCCAGAGGAATCCAATCCCTCTTTGTCCTTTCTTCTTCCCTTGTTTCTTTCACGCTTGTCCTCAGATGATTGAAGAGCAAGTGTGGAAGATTTATTTTGGTCTTCTTTGAAATGAAATACAACATAAATTGTTGATCAATGTTGATATAGTCAGGAGAGCTTGTAGGCTTCCTATGATTTATACATCCCAGAATGATCCTAGCCCAGATTCTGTAATAATCCTTCAAGTTTCTCATCTTGCTGGATGGCTGTCCAAAAGTGAAAATGACTCTAGCAATAGAATTTAGGTCAGAACACTTATCATCCATTTCAATGCACCTAACTCCGCCTCTATTGTACCCAATAAGTTTCCCAATCAAGTCTTCTGTAATAATTATCTTCTTCCCCATTACGTATGACATAACCCGAATATTGGATGAAGTAGCATGAACCCAGAATTCCTTAACAAGAATGGGGAATACTGGACCTAGAAGACGATCAAAGTATCTATTTTAGCCTTGAGCTGTTACATCTTCATACAAATTAAAACCACTTTCCCTTAAGATCTCAAAATCGATGATTAGCTCACATAAAACTTCAAGATTATTGACCGGAGTGAGCAACGTTCTTATGGGTTCCTCATACTGTTCTGTTGAAGAAGAACTAGGAGCATTATGGATATTTTTGATGCTTAAAGAGGATGCCATTGTTCACACAGTTGTTTTGAAATTTCTGAGAAAAGGGTTTTTGAAATACGAAAGCAAGAGAAAATAATGGATGAAAGAAGAAGTGAATGAAATAGTGATTGTGTATTTATAAATGGTTTTGAAAACTTAATCAGTAAGAAAGAGAAAATAAGTAATGATTATACTGAAACTATGAAACTTGAAATTAGGGGATTACGTGTAGATACTGAATAGTTACCATAGACGCGTGTCTCAATGCATCCAATCAGAGCCTTAGACCCTTCAGAATTTGAACGTGTGTTCAGCCTTAGAAGGTAGCTTGTGAGAGGATGACAAATGTTTGATGGTGTGAACTGCACACCTATATCTTTGAAATGAAAGGTTCAGATCTTCTTAGATAGATTCTGAGGCAACTGTACTCCTAACTTCTGAAGAAAAGTTGATCAGATGCCCACAGAGAAAATATGAAGTTCTGAGGGTTTCAGAATATGTAAATAAAACTTCTTATTCTGGACTTAATTTCATGCTGAGATGTTTCAGAATGAAACTAAACCTATCTTCAGAAAGGGGTTTTGTAAAAACATCAGCCCATTGATGGTCTGTGTCAATAAATTTTAAAGTAAGAATACCTTTCTGAATATAGTCCTTAATAAAATGATGTTTTATTTCTATATGCTTAGCCCTAGAATGCAAAATAGGTTTTCTAGATAAACATATTGCAGAAGTATTATCACAGAAAATAGGGATGTTACTCTCAAATATGTTGAAGTCTTCAAGCTGACTTTTCATTCAGAGCATTTGTGTGCTGCATCCAGCAGCTGCAATGTATTCACCTTCTGCTGTTGACAACGCAATTGTGGACTACCTCTTGCTGGTCCATGAGATTAGATTGTCTCCCAGAAACTGGCAGCTTCCAGAAGTACTTTTACGTTCTACTATATCTCCAGCAAAATCAGCATCACAATGTCCTACTAAACTGTATTCATTAGTTTTTCTATAAAACAAACCCAGGTTAGTAGTACCTTTCAGATACTTGAAAATTCACTTAACTTCAGTTAAATGAGATTCTCTGGGATCTGATTGGAATCTAGCAGATAAACAAATGCTGTATAAAATGTCAGGCCTTGAAGATGTCAGATAAAAGAGAGAACCAATCATACCTCTGTAGATCTTCTGCTCTACCTTTTTACTTACCTCTTCCTTTTCCAGAATGCACGTGGGATGCATTGGAGTCTTTGATGGCTTACATTCTGAGAGGTCAAATTTCTTTAGAAGTCCTCTGACGTATTTGCTCTGGTGAATGTAAGTTCCTTCTGGAGTCTATTGATATGAATGCCCAGAAAGAATTTAAGTTCTCCCATCAAGCTCATCTTAAACTCTGCCCGCATGCACTTAGAAAATTCCCTTCCCATAGAAGGTTGAGTAGATCCAAATATAATATCATCTACATAAATATGACAAACTAAAATTTCATTCTTAAATGCCTTACAGAACAAGATTGTGTCCACTTTCTCTCTGGTGAATTCCTTTTCTAACAGAAAGTTACTTAGTCTTTCATACCATGTTTTGGGAGCTTGTTTCAGACCATAAAGTGACTTATTTAGTTTGAAAACATATTCTGGGTGTTTGAAATTTTCAAACCCAGGGGGTTGGTGCACATATACCTCTTCATCAATGTAACCATTTAAGAATGCGCTTTTGATATCCATCTGATACAGAGTGATGCCATTATTTATAACAAAAGAGATTAAGAGACTGATAGATTCTAACCTGGCAACTGGAGCAAAGGTTTCTGTATAGTCTATCCCCTCTTGCTGACTATAACCTTGTGCAACCAGTCGTGCCTTGTTTCTGATGACTTCTCCTTGTTCATTCAGTTTGTTTCTGAACACCCACTTTGTTCCAATGACATTAAATCCTTTTGGTTTAGGAACCAGATCCCAAACATCATTTCTGGTGAATTGGTTTAACTCCTCCTGCATAGCCAGAATCCAGTCGTTGTCCAGAAGAGCTTCATTAATTGTTGTTGGTTCAATCAGAGATACCAATCCCACGAGGGATTCTTCAGAATTTATGAATGTTGATCTTGTTCTGATTGGGTCATCCTTCTTTCCCAAAATCTTATCTTCAGGGTGAGCTATGCTTCTTCTGGATAATCTTTTCTGGAGTTGTTCAATAGAAGTTGCTGGAGTGCTTGTGAAATTTCCTTCTGATGTTATTGGAGCGTCTCTGTTGAGGACTTCTGATGACTTTCCTTCAGCACCTGTGAATTCAACTTCTATATCTGCAAAAGATTCATTCTGCTTTGACTTTAAAGGGTCAAGCTTATCATCAAATCTAACACTGATTGACTTTTCAACAATCTGTGTTTTTGTATTGTATACTCTGTACCCTCTTGAGCATTCAGAGTATCCTAACAGAATACACTTCTGTGCTTTAGAGTCAAACTTTTCCAGATGTTTTTTAGTGTTCAGAATAAAACAGGTACATCCAAAAGGATGGAAATAAGAAATGTTGGGCTTTCTGTTCTTCCACAATTCATATGGAGTCTTTTCCAGAATAGGTCTTATAGAGATTCTATTATGAATGTAACATGTTGTGTTAATTGCTTCTGCCCAGAATATCTTAGCAATGTTAGTCTTATTGATCATGGTTCTGGCCATTTCTTGCAATGTTCTGTTCTTACGTTCTACAACTCCATTTTGTTGGGGAGTTCTAGGACAATAGAAATCATGCAAAATTCCTTTTTCATTAAAAAATATTTCAAATTTTTTGTTTTCAAACTCTCCACCATGATCACTTCTAACTTTGACAATTCTAAGATCCTTTTCATTCTGAACTTGGTTACAAAAAGCAACAAACACAGAATGTGACTCGTCCTTATGTCTTAAGAACTTTATCCATGTCCATCTGCTATAGTCATCTACGATCACTAACCCATACTTCTTGCCACTAACAGACGCAGTTTTCACTGGTCCAAATAAATCTATGTGCAGAAGTTTTAATGGCCTAGAGGTACAAATAACATTTTTTACTTTAAAAGCAGGTTTTGCAAATTTTCCTTTCTGACATGCTTCACACAAAGCATCTGAGATGAACTTCAGATGAGGAAGTCCTCTGACCAGATTGAGTTTGTTAATCTGAGATATTCTTCTCATACTAACATGCCCCAATCTTCTGTGCCATACCCATTGCTCGTTGTTAACAGAAAGAAGGCATTTTACAATCTGACTCTTTACTTCAGAAAGTTTTATCTTATAAATGTTGTTTTTCCTCTTTCCATTAAACATTATAGTTCCATCTTTTTAACTAACAGCTTTGCATGAATTTTGATTAAAGATTATATCATAACCGTTATCACTTGATTGACTTATGGATAACAGGTTATGCATCGATCCATCAACTAACAACACATTATTAATAGAAGGAAGGTTACCATTACCTACTGTTCCAGAGCCAATGATCTTCCCTCTTTGATTGCCTCCAAAACCCACATAGCCTCCAGGTTTAAGTTCCAGGCTTTGAAACATATGCTTCCTTCCCATCATGTGTCGAGAGCATCCAGAGTCCAGGTACCATGACTGGTATTTTAGCCTTGCTGCTAAAGATATCAGCTACATATATAATTTTGTCCTTAGGTACCCATATCTTTTTGGGTCCTGGTTTGTTAGTTTTACCAAAATTCTGTTTGAATTTTGGTTCGGCAGAATAATCATTACTAGTGTATTTCAGATCATGTGTGTGCCCATAAGTGAAGTGAGATTTTGATGGTGTGTGTTTAATTACTAAGTCCATGAATTTCTTAGGTGGAGATACCTTACCTTGGTATCCTATTCCTTTTCTTCCATTTCTGCTAACTCCATAGATCATTGAAGCCATCTTGCTTAGGTGGAGATACCTTACCTTGGTATCATATTCTTTTATGATCTTATCAGCATTATTGGGAGCCTCTGAGATTATTTCCTTCTGAGAGTTTTGTAAATCATTTTCTAGTTTTGAAATCTTTTCTTTTAACTCAGAATTTTCTAATATAAGACTCTCAGTTTCTTCACAGTCAGAAACAAGATCCTTTTCAGGTTCTTGGATTTGACTCTGAGTTGCTGATACCTTTCCAGAATTTCACTCAGACTTTCTCCTAGTTCAGTTTCGGTAAAATTAACAGTAAATTTAGGAAATAACTCTTCTGTATCTAATTCAGAGTCTGACCTAGATGCTTCGCTGTCTTCTGTCACATTTTCCATAAGAGAAATGTTGGCTCTTTCATCATCTGACTTTGTGTCTGTGTCATAAGTATTTGAATCATCCCATGTTTCCATGAGACTTTTCTTCTTCTCCTTGAAGAAATTCTTTTTGGGCTTCTCCTTCTGAAGTCTTGGACAATCACTTTTGTAGTACCCTTGTTCATTGCACTCATAGCAGATGATTTCCCTGTTGCTTGACTTTCTGTGACCAGAAGAAGCTTCAGACCTTCTGTGTCCAGAGGAGGGCACAAACTTTCTATATCCAGAGGAGGATTCATTCTGATTCCCTGATCTTCTGGAGTTTCTGAATTTTCTTTTCCTATGCTTCCACAGTTGATTGACCCTTCTGGAGAGAATAGACATTTCGTCTTCTTCTGATGAGGATCCATCAGAGGTTTCTTCAATAGCCTGCAAAACTCTAGAATCAAGTTTTTTGTTAGATTTTAATGCTAAAGGCTTACCTTGCTTCTGAGGCTCGTCATCTTCTAACTCTATCTCATGGCTTCTGAGGGAGCTAACAAGTTCCTCTAGAGATATCTTGTTGAGATCTTTTTCCAACTTGAGAGCAGTGACCATTGGCCTATATTGCTTTGGTAAACTTCTGACGATCTTCTTTACATGATCAGCAATAGAATACCCTTTATCAAGAACTCTCAGCCCAACAACTAGAATCTGGAATCTTGAGAACATTGTGAAGATGTGAAAAACACAAGAAGGGGGGTTGAATTGTAAAACTTAAAACAAATGCTTAGACAACACAATATTTTTATCCTGGTTCGTTTGATCTCAAACTACTCCAGTCCACCCGTCAAGGTGATTTCGCCTCTCTCCAACGAGGTCTTAATCCACTATATTCAAAGGATTACAACAGCTACTTTAACAACTATTAAAGCCTTCTTGAGTATAACCACAAATCGGTTTATCTCAAGGAAATCTCTTACAAATAATTTGAACAATGATGTGTTAACGTTTTCTAATAAAACAATATATCACAACTGTGATAATTACACAATTTAAGCTTGGAATAAACTGAATTTGCTAAAGCGTTTGAGTAAGCGTGGTTTTGAAGGCTTGGCAAATTATGTGAGTGCATGCGTACATCTTTTCTCACACAGACTTGTTTAAATAGGCAAGGCAGAGATACGTTGTCCATAAATCCATTTTAATGATAATAACGCACTTTCCTTTTTGAGAAGATCTTGTCTTGAAGAGAGCCGTTAGCATTTAATTCTGTCTTGAATACTTAATAACGCTTTAGAGTCTTCTTTGCTTTAACTTATGATAACGCTTCAGAGTGCTGATGACTTGGAAAAGATCTTTGATCAGAGTCAGAGTGTATTTGTTTATGCGCAGATTCTGGTCATCAAGCTTCAGCGTATGATCTGGTAGCTTCAGCGTGTAGCACATGTTACTGATCTTCTGATGCTGATTCCATCAGATCTTCTGTATATACAAAACATAATTTTAAGAAGCATATTTGTCTTATATATAAATCTTACAATTTATTTATTCTTTGTATTTTGTTATCATCAAAACTCTAATTAAGGGTTGTAGAATCAAACTATGTTCTAACAATCTCCCCCTTTTTGATGATGACAAAAACCAGATTTTTCAATTAAAAATAAAGAATAAAAAGTATAGAATTAAGAAGAGAAAACTCCCCCAGAGTTGATTACTTCCCTTTAATTCCATGAGTCTTTGAGCATCAGAACCTTATTGTATCTTTCCTCAGAGTTTTGTACATGTTCAAGCTTTTCAGAATAGAAAAAAATTTAAATAGATCAGAATGTTTGAGACTTATGTCTCAGTAATCCGTTATTGGAAAATATCATTCTTTCTCCCCCTTTTTGTCAGTTATCAAAAATAACATAAGATCAGAGCTAAAATGCGTTTATATTAAAAACCAGAAGCAATGATAAGTTCAGAACAATGTAAGAAAATTATAGATAAACAAGTTTTAAAGACAAGGAAATTCTAAGAGGGAGGAGGTAGACGCGTGAACAAGGCTTCCAACATGCTCTTGATCTGGATGTTGGTTTCCTATTGCTGGGTTAACATGCTCGCGATTGCATCAATTTTGTCTTCCTGTTTATCCATTCTTTCCTTCATCAACATATCAGATCTTTTCAGGTCTTCTAGAGTTTGCCTTTCATAGGAGGAAGCTTGAGGATCTTCAGTAACTGGATGCTTCCCAGAGCCTTCTGCAATATTCTTTTCTTGAATCAGTTCTTCAGCAGGAATCATCTGCTCTTGAGTATCAGTCAGATTGAGATCTTCTGACTCTGGTTGAACTTTGTTTGCTGGACGATGTTCAGACCAAGGAGCATTGTCCAGAGGGAGAACTTATTCCTTGAGCAGCTGGCTCAAAATTGGATCTTCAATTTCTTTCAGCAGATTGCTGAAGTTCTGTTGAGCTTGTCCGTAGCTCTGTTCTTGCAACTTATGAGTTTCAGAACATACCCATCTTCTGAACTTTGACCAAAGGTAGTCTGATGCAGCGGGATCAATCAGCTCAAGACTAGCTTGCTTTAGAGAAGTGATCAACTTCTGTACTTCTGTTTCAAATGTCAATAAGCTGGTACCAACATATGGAGAGGGTTCAGATGGTTTTGGTTTTGGAATAACTATTTTGTGAGTTATGGCAGCAAGACGTTCAAAGACTGTTAAGTCAATGACAGTCTTGATGTTGTCATCTGAATTGTTCTTTGGTGAGGGAGTGGGAGAGTCAGGAATTATTATTGGACTGGTTGGGGAGTTTGGTGGAGTTGATTCTAGAGAAGAGGGAATTTGGGGAATATTCAGAATGGTTAGGGGCATACGAATGGCCAGAGGTTATGTGATTCTAGTAATGGGAATTGTATCAGAATCAGCAGTTTGGTTTGATTGATCGTTATGAGGTTTTGGTTCACAGGATTCAGAAGGTTGAGTCTCAGAAGTTTGAACTTCTGGTTGAAATAGTTCAGGTTGTGGAGAAGGTGGATGAATTTCTGGTTGAGGAGATAGAGGTAGTGGGATTTCTGGTTGTGGAGAGAGGGGAAATTTTGGTTGTGCTTCTGTGGTGGTTTCAGGGTTTGGATTTTCTGGCATGGGAGCAGAAGTATGTTGGTTAAAGGTTTCTATATCAGATAGAACTTTTGCAAGTTCTTGTTGGGTTGCATCAATATTTGGATTTGGAGGTTGGGAGCGAGATCTTCTAAGAGTTAAGGATTCAGAGGGGTCAAATTCAATGTCAAAGTCATCAAATGTTTGTGGTGTGGGGTTTTCTGATTGAGTGGGAATTGGGATAGATGTTGATACAGAAATTGAATTTAAAATAGTTACAGAAGAAGGATTACCTCTCTTTTTAGGAGTCCGCTGGGATAATGCTTCTGCTACAACTTTCCTTTTCTTGGTTTTCTTTAGTACAACTTCTGGAGCCTTCTGCTGCAGATCCTGAATGTTCAAATCTGGTGTTATACCATCCGCCTTGCAAGCATCTATATATCTGACTATTATATCAGGTTTAGAATCAATCTCTGAGAATAGAGGAAAGTTATCCAGAGGGACTCTTCTGCTGGAGATTGCTGCAAAAGGAGTGACGTTGGGTTCCTTCTTGATGTTCTCAATCAACTTCATTTTCTTCAGATTCTTTGCATTCAACTGTTTTCCAATAGTAGCTTCCAAAGAGATGATTTCCTGAGCCTCTGTAAGATGATCAATCAGCTTATTCTCTGTTAGAATATCTGATATAAGTCTTCCTAGGGGTATCCAGTCCCTTTTTGTGCACTCATCTTCTCTGGTTTCCTTAACACTGGTCCTTAGATGGTTAAACAGTAGATGAGCCATATTTACCTTAATCTTCTAAGAGATGAAGTAGATTAGAAATTACTGATCAATATTGATGTAGTCAGGAGAGCTGGTAGGCTTCCAGTGGTTTATGCATCCCAGAATGATCTTGGCCCATATTCTGTGATGGTCTTTTAAATCCCTTATCTTGCTGGAGGGAAGACCCAGAGTGAAGATTTCTCTAGCAATTAGGGCAACATCAGCGTATCTTTCAGCCATGTCAATGCAACATACACCACCACCACTGTAGCCTATTAATCGTGCAATGAGGTCCTCAGTTATAACAATCTTCTTCCCCATTATGTATGAAGTAACTTGATGGTTGGAAGATGAAGCATGAATCCAAAATTCCTTTACCAGAATTGGGAATGTTGGACCCACCAGTCGGTCAAAGTATCTGTCCCAGCCTTGAGCCTTAACTTCTTCAGAGAGATTAAACCCATTCTCTTGATGACTGTTGAAATCCACGATCAATTCTGAAAGAACTTCTAGATTTTTGATGGGTGTGAGAAGAGTTCTGTAGGGTTCTTCATATTGTTCGGAGGAATCTGTTTTCTGAGCACTGGAGGTAGGGTTGCTGGAGGAAGCCATGTTCACACCGAAGGTTTTGTGAAGAAATTGAAAGGGTTTTGAGAAAGGATGCAGACTGAAAATAAGTTTGTAGAGAAAATGAAAGTGAAGGTAAAAGAGTGTAAATGGTGAGAAATGTGTTTAAATAGATTTCTAATTTTTTTTTGAAAACATAAACGGCAAGAGAGAGAAATTAAATATAATGATTATGAGCATTTAATGATAGCTGATTTTGGGGGATTCAGAAAGATATTGGAACGGTTACCTATGACATGTGTCCCAATGCATCCAATCAGCGCTTTTGACCTTTCAGAAACGTGAACGCGTGTTCAGCCTCAGAAGGTAGCTGATGACTGGATGACACTTGTTTGCTTGAGTGAACTGCACATTTCTATCCTTGATTCTGTTACAATCTGTACTTCTAAAGATATGAAGAAAGATTAATCAGTAGTTCACGAAAAAGCAGACAAAGTTCTAAAGGTTTAAGATATGGAATCAAAACAGTTTTATTCTGGGCAGAGCTTCATGCTGAGATGTTTCAGAATGAAGTTGAACCTATCTTCAGAAAGAGGTTGTGTAAAGATATCAGCCCATTGATGGTCTGTGTTCATAAATTTTAAATTTAGAATCCCTTTCTGAATATAGTCCCTAATAAAATGATGTTTTATTTCTATATGCTTAGCCCTAGAATGCAAAATAGGATTTTTACTAAGACAAATAGAAGAAGTATTGTCACAGAGGATAGGGATGTTACTCTCAAATATCTTGAAGTCCTCAAGTTGACTTTTCATCCAGAGCATTTGTGTGCTGCATCCAATTGCTGCTATGTATTCAGCATCTGCTATTGATAGAGCTATTGTGGATTGTCTTTTGCTGGACCATGAGATCAGATTTTCTCCCAGAAATTGGCAGCTTTCAGAAGTGCTTTTACGTTCTACTCTGTCTCCAGCGAAATCAACATCACAGTATCCTATCAAAGTGTAATCACTTGATTTTCTATAAAACAAACCCAGATTAGTAGTACCTTTCAGATACTTGAAAATTCGCTTAACTGTTGTTAAGTGAGATTCTCTAGGATCTGATTGGAATCTAGCACAAATGCAAACACTGAATAGAATGTCAGGCCTTGAAGCCGTCAGATAGAGGAGAGAACTAATCATACCTCTGTAGACCTTCTGTTCTACCTTTTTACATACCTCTTCTCTTTCCAGAATGCACATGGGATGCATTGGAATCTTTGATGGCTTACATTCTGAGAGATCAAATTTCTTCAGAAGTTCTCTGACATATTTGCTCTGATGAATGTAAGTTCCTTCTGGGGTTTGATTAATCTGAATGCCCAGAAAGAATTTTAGTTCACCCATTAGGCTTATCTCAAATTCTGCCTGCATACATTTAGCAAACTTTCTTCCCGGAGAGGGTTTAGTGGATCCAAATATGATGTCATCAACATAAATCTGACATACTAAAATGTAATTCTTAACTGTCTTACAGAACAAGGTTATGTCCACTTTCCCTCTGGTGAATTCCTTTTCTAATAGGAAGTTACTTAGTCTTTCATACCAAGCTCTGGGAGCTTGTTTCAGACCATAGAGTGACTTCTTTAGTTTGAAAACATATTCTGGATTTTTAGAACTTTCAAAACCAGGGGGTTGGTGCACATATACCTCTTCTTCTATATAGCCATTTAAGAATGCACTCTTAATATCCATCTGATACAGAGTGATGCCTTTATTAACAGCAAATGAAATTAAGAGTCTGATAGATTCTAACCTGGCGACTGGAGCAAAGGTTTCTGTATAGTCTATTCCCTCTTGCTGACTATAACCTTGTGCTACCAGTCGTGCTTTGTTTCTGATGACTTCACCTTGTTCGTTCAGTTTGTTTCTGAACACCCATTTTGTACCAATGACGTTAAATCCTTTTGGTTTGGGAACTAGATCCCATACGTCATTTCTTGTGAATTGATTTAGCTCCTATTGCATTGCTAGAATCCAGTCATTGTCCAGAAATGCTTCATCGATTGTTGTTGGTTCAATTAGAGAAACCTGTCCCATGAGGGATTCTTCAGAGTTTCTGAAGCTAGATCTTGTTCTGATTGGATCTTCCTTTCTTCCTAAGATTGTTTCTTCTGGGTGATCCATGCTGCTTCTGGATGGTCTTTTATGGAGTTGATCAACAGAGGGTGCTGGATTGTTTGCAGTTACTCTTTTTGATGTTGAGGGAGTGTCTCTGTTAAGAGCTTCTAATGATTTGTCTTCAGTACCTGTGAGTTCAACTTCCATACCTGCAGGGAATTCATTCTGCTTTGACTTTTAAGAGTCAAGCTTATCATCAAAACGAACACTGATTGACTCCTCCACAATCTGTGTTTCTGTATTGTATACTTTGTACCCTCTTGAGCGTTCAGAGTATCCTAACATAATGCACTTTTGTGCTTTAGAGTCAAACTTGTTCAAATAATTTTTTGTATTCAGAATAAAACATGTACATCCAAATGGGTGAAAATAGGAAATGTTGGGCTTTCTATTCTTCCACAATTCATATGGAGTCTTTTCCAGAATAGGTCTTATGGAGATTCTATTCTGAATGTAACATGCTGTGTTTATTGCCTCTGCCCAGAAGATCTTAGCAACGTTAGTCTCGTTGATCATGGTTCTGGCCATTTCTTGCAGTGTTCTGTTCTTTCATTCTACAACTCCATTTTGCTGGGGAGTTCTAGGACAAGAGAAATCATGCAGAATGCCTTTATCATTAAAGAATAACTCAAAATCTTTGTTTTCAAACTCTCCACCATGATCACTTATGACTTTGACGATTCTAAGATCCTTTTCATTCTGAACTTGGTTGCAGAAGGTGACAAACACATAGTGTGACTCGTCCTTGTGTCTTAATAACTTTACCCATGTCCATCTGCTATAGTCATCTACGATTACTAACCCATACTTCTTGCCACTGACTGAAGCAATTTTAACTGGTCCAAATAAGTCAATGTGCAGAAGTTCTAATGGCTTGGAGGTGGAAACAACATTTTTGGATTTGAAAGCTGGTTTTGCAAACTTGCCTTTCTGACATGCTTCACACAGGGCATCTGAATTGAACTTCAGGTTAGGAAGTCCTCTGACAAGATTGAGTTTGTTAATCTGAGATATTCTTCTCATACTAACATGTCCCAATCTTCTATGCCAGATCCATTGCTCGTTGTTAACAGACAATAGACATTTTACATTCTGACTTTTTAGTTCAGACAGTTTTATTTTATAAATGTTGTTTTTCCTCTTTCCATTAAATAGGATAGTCCCATCTTTCTGACTAACAGCTTTGCATGAATTTTGATTGAAGATTATATCATAACCGTTATCACTTAATTGACTTATGGATAACAGATTATGCATTAATCCATCAACTAGTAAAACATTACTTATAGAGGGAAGATTTCCATTACCTACTGTTCCAGAGCCAATGATCTTTCCTGTCTGATTGCCTCCAAAACCTACGTGGCCTCCAGGCTTAAGTTCCAGGCTATGGAACATATGCCTTCTTCCCGTCATGTGTCGTGAGCAGCCAGAGTCCAGGTACCATGATTGGTGTTTTTGCTTTGCTGCTAAAGATATCTGCCACATGTATTATTTTATCCTTAGGTACCCACATTTTCTTGGGTCCTGATTTGTTAGTTTTACCAAAACTCTGGTTGAATTTTGGTTTGACAGAGTAATCACTACTTGTATATTTTATGTCATGTGTGTGCCCATATATAAAGTGTGAATCAAGTGGAGTACGTTTTATAACTAAATCCATGGCATTTTTTGGTGTAGGTACCTTACCTTGATATCATATCCCTTTTCTGCCATTTCTGTTAACTCCATAGATCATTGAAGCCATTTTGCTTCTGTCTATGTTTTTAGCTAGAAACTTCTGAAAGTTGTGATCATACTCCTTGATGATCTCATCAGCATTGCTGGGAGTTTCAGGGATTGTTTCCTTCTGAGAGTTTTGCAATTGGTTTTCTAATTTTGAAATTTTATCTTTTAACTCAGAATTCTCCAATTTGATACTCTCAGTCTTATCAGAGTCAGAAGAAAGATTCCTTTTCAGGGTTCTGAATTTGACTCTGATCTGCTGATATCTTTCCAGAATTTCATTAAGGCTTTCAGGTAGTTCAGCCTTAGTAAAGTTTATAGTAAAGTCAGGGAATACCTCTTCTGTATCTGATTCAGATTCTGACTCAGAAGCTTCACTGTCTTCTGTTATGTTTGCCATGAGAGCTATGTTTTCTCTTTCATCATCTGATTCTGAGTCAGCTTCAGATGTGTCAGAATCATCCCATGTAGCCATGAGACTTTTCTTCTTTTCCTTTCCAAACTTCTCTTTGGGCTTTTCCTTCTGAAACTTTGGGCAATCACTTTTGTAGTGCCCTTGCTCGTTACATTCATAGCAGATGATGTCTTTGTTGTTTGGCTTTCTGTTTCCTGAAGAACCTTCAGATCTTCTGTGTCCAGAGGAGGATTCTGACCTTCTGTATCTGGAGAAAGATTCATTCTGATTTTCTGATCTTCTAGGATTCCTGAACTTCCTTTGCCTCTGCTTCCACAATTGGTTCACCCTTCTGGAGAGAAGAGATAGTTCATCTTCTTCTGACGAGGACCCATCAGAGGTTTCTTCCACAACCTGCAAAACTTTGGAGTCAGATTTTCTGTTAGATTTTAAAGCTAATGGCTTACCTTGCTTTTGAGGTTCATCTACTTCTAGCTCTATCTCGTGACTTCTGAGGGAGCTGACAAGTTCCTCCAGAGAGATTTTGTTGAGATCCTTGGCTAGCTTAAGCGCTGTGACCATTGGCCTCCATTGTTTTGGTAAGCTTCTGATGATCTTCTTAACGTGATCAGCAGTAGAATACCCTTTTTCAAGAACTTTTAGACCAGCAACAAGAATTTGAAATCTTGAAAACATAGTTTCTATTGATTCACTCTCTTCCATCTTGAATGCCTCATACTTCTGAATGAGTGAAAAGGCTTTGGTTTCTTTGACTTGAATGTTGCCTTCATGCGTCATTCTCAGAGAGTCAAACATATTCTTTGCAGTGTCTCTGTTTGATATCTTCTAATATTCTGAATAAGAGATGGCGCTGAGAAGAATTGTTCTGGCCTTGTGATGATTTCTGAACTCACGCTTTTGCTGATAATACATCATTTTCCTGCCAATATTCTGACCACTTCCATCCACTGGGTGCGTGTATCCATCAGTCACCATGTCCCACAGATCAGCATCATGGGCCAGAAAGAAACTCTCAATTCTGTCTTTCCAGTAGTCAAAGTTTTCTCCATCAAAGACTGGAGGTTTGCCACTGAATCTGTCTCTTTCTTCATTGTTGTCATTGCTGATGTTTTGATTTGGTCCTGCCATTGTGTTTTTCTGACGCTGGATCTTGTACTGACACGGTTAAGTGTTATAAGCTCAGAACCAGGTGCTCTGATGCCAATTGAAGATGTGAAAAACACAAGAAGGGGGGTTGAATTGTAAAACTTAAAACAAATGCTTAGACAACACAGTATTTTTATCCTGGTTCCTTTGATCTCAAACTACTCCAGTCCACCCGTCAAGGTGATTTCGCCTCTATCCAACGAGGTCTTAATCCACTATATTCAAAGGATTACAACAGCTACTTTAACAACTGTTAAAGCCTTCTTGATTATAACCACAAACCGGTTTATCTCAAGGAAATCTCTTACAAATAATTTGAACAATGATGTGTTAACGTTTTCTAATAAAACAATATATCACAACTGTGATAATTACACAATTTAAGCTTGGAATAAACTGAATTTGCTAAAGCGTTTGAGTAAGCATGGTATTGAAGGCTTGGCAAATTATGTGAGTGCATGCGTACGTCTTTTCTCACAGACTTGTTTAAATAGGCAAGGCAGAGATACGTTGTCCATAAAGCCATTTTAATGATAATAACGCACTTTCCTTTTTGAGAAGATCTTGTCTTGAAGAGAGCCGTTAGCATTTAATTCTGTCTTGAATACTTAATAACGCTTCAGAGTCTTCTTTGCTTTAACTTATGATAACGCTTCAGAGTGCTGATGACTTGGAAAAGATCTTTGATCAGAGTCAGAGTGTATTTGTTTATGCGCAGATTCTGGTCATCAAGCTTCAGCGTATGATCTGGTAGCTTCAGCGTGTAGCACATGTTACTGATCTTCTGATGCTGATTCCATCAAATCTTCTGTATATACAAAACATAATTTTAAGAAGCATATTTGTCTTATATATAAATCTTACAATTTATTTATTCTTTGTATTTTGTTATCATCAAAACTCTAATTAAGGGTTGTAGAATCAAACTATGTTCTAACATATTGCTTCTACGGATTCACTTTCTTCCATCTTGAAGGCTTTGTATTTATGAATGAGCGCAAGGGCCTTGGTTTCTTTAACTTGTATGTTGCCTTCATGCGTCATTCTCAGAGAGTCAAACATGTTTTTGGCTGTCTCTCTGTTTGAGATCTTCTCATACTCTGAATATGAGATATCACTAAGAAGAATTGTTTTTCCTTATGATGATTTTTGAAGTCACGCTTTTGTTGGTCAAACATTCTTTTTTTATCTATCTTCTGACCAATTTCATCCACGGGATGCATGTATCCATCAATTACCATATCCCATAAGTCAGCATCATGATCCAGAAAGAAGCTCTCAATTCTATCTTTCCAGTAGTCCAAATTTTCTCCATCAAAGACTGGAGGTTTGATGTTGATTTTGTCCTTATCATCATGATAGTCATTGTTGATGTTTTGACTTGGTCCCACCATAGTGTTTTTCTTAAGCTTGGATCTGGTATTGACACGGTTAAGTGTATGAACTCAGAACTAGGCGCTCTGATGCCAATTGAATAAGTAAAAAACACAAGAATGGGGGCGGTTGAATTGAAACTTAAAAATCAAAAGCAGTAAACACGATGATTTTTATCCTGGTTCGCTTGATCTCAAACTAATCCAGTCCACCCATCAAGGTGATTTCGCCTCTCTCCAATAAGGACTTAATTCACTAATCAAACTGATTACAATTCTACTTTAATAACTGCCAAAGTCTTCGTGAGTACAACCACAACCCGGTTTATCTCATGTAAATTCACTAATCAAGAGAAGAAATTCACTGTGTACTATATGTTTTTAGTTACAAAAAATGTATCACTAGTGTGATGTATTACACGATTTTGGAGTATATTATGAATATAAATTTTGCAGCGTATTGAGATTGTTTGGAGAAGTGGTGTGAAAAATCGTAAACGATTTAGCCTTTGAGCTTGTTTATATAGGCGTGGGAATCTGTGAAAATGGAAACATGACTATTGGCACTTAATGCACTTCCCATAATGAGAAGATCCTTGTCTGATTGTAGCCGTTGTAAATGATACTGCCTTGATGGAAAAGTAACACTTTAGAACTTGAGGATTCTTGCTTGCTGCTTTGCTTCAGATCTTGGGAAGTCAGAAACATAATGTTTTGTTTGCACGTTAGACTTCTGTTCAGAATCAAGATGTCTTTCTCTTTAGTGCAAATTCTAATCTTCATACTTCAGAACATTCTGATTACTCAGCTTGAGTACCTTTGAAGCTTAACTTCTAATGCAGTTCTGTCAAAACTTTTGCACAACATAGAACACAAATTTAGAGCGCATTTTGTTCTTTGTGTTTGTTATCATCAAAACACTTATAAGGGTTGTAGAATCAAACTATGTTCTAGAAGTCATTATGTTTCAAAAGAAAAGACCGCTAAGTCAAAACCTATGAAGGAGACTTAAGAAAAAAAACGGGGGCATCCCGCTGATTGTAATCACATAAGAAACTATTCAGGAAAAAGGTAAGGATGATAAAATCAAAAAGAGGTCACTATAAATCCTTGATAACAGAAAATGTTAAAAACAAGACTGCCTTCTCAAATAAACTTCAAGTATCCGAACCATCACCAAAATATCATTCCAGACTCAATTGGAACCTAAATGCACAATTAGTTGAATATAGGATTGAAGAACATCATGAAGAACGGGTTGGGTACAAATAAAGTTTGAGCCTTTATCTGTTGTTTCTTAAACTGTGAACCAGGCCACGTTACAACCCTTAAAAGTCCTAGCTGAAGCATGGGCTAGTTCAAAAGCATATTATTACAAAAAAAGGTATCCTGACTCCTGTAAGGCTTACTATAAATCTTGAGTTGAATTCATTTTCTTACAAAGTTCTGTTTTTTTAACTAAAAATGCATTTTTAAAACTTCAAGACAGACTTAAGCTTTACATTTTTAATACCACTATTTGCATATAACTAATTGGACCACAACAGAGAAATTCACACGACGAATATTCAATGAACGAAAATCCTCTCAATAAACATAGTCACTTCAAATGGAAAGACACTTCCAATAGAAAACCTTCCATAATCAAGGGGCATAACATGGTGTCTAACTGATCTGAGGCAGTCAAGGTAATATTCAAGGAATCTCTCAAAAGTGTTGAATAGCTAGAGGCAGATCTCCATCTTAATCACTAGGGGGCATTGAACATGAATTCCATCAAAGGGTCACGTACGATCAAGCAAACATTTTTTTGGTAGTTCTATAACACTTACTACTATGGATAGTGACAATTCTCCACACCCTATGAACATGGACATAGTCAGAAAATATTACGCATGAAAAAGAGACCCACTAGGTTGGCAGGCCTAGGCAAAAATAAGGGCATCCTGACGAACTAAAAGAGTTCGGGAAAAATTAGGGATATATAAATAAAAGTGTACACCCTGCAAGTCGAAAACCTGAAAAGGCGACTTGGGAAAAAAAGGTTATCCTGATGGACTGGAAATCTGAAAAGAAAGTCTAGGCAAAAGTTAGGGATTAAAGCGTACGACTATGTCTCGTTATCTCATCACTTGGATGTCAGTAGAAGAGTTGTGATTTTGATCAGCATTTACTAAAGACTCTAGGAGTGGAGATAATGTTTAAATTATCCATAAATCCCCACAGAACAACCACCTCTAGAGGACGATCTTCACCAGTTCATCCTCAGCAAAGATACATTCCTCAATAGGTACCAAAATAGGGACATCTTCTCGTAGTTCACTATCATATCTTGAACATATAGCCTGATGATTTCAGCTGCTCCAACAATTCCTAATAGATAAAGAGGTTCAATCATTTTCCCTAGCATCTTGAAGAATTCCCCAACATGGTCTATGGATTTCTTGGGTTCCCCAACAGAGTTTCATAAAATCCCCAAACAGTTTATGAAGCTTCATTCCCCGGTAGAGTTTATTTCTCTAGCTACGTAAGTCCATTCCCCAACGGAGTTTATTTGTCCAAATTGGTAAATTCTTCCGACAAAATTCTTTTCTCCAGCAGGTTTAGCCTTCTCCAAAAGAGTAGCTACTCGCATCAAAGGAATATTTGTCCCTTCATCCCCACTCAGAGTGCATGTAATTCATCTGTTTCAAAAACCATGACAGGTTATCAACTCTCCTTGAAGGCCTCTATCCTCAAGCAAAAGTCAAAAGTCTCCAGCGGAATATCCTCGGACATAAAGCAGGAATCCCCAGCAAAATTAACTTCAACAAAAAGTGAGGAGTTACATTCTTCATCTCCACCAGTAGTCATAGATTTATTTTCCCCAGTTCAATGACACCATAAAGAGCAACTGATACACTCACATATTACAGTCATACAACATTTATAATACATCATTGCATATGCATAACTGAAATGCATATAACATTCTCATTTATTTTGAGAGCATCATGCAATTCATACATCATGACATCTCATGAAACTGACTTTACCTTTTCAGGTTGAATTCGCAGACAGACGAATACTATCAACTTATGCACAGCAGGTCAAAGGTTAATGCCCAAAACCATTTGGGGAAACTATATACACGACCAAGTGGTATGAACTCCCGGAGTAGGACAGGTTTACAACCAAACACAACAAGCCATAAATTAATGCCCGAAACCAGACGGGGAAACTATCTATGTGACTAGCCAAAGAACATGCCATAAATTAATGCCCGAAACCATACGAGTAACTATCTATGTATCTAGCCAGCATGAATTCCCGAGAACAGGCTTTCCAACAAAGACAAATTGTAGATCAATTCATGAAACAAGACAGAGCGACTATCTACATAATAAAACATCAGAGACTGAATTATGACAAGCATCTCTTTATCAGAGACTAAATTATGATGAGCATCTCCCTCACTGACTGAATACAGACAAACATTTCCTTCAGAGACTGAATTCTGAAAAGTTTCCCTTCAGATACAATCAAGACGAAGATTCATTCTGACACTTCCCCAGCATATCTGTTAGATACAATCGTACACAGACTCATCCTATCATGCTTCACAGAGATGGTCAAGCAAATACTTATTATGCTATTCCTATCAATGGATACTCCATATGGCATCTATAAGCCCATCTCC
Organism: Vicia faba; assembly: GCA_948472305.1. Classification (NCBI taxonomy): domain Eukaryota; kingdom Viridiplantae; phylum Streptophyta; class Magnoliopsida; order Fabales; family Fabaceae; genus Vicia; species Vicia faba. The sequence goes on along the minus strand of OX451740.1, from coordinate 1,074,272,075 downwards.
GACATCACTCCATCATCTCTCCAAATGGCATATTTAAGCCCATTCAAGCATACCATCAACCAACAACGTTATATCCTGCACAAGCGAGTGCAAATTCCGGACACTTAAGTGTTCAATCATCTTCTACCTTTAAGTCACGAATGGTGGACATGCCAATCTAACTCTCCAGGTTTAAGAAGATTAGACATGGGCAACTGTTGTACCCTAAAATTTACCCTCTTCATTTCGATCTTTTTGGCTTATATTTCATCATTACATGCATACATATCATTTTTTCTATGGTTATGGGATCAAGGTATCTCTATAAATCCTCGGAAGATTACAGGTGCCGTTTATTTCGTCAATGGATGTTCTCAGAATATTTTTCGTGCTGAAGATCGGTTTGCTGTTTCGCAATGATTCGGGGTTTAAAGATTCACAAGTCCAACCCGATGCGTCATATTCAGGTGTTCTTTCACCAAGATATCCCTGGTGATGTATTCTCAAATTCAGTTTCGGCTCGAGAGCCAATTCTTTAAAGAAGGTCTCAGAATGTGCGAGTTTTCTCGAAGAAATATGGTGAAAAAGTATGCTGAAAGTGCAGTTTTTACGCACTAAAAAATTTATAACTTGAAGACCGTGGCTTGTTTTGAACCTGTTCCGGTGGCCAAAATTTCGTCTTGACGTCATCTACATTTTCATCTCTCACGGACGGAAGCCAATTTCATTCAGAAAGTCTCCGAAAATATGGATTTATCAAGTGTTTTCGCACAAGAAAATTGTAGCATATGTTTATTTGCTATGTACTCAAAAAATCATAACTCAGTCAATTTTTATCATATCGGGTCCATATTTTTACATAAGGTCACGAACTCAGATATACAACTTTTCTTCTAAAGTCGAGACCATATTCTGCTCCGATCAATACCAGTTTTTTATTGAAGAATGTATCAGAGTTGACACTTGAGCCCAAAATAAGTTTGTCTGAGGCAAAACTTCAAAAATTCATAACTAATTCACCGTTTATCTGATTGAGCCCATTTTTGGACATGAGTTTTTTCTCGATATTGGATACATTTTGTTTTCACATTTCAACTTTAAAAATTGCACTAAGGTCCATGCTATTTAGCCTAGATCGTGTCAAAATCAAGTGAATAAAAATATGCATTATTGCTTGTGGTTATTGGAGGCCTAATTGCACATCTAAAGCCCATATCTTTGCTCTAAATCTTGAAATCCTTTTTACAAACCATTTTCATTACAAACAAGCCATATCATTCACTTCCAGAAACTCAGTAGGGTAAGGTTGGTTCGATCTCCGTGGTCAAAAGGGTATAGAAGCATTCATACATGTCATATCGGTTTTAACATTACAAATTTCATATATTCGTTTTCTTTGTATTTCATGGTATACTAATTTGTTTAATGTGTTCTTTAGATTCAATACTACAGGTTTGGACCATCGTAATGGTCCCATGCAGGTTTATTATAAATATGCGCTAAGGTCAAATCATAACACCAACTAATGCATGGCTCAATGATTTTGGTTTTCTTCCATTCTATTTATCTTTTTACCTATTTTCCTTCTTTCTGTTTAAAACTTTTTTCATAAAATCTAACATTTTCACAACCTTTAATTTTTTATAATAAACTCAAATAATCAATTTTAGATTTTTTAAATTTAATTTTAGGTTTCTAATTTAGTTTTAGGTTTTTAATTTAATTTTAGGTTTTAATTTAATTTTAGGTTTTTAATTTAATTTTAGGTTTTAATTTAATTTTAGGTTCAACATCCGCCCCTGGCATTTTCATGTTTGTTTTTGGTTTCTAACCAATTTGTCTTTTTCAATCCTAAATTCACTTTACCACAAAACTTTTTTCACAAACCTTTATTTTTTTATAAAAAAATCTAATTTAATTTTTAGGTTAATTAATTTTAGGTTTTAATTAATTTTAAGTTAATTAATTGTAGGTTTTTCACTAATGAACTATTTTCTTAATTAAATTAAAGTCAACTTAGATTTCAGGGTTTTATTTAATTTAATTACCTAATTTTTTCTATTAATTAAAATCAACTAGGTTTTAGGTTAATCATCAAACTTTTTTTATCAAACAATCAAAACAAATTTTCTCTTTACTTTTCCTTTTATAATTTCACGTATATGTTATTACTGCCACATATTTTATTAAATTTTCCTATTATTGTAACCGCTTACCGAATGTAATAGATTAGTTAGGGTTTATTTTCTTTCTTTCCCCCAATTTTTATGGTTTGTACCCCCTTCCCCGAAGCTTTGTAATAGCGTAGGACATTTATTTTCTGCTTTCACCGCTTTCCTTATAACTGCCCAGTTTAATAGGATTGTATGACAAGATCTAAAAATAAATGGTAGAAAACCTAATCTCAAGATAAATTAACTGAAATCAAAATACTATTCACACACACACCTCTAGATTAACCTCTCTTGTTGCCTCGGAAAACAATGGTCATGTCCCTCGAACATAGGGATACCATTAGCAAAAACCCTCAATTATAAATTATCATAAAGATCATAGTCCCTCGATGTCCCTCGTAGTTTCCTACAGTATATGATTTTGTCCCTCAATGTTGCCTAAAAATATATGATAATAGTCTCTTCAAATTACTAAAGGTTTCCCTACATGTTTCCAACAATGACCATAACGACGACCCTATGCTTGTCCCTTAAACATCCAACGATAGGGCTACCTACTAACTAATGGTAGGGTAGTACTATCTAAAGGAAGAGGAAAATAACGCGAAAGACTTTTGAGTAAGGGTAGAATATTGTTAATCGCTTGCTCACACAAAACATTTCTTCATACCTAACACTTTCAAAAACATTTTCAAAACGCTTTACCAACACTCTTGAGGACTGATACAAGAGTTATCATAAAGAAAATTGATGTACTTAGGCATTTTCAAAGTATTTTCAAGCAAACACAAACAGAGCATTTCAAAAGTGAGCAAGCGATTAAGAGGCCGTAGATAACTACAGATGAAAAGGGTGCTAACACCTTCCCTTTTCAAAACTTACCCCCCGAACTCAGAATCTATCAAAGGTCTTTCCTGTTCTTTTCACCTTTCTTAAATACTGGATAAGAGAAAAGTCGATGGCGACTCTTGCTAACCGTAACATTTGCGATAAAAACGCAAAACCAGTAAAGTTAGTTCTCCCACCATATTACAACATGAAAGTTTGTCTCAAGAGCTGAGACTTGAAGATGTTTCTATAATCACAATTTCCAATATTCCTGTAAGGATTACCTCTAAAGGTTCTATAAAAATTCCTGTCGAGCCTAGGGTGGCTCCTCTGATCATTACTGCACTGGGGCCAATCCCATATTCCTATGACAAGGTTGTTCCCTGGAATTATGGAGTTGAAGTTTATTACCATGGTGTTAAGAAAGAACCATGGATTGCCAAAGATGAAGAGACTGGAGTTACTAACCTCAATATCGAAAATATTGTCGGGACTAGTAAAGTTACAAGAACGGGAATGGTCTTTTCTCCAGAGATCTCCCCTCTAAATACTATCACTACACCAGTACGTATCCCTACTGCTGGGTCAACTGCTGACACTCGGGGAAAAGAGAAGATGACTGAGCCTGCCTAGATGGAGACACCACCAAAAGATGTTAATGTTGAAGATTCTTCCAAACAAGAGATGGAGGAAATATTGGAAATCATCCGCAAAAGTGACTACAATATTGTTGAATAGTTGGGATATAAGCCCTCCAAGATATCCATGTTATCCTTGTTATTATGCTCTGAATCCCATGCTCAGGATTTGATAAAATTTCTGAAGACTGCTCATGTACCTCAAGAGACCTCTGCTGATCAGTTTGAGAATTGTGTAGCAAGTCTAGCAGCTGATAATGGGTTAGGCTTTTTTGATGCTGACTTAACTCCGACAAGAAATAATCATAATAAGGCCCTACACGTCTCTATTGAGTGTAGGGGAACTACCTTGGCGCATGTGTTGGTGGATACAGGTTCCTCATTAAATGTATTACCAAAAGGTGCTCTAGATAGACTAGACTGTGAAGGGGTTGTGCTGAAACCCAGTGATATCGTGGTAAGAGCCTTTGATGGGTCAAGGAGAATGGTACACGGAGAGGTTGATCTTCCGATCAAAGTGGGATCTCAGGTCTTCGACTGCACCTTCTATGTAATGGATATTCGTCCAGCCTATTCCTGTTTGCTTGGATGCCCCTGGATTCACGGGGCAGGTGTTGTTACCTCTACCTTGCACCAAAAATTAAAGTATCATATGAAAGGGAAAATTGTTACAATTTATGGAGAAGAAGAGTATATGGTAACCATTTGAATTCATTCAAATATGTTGAGATGGTTGGTGAATTCATTGAGACTCCCTTCCAGACCTTTGAAGCAATTCCTCTGACAGTTACCATTGCTAAAGCTACTCCCAAGATTACCAAGGATCCCCCAAGAATGACTTCTCTAAAAGATGCTAGGGCTGTGATAGAAGAAGGTGGTTGCACTATTTGGGGTCAGCTTCTTGACATTCCTTACAAGTCCAACAAATTTGGTTTGGGTTTCACCTCAGAGGCTCAGAAAGCGGTTCATCGTGCTTGTGCTGTGAGACCACCTTTCCGCATCAACAATAATTAAGTTAATGTTATAGAAGACACTGATAGTGACTGTGATTTGGACAATTGGATATTCCCTACTACTCGCGGTAGACTCAACAACTGGAAGGATAAAGACTTTATACCAACCTCCTTTAGTAAGGAGTAATTACTATTTCCTGTTTTATTGCTTTCAAGTTTTTGGGATATGTAATTTTGAAACAATAACTTTAAGCCTTGTGTCTTACCCGGGGCACAATGGTCCACTTGTTAGGGTTGTTATCTTTCATCATATATGCTCATCTAATAAAACATTGGACGTTTTTGCATTCAAACTTTGCACTCTCTATCTTTTCATTACTTTATTTCTTTCAAGTATAGCTATGTGTTTCTTAGACACACTCACACACTATATTGCAGATCTACATCCACTCTGGATCTCGTTGATATTGATTCTGCTACTGACACTCATGACTTTGAAAATACGATTTACCAAGCCGAGGACGATGGTGAGGAAGATAGTGAAATACCTGGAGAACTTTCTAGACTCTTAATACAAGAAGAAAAGGCTATTCAACCACATGAAGAACCAATTGAATTTGTAAACTTGGGTACCGAGACAGACTGGAAAGAAGTCAAGATAGGCGCCAATTTAGAGAGTAGTGTCAAGAATAGGTTAATTCAGATGTTGCATGACTATGTTGAGATATTTTCTTGTTCATACAAAGACATGTCAGGACTCAATACTTATATTATGGTCCATCGTCCTCCAATGAAAGAGGGTTATTCTTCGATTAAGCAGAAGATTCGTCGCATGCGTCCCGAGATGTCAGAGAAAATCAAAGTCGAGGTTATGAAGCAATTCAACGCAGGCTTCTTATCAGTGACATCATATCCTCAATGGGTTGCTAATATTGTTCTGGTACCAAAGAAAGACGACAAAGTGCATATGTGTGTAGACTACAGGGATCTGAATAGGGAAAACCCCAAAATTGATTTCCCACTTTCGCCTATTGATGTTCTAGTCAACAACACCGCTCAGCATAAGGTATTCTCTTCCATGGATGGTTTCTCAGGTTATAATCAAATCAAGATGGCGCTTGAAGATATGGAGAAAACTACCTTCGTCACACAGTGGGGCACTTTCTGTTACAAGGTTATGCCTTTTGGGTTGAAGAACGCTGGCGTAACTTATCAGCGTGCCATGGTAGCTTTATTCCATGATATGATTCATCGCGAGATAGAAGTCTACATTGAAGACATGATAGAAATATCACAGACTTAAGAAGAGCATCTTGATCATCTACATAAACTATTTGAAAGACTGGGGAAGTATAAGCTAAAGTTAAATCCGAACAAGTGCACCTTTGGGGTGAGATCCGGTAAACTCATGGGTTTCCTCGTCAGTGGTAAAGGTATTGAAGTTGATCCTGCCAAGGTCAAAGACATTCTAGAAATACCGGCTCCTGTTATTGAGAAGGAATTCAGAGGTTTCTTAGGACAACTGAATTACATTGCCCGATTCATTTCTCATTTGACTGCTACTTGTGAGCCAATCTTCAAATTGCTGAAGAAAGATCAAGTAGTAAAGTGGAACGACGACTTCCAAATAGACTTTGATAAAATTAAGGAGTACCTACAAGAACCCCTGATTTTGATGCCACCAGTTGAAGGAAGACCTTTATCATGTACCTAACAATATTAGTGAACTCAATGGGGTGTGTACTAGGGCAGCATGCCGAGTCTAGTCAAAAAGAGGATGCAATATACTACCTTAGCAAAAAGTTTACCGACTGTGAAACGAGATATTCACTGCTCGAGAAAACTTGTTACACTTTGGCATGGGCTGCTCGCCGACTAAGACAGTATATGTTGACTCATACTACTCTAATGATTTCTAAAAAGGATCCCATGAAGTAAATATTCGAGAAGCCAGCCCTCTCCGGAAGAATATCCCGATGGCAAATGGTCCTGACAGAATATGATATTCAGTACACCACTCAAAAGGAAATCAAGGGAAGTATACTGGAAGATCATTGGGCACATCAAGTCGTAGACGACTATTAGTCTATGAATTTCAAATTCCCGGACGAGAACATTATGCTAGTCACAGATTGCGAAGAACCTGGACTGTATAAAGGACCTGAGCCAGGATCCTTATGGACTATGGATTTTTATGGAGCTTCCAACGCACTTGGAAACAAAATTGGTGCTATAATTATCTCTCCTCAGGGTTTCCATATGCCCTTCACCGCCATATTATGCTTTGATTATACCAACAACATGGCCGAATACGAATCATGCATCATGGGTATTAAAGCTGCTATTAACATGAGGATCAAGTTCCTGAGCGTATATGGGGACTCAGCCCTAGTGATCAGTCAGATCAAGGGAGAATGGGATATGAAGCACCCGAAACTCATCCCTTATAACGAGCATGTGTTAACCTTAATCCAGTACTTTGAGGAAATAACTTTTGAGCACATCCCACGAGAAGAGAATCAGTTGGTAGACACATTGGCTACAATGTCTTCTATGTTCAAGGACAGATGGGATAACGAGGCGCCCAGAATCACCATTGAAATACTGGACGAACTGGCACACTGTTATGGAGTTGACACTGACAGAGTGGAAGAAAAACCTTGGTTTCATGAAGTGAAAAGATACCTGGAGACTCAAGAATACCCTTAAGGGGAATCTATCAATGACAAGAAATTCCTACGGAGTTTCTCGGTTAAATTCTTCTTGATCAACAGAATCTTGTACAAGCGTAATCATGATTCGACTTTGCTTCGTTGCATGGACAAGAGGGAAGCAGAGGAGATTATGGAAGATATGCACGAAGGTATATTTGGAACTCATTCCAGTGGACATACTATGGCCAAGAAGTTTCTGAGAGAGGATTAATATTGGTCGACTACGGAAACTGACTGACACCACCATTCAAGAACCTATCACAAGTGCCAAATCTATGCTTATAAAGTATATGTGCCTCCAGCACCTCTGAACGTCTTGACTGATCTATGGCCATTTGTGATGTGGGGCATTGATATGATTGGGGAGATCAAGCCTACTTATTCTAATTGACATTGCTTCATCCTTGTCGCCATTGATTACTTCACCAAGTGGGTTGAAGTAGCCTCGTTCGCCTCTGTTACCAAGAATGTTGTGGCCCGGTTCATTAGGCATAATCTTATCTGTCGGTATGGAATCCCCGAAAGAATTATCACAAATAATGGTACTAATCTCGACAACACTATGATCGTTGAACTCTGTGTACAATTCAAGATCAAGCACCACAACTCTTCTCCGTATCGACCGAAGATGAATGGCACAGTGGAAGCCTCCAATAAGATTATTAAAAAGATTATACAGAAGATGGTTGTAACCTACAAAGACTGGCACGAGATGTTACCGTTTTCTCTTCAAGGCTATAACACTTTGGCTAGAACATCAACTGGGGCAACCCCATTTTCTCTGATCTATGGTATGGAAGTTATCCTACCTATCAAAGTTCAGATTCCTTCTCTGAGAATTATGAAAGATGCATACTTAGACGAAGACGAGTGGATTCAAACTAGGTTGGATCAGTTGAATTTTATTGACGAGAAAAGGCTCGCGACTGTCTGTCATGGTCAGATGTATCAGAAGCATATGATGAAGGCATTCAACAAGAAAATTAAGCATCAAGTATATCAGGATGGTGACTTTGTAATAAAACGCATCATCCTACCGCAGGGTGATCCCAGAGGAAAATGGACTCCCACTTACGAAGGACCATTTATAGTCAAGAAGATATTTTCAGGAGGTGCCATGATACTAACCACCATGGACGGTGAAGATTTCCCGCACCCTGTGAACGTGGACATAGTAAAAAAATACTACACATGAAAAAGTGACCGCTAAGTTGAATGGCCAAGGAAAAATTAAGGGCATCCCGGCGAACCAAAAGAGTTCAGGCAAAAATTAGGGATATATATATATATATATATATATATATATATATATATATATATATATATATATATATATATATATATATATATATAAAGTGTACACCCGACAAGTCAAAAACCTAAAAATCCGGCTTAGGCAAAAAAGGTATCCCGGTGGACTGAAAACCCGAAAGGGAGGTCCAGGAAAAATTTAGGTATTAAAATGCAACACTATGTCCCGTTGGATCACTTACAACGAGTTTTATTACCAATGTCAAGTTCAAATGGTATAGATCAATTTAGTTAACTTCTTCCGACAACAAGGGATGAGATGCTTGAAGACATAGGGGGTGATAATAGATTTTAAACCTATTGTACCCCAAAATTTACCCTCCATTTTCTTCAAAACATTTCTCACAAAAGATCTCAAATGCTCAAGGATTCTCAAAGAGTTGATCAGACAAGCTCACCTCCTAAGCACTAAGACCACAAATTAGGGTTTTGGTCTTCTCAAGGAAAATTGGAATTTTGATGCCTCAAATTACTCTCATGGTTGATTACAGGTCTCCAAGAGTGCTCATACCAAGTTTCAAGTCTTGCATCTCAAAAATTCTCAGTCAATGGCTCAGATGACTGAAAATCAACTGTATTAGGTAAAAGTCAATTGTGGTCAACATACAGTCAAACTTCAAGATTTTTGGCTAACATCAACATTTTGAATTTATATTCATTATTTGATCAAGGGTTGATCATAATTACTCAAACAAAGCATTCAAATCATCAAAGGGGCAAAATTATGAAAATAAGGGTTTTGACTGAGAATGACTGATCAGTGACTTTTGACCTAGTACATGACCTAATGGCTTGAAGAATGATATCAAGGACTCAAAAACAATATCTTTACCTAATTTCATGACTCAAATCATTTCTCAAGATCAATGGATTGATAGTTGAAATTTGATCAACCGATGAAAAAATCAACTAACACAAAAAATGTCAAACTTTGACTTTTTGATACACATTGAATTTCAAAGATAAAAATTCATCAAGACATTCAAAAATATCAAAATCGATCATCAAGAATCAAGAAAGTCAAAAAAGTCAACAAAAAGTCAAGATTTAAAAAAAGACTTAGAAAAATTCTAAGTGTTTTTTTTAACCTTATAATTTCACTACTCCATGACAAATTTTCACCAAGATGCAAGATAATTCAAGGAAAATTTTCAACATGAAAGTTGTAGATCTTGATGAATTCTACAACTTTGTCCCTTAGGGTTGATGTCCAAAAAATGCTTGGATTTGAAGATATAGGCCCATGAAGTCATGACTTTTTATAAAAACACTTACTAAAATTTTCATCAAGTTAGGAAGATTTTTTGTCCCAACTTCTTGAAATTTTTTCACCAAGTTCCAAGTTGATTTAGCAAAAGTGGTAAGCATGAAGGTTGTAGAAAATGTTTCAAGCTTTCCAAAATGTCCAAGAACTTGAAGATATCATGCTTGAGCTAGGAGAATCGAAGAGAAGAAGTTGAGCATTCATTCTTGAATTACAAGGCATTTACATGAAGAACACTTGATCAAATCTCAAGCCATGCTATATAAATCTTGCTTTGTATGCTTATAACTTACAAATCACTCCATAATTAATTGTTTACACAACTGATTGAGCCATTGTCCAAGCATTTGAGCCATTGTCCAAGTGATTAATCCATTTTTGGCACAAAGGTAACATTGCCATTTTGGAAAAGTGGCTTTAATCATAAAGTCTACTCTCCTTGAGCTTTGCACGTATTTCTTACGAACACACTCAACATATATGCTCAGAAGCAACATATCTAAAGCCTCTAACCACCCTACAAGCCCTTGTACTATGCATTGAAACCATGATTTTCAAGATTGCTTCAAAATGAAGTCATAACCATAATATGTGATCTTTAATTTCTGATTGCTAGAGCCTTCAAAACCTTTTCTATATAAATAGAGAAGTTTTTTTCAAGATAATACACGTATTCACATGCCTTGAAACACCCTCAAACACTCTGAAATCAGAAATTGCATTTCAAACCTCCATTGTTGCACATTCTAACTTTGATCTTCAAACTCACAATCCACTCGTGTGTTTTCACTTCTAATCAATCACAAAGCTTCCATACCTCATTTACAACTCATACCCACCCCTGTTTCATAACTGTAACTCCATTTTCATCATCTTTCAAACTCAAAATGAGTCACCTGCAACTTGACTTCTCTGGGAAGATTCAGGCACTTTCAGCATAAAGTAAGAGTTGTATTAGCTTCCTAGGAGTTCAGTGAAGCTATCCCGATCATCACAACACTTCCAGGGATGCTCAAACTTCAGTTTTGAGGTAATTTTTTTCAACTTTGAACTCCTTATACAACCAACATTAATGGTTACTTTGTGAATAAAAAATGTAGTCATCATTGCCCTGAAGCTAACCATGCCTTTAGTTTTCATTTATATTTCCTGAGTGATGTGAATTTTGAAGTTGAACTTTCTGAAAAATTAGGTTTTATTTTGTACCAACATAAATTCATGTTCATATTTTATTTATAGCTTTAGTTATTTATATGGTTGAACTCATGGTGAAAAATGGGACAACTTTCATGTTTACATTTTTGAAAATGGTTGAGAAATGAGCAAGTTCAGAATTCATAACAATGGTATTGTTGTTCTGTGTGCGCAAGGTTGAAGATGAAGACATTTTCAAACATTCAGAAACAAGTTTATTTTAAGTTTATTGCAACATGTATTATGACCGAATGAAACAACCACCCCAGTGGCAGAGGAAGTGTGCATAAGGCATTAGTGTGTAGGGACCTAGGTTTGAGCCCTAGTGGTACCCTTTTATGTTTTTTTCATGTATTTCTTTTAGATCCAACATGCCTAGCTTCATTGAGTCCATCATGTTCCCTCTTCTCCACACCATCAGATCAGCCAAGCCATCAAACCCAATGCACCATAGGCGCGCTCCCATGATGAACTCTCATAAGCCAGTTGTAAAACGGTGGGAGAATTGACTTGGGTGTTTTGCGTTTTATTGCAATTATTGTGGATAGCAAGATTCGCCACCGACTTTCATTTTATCCAATAAGGAAAGGTTGAAAAGAACAGGAAAGACCTTTCGAGATTATTTCCTTGAGTTAGAGGGGTAGGTTATGAAAAGGGAAGGTATTAGCACCATTTCCATCCGTAGTTATCTACAGGCTCTTAGTTTCTTGCTAGATCACTTGACTTTGTTTGAAAATATGCCTGTGGTGTGGGTTTCGAAAGTATTTTGAAAAAGTGTCCTTGTAATGGTTCTCGTCTCTATAAGAACGTGTACAAAGTGTTGGTTGTGAAAATAGTTCAAAGAGGTGTTTGTGGAATGTGTTTTTGAAAGTGATTTTGAAAAGGTGTTTTTGTAATGGTTCTCATCTCTATAAGAACGTGTACAAAAATCATTTTCTTTTTAAAAATGTTTCAAAATGAAAGTGTGAGTGTATAAAATGTTTTTGTTGTGAGCAAGCGAGCAATTAGGAGCATCCTACCTCCTCAAAAGGTCTTTAGTGTTCTTTTCCTCTTCCTTTAGATATTTCTATCTTACCATTAATTGGTAAGAATCCTTATCTTTGGATGTAAAGGGACGAGCGTGAGTCACTTGCATAGTCATAAAAGGAAACCTATGGGAAGTTTTAGCAATGTCATTTAGGGACTAGATCGTTCACCGAAGGCAACATTGAGGGTCATCGAGGGACTACGATCTTTTATCAATGGTCTTTGCTAAAACACCCATATTCGAGGGACATGACAATTTTTCCGAGGAAATAAGTGGAATTACCCTAGGGGTGCATGTGTGAATAGTGTGTTTGATTTGCATGCATTTAGTCTTTGATTAGGGGTTGTCTACTTGTTATTTTTATCTTTCCATACAAATCCTACTTTACTAGCATTTACATGAAAGCGATAAATTGCGGAAAGTAAATATCCTACGCTATTACAATTACTTGAGGATGGGGTGTACAAATTTACAAATGGGGGTTGCAAGAAATTAAAATCCTAATTATCTATTACAACCATATTGAAATAGTGTACAAGAATTGAAATGTAAATTAGATTTGTTTTGTTTTTGTTAAGAGAAGAAATAAATTTGCTTGAGGAAATGTTTTTTAGTCTTTTTGTTTTAAAAGAAAATAAATCAAAGTATATGAATATAAAGTATTTTTGGTGTTTTTGATTAATGAAAATAAAAGTGATGATAAAAATAATGAGAGAATAAGAGTTTGAGTCAGCGTGTTGCTGGAAGAAAAGAAATCAGAGAGAGCAGAAGTTCTGACTCTAGTGTCCTGCAAATCAGAAAGCCAATGTTAGCGGAAATGGGAAAAACCAAAAGTTTTGGATCCAGACGCACCAAAGTTCTAGGGTTGCTGGAAGCAAAGGAAAGCCTAGAAGTTCTGATTGTTGAAAGAGCCTAGAAGTTATGATGCAGTTGGAAATCTAGAAGTTTTAGTGTTACTGGAAGGCTAGAAGTTTTGTTAAAGGGTAAGTGAGATGACAATGCTGTTGGATAAGGGTGGCGAGAAGATCTGGTTCAGGAGTACTGTTTGGCAAATAATGGGGCAAAAGAAAATGTTAAGAAATAAACACAAAAGATGCTTCTGGGGCTAGAACCCAGGACCCTTAACACTAATGCCTTATGTGTGTGCTTTCTGCCACTGAGGTGGCTATACATATGGTATTAGAAGATAAAACATAAATATATATTACAAAGTAAGTTCTGATGATGAACTTCATCTTCTTCTTTGCGTTAGTCAGAGTGTCTGCAACTTAGTCATTTCTCAACAAAAATAAAAATGCAAACAAAAAATTTATGGAAAATTTCATCATGGTTTCAAAAATACAAAGCATCAAAATGTAAATCAGAAGCAATCATGAATTTTGCTAATCCTGATTCTGAACCCTAAATTCCTCAAGAAATTCTGATATGAAATTCTCTCTACTTAGGCCATGTAAATGAAATCTATAAATATGTACAGATTCAAAGTCATGATATCTACATTGTATCTTTGAAATTTCAAGCGTAACAATGCCTAAATAATAAGATGAGAGTCATAAGAAACGTACCTTGCAGCTAGAAATTGTTCTGTGAGTTAGCCTGGTTCAGATTGTTGTGATGTTCTAGTCAGTTTCCTCAAGTTCCCAGGAAGCTAAAACAACCCTTAACTTGAGTTGTGAATGGTTAGAATGTTCTGGAGCAGCCAAAAAGCAAAGTTCTGATTTTTGAAATGGAGATTGGTGAAGATTGTGTTACAGTTTGAAAACAGAAGTTGGGAAGGCTTCTAAGTATATATCAGAAACTGCATGGATGATTTGTCCAAGAAGTGCACAAGAAAAATTAGAGTTTGGATGCAAAAACCAGAAACTAGCAGGTTTTATGTTTGTGTTGCAGTTTCAGGTTCTTGGGAATTTTCAGCAAGGTTTCAGAGATTTTTCTCTCAATCTCCAATCCTCTTTCAGTTTGCAAATGAAGTTTAATTTATAGGAAAAGGATTTAGAAGCTTGGGGAAATCAAGAGTACAACCATCATGTGGTTGACTTGTTTTTGAAGCAAGTTTAGACAAGCATGTTTCATGGCAAGGTAGAGTGATTAGAAGCTTTAAACACACCTAATCTGAGTTTGTAGGCATAATTTGCAGGGAAGTACACTCAAAAACAAAGTAAAGTATGTGCTCAAAATGAACTTTGTACAAAAGTTTGATTTTCAAGGACAACAGTGGTACTTTCATGCTACATGTGGGAAGATCCTTTGAATAAAGACTCAAAAGTTGGTGTAAGCATTAAATGATGATGATATTTAACAAGCAAGAAGGCCCGCAACATGAGATTATGCAACATAGGTTAAAACTGGATCTGAAGTTCAGCATAGATGTAACTTAGATTAAGAACCAACGTCCAACTTCTGATCTTTGAATCTCCCTGCTCCAGCATGATCTTAAGGAGTTCTCAGACTTTTCAGAAATCTTGTAACATGCTTTGTAACCCCGCTTTGAATCACTTTTGCAAACTCTAATTGTACCTAAGTGAAAATTGGCCCAGAAGTTCTAATCAAATTTTGGCTTGGAAATGTTCAGAATTTACTAAGTGTTTTAGTTTCATGGACGTGTCTTCAAGGGTTTATAACTTGAAATCCCAGCATGTCTAGGAGAAGTTCTGCTCTGCAACATTTTAGATCTTATTGAGATCTACAACTCTTGTGTCAGAAGTTCTTCCTGAATCAATTTGTATCATGATGAAAATCTTGCCAGAAGTTCTGAACTTATCATATTTCCTTAACACTTAGAAAACTTCCTAAGTGTTTAGAACTTTGACTTTTCCAAAGTAATTTTGAATTTTGATTTTATTGATGATTTAACTTCACATTTTTACATGTTTTGATGAAATGTGATTCTTGAAACTTGATTTTGATCAAAAAGTCAAAGTTTGACTTTCTAGTGTGCATTTTGACCATTTTGCCCTTGTGCCAATTCGAAACCCAAATTGATGTATCAGTGCTACAAACTTGAGTCATGGAAAATCTTGTGAGAAAATTCTTGAGAAACGAGATGAAAAAATTTGGGATACAACAGCTACCCCTGTTCAATCTTCTTAAACCTGAAGAGTTAGATTGGCGAACCCGCCATTCGTGACTTGAAGGTGGAAGATGATTGAACACTAAAGTGCCCAGAAATTTGCACTCAATGATGTGGTGGTTGATTGTGTAGGGAATAGGCTTAAAGATACCATTCGGAGAAATGATGGAGAGTTTTCAGATATGGGCTTGTAAATTTCATTCAAAGTGACTGGGGAAGATATCAGGATAAATCTTTTGGTTGATTTATACTGAAATAGTAGATGTCTTTTGCTTGTTTTTAACTGGAAGAGGTAAATCTAACCAGAAGAGGTCTTCACTTTCCTGTTGTTAATCTGGACGAACTAAATCTAACCAGAAGAGGTCTTTGATTCGCCTGTCTTTAACTGGAAGAAATAAATCTAACCAGAAGAGGTCTTTGTTTGCCTGCCTTTAACTGGAAGAGATAAATCTAACCAGAAGAGGTCTTTGTTATCCTATTATTAACTGGAAGAAATAAATCTAACCAGAAGAGGTATTTGGTTCGCCTGTTATTAACTGGAAGAAATAAATCTAACCAGAAGAGGTCTTTGATTCGCCTGTTATTAACTGGAAGAAATAAATCTAACCAGAAGAGGTCTTTGTTCGCTTGTCTTTAACTGGAAGAAATAAATCTAACAAGAAGAGGTCTTTGATTTTCCTGTTATTAACTGGAAGAAGTAAATCTAACTAGAGGAGGTCTTTGTTCGCCTGTCTTTATTTGGAAGAAATAAATCTAACAAGAAGAGGTCTTTGGTTCGCCTGTTATTAATTGGAAGAAATAAATCTAACCAGAAGAGGTCTTTGTTCGCCTTTCTTTAACTTGAAGAACTAAATCTAACCAGAAGAGGTCTTTATTCGCTTGTTATTAACTAGAAGAAATGAATCCATCCAGAAGAGGACTTGATTGATCGCCTATTATTAACTGGAAGAAGTGAATCCATCCAGAAGAGGACTTGATTGATCTTTCCTACAAGGAAGAGGGTTAGTTGCATGCGGAAGTATACATGGCGTGATGATGTTCTCAAAATAAATGAGATTATGTTGTATGTGTATGTTATGTATGTGTTATGGTTTATGATTGTGATGTGTTTATTGAAGTATATCTTTGTCTAGGAAAATAAATCCTTGACAAATGCTGGGAAGCCTTGGGAAATGAAATCCTGGACCGCTACTGTGGATGAAGAGTATGCTCCTCTTCAGTCCCTTTTTTAGGATGTTTCCGCTGGGAATTCCTGTTCAGCTGTTTGTGGAGAAACTCCGCTGGGGAGTATTGGCTTGTTTAAGAAGACTCTGTGGAGAGTGTTGATCTCTGCTTGGGGAAAAGAGTTTAGGAGTCTTAGCTATTCTTTGCTCTACTGAGGAGTTATTCCTGACTAGAGAGAATCGAAAGTTAGCTATTATCTGGTTGGATTACAGGCTTTGCAGCGACTTACTAACATTAAAAATGCTATCAGGTCGGATTCCAAGCTTCAGAGCAAATTTATGAGGTGGATGAAGTTAATTGTTATCTGGTAGAACTCCAGGCTTCATAATAAATTACTTGAAAGGATGAAGTTGAATTGATATCTGGTCGGGTCCAGGCTTCACAGTAAATTGTTTGAAAGGATGAAGTTAAACTGATATCTGGTCGTGTCCAGGCTTCACAGTAACTTGTTGGGGATTGTAGAAGAGTCTACTGAGGAAGAGGGGTTGTGGTACCTTTATTTGTAATAGTCTGAGAGGAAAATTCAAGCTGGGGAAGCTTGCCGCTTGTTGGGGAAATAAACCCTGTCGCCAATCTGTTGGAGAGGTGTTTTCTTTTTTTGTAGAACTCCTCGAGGATTCTTGAGATCAACTCAGTTGGGGAGAAGTTTTCAGAGATTGAAACTCTGGCTGAGGGTCACCCTATGAAAAGGACTTTATGGGAAACTTGTCACTCCCTTTAGTAGCAAGTATTTCCAGGAAGTGTTTGCCTGACCGTACATAATCCTTTGGGATTCATGTTCGATGCCCTAAGTGATTCAGATACAGGCCTGCCCCTGGTTATTCAGCATTTCTTGGAATCTTGACTTGAATGCCCCCAGATGTTCTAGATAATGGTCATGTCGTGTCCCCTTCTTATAGGAGATTAGTCATTGGAAGTGTCATCCTATTTGAACTGATTTTGTTCATTGAGAGAGTTTTTGTTCACTGGGTATCCGTCGTGTGAATTTCTCCATTGTCAAACAATTAACCATATGCAAACAATGATATTCAAATAATGCAAAGTATATGCTTTTCTTAAAGTTTCGAAAATGCGTATTAGCAGATAAAAGAATTTTGTAAGAAAATTCAACTCAGGATTTAGAGTAAGCCTTACAGGAGTCAGGATACCTTTTGTAACAGTATGCTATCGAACTAACCCATGCTTCAATTAGGACTTTTGAAAGGTTATAACATGGTCGGGTTCACAGTTTAAGAAACAAAGGATAAGGCTCAAAGTGTATTTGTACCCGCCCGTTCTTCGTGATGTTCTTCAGTTCTAAACTCAGTTAATTGTGCGATTGAACTCCAATTGAGTCTGGAATGATGTTTTTGGTGATGGTTCAGACAAATTAAGTTTGTCGGAAGGCAATCATTTTTACAATATTTTTCATGTCGGTCGAGGATTTGTAGTGTCCTCTTTTTGATTTATTATCCCTGATTTTTGCCTGATTGTTCTTGTTACGGTCAGCGGGATGACCTCTATTTTTCTTAAGTCTTCTTTGTAGGTTTTGACTTGGTGGGTTTTTCTCTTTGAGAGATAATGACTACCTATATGATAGGGAACAATCACCGTCTTTTGATTCAAAAGGACGTTCCTGATGTCATTTGTTATTTAGGAAGTGAAAGCTTGCAACTGAACGCACATTTGAATTAACTGAGAGACTACCCTGCCCCAGGTTTTGATTAAAGGTTTCAATTTGTGTAAAAAAGAAAACTTCTACTTCTTTGGCTCGAAGGGGGCTGACTAGGGATTATTCTCCTTATAACTCCAGTGTTTAGGAATTGAAAAAACGCATGTACATCGTCAGCAAGGTCTGTCCAAAAGCATATTGTATGAGATTATGGCATTGTTTTCGTCATCCTCCCTCTAAAGGCTTGCAACTTTTAAGACAAGAGTTGAATGTCACCAAAAGGAAGTAAAAGCACAGTTGAAGTATAGTGAAACAAATGGATTAATTAAAGACAAACATATGCAATGCATTGATGAAATAAAAAAGTTTTACATAAATAAATGTTCGAACAATCAAAAGAAAATTACAACTTGAAAATTCAAATGAATAAAAGTCTCTTTGTCTGAACTTGTCACTTCAGTTGGTGTGCCTTTGAGGGATGACATAAGAATTAGGCCTGACCATCTTGTGTGAACTCCAGCACTCCTTCGTCGATCAAGTCTTGAATCTTATTTTTAAAAGCCCAACAACTATTCATATAATGTCCAAGATTATTGGAGTGGTATGCATACATTGCATCAGGTTGATAGCTAGGAGCGGAGGTACTGGGATTCCGAGGAGGATCCCTTAATGTGACCAAATTCAGCTTCAGTAAGTGTTGTAAGACCTGCGATATCAATATGTCAAGTTTGGTAAACTGCCTACAAGATGGGACCCATTTACTTCGATTACCCTGTCCTTGTTGACGGGGTGGTTGTTGGGCTCGTGACGTGAAAGCAAATTGGAAAGGTCTACTCTCCACCAAACCGGCCTCTTGTCTCATAGGAGGCTGAGTAGTGACTTGATCCCCAATCTTGACTATTTGTTTCATACGGTTGCAACCGTCTTGATGAAGTTTGTTGATGAGGGTCCTTAGCTCTTCTTGTCCCCGAGCTAAGTTTTGGATGAGAGCCATATGACACCAGTTATCCCATCATCTAGATTTTCATTGTTTCCATTTCAGTTTGTAGCCGTTCCAACTGGTCATCCTTGTTTTCCTCAGGATTTCCCATGATCATGCCTCTAGTGATAAGTGCTTTCACTTCTTCTTGTCCCTTGGATAGGTTCAAGAACATCTCTTGAAGTCAAGCATTTTGAGTCTGAATGTCTTTGATAGTCTATTCTCGAGCCATCTCTACTGAAATAAATAGTAAGTAGATGAGAGACCTGTGTGGAAAAGCCTGTCATGATATGATGCATGGTATGTGGATGCAATGTTTTCAAGGACTTAGGAAATTTAAATTTGTTATAGACAAAGAAAGGAGCAAACATCAATTGTATTAATAATTTTAAATTGATTACAACTGTGCCCCTTGGGGCTTACAATGGAAGAAATAAAGCGAAACAAACTCCTAAGACAAAAAGGTCGAACCATCCTCTTTGGCGTGATGTAGGCATTCAGATTTCTCTCCTCATGAAGCTATCTCGTAAGCTCCAGGACCTTCTTTTCACTCGCATAGAACTGGACCTCGAAAGTGTCTCGTTCTTTCTTCAGCTGGATCTATGCTCTTTGTAAGTCTTCAAGAGAAGTAGGCATGGTAGGGTGAGAAATAGCATAAGCAACATCCCCTTCAACTAATGGCTCCATGATAATAGGCAAGGTGGCAGGGTATGCCATACCGAGTCTTTGAGCACGAGTTTGTACCCACTTAAGATAAGGCTCCAAAGGAATGGAATTCTTATGCCCCAATTTCTTGCTATCCCCCTTGTTTACCATCCTCCAAGCTCGTATAAATCTCTGGCGATAGCCTTGATCATCACTCTTGTAGTCGAACATCAAACCTTGGATGAGTGCATTGTGAGGACCGTATCTTTGTGCATAGCCAAATTGTTGTAATGCAAGAGAAGGGTTATAGGTGATACCTCCCCTAATTCCAAGAAAAGGGACATTAAGTAATTCCCTACAACGGTCAATGATAGTAACATCCTCCAAGGATCGAGAACACCAATAAATGTCAGAGTGTGTGACGGACATCATCCTTTGAGACCAAGTTAATTCTTGCTCGTTCTTCAATGTTGATCGAGGTAAGTGTGAAGTAAACCACTTAGCGAGTAGGGGAATGCAACACAAGAGAGTACCTTTTTTCTTCATTATGTGAGTGTGGAAACAATGTAAAATGTCTCCAAGCAAAGTAGGTATAAGATTACGACAGAGGAAGACCTTGATGGCATTCACATCTATGAATTGGTCCGGATTGGGAAATAGAACCAAACCATAGATTAGAAGACCCAAGACATCTTCAAAGGCTTGGAGATCCATATCTTCCCAGAATGAGCGAGCCTTATCCAACAGGAATTTGCCTAAGAAACACTTAACTTCGCTTCTTGTCTCCCAATTTGCTATGATGTCGAATATCTTCAGATGCAGGGCTTCAACAATGACTTCAGGCTTTGGAGTCCCTTCTAGACTAGTGAATGGTAATTGATCAAGCATGGGAACTCCCAACATTTGAGAGAACTCCTCTAGCGTAGGGACCAACTGATAGTCAGGAAAGGTGAAGCAATGATGCATGGGATTAAAGAATTGGAAGAGCACACACATCATTTCTTATGGGAATTTAGAGGTAGCCAAGCTGAGAAGTCGACCATATTTCTCGGTGAAGGGATAATCTCCAGGTACCCTTAATGCTAACTCTTGGAGTTGATGGTGAGCTTTCACAAAGTTAATCCGGATGGTATTCCTTCGGATGGGATTTATGACCTACAAAACAAAGCAATGATAAATTCCTAAATCCTTAGAATGGTTAGTGAGAATGCTTATGATGTTATGATGTTTATGATGTCATGTACAAGTTGCAAAGAAAGCTAGTTGTTATGTACACACAAAGCAGACAAGTCCTTAGGTTTAGGCTTGCATGGAGTTGGTAGGTAAGTACCCTCTTGAAGTTTAGTTGGTTCAACCTGTCCTAGAAAGTAACCGGGTTCTAGGAGATCTCAATATCACATAACTTTCTTTTAGGCATTGTCTAAGCACAATCAATCTTTTCTTGCGGCCAAGATATCCCAAAAGTACTATCTCAATGAGTATAGTATCGAATATCAACCAGTTTTCAGCTTCCCACTGAAACCGGCTATCTCACTACTTCCTAATGGCCAAGTTGTTCAATTAAGGTTCTAAGGTCAGTTAGTGCTTCATGATGCTGCTCAGCGGCCCCGTATTCTCCTCGGTTCAACACAAGGGATAACGGTGCCAACAAATGCGCCACACTAACGTAGCCATTGCTTCAACCATATCGGTCTACGCCGTACTATTTCCACAATCTATTGTTACTTACCTAAAAAGGTGCCCCAGATCCGAGTAGAGGATCAAAACAAGCCCAAACAAGAAACCATAATGTAAAGCAAATAAGTCAAAAAAAGAAAATCAAGTAAAGGTGATCTATCCCTAAGGTAACCCCACTTTTAAGTTATTCCCCAGCAGACGCCAATTCTGTAATACGGTGAGAGAACTGACTTGGGTGTTTTCCATTTGATCGCAATTGTTGCAGATAGAAAGAGTCGCCACCGACTTTTCTTTTATCCAATAAGGAAAGGTTGAAAAGAACAGGAAAGACCTTTCGAGATTATTTTCTTGAGTTCGGGGGGTAGGTTATGAAAATGGAAGGTATTAGCACCCTTTTCATCCGTAGTTATCTACGGGCTCTTAGTTGCTTACTAGATCACTTGCTTTTGTTTGAAAATATGCTTGTGGTATGGGTTTCAAAAGTATTTTGAAAACGTGTCTTTGTAATGGTTATCGTCTCTATAAGAACGTGTACAAAGTGTTGGTTTTGAAAATAGTTCAAAGAGGTGTTTGTGGAATGTGTTTTTGAAAGTGACTTTGAAAAGGTGTTTTTGTAATGGTTCTCGTCTCTATAAGAACGTGTACAAAAATATTTGTCTTTTAAAAATGTTTCAAAATTAAAGTGTGAGTGTATAAAATGTTTTTGTTGTGAGCAAGTGAGCAATTAGGAGCATCCTACCTACCCAAAAGGTCTTTAGTGTTATTTTCCTCTTCCTTTAGATATTGCTATCTTACCATTGATTGGTAAGAAGCCTTATCTTTGGATGTAAAGGGACGGGCGTGGGTCACTTGCATAGTCATAGGAGGCAACCTATGGGACGTTTTAGCAATGTCGTTTAGGGACTAGATCGTTCACCGAAGGCAACATTGAGGGTCATCGAGGGACTACTATCTTTTATCAATGGTCTTTGCTAAAACGCCCATATTCGAGGGACATAACTATTTTTTCGAGGCAACAAGTGGAATTACTCTAGGGGTGCATGTGTGAATAATGTCTTTGATTTGCATGCATTTAGTCTTTTATTAGGGGTTGTCTACTTGTTGTTTTTATCTTCCCATACAAATCCTACTTTACTAGCATTTATATGAAAGCGATAAATTGCGGAAAGTAAATATCCTACGCTATTACAATTACTTGGGGATGGGGTGTACAAATTTACTAATGGGGGTTGCAAGAAATTAAAATCCTAATTATCTATTACAACCATATTGAAATAATGTACAAGAATTGAAATGTAAAATAGATTTGTTTTGTTTTTGTTAAGAGAAGAAATAAATTTTCTTGAGGAAATGTTTTTTAGTCTTTTTGTTTTAAAAGAAAATAAAGCAAAGTATATGAATATAAAGTATTTTTGGTGTTTTTGATTAATGAAAATAAAAGGGATGATAAAAATAATGAGAGAATAAGAGTTTGAGTCAGCGTGTTGCTGAAAGAAAAGAAATCAGAGAGAGCAGAAGTTCTGACTCTGGTGTCCTACAAATCAAAAAGCAAATGTTAGCGAAAATGGGAAATGCCAGAAGTTCTGGATCCAGACGTGCCAAAGTTTTGGGGTTGTTGGAAGCAAAGGAAAGCCTAGAAGTTCCGATTTTTAAAAGATCCTAGAAGTTCTGATGCAGCTGGAAACCTAGAAGTTCTAGTGTTACTGGAAGGCTAGAAGTTCTGTTAACGGGTAAGTGAGATGCCAATGCTGTTGGATGAGACTGGCTAGAAGTTCTGGTCCAGGAGTACTGTTTGGCAAATAATGGGGCAAAAAGAAAATGTTAAGAAATAAACACAAAAGTTGCTTCTGGGGATAGAACCCAGGACCCTTAACATAAATGCCTTATGTGCGTGCTCTCTGCCACTGGGGTGGCTATACATCCGGTATTAGAAGCAAAAACATAAATATATATTACAAAGTAAGTTCTGATGATGAACTTCATCTTCTTCTTCGCGCTAGTCAGAGTATCCACAACTTAGTCATTTATCAATAAAAATGAAAATGCAAACACAGAAGTTATGGCAAATTTCATCATGGTTTCAGAAATACAAAGCATCAAAATATAAATCAGAAGCAAGCATGAATTTTGCTAATCCTAATTATGAACCCTAATTTCCTCAAGAAGTTATGATCTGAAATTCTCTCTACTTAGGCCATGTAAATGAAATCTATAAATATGTACAGATTCAGAGCCATGATATCTTCACTGTGTCTTTGAAATTGTAAGCCTAATAATGCCTAAATAATGAGATGAGAGTCAGAAGAAACTTACCTTGCAGCTGGAAATTGTTCTGTGAGTTAGCCTGGTTCAGATTGTTGTGATGTTCTGGTCAGCTTCCTCAAGTTCCCAGGAAGCTAAAATAACCCTTAACTTGAGCTGTGAATGGTTGGAATGTTCTGGAGCAACCAAGAAGCAAAGTTCTGATTTTTGAAATGGTGATTGGTGAAGATTGTGTTACAGTTTGAAAACAGTAGTTGGGAAGGCTTCTAAGTGTATATCCGAAACTGTATGGATGATTTGGCCAAGAAGCGCACAAGAAAACTTAGAGTTTGGATGCAAAAACCAGAAACTAGCAGGTTTTATGTTTGTGTTGCATTTTCAGGTGCTAGGAATTTTCAGCAAGGTTTCAGGGCTTTTTCTCTCAATCTCCAATTCTCTTTCAATTTGCAAATGAAGTTTAATTTATAGGAAAAGGATTTAGAAGCTTGGAGAAATCAAGAGTATAACCATCACATGTTATGGATTGTTGACTTGTTTTTGAAGCAAGTTTAGACAAGC
This sequence comes from Vicia faba, assembly GCA_948472305.1. Taxonomy (NCBI): domain Eukaryota; kingdom Viridiplantae; phylum Streptophyta; class Magnoliopsida; order Fabales; family Fabaceae; genus Vicia; species Vicia faba. The sequence continues at coordinate 1,074,247,927 of OX451740.1, read as the reverse complement.
ATGTTTCAAGGCAAGGTAGGGTGATTAGCACCTTTAAACACACCTAATCTGAGTTTGTAGGCATGATTTATGGTGAAGTACACTCAGAAACAAAGTAAAGTATGGGCTCAAAATGAACTTTGTACAAAAGTCTAATTTTCAAGGACAACAATGGTACTTTCATGCTACACGTGGGAAGATCCTTTGGATAAAGACTCAAAAGTTGGTGTAAGCATTAAATGATGATGAGATTTAACAAGCAAGAAGGCCTGCAACATGAGATTATGCAGCATAGTATGAAACTGGATCAGAAGTTCAGCATAGATGTAACTTAGATTAAGAACCAACGTCCAACTTCTGATCTTTGAATCTCCCTGCTCCAGCACGATCTGAAGGAGTTCTCAGACTTTTCAGAAAGCTTGTAACATGCTTTGTAACCCCGCTTTGAATCACTTTTGCAAACTCTTATTGTACCTACATGAAAATTGGCCCAGAAGTTCTAATCAAATTCTGGCTTGGAAATGTTCAGAATTTACTAAGTGTTTTAGTTTCATGGACGTGTCTTCAAGGGTTTATAACTTGAAATCCCAACATGTCTAAGAGAAGTTCTGTTATGCAACATTTTAGATCTTATTGAGATCTACAACTCTTGTGTCAGAAGTTCTTCCTGAATCAATTTGTATCATGATGAAAATCTGGCCAGAAGTTCTGAACTTATCATATTTTCTTAACACTTAGAAAAATTTCTAAGTGTTTAGAACTTTGACTTTTCCAAAGTAATTTTGACTTTTGATTTTCTTGATGAACAAACTTCACATTTTAACATGCCTTGATGAAATGTGATTCTTGAAACTTGATTTCGATCAAAAAGTCAAAGTTTCACTTTCCAGTATGCATTTTGACCATATTGCCCTTGTGCAATTTCCAAACCCAAATTGATGTATCAGGGCTGCAAACTTGAGTCATGGAAGATCTTGTGAGAAAATTTTTGAGAAATGAGAGGGTAAATTTTGGGGTACAACACCAGTCATATGGAATCCAAACAACGCCTAGGTTCTCCATGTTAGGCCTGGCATTTTTGCTTGCTAGCACCCCCATTTTACTTTATATTGTGCAGCCCCAGAACTTTTTTTGTTATTTATTTTCTGATTCCAAACAAATTTATTTTGGGCCTAGCACCCCATTTTATTTTTCACCTCCATTTCACTTTTCAACACCCCAAGCCCAATTCTTTACATTTTCATTATTTATATTTATTTCTTCATTTATTTATTAAACCCAAAATTTATTTTCTGAAATAATTAAATTAAAAATATTTTAATGTAAATATTTTATTTTATTAAATTAAATTTTATTATTTCTTTTACAAATTGATGTTAACATTAACCTTCAAATTATTTTCTAAATAAATTATTTAGACTTAGGTTTTTATTCTTAATTTCAATTAACTTAGATTTTAGGTTATGTTAAAGATTAATTAACTTTTCTTGTAATTAAAATTAATTAGTTTAATTAGGTTAATCTTTAAACCTTTCTATCAAAAACCCTAAAAAACAATTTATTTCTTCCTCTTTACATTTCGTGCATTATATTATTATTCATATTCAATGGTTTGTAATAGATAATTAGGCTTTATTACTTTCCTCCCCATTTCACAAACTTGTACCCCCCATTCCCAAAGCGTTGTAATAGCGTAGGACATTTAAATTCCTCAATTTATCGCTTTCCTTATTATGGTAAGTAATCAGGGCTTGCATGACAAGACTTAAAATTAACCCTAGCAAAACCCTAATTCAAAGAAAAAATACATGAAATCAACACACTTTGTACACTTGCACCTCTAAGGTAACCCACACTTGTTGCCTCAGATTTAAACAGTCATGTCCCTTGAATGTGGGATGTTTTAGCAAACACCCTCGAGTTAAAAGATCGTAGTCCCTCGATGATCCTTCAATGTTGCCTTTGGTAAACGATATTAGTCCCTTACGATAAATTGCTAAAGCATCTTACAAGTTTCCTTCTATGACTGTACGATGAGCCACGTCTGTCCCTCACATCCAATGATATGGCTTCCTACTAACTAATGATAGACAAGCACTATCTAAAGGAGGAGGAAAAGAACAAAGACTTTTTGAGTAGGTAGATTGCTCGTAATTGGTTGCTCACAAACTAAATTTTTTTTCACACCTCACACTTTCAAAAATGAACATCTTTTCAAACACTCTCTTTTCAAACAAATTTTCAAAACAAACATTTTGTATATATTCTCTATGATACGAGAATCATTGCAAAATTGCCATACTAAGGCGTTTTCAAAATATTTCCAAACAACCATTTTGTATACATTCTCAACGATACGAGAATCATTACAAAATTATAATTTTAAAAACATCTTCAAAAAAATCTTTTCAGCATACACAAACATAAATCACTTTTAAGTGATCAAGCAATTAAGAGCCCGTAGATAACTACGTATGAAAAGGGTGCTAACACCTTCCCTTTTCATAACCTACCCCCTGAACTCAAGAAAATTCTCAAAAGATCTTTCCTGTTCTTTTCACCCTTTCCTTTATTGGATAAAATAAAATTCGGTGGCGACTCTTGCTATCCGCAACATTTGTGGTCAAACACAAAACACCCAAGTCAGTTCTCCCACCGTATTACAGAATGACGACTCTGCTGGGGAACTTGACTAAAAGTGGGGTTACCTTAAGATCTAGATCACCTTTATTACTTTACTTGTTTTCCTTGTTTGCTTTACATTTTGGGTTATGCTTGGGTTTATTTATTGAAAAGATCCTATACCCAGATTTGAGGCATATTAGGTAAGTAGCAATAGATTATGAGGACTATGCGGCGTAATACTGACATGGTTGAAGCGATGGCTACATTAGTGTGACACATTTGTTGGTACCGATGTCCCTTGAGTCCAGTCAAGGAGAATACGGGGCCGCTGTGTGGTGTCATGAAGCACTAACTGACCGTAGAACCTTAGTTGAACAACTTGGCCATTAGAAAGTAGTGAGATATCCAGCTTTAGTGCAAGACTAAAGTTGGTTGATACTCGATACTACACTCATTGAGATCAGACTTTTGGGATATTTTGGCTGCAGTTTGGATGCTTGAGCTAAAATAATGCCCGATGAAGAAAGATCAATGATATTGAGATTCCTTAGAACCCGATTTACTTCTTTTAGGACTGGTTGAACCAACTAAAACTTCAAGAGGGTACTTACCTATAAACCCCATGCAAGCCAAAACCTAAGGCCTTATGTGCTTTTACTTGTGTGTGATTATTTGTTCATGACATCATAGCATTATGCCATAGCATTTCTACTAACCATTTCAAGGACTAGGGATTTATCTTTGTTCTATTTTGTAGGATATGGATTCCGCTTGCAGAAATACCATCCGAATCAACTTCATAAGGGTGCCTCCTCAACTCAAATATTTAGCGTCAAGGGTTCTTGAAAATTCTCCGTTCACCAAAATTTATGGTCGACTTCTCAATCTGGTTACCTCAATCTTTGAACAAGACATGATGAGGATGCTCTTTCAGTTCTTTGACCTTGTACATCATTGTTTCACCTTTCCCAATTATAAATTGGTGCCCACAATGGAAGAATTCCTTCAACTGCTAGGAGTACCTATTCTTGATCAAATACCCTTCACCAGTTTAGAGGAAACTCCAAGACCTGAATTTATTGCCACGACCTTACATTTGAAGAGTTCTGACATTGTAGCTAATTGGGAGACAAGATGTGGGGTCAAAAGCCTTTTTGCTAAATTCCTGATGGAGAAGGCTCGTTTGTTTTTGGATGCCATGAGCTTTCAAGATTTTAAATAAATCTTGTCTCTTCTAATCTATGCTTTGGTGCTTTTTCCTAACCCTGATCAACTCATAAATGTGAATGCTGTCAAAATTTTCCTTGCTCGTAACCCTGTGCCTACATTGCTTGGAGACGTTTTGAACTCTCTTTATAATCTCACTATGAGGAAGAGAGGAACTATTATATGTTGCTTGCCTTTGTTGTCTAGGTGGTTTATTTCACACCTTCCTCGATCAATATTGAAGAATGAGCAAGGTTTGAGGTGATCGCAAAGGATAATGTCGCTTTCTCATACAAATATCTATTGGTGCTCTCGATATCAAGAGGACATTACTATCATTGACCATTGTGGGGAGTTCCCTAATCTTCCACTCTTAGGAATTAGGGGAGGTATTACTTATAACCCTTCTCTAGCTCTACGATAATTTGGCTATGCTCGAAAAGATGGTCCCCATGATGCACTCATTCAAGGTATTATATTCGACTATGAGAATGATGTTCAAGGTTATCATTGAAGGTTTGTACAAGCTTGGGGCATGGTAAGCAAGGTTGATAGAAATACTTTGGGACATAAGATATCCATCCTTCTTGAGCCTTATCTCAAATAGGTACGAGCTCATGCTCAAAGTCTCATGATGCCATATCCAGTCATCCTACCAGTGATTATAGAGCCCATTACCGAAGGGAATGTTCCTTATACCATTCTCCACCCTAACATTCCTACCAACTTCGAAGAATTGCAGAGATCTTGGATCCAACTCAAGGGAGAAGGAGACACCTTTAAAGTTCGATTCTACGCAAGCAAGAAGAAAGTGTTGGAGCTCACCAAGCAACTTCATGAAGAGCAAAGCCTGAATGCCTACATCGACACAAAGGGGAAGCGTCCGTGGGAGACCTGAGTCTTTGGTTTTAGGAGTTTTTATTTTGTAGTCTCTTTGAGACCTTTTATTTTGTAAGCCCAAGGGGAAATTGTAACTTTTAAACTTTTTAATGCAATTGTTGTTTATGTTTCCTTTTTGGCTAGCAAATTTAAATCTCTTGAGGTCCTTGAAAACATTGCGTCTGCATGTCGTGCATCATGTCAGAAGCAGGTTTTTTGATACTGGTTTCCTCATCCTTTTACTGTTTATTTCAGTATAAGATGGCTCTAGAGCAAACCGTCAAAGATATGCAAAATCAACACGCACAGTTCCAAGAGACTCTCCTCAACTTAACTAAAGGACAACAAGAAATGATGGCACTCTTCGCCACCAAAAAGAAGACCAAGAAACAGGTTGTTATTCTCAACATGGGAAGAAGGTTCAAGGGGCCCGCCCGATTGGCTCAAATAAAAGAGGCTTCTTCGGAGGAAGAATACAATCATGACCAGGATGTTAGAAGCACCAGGGCTGGGGGTGGAAATAACCAGATCTATAAGGACGAAGACTACTCCAATGAGCAATACACATCGGCCAATGACAAACACAAATAACTAGAAGACCGACTTAAGGTTGTAGAGATCCAAACAATGCCTGGTTTGGACTCTGGATACTTGGGTTTGGTCCCTGGGGTGGTCATTCTCCATAAATTTAAGGTCCCTGTCTTTGCCAAATATGATGGAGTCTCTTGTCCAAAACTCCATTTAAGGTCATATGTCCATAAGGTTCAACCACACACCGCCGATAGGAAGTTATATGTTCATTTCTTCCAAGAGAGCTTATCTGGAACACAATTGGAATGGTTTTATCAACTAGAAGGGACTAATATCCACACATGGGAGGATTTGGATTCTGCCTTCTACAAACAATACCAATACAATGTTGACCTTGCGCCAACCCGCATGCAATTACAAAATATGACTATGGGTTCAAATGAAGGCTTTAAGGAGTATGCTCAAAAATGGAGGGACCTGGCTGGAAGGGTGCAACCCTCTTTGACTGACAAAGAATTAGTGGACATGTTCATGGGAACCTTGACTATTCCATTCTTTAATTTGCTGATTGGGAGTTCTTCGTCAGGATTTACTAAGATGATTTTGACTGGCGAACGATTTGAAAGTGGAATAAAAAGTGGGAAGATCCATATGGCCTCAACCTCTACTGCTGTAAGGAAACCATTTTTTGGTAAGAAGAAAACTAATGTTGTTTATAGACAAATGAGCCGTGTCAAGAATGATTATCATCAGTCAGTAAGTGCAGTCTTGATTTCTAACCCAACCCCGGGTCAACGACCATAACGACAAAACAATCAACAAAGGATGGATGCCCCGAGAAGGCAGTTCACTAGGATCAACATGCCATTGTCTCAAGCTTTACAACATCTATTGAAAGCAAAATTAATAACACTGCGGGTTCCTCCTCAAAATCCCAACACATCATTCCTGAAGTATAACCCAAATGCAAGGTGTGCATACTATTCCAATAGTCCCGGGCACGACACCAATGATTGTTGGGCCCTAAAAAGCAAAATCCAAGATTTGATTGACAACAAGGTGATTGAGTTTGACCCTCCATAAACCCCTAATGTGATTACCACACCCATGTCCAGTCATGGTAAAGGTGTTAATGTTGTTGACGATGTTTCTTATGTCTCCCCCATCAGTGATTTGACCAGTCCCTTAATGACCGTCAAGAAGAATCTGTTAAGAGTCGGTTTATTTTTGAGCTACCTTGAAAATTGTTACCATTGTGCTTCCCAAACTAATGGTTGTATGTGGCTGAACAAAGGTATTCAACGCCTAATTGATAGCCATAAAATTCTATTTGAGAAAACTCCATCCATGAAGAGTTTGTTTGAAGTATACCTCAAGAACTGAGACTTGAAGATGTTTCCATAATCACCATTTAAAACACTCCTATTAGGATCACCTCTAAAGTCCCTATAAGGATTCCTGTTGAGCCAATAGTGGATCCCCTAATGATTACTACACCGAGGCTAGTCCCCTATTCCTCTGACGAAGTTGTGCCCTGAAACTATAGGGAAGAAGTTTATTATCATGGTGTCAAGCAAGAGCCATAGATTACTGAAAATGAAGAGCCTGAAATTACAAACATTGCTGAAATTAGCAAGGTCACTAGGACAAAAAGGATCTTCTCTCCAGAGATCTCTCCTCCAACAACTACTACAACATATGTTCGCATTCCTGCTGCTGGGCCAACTACCGATGCCCAAGGTAAAGAGAAAGTATCTGAGCCTGCCCAGATGGAGGCGCCATCCAAAGATGTTACAATTAAAGACCCATCTAGACAAGAGATGGAAGAAATTCTAAAGATCATCCAAAAAAGTGACTACAAAATAGTTGAAAAACTGGGGCAGACACCCTCAAAAATATCCATGTTGTCCTTGTTGTTATGCTCCGAAGCTCATGCCCAAGCTTTTTTGAAATTTATAAAGAATTGTGCTGCAAGCCTAACCGCTGACAATGGTTTAGGCTTTTCTGATGCAGATTTAACTCTGGCGGGGAAGAATCATAATAAAGCTCTACACATCTCTATTGAATGCAAAGGCACTACTTTGACGCATGTGTTAATAGATACAAGGTCCTCCCTAAATGTTTTACCCAAAGGCGCTTTGAATAGACTAGATGTGAAGGGCTGGTGCTGAAACCCAACAATATTATGGTAAAAGCCTTTGATGGGTCGAAGAGAATGGTCCACAGAGAGGTTGATCTTCCGATCAAGGTGGGGTCTCAAGTCTTTAATTCAACATTTTATGTAATAGATATCTGCTCGACTTATTCATGCTTGCTCGGACGCCCATGGATTCATGGAGCAGGTGCGGTTACCTCTACATTGCATCAAAAGCTAAAATACCCATTGAAAGGAAAGATTGTCACAGTCTATGGAGAGGAAGAATATATAGTCAGTTATTTGAATTCTTTCAAATATGTTGAAATGGACGGAGAATTAATTGAAACCCCCTGCCAGACATTTGAGGTAATCCCTCCAATGATTGTTGTTGCTACTCTTGCTACTCCTAAAATATCTAAGGGCACACCAAGAATGGCCTCTCTAAAGCATGCTAAGGTTGTTGTATAATATGGAGGCTGCACTATCTGCGGACAACTTCTTGACATCCCCTACAAATCAGACAAATTTGGATTGGGTTTCACTTTAAAGGCTCAGAAAAAGGTTCGTCATGTTTGTGCTGGAAGACCACCTCTCCGTATTAGCACCAATGAAGTCAATGTTCTGGAAGACACTGATAGTGATGATGACTTGGACGATTGGATATTCCCAACTACTGACGGTGGAGTCAACAACTGGATGGCTAAAGACTTCATCTCAATCTCCTTCAGCCAGGAGTAATTTTTATTTCCTATTTTTATTGCTTTAAGAAGTTTATCTGTATAATTTATTTAAAAATAATGACTTTAAACCATGTGCCTTTCCCGAGGCACAATGGTCCATTTGTTAAGGGTTGTCATTTCATATATCATATGCTCATTTAATGAAAACATTGGATGATTTTTCATTCAAAATTTTTTCTCCTTGCCTTTCTTTTACTTTACTGCATTTTCAAAATAGCCATATGACCTTACATGCACACATACACACATTTGCAGATCCACATCCACTCCGGATCTCATTGACAATAATTCTTCTATTTCCGTTCATGACTTCAAAAATCCAATCTATCAAGTTGAAGTCGAAGGTGAAGAAGATTGTGAGATACCCGGAGAACTCGCCAGACTTCTGATACAAGAGGAAAAGGCTATCCAACCATATGAAGAAACGGTCAAAGTGGTAAACTTGGGTACTGAGGCAGATAGGAAAGAAGTTAAGATTGGCGCCAACCTGGAAGATAGTGTCAAGAGCAGATTGGTTCAAATGTTGCATGACTATGTTGAGGTATTCACTTGGTCATAAAAAGACATGCCAGGACTTGATACTGATATCGTGGTTCATCGTCTGCCAATGAAAGAAAGATGTTCTCTGACCAAACAAAAGGTTCGCCGCATGCGCCCTGACATGTCAAAGAAAAGTAAGGTCGAGGTAATGAAAGAGTTCAATGCAGGTTTCTTGGCAGTGATGTCGTATCCCCAATGGGTTGCAAATGTTGTTTCAGTGTCGAAGAAAGACGGTTAGGTCCGTATGTGTGTAGACTATAGGGATTTAAATATGGCGAGCCCCAAATATAACTTCCCAATACAATATATTGATGTCTTAGTTGACAACACTGCTCAACACAAGGTGTTCTCCTTCATGGATGGCTTCTCGGGTTATAACCAAATAAAAATTGCGCCTGAAGACAAGGAGAAAACCACTTTTGTCACACAGTGGGGCACCTTCTGTTATGAGGTCATGCCTTTTGGGCTGAAGAACATAGGCGCAACTTACCAATGGGCTATGGTGGCTTTATTTCATGACATGATTCATCATGAGATAGAAGTCTATGTGGATGCCATGATAGAGAGATAAAAAACTGAGGAAGACCACCTTGTTCATTTGCAGAAACTATTTGAAAGGCTCAAGAAATACAAGCTGAGGTTGAATCCTAAGAAGTGCATCTTCGGGGTAGGGTCTGGAAAGCTCTTAGGATTCGTCGTTAGTGGCAAAGGAATTGAAGTCGATCCTGCAAAAGTCAAAGAAATCCAAGAAATTCTAGCTCCCCGTACTGAGAAGGAGGTCAGAGGTTTCTTAGGACGACTCAATTACATTGCCCAATTCATCTCACACTTGACTGCTACTGGTGAGCCACTCTTCAAGCTGTTGAAGAAAGATCAAGTAGTAAAATGGAATGACGACTGTCAAATAGCTTTTGACAAGATCAAAGAATACTTAAAAGAGCCTCCAATCCTGATGGCGCCAGTTGAAGGAAGACCTCTAATCATGTACTTAACCGTGTTGGAGAATTCAATGGGGTGTGTGCTAGGGCAGTATGACTAGTATGGTCGAAAAGAGCATGCAATATACTACCTTAGCAAAAGTTTACCGACTGTGAAACAAGATATTCACCGCTCGAGAAACTTGCTGCGCTTTGGCATGGGCTTCTCGCCGACTAAGACAGTACATGTTGACTCATACTACTCTATTGATATCTAAGATGGATCCCATCAAGTACATCTTTGAGAAGCCAGATCTCTCCAGAAGGATAACCCGGTGGCAAATAATCTTAACTGAATACGACATTCAGTAGTGAAGCAATAAAAGGAAGTGTATTGGAAGAGCATTTGGCACATCAAGCTGTGGATGACTACCAATCTATGAACTTTGAATTCTCGTACGAGAATAACATGCTGATTACGGATTGTGAAAAGCCTGGACCTTATAAAGGACTCGAGCAAGGATCCCGATGGACTATGGTTTTTGATAGAGCTTCCAACGCATTGGGTAATGGAATTGGTATTGTGATCATTTCTCTCGAAGTTTTCCATACACCCTTTACTGCCAGACTTCGCTTTGACTGTACCAACAACATGGTTGAGTATGAAGCGTGTATCTTGGGTCTTAAGGCTTCTATTGACCTAAGTATTAAATTCTTAAGTGTATATAGAGACTTAGCCTTGGTAATTAGTCAAGTTAAAGGAGAATGGGATACAAAACACCCAAATCTTATCCCTTACAAATAATTGGTGCTAACCTTGATCCTGTACTTTGAAGAGGTTACCTTTGAACACATTTTGAGGGAAGAAAATCAGTTGGCGGATGCTTTAGCTACCATGTCATCCATGTTCAAGGTCAAGTGGGACAACGAAGCTCCCATAATTATTGTCGAAAGATTTGATGAACCTGCTTACTTCCATGAGATTGACACTGATGGAGTATAGGAGAAGCCTTGGTTTCACGAAGTGAGAAGATATCTTAAAGCTCAAGAGTATCCTGAAGGGGCGTCAATCAATGATAAGAAATTCCTACGGATGTTCTCTGCTAAGTTCTTCCTGAGCAATGGGATTTTGTACACGCGCAATTATGATTCAACCCTGCTTCGTTGTATGGACAAGAAGGAAGCAGAGAAGATTATGGAGGATATGCATGAAAGCATATTTGGTACTGACTCTAGTGGACATACTATGGCCAAGAAGATTTTTAGAGATGGCTACTATTGTTCGACCATGGAAAACGATTGTCACCTCCACTCGAGGACTTGCCATAAGTGCCAAATTTATGTTGATAAGGTTCATGTACCTCAAGTTCCTTTGAATGTCATGACTGCTCCTTGGGTATTTGCAATGTGGGGTATTGATATGATCAGAGAAATCAAGCCTAATGCCTCTAATGGACATCGTTTCATTCTTGTCGCCATTGACTATTTTACCAAGTGAATTAAAGAAGCTTCATTTGCCTCAGTTACCAAGAACATCGTGGCCCAGTTCATCAAGCATAACCTCATCTGTCAATATGGAATCCCTGAGAGGATCATCACTGACAATGGTACCAATCTCAACAATTCCATGATCACTAAACTCTGCATGCAGTTCAAGATCAAGCATCACAACTCTTCTCCATACAGACCTGAGATTAATGGCGCAGTGGAAGCCGCCAACAAGAACATAAAGAAGATTGTGCAAAAAATGGTGGTGAACTACAAAGACTGACATGAGATGTTACCATTTGCTCTTCATGGCTATCGTACTTCGGCATGAACATCAACTTGGGCAACCTCATTCTCTCTAGTCTATGGCATGGAAGTTGTCTTGCCTGTCGAAGTTCAAATCCCTTCTCTAAGGATTATGAAATAAGAAGACTTAGATGAAGACGAGTGGATTCAGACTAGGTTGGATCAGTTGAATCTGATTGACGAGAAAAGCTTGTGGGTGTATGTCATGGTTAGATGTATAAAAAATGTATGATCAAGGCATTCAACAAGAACATCAAGCATCAAGTATACCAGGTTAGTGACTTGGTAATAAAGTGTATCATTCTACCACAAGGAGATCCCAAGGGCAAATGGACTCCTGCCTATGAAGGGCCATTTGTTGTCAAGAAGGTATTCTCGGGCGGTGCTACGATGTTAACCACTATGGACGACAAATATTTCCCACATCATATGAACACAGACATAGTCAAAAAATACTATGCATAAGAATGACCCGTTAGGTTGACCCACCTAGGAAAAAATAAGGGCATCCCGGAAAACCAACAGGGTTCAGGCAAAAATTAGGTATATATAAAAAAGATTGTACACCCGACAAGTCGAAAACCTGAAAGGGCGGCTTGGGTAGAAAGGGGTATCCTGGTGGACTAAAAACCTGAAAGGGCCATCCAAGCAAAATTTAGGGATTAAAAGCGTACGACTATATCCCGTTGGATCATTTACATGCAAGCTTTATTACCAAAGTCAAAAGTGTAAATGGCTCACTCAACTTCTTCCAATGGCAAGAGACGAGATGTTCGAAGACATAGAGGCAATAACAGAGTTTGGAACCCAATGAGATCACTTCGACATGGCTATACATTTTGTTTTCACTCTACTATTTTCATTTCACGATGACTTCCTCTTAAAAGGATTCCGTCTCTTTGTACAAACTCGCCTCTTTATAGGCAAATTATCAATATAAATACACTTTAAAGTTCAAACTTTTGGTTTTTTCTGTTTTGTTTGCAAAAACATCCAATGACTAAATTGAACGAACATATGCATATGAACATGATTAACTGTTAACAAATATATGCATAAGAACAAAAATAAGCATTTACTCAAAATTCTAGGAGCTAGGATGACATCCAAACTGTCCATAAATCCCCACAGAGATACTCTTATGAGATTACCCCCACAAAGTAGTCTTCACAAATAAGGGTACATTCCCTGCAATCTCCCCGTCAAATCACTCTATCAAATAAAGGAGTATAATCTCTTTCCCGGAAATATCGCCAACCTACGGAGTTTCCAATAAGTATAATGCATGGAAATTATCTCCCCAGCTGAGTTTGAAAGCTATAAAACCACTGCATATTTCTTCTCTCTAGCAAATTAAATTTCCCCAAGAGAGTTTGTTTCCTCAGCAGAATACTTCTCCGACAACAGGGTTTATTTCCCCTAAAGACTATAATTTCCCCAACTCGAGTCTATTCCTCAGAATACTACAAATCAATGACAAAATTCCTCTCCCCAGTGAAGTCATCACTATCCCTAAAAAGTTGCAGCAAAAATCTAGAATACGACAAGATACCAGTTAACTTTATTCTCCCCAGAAAAATCGGAAGATTATACATCTCTTTTATCCCCAGTCAAGATATATAAAGTTTTAAACTCCCCAGTAGAGCAACGGACGACCTAAGTTCCTAAACTCTACTCCCCAAATAGAAATCAATACATCATGTAATACGGTGAGAGAACTGACTTTACTGGTTTTGCATTTCATCGCAAATGTTGCGGTTAGCAAGAGTCTCCACCGACTTTTCTTTCATCCAATAAAGGAAAGGGTGAAAAGAACAGGAAATACCTTTTAAAGATTTTGAGTTCGGGGGGTAGATTATGGAAATGGAAGGTATTAGTACATTTTCCATCTGTAGCTGTCTACGGGCTCTTAGTTGTTATCTCACTTTGAAAATGCTTCTTTTTTGTGTAAGTTTATTTGAAAATATTTTTGAAAAGACGCCTTAGTGCGGAGAACTTTGTAATGTTTCTCGTATCGTTGAGAACGTATACAAAGTGTTTCTTGTAAGTACGAAGTGCGCCTAAGAGGGGGGGGGGGGGGGGTGAATTAGGTACTTTAAAAAATTCTGGTTTTAGTGATGATGGATATTATTTTTCTGGATTATGGTGAGTTTATGAAATAGTAAAGTGCAGAAAAATAAAGAGACACAAGCGATATATCATGGTTCCCCTCACAGTCTGAGAGAACTCCAGTCCCCTTTCAACATGAAAGAGATTTCCTTAGTGGAAAACGTAAACAAGAACTACCCAAAACATAGAATAATCCTCTTGGACCAAGAACAATCCTCTTGGATTTTCACTATGTCAACAATGAGAACAATCCTCTCAAAGTGACTTCACTTGTATTCAACAATCCTGGAAAGACAAGATTTATAAAACCACTTAAACTTATTTCCAACAATCCTGAAAAATAAGTAAGTATTTATCAATATTTGATTTGAGTGAGTTTGAGTAGTAATGATCACTTTGAGTGATTTAATCAATGAATTGATCTTCTCTTCCAATGATAATAGTATACAATGACTCAAGATATATAATGCTCGAATTTTTCTGGTTAACAATATGTGAAAGTGTGCAGAAAACTTGTGTATGAAAGTGAAGAAAAGCTTGAGTTTGATATTTGAAAATTCAGAAAATATAATTGGAAGAGGTGCTGAAATGATTTTGAAAATGAGTATTTATATGTTCATAGCACCTCTTTGAAACAACATAAAGTTATGTAAATGAATCATGAACAATTTCCAAGATTGAGTGAATAGGTCTCCATGAAAAGGTGTTATGAACAGGCATGTGCAAAGCTACTGTTTTTCAAAATCGTGTAGCATGCAATTGATTGCACCCTTTGTGTAAATCGATTGCACGGGGTTTCAACAGCTAGAAATTCAAAAGTTTTAAGTGTGCAATCGATTGCACAATAGTTTAAATCAATTGCATGTGAAGTCAGTAGCTAAAATTGATTGAGTGCAATCGATTGCACAAACATGCAAATCGATTTCACTGAGAAACAATAGCAAATGTTTTGAAAAATTTAAGCATGCAATCGATTGCACAAATATGCAAATCGATTACACTGAGAAACAATAGTAAAATATTTTAAAAATTGAAGCATGCAATCGATTGCACTAATATGCAAATTGATTGCATTCAAGTGAAAAGTGAGTTTTAGCTTAGAAAAACTTGAGTAAAGGTTTGGACAATATAAAATATTTCTTTTTACCATTGAGCATCTATGTCTTAAGTTCAAAGTAAGTATTATCATTATACCTTGAAATTTGCTAAGAGCTTGAACTGAAGACTTTATCCAGAGATGCTTTTATATTGATCAATAATTTTTCCTTCTTTGTCCCTCATGGTTTGTCTTCATCAAAATAGAAGTGCATTTGAGAAGCTTCATTTTACATTCTCCCCATTTTTGATGATGACAAACGATCTTAGTTGATGCGTTGTAATTTTCGGAAAGAGCTTCTCCCCCTAAGATGCATAACTCCCCCTATGTATGAGAAGGTTGGAATCCTTTGAATTTGTTCATATTGGTTGAATAGTACCTTAAAAAATTAAGACAAGGAAATATACAAGCATAAACTACCACATCCTTCTCCCCCTTTGACATTATCAAAAAGAAGGGAAATATGCAAAAACCAACAGTAATAAAGCAATATTGAGAGGAAAACTTAATTAATCATGCATCACAAATAGTCTAACGATTACAAAGAAATTTAACAACAAACAAAACATAGAATAACAGAACAAGGACATAACAGAAAATAATAGACATAATAAAGTTGGACATAACTTTTATGGTTGATTTATGTCCCGGTTGTCATAGAACCAAGATCCTTGATTTGGAAATTGTTGTTGTAGAGGAGGTTCTGTGTAATGTTGTGGAGGTGTAGCTGGATTATTTGGGTCATATGATGGAATGTGAAGATGAGAGTAAAGGTAAGAAAATTGTTGATCCACATCTGTGCGGAAGTCATTAATCCGGGTTGTTGTAGAATCATTGATAGCATTCCATTGGTTGTTGATGTTGGTGTTCATGGAAGCAAATTGTTGAGACATGAAATCCAAAAGATCTTGATTGCTTGGACAAGAGGGATTAGTAGGTGGAGGAGGTACAGCTTCACCACCTTCGACTTCTTGATCGTTCCCTTCATCACCAACCACATCTTTACCAATGTAAGTGATAGTGTTTGTTTTCGGATTATAATGAAAACCCATTCTTGAGTCAACATTCTTGATGGAAATCTTATGCAGATTTGGATCCATATTGAATTTCTCAAACCCAGCAAAATCAACTCCAAATTCTTCCATAATTAATGTAACAAAATAAGCATATGGTAGAAATTTCGATTTTGCATCGACTCTCAACATATGAACCATTATGAGTCTTGCCCAATTAACACTTATTCCTTTCTTTCTTGCATAAATCAGATGCATTTCCAGGTCAATCACAGTGCAGTGGTTTCCAGCCCGTGGAAACATAATATAGACCATAAAGTAATGAAATAGTCGATCGTCTATATAAAAGTTACCTGCACTCCATGAGTCTCTAGATGGAATCACTCTGCCTAGACCACCAATCCTTTTGGCATGGAATTCAGCTTCACTTAATCTCCCAATGTTGTAATAAAAATCATTTTTCCTGTAGTCATCCCATGCCTCGTTTTCAGGGTCGTACAAAGAGCTTCTAGTGTAGGGAATATGAAGAATCTCACCAACAATCTCAGGGGTTAGAGAGATTCGAGTACCCAACACATATGTCACCATCTTGCCTTTGTGGGAAGTTAAATAGCTGAAAAATACTCTTACCAGATCCGAATAATATGGACCAAATGATGAAATTAATGGTTCTAGTCCATAAGCAGTTAAATCATTTTGAGAAGAGAAACATTCCTGGGGAAAGGATGATAGCATACCATATTTAGGATTGGACACTATTTTTCTTTGAAAGTCCTTTGTGAATCTTGCTTCTTGTTCTTTGGTGAGAGATGAAAGTAATGGATTAGAGGATGAATCAACCTTTTTCTTCCCTTTCTCTGAAGCTGACACCTTTCGCTTTTGCCTTGAAGCCATGGGTAAGGTATTTTTAGGGTTTTGAAGGTTTTAGCTTTTTTTTTTAGAGAAGGGTGTTTGATAAGCTGAAGTTTGGATATGATTTGAGTAGATAGAAATGAGTGGGTTGTATTATATGTAATGAAGTTAAATTGGCTTGGGAATATGAGAGAGAGAGGAATTCTGACCAACAAATATTTCTGTCATAAAAGCATGTTACAGTAGGTGCAATCGATTTGCATACAGATGCAATCAATTTGCACATAAAACAGAAGCAAAATAAAACTGAAACGCATAGAGTGCAATCGATTTTCACTTATGGTGAAATCAATTTGCACTGAAACAGAAAGGTAAAAATTTAAAAAACACTCAGTAAGCAATCGATTTACACTATTGTGCAATCGATTTGCATCAACCAAAAAAGACTAAAAACTGATTTTTCTTAAACTTAAAACACCACTTAACATATATATTCACATATAGCATGGTTAAAAACATATATATAAAATCATAACAATGATAGAAAGCACCTTATATGTCGTGTTCGTCAAGAATGCCAAGCTCTCGTCGAATCTTGTAAAACGGTTCTCTTGCCAAAGGTTTAGTGAAGATATCGGCAAGTTGATTATGAGTATCTACAAATGTTACCTCAACATCTCCTTGAAGTACATGATCATGAAGGAAATGATGTCGTATATCTATGTGTTTGGTTCTTGAATGCATGACTGGATTCTCCGTAATGTTTATTGCATTTGTATTGTCGCACCATAGAGGAATGCATCCTAGATCGAGTCCGTAGTCACGAAGTTGTTGTTTGAGCCACAAAATTTGAGTGCAACTACTACCCACTGCAATATATTCTGCTTCGGCCGTGCTAAGAGCAACGCATGCTTGTTTCTTGCAGGCCCATGATACTAATGCATTTCCAAGGATGTGACAAGTACCACTTGTGGTTTTTCTATCAGTTTTACCACCTGAATAATCCGCATCAGAATAACCAACTAAGTTGCAAACACTACCTTTGGGATACCATAATCCGACATTTGTTGTTCCTTTGAGATAATTCATGATCCTTTTTACCGTCGTGAGATGAGATTACTTTGGATTTGCTTGAAAGCGAGCACATAGGCAAACACTAAACATTATGTCAGGACGGCTTGCCTTCAAATATAATAAGGAGACAATCATACCTCGATACTTTGTAATGTCGATGGAAACACCTAATTCATCTTTATCAACATATGTATCGGAACCCATTGGTGTAGACATTGCCTTACAATTATCCATGTCAAATCTTTTCAAGAGATCCTTGCAATACTTGGATTGGTTGATGAAGATGCCATCTTTTAATTGTTTGATTTGAAGTCCAAGAAAATAATTCATTTTATCCATCATGGACATCTCAAACTCTCCTTGCATCATTGCTGAAAATTCTTCACACATTTCTTGGTTTGAAGATCCGAAAATGATGTCGTCAACATAGACTTGAGCTAGCAAAGGGTCATCTTTGATTTTCTTGATAAACAGAGTCTTGTCAACTTTTCCCTTTGCCAAGAATTCTTCCCTTATTATTGTCTCCATAAGTGACAAAACCCTTGGCCTTTAGAACTAGATTCAAAAACTGGTTTATGTCTCCCGTCATATGCTTTGAACAACCACTATCGAGATACCAAAGATTGCTTGTGGTCTTCAAGCATATCTGCAAAACAAATTAGGCTTTTTAAGGTACCCAAGTTGCTTTGGGTCCTTCGTAATTAGTGCCTCTCTTTACCCACACATAATGCCCACTTTCCACACTAAAGTTTCTAAAATAGCAAGCATTAGGTGTATGGCCTTTAATACCACAATAAAAATAAGTAAGTTCAAAGTTACTTCTATATCTAGAAGGATAAGATTTCTTCTTAGGAAATGTTTTATTTTTAGGATAGTGATGAACTATTTTAGGTTTGTTCACTTTCTATTTGGATGATTGATCACTAGCCTTAACAAATATAGTTTTATTAGAACTTGGTTTTGAAAACTTTGAATATCCAAGTCCACTTTTATCATTGGAGTATCTTTGTTGGCTAAGAACACCTTCCAATCCAATTTGGCATTTTTCATATCTTTCAATGACTCTTTTTAATTGGAAAATTTGGAAAGAGAGTGATTCACAATTTTTGCATACAAAATTCTATTTTTGTTCATCACTTAATTTTTGTTTTTCATCTTTGAAATCTTTTTCCATAGATTCACATTTTTCTTCTAAGGATAAAATTTGTTTCTTTTGTGATGAAATAGTTTTATACAAAATTTTGCATTCATTCAATAGTTCATATATAGCACCTTGTGCATCACTATCAAAAAGAGAGAATTCATTACTAACCTCATTGTCTTCATCATCGGAATGGTGTGAGACCATCAATGCTAGATTTGCACTTTCATCACTATCGGAATCGGATGAGGAACTTATTTAATTATCCTCCCATGTAACGTAGGCCTTTTTGTTCTTGAATCCCTTTTTTCTTTTGTAGCCACCTTTCTTGGAGAGTTTCAGACAATCTGGCTTGATATGACCTTGCTTACCACATTCATAACATGTGACTTCTTGTGTTGATATGGAAGCTTCCTTTTTCTTAAATTTTTTCTTTCCTTTTGAATGAGAAAAGGATTTGTCATTTCTACCAAAGAACTTACCAAGCCTTTTAACAAGAAGCATGGAATTTTCATCTTCTTCTGGATTTTCTTCCTTTTCAACTTCCTTGGAATCTATCTTTAAAGCAATATTCTTGGATTTCTTCTCTTGATTTTCATGTTTTTCAAGTCTTCCGAGTTCCGTTTCATATTCTTGAAGTTTCCCAAACAAAGTTGTAGACGTCATGGAGGAGAGACTTTTCTTTTCTGAAATTACCGTTACCTTTGGTTGCCATTCCCTAGTTAAGGACCTAAGTACTTTCAGATTTAGTTCATCATTCGTCAAAGTCTTACCAAGAGCACTTAGATGATTTGTCAAGTGCACAAATCTATTTTGTAGGACAAGAATGGTTTCTCCAGGCTGCATTCGAAATAATTCGTATTCTTGACTCAGGGTATTTAGTCTTGATCTTTTAACTTCAACCGTTCCTTCACGAGTTTGTACCAAGGTATCCCATATTTCTTTTGCTGTTTTGCATGCCGAGACACGGAAGAATTCATCCATGCTAAGTGCACCTTGAAGAAGGTTTATTGCCTTTTTATTATAGAGAACCTTCTTCTTATCATCTTCGTCCCATGCAGTTTTAGGCTTTGATGAGCCAGCACCATTGATTACCGTTATAGGGATAAATGGACCATTCTCGACGACATCCCATATTTCTTCTCCTTGTGCTTCTAGATGTGCCTTCATGCGTATTTTCCAGAAGTCAAAATATTCACCACAAAATAGAGGAGGCTGGTTGTTACTACCAACATCTTTGAAAATGGGATTTTGATTTGCGGAAGCCATTCTGGATCTTTTAGGAACATGTTACCTATAACTTGCTCTGATGCCAATTGTAAGTACGAAGTCCGCCTAATAGGGGGGGGGGGTGAATTAGGTACTTTAAAAAATTCTGGTTTTAGTGATGATGGATATTATTTTTCTGGATTATGGTGATTTTATGAAAGAGTAAAGTGCAGAAAAATAAAGAGACACAAGCGATATATCCTGGTTCCCCCAATATCCCGAGAGTACTCCAGTCCCCTTTCAACATGAAAGAGATTTCCTTATTGTGGAAAACTTAAACAAGAACTACCCAAAACCAAGAACAATCCTCTTGGACAAAGAACAATCCTCTTGGATTTTCACTATGTTAACAATGAGAATAATCCTCTCCCGGAAAGAGAATAAAACCACTTAATCTTATTTCCAACAATCCTGAAAAATAAGTAAGTATTTATCAATATTTGATTTGAGTGAGTTTGAGAAGTAATGACCACTTTGAGTGATTTGATCAATGAATTTATTTTCTCTTCCAATGATAATAGGATACAATGACTCAAGATATATAATGCTCAAAGTTTTCTGGTTAACAATATGTGAAAGTGTGCAGAAAACTTGTGTATGAAAGTGAAGAAAAGCTTGAGTTTGATATTTGAAAATTCAGAAAATATAATTAGAAGAGGTGTTAAAATGATTTTTTAAAATGAGTATTTATATGTTCATAGAACCTTTTTGAAACAACATAAAGTTATGTAAATGAATCATGAACAATTTCCAAGATTGAATGAATAGGTTTCCATGAAAAGGTGTTATGAACAGGCATGTCCAAAGCTGTTGTTTTTCAAAATCGTGCAGCATGCAATCGATTGCACCCTTTGTGTAAATAGATTCCACGGGGTTTCACAAGCTAGAAATTCAAAAGTTTTAAGTGTGCAATCGATTGCACAAGAGTGTAAATAGATTGCATGTGAAGTCAGTAGCAAAAATTGATTGAGTGCAATCGATTGCACTGAGAAATAGTAGCAAATGTTTTGAAATTTTTAAGCATGCAATCGATTGCACAAATATGCAAATCGATTGCACTGAGAAACAGTAGCAAAAGATTTGAAAAATTGAAGCATGCAATCGATTGCACTGATATGAAAATCGATTGCACTCAAGTGAAAAGTGATTTTTAGCTTAGAAAAACTTGAGTAAAGGTTTGGACAATATACAATATTTCTTTTTACCATTGAGCATCTATGTCTTAAGTTCAAAGTAAGTATTATCATTATACCTTGAAATTTGCTAAGAGATTGAACTGGAGACTTTATCCAGAGATGCTTTTATCTTGATCAATAATCTTTGCCTTCTTTGTCCCTCATGGTTTGTCTTCATCAAAACAAAAGTGCATTTGAGAAGCTTGATTTTACATTTATTGCCTTTGAAAATATTTAGAAAAGGGTTTGTGTATGTGTGAAAGTTTGTTTTGTTTGTTTTTGTGATCAAGAAACTATAAGCGGTGTTGTACCCCAAAATTTTCACTCTCTTTTCTCAAGACATTTCTCACAAAGATCTTCAAAAGTTCAAGCTTGCACAAGTATTGACTAGGTCAAGCCATCTCCTCCACACTGATACCTCAAATTAGAATTTGAGTTTTCACAAGGAAAATTTGGATTTTAATGCTTCAAATTAATTTCATTGATAATTGTGGACCCTCAAAATTGCTCATGTCAAGTTTCAAGTCTTGAATCACAAAATTGATCAGTCAATTTATCAGATCACCTAAAATCAGTTGTATTGGGAAAAAGTCAATTATGGTCAACCTACAGTCAAACTTCAAGATTTTAGACCAATATCAACATTTTGAAGTCATATGAATCAATTGATTAAGTTTGGATCACAATTCCCCAAGAAAATTGTTCAAATCACCAAAAGGGCAAAATGGTTAAAAATAGGGTTTTTGACTGTATTTGACTGATCAAGAGTTTTTGACCTAATACATGATCTAATGGCTTGAAGCATAATCTCAAGGATTCAAATACAACATGTTGACCTAATTTCATGGCTCAAAACATTTCTCAAGATCAATTGATTGATAGTTGAAATTCACTCAACTGATGAGAAAAGTCAACTGATACACCAAAAGTCAAACTTTGACTTTTTGATCAAATTTGAGTTTCAAATATCACATTTCATAAAGAAATTCAAAAATATGGAACTTGATCATCAACAAATCAAGAAAGTAAAAATTCATCTTAAAAAGTCAAACTTTTCAAGACTTAGAATTTTTCTAGGTGTTTTTAAGTCTTATTATTTTATGACTTCTAGCCAGCTTTTCACCAAGATGCAAGATGATTCAAAGAAAATTTTAAACATGAAAGTTGTAGATATTGATAAGATCTACAACTTTGTTTTACTTATAAAGTCCTATAAATGCTTGCATCTTGAGTTATAGATTCACAAAATCATGCACTTTGTACAAAAACACAGTGAAAATTTGACCTAGTTAGACAGATTTTTGGTACCAACTTCATGATAATTTTTCACATAGTTCCAATTGGATTTTTCAAAATTGAAAAACATGAAAGTTGTAGGGGATGTTACAAGCTTTCTAAAATATCCAAAAAATAATTGAGATCATGCTTGAGCTAAGAGAATTGAAGATATGAAGTTAGGGTTTCAAACTTGAATTACAAGGCAATTTTGTGATGAACACATGACCAAATCCATGTCCATACTGCATAATCTTTGCTTTGAAGGCCTCAAATTTGTGTTTCACTCTATAATTAATGGTTTACGCAATTGATTAAGCCCTTATCCAAGTGTTTGAAGCTTTGTCCAAGTTGGTTTTCCATTTGTGGAACAAAGTTACCATTTCTATTTTGATAAAGCATTACTTTTGCAAAGGTCAACTCTCCTTGAGCTCCTAACTTGTTGTCTCTGTCCACACTCAAGATAAATAATCATAAGAAAACATGTTTAAAGTGCCTAACCACTCTACATGCTTATACTTTCTACCTTGAAACTACATTTCTTACTTTTCTTCAAAATCAGGCAACCTAGCCATAACCCTGTAAATCAGAAATCCCTTATCCAAAACATCTCTAACCTTTTTCTTATAGATACGCAAGTCATTTGCAAGCAAAAAGACGAATGGACACGCACTAAAACTCTATGAAAACAAAGATTGCACAAAAACTCCATTGTTGTGCAGGATCTGACCAAAAACTCACAACTCTCAAACCACTCGTCCGTTTCTTCTCCAAATCAGCATAAAAGCTTCCTTGCATCAAATACAACTTATCCTAACCCTTGATTCCAAACTATAACACCATTTTCACCATTGTCAAAACTCAAAAATAGAGATGTGCAGTTGGACTTCTCCAGGCCATCCCAACCACTCTCAACTCAGGCTAAGCATTGCATTAGCTTCCTAGAGGTCCAAGGAAGTTAACCTGATCATGGCAGCACCTTGAAATAGGCTCAAATTCAAAACACGATTTCCATTTTCAAGGTGAGTTTTCTGACTTTTGAACTCTTTATATAAGCATTGTTAGCTTTCCATTTGTGAAGATAAAATGTAGATATGATGGCCCTGAAACTAACCATGCCCTTAGATTTCATTTATATTGCTTATGTAGTGTGAATTTTGAGTTTGAACTTTCTGTAAAAATTAGGTTAGAATTGGTACTAGTCAAAACTCATGGTCATATTTGATCCATTGTTTAAGTTATTTACATTTATGGAATCATGGTGAAATTTCTAACAAGTTTGATGTTCATACTTTTGAGAATGGTTGAGAAATGAATGAGTTGCAGAGACTCTGGCTGGCGCGAGGAAGAAGATGAAGTTTATCATTAGAACTAGTTTGGTAATATATATTTATAGTTTGATACAAGACACCGGATGTATAGCCACCCTAGTGGTAGAGAGCGCGCGCGTATAAGGCCTTACTATGCTTGGTCATGGTTCGAGCCAAGTATGGGACATTTTGTCATTTTTTGTGATTTCTTTTCCTTTTCTCACTCACAAGTGCGCCCGGGCCTCCTTTGGGTTGGGCCTGATTACTTTTACTCAACATCACGCCCCTGGACATTCCATACCACGTAGGCCCATTTTTCTTATTTTTGACATTTTTCTGATTAAAGACAAAAACACCATTTGGGCCTAGTACAAAACAAAATCTATTTTACTTCTAAACCACCCAAATCATTTTCATACCCTACTGAATTTAAACTTTATATTTTATTTTATTTTCTTTTCCATTTTTTATTATTATTAATATTGTTATCACTATTATTTTTATTAATCAAAAATCCAAAAATATTTTATTTGTTTATTTACATATTTAAAATACTTTTTATTTTATTTCTTTTAAAGATAAAAAGACCAAAAATATTTTCCTAACAAATTTAATTTCCTTTCTTAAATTTAAATAATAATTAGACTTAGGTTTATTTTATTTTATTTTAACTAAAATTAATTTAGAACTTAGGTTTCTTTTAATTAATTAACCTTTTATACTAGTTTAATTAATATAAAATCTTTTTCATACAAATACCTAAAAAACTAGCCTTCTCTTAAACAATTTATTTTCTTTTCTTAAATCAATTTGGTTTAGTTTTTATTCTAATTAGTGATTTTATTTTCTTTTTTACTTAACTTAATTAGAATTAAAACCTTTCAAAGACATAAACAAAAACAATTTCTTCTTTCCTTGTATATTATTTCACAATCTTGTACGTTATTATTCAAATTCAATATGGTTGTAATAGTAATTAGGTTTTTAATTATTTGTCACCCCCATTTGTAAATTTGTACCCCCATCTCCCAAATGATGTAATAGCATAGAATTTACATTTTTGCAATTTATCGCTTTAAATAAAAGCTAGTAATTAGGGTGTGTATGGCAAGACATAAAATAAACAAATAGCAAACCCTAATTCAAGAACAAAATGCATGAAATCAAAACACTTTGCACACTTGCACCTCTAGGGTTAACCTCACTTGTTGCCTTAAGAAAAATAGTCATGTCTCGCATGTGGAATACTTTAGCAAAAAAAAAATCAAATACGAGATCATAGTCCCTCGATGACCCTTCAAATGTTGCCTTATTAAAATGATCTTAGACCCTTAAAAATTGCTAAGGTATCTTACAACATTGCTTTCTATGACTATACGATGACCCATGACCGTTCCTTCACATCCAATGATAGGGATTCTTATCAATCAATGATAAGATAGAAATATCTAAAGGATGAGGAAAAGAACTAAGACCTTTTAAGTAGGTAGAACATTCATAGTTGCTTGCTCACAACCATTTTCAAAACATCTCTCAAAATACACCAACACTTTCAAATGAAATATTTTCAAAAGTCAACACTTTGTATGCATTCTTATATAGACGAGAATCATTACAAAGTTCGCCTAAACAAAGGCACTTTTCAAAAATACTTTCAAACTATCACAAACACCTTTCAAACAAAGCATTTTAAAGTGAGCTAGCAACTAAGAGCCTGTAGATAACTACGGATGAAAAGGGTGCTAACACCTTCCCTTTTTATAACCTACCCCCCGAACTCAAGAAAATTCTCAAAAGGTATTTCCTGTTCTTTTCACCCTTTCCTTTATTGGATAAAAGAAAAGTCGATGGCGACTCTTGTTATCCGCAACAATTATGATAAAACGCAAAACTCCTAAGTCATTTCTCCACTGTATTATAGAAATGGAAACTCTGTTGGGGAAATACTTAAAAGTGGGGTTACCTTAGAAACTAGATCACCTTTAAAATTCTTTCATTGTTTGATTTGTTTACTTTACATTTTGGGTCCTTATTTAGGTTTTGTATTGATCATCTATCCGGATCAGGGAACATTATTAGGTGAGTAGCAATAGATCGTGGGGACTGTGCAGGGTATATCGACATGGTTGAAGCGATGGCTACGTTAGTGTGACATATTTGTTGGTACTGGTATCCCTTGAGTCCAGCCAAGGAGAATATGGGGCTGATGTGTGGTGTCATGAAGCACTAACTGACCATAGAACATTTAATTGAACAACTTGGACATTAGGAAGTAGTGAGATAGCCGACTTTGGTGCAGTCTAAAGTTGGTTGATACTCGATGCTACGCAAATTGAGATCGGACTTTCTGGATATTTCGGTCGCAGATAAAGAGGCTTGTGCTGAAATAATGCCCGATGAAGAAAGATCAGTGATATTGAGATTCCCTAGAACCCGGTTACTTTCTAGGACAGGTTGAACTAACTAAACTTCAAGAGGGTACTTACCTATGAACCTCATGCAAGCCTAAACCTAAGGACTAGTTTGATTTGCTTGTATATTCTTATTTGTACATAACATCATGACATCATACTATGGCATTTTCACTAACCATTTTAAGTACTTTGGGATTTATCTTTGTGTTGTTTTGTAGGACATGGCTTTCACTCGCAGGAATACTATCCAAGTCAATCTCGTAAGAGTGTCTCCTCAACTCAAAGAGTTAGCGTCAAGGGTTTCTGAGAATTCTCTATTCACCAAGAGACATGGTCGACTTCTCAATCTGGTTACCTCAAGCCTTGATGAAGATATGATGAAAGTTCTATTTCAATTCTTTGACCCTTTACAACATTGCTTTAAATTTCTTGATTACCGATTATTTCCCACCATGGAGGACTTTTCTCAACTCTCATGAGTGCCTATTCTTGATCAATTACCCTTCATCGGTATTTAGAAAGACCCAAGACCCGAGGAGATTGCTCAAGCTTTACATTTGCAATGGTCCGACGTTTGGGCAAATTGGGAAACAAGAAGTGGTGTTAAGGGTTTTCGAGCCAAATTTTTTTTTGAGAAGGCTCAACTATTTTTGGATACTCTGGATTTGCAAGCTTTTGAAGAGATTTCGGCCCTTCTAATTTATGGGATGGTATATTTCCTAACCCGGACCAACTCATAAATGTGAATACGGTCAAAAAATGTCTATCTCGTAACCCGATTCCTACCTTACTTGGAGACACTTTGCACTCTCTTCACACTCGTACCATGAAGAGAAGGGGGACCCTTATGTGTTGCACTCTTATGCTGGCTAGATGGTTTATTTTTCACCTTCTTCGATCTATCTTGAAGAATGAGCAAGGCATGAGATGGTCTAGTAGGTTGATGTCACTTTTGCCTTCGAATATTCATTGGTGTTCTCGATCTTTGGAGGATGTTATCATTGTTGATCGTTGTGGGGAATTCCTGAATGTCCCACTGTTTGGGATTAGGGGAGGTATCACCTATAATCCTTGTTTGGATCTACGATAGTTTGGGTATGCTCGGAGGGATGTCCTTCATGACGCGCTTGTCCAAGGAATTGTATTTGACTATGAGAACAATGTCCAAGGTTATCGTCAAAGATTTATGCGAGCTTGGGGAATGGTGAACAAAGTTGATAGGAAGGCGTTGGGACATAAGAACTCCATTCCTTTGGATCCTTATCTCAAGTGGGTGCGAGCTCGCGCTCAAAACCTCATGATGCCATATGAGGCCATCCTACCTATCATCATGGAGTCTATTACCGAAGGAGATGTTCACTACATTATTCTTCATCTTGACATGCCTACTAATCTCGAGGAGTTGCAAAGACCGTGGATTCAACTCAAAGTGGAGCGAGACACCTTTGAAACCCAATTCTACAAAAGTGAGAAGAAGGTTTTGGAGTTCACGAGACAACTTTATGAAGAGCGAAGTTTGAACTCCTACATTGCACCAAAGAGGATGTGCTCATGGGAAGCATGAGTTTCTTTTTTATTTAGGAGTTTATTTTGTATTATTTTTCTTCTTCTGTTGTAAGCCTAAAAGGCATCTTTTGTAACCGTTTGAGTTTATTAATACAATTAATGGTTGTTCCTTCTTTGTTTAAACAAATTTAAATCTTAAAGGTCCTTGAAAACATTTGCATTCACATTACATGCATCATAACATAAGCAGGTTTTACTACACACGTTTCCTCATATTCTACTATTTATTTTAGTAAGATGGATCTCGAGTAGACTATGAAGGACTTGCAGACACAAAATTATCAATTTCAAGAAACCTTGCTCAACTTGGCCAAATGGCAGCAAGAACTGAGGTCACTTCTGGTTGCAAAGAAGAAGACCAAGAAGAAGCCTTTGATCAACACGGGGAAAAGATTCAAGGGCCCCGTTCGACAAGTTCAAGTGGTAGAAGACTCATCCGAGGAGGATGAGAATAAGGATGAAGACGCAAGGAGCACCCGTGCTGTGGGTGGTAACAATCTAGTCTCTGAGGATGAGGACTTTTTTGATGAACAATATCCATCGGCTGAAGACAAGTATAAGCAACTGGAGGACAGATTGAAGGCTATGGAAGTTCAAGTTGTGCCTGGTCTAGATTTTGGTGATTTGGGTTTGGTTCCTGGGGTGGCAATTCCCCATAAATTCAAGATTCCAATCTTTGCCAAGTACGATGGCATTTCATGCCGAAGCTTCACTTGAGATCTTACGTCCGTAAAATTTAACCGCATACGACTTCTTTCAAGAGAGTCTATATGGGACTTAATTGGAGTGGTTTTACCAGTTAGAGGGTTCCAACATTCATACCTGGGAGGACTTGGCCACTGCCTTCTACCGTCAATATCAGTATAATGCTGATCTGGCACCAACTAGAGCGCAGTTACAAGGAATGACCATGGGTTCCAATGAAGGTTTCAAAGAATATGCGCAAAAATGGAGAGACCTGGCAGGTAGGGTGCAGCCACCAGTAACTGATAGGGAGTTGGTGGATATGTTCATGGGAATGTTGACTGGACCATTTTTAAACTTGTTAATTGGGAGCTCATCATCTGGTTTCACTAAGTTAATCTTGACTCGTGAAAGGGTCGAGAGCGGTATTAAAAGTGAAAGGATTCCCATGGCCTCTGCCTCTACATCAAATACTATGAAGAAACCTTTTACCGGTAAAAAAATAAACTAATGCCATGTATGGGTCGAGGGTCCATATCAAGAAGGACCATCTCCAATCTGTGAATGCAATTCTAATATCCAATTCGACCTCTACTCAAAGACCACAACAACAAGCTGGCTACCAAAGAACTGATATTCCAAGAAGACAACTTACAAGGATCAAAATGTCACTATCTCAAGCCCTACAACACCTGTTAAAGGCTAATTTGGTAACATTGCGTGACCCCCCTTCAAATCCCAATGTTTCATCTCCAAAATATAACCTGAACGCCAAATGTGTTTACCACTCCAATAGTCCCAAACATGACACTGATTATTGTTGGGCATTAAAATGCAAGATCCAAGACCTCATTGACAACAAGACCATTGAATTTAATCCTCCTCCAACTCTGAATGTAATCATCGCACCTACGCCAAACCATGGCAAAGGTGTCAACATTATTGAAGATACTATTTTTGTTTCCTCTGTTAATGACTTAACCACTCCACTGAAGTTTGTCAAAAACAATTTGTTGAAAGCTGGGGTTTTCCCTGGTTGCCTTGAAGATTGTTGTTACCGTGCTGTGCAAATCAATGGTTGTGAACGGCTGAAAAGAGGTGTCCAACACCTAATGGACAGCCATGAGATCCTATTCGAAAGAACTCCATCCGTAAAAAGTTTGACCAAAGTTGTACCTCAAGAAGTTGAAGATATATCCATCATCACTATATCCAACAAACCTATTAAGATCACTTCAAAGGGTCCCATTAGGATTTCCAATGAACCAAAGATAGCTCCATTGATAATCACCACACCAGGGCCAGTCCCTTATTCTTCCGATAAGGCGGTACCTTGGAATTATGGCGCTGAAGTATACTACCATGGTATTAGACAAGACTCCTGGATTAATGAAGACAAGACTACTGATATTACCAACATTGCTGGCTCTAGCAAGGTGACAAGGACGGGATAATTTTCTCTCCTAACATTTCACCTCCAACTACCATAACTACACTTGTTCGTATTACTATTGACAAGCCTAGTACTGATGCTAGGGCCAAATAAAAGATGATTGAGCCTGCCAGGATGAAGGCGCCTTCCAAAGACATTATTATTGAGGAACCCTCTACTCAAGAGATGAAAGAGATTTTGAAGATCATAAGAAAAAGTGATTATAAGATAGTATAGCAGTTGGGGCAAACCCCCTCAAAGATTTCTATGCTATCTTTATTACTTTGTTCTGATGCGCAAGCATGCTCAAGACTTGATAATTTTTTTGAAGAAAGCTCATGTTCCTCAAGAGACCACGATTGATTAATTTGAAAATTGTGTAGCGAGTTTGACTGTCGATAATGGATTAGGATTCTCAGATACTGATTTAACTCCGACCAGAAGAAATCACAACAAGGCTTTGCATGTCTCCATTGAATGCATAGAAACCACTATAGCGCATGTATTGGTGGATATCGGGTCCTTCTTAAATTTATTACCTAAGGGTGCCCTAGATCGGTTGGATTGCGAGGGTTTAGTGTTGAAGCCAAGTGACATAGTGGTAAGGGCTATTGATGGATCAAATAGGATGGTACATGGAGAGGTTGACCTCCCCATCAAAGTTGGTTCACAAACTTTCAACTCAACTTTCTATGTGATAGACATCTGTCCTGCCTACTCTTGCCTACTTGGACGCCCCTGGATACCTGGGGCAGGAGCGGTAACTTCTACACTTCATCAAAAGCTGAAATATCTGGTCAAGGGAAAGATAATTACCATCTGTGGTGAAGAAGAGTTTATGGTTAGCCATCTGAATTCATTTAAGTATGTTGAGATGGACGGCGAGTTCATAGAAACTCCTTGCCAAGCCTTCGAAGTGGTCTCTCCCATGGTCGTTGTTGCCAAAGTTACTCCTGATGTTCCAAAAGCTATTAAAGATGTGCCTAGGATGGCTTCCCTCAAAGATGCTCATGCTGTGATTGAAGATGAAGGCTGTACCATTTGGGGGGAACTCCCTGACATTCCATTCAAGTCAGATAAAAGTGGTTTGGGTTTCAACACCAAAGCCCAAAAGGAGGTCAGACATGCTTGTGATACGGTGGCAGAACCGACTGTTAATACTGGTTTGCATTTTTTGTTCTCAAAATGTCGCGGTATGCAAGAGTCGCCACCGACTTTTATTTTATCTAATCAGAAAAAAGGAAAAAGAATAGAAAAAACCTTTATCGAGAATGTTTCTGAGTACGGGGGGTAGATTATAGAAAGGGAAGGTGTTAGCACCCTTTCTATCCGTGGTTTTCCACGAGCTTTTAGGTACTTGCTCATTTTGAAAACTGCTTGTGTGTGCTTGTTTTGAAAAGTTTTGTTTTACTTCATTTTAACCCATGTTTCTGTCCTCAAGAGTGTTACGAAGTTGTTTTTGAAAACTTTGTTCGAAAAGTGTTTGGTGTGAAAAAAGTTTGTTTATTTTGAGCAAGTACCTAGGAACTAATCTACCTACTCGAAAAATACTGTTCATTTTCCTTTAGAAAACGCTATCCTATTATTGAGAAATAGGTAGCACCATCGTTGGAGTTTTAAAGGGACGTTCGAAGGGACAAAATGGTCACTGAAGGCAACAAGTAAGGATACCTTAGCGTTTCGAAGGGACTGTCATCATAAGATAAATTCATAGGCAACTCGAGGGACAAGTAGGGACTGTGATCTTTATGACGACTTTGAATCGCGGGTCATTGCTAAGGTATCCCTATGCTCGAGGGACACGACCATTATTTCTGAGGCAACCAAGTGAGGCAAACCCTAGGAGTGCAAGTGTGCAAAAGTGTTTGATTTCAATTATTTATCTTGTAATTTAGTGATCTAAGATTGATTCGTTAGTCATATTCGCCTAAGTTGCTAACAGTTATATATAAGCATCCAAAATATAAAAGTGAGAAGGTAAAGGTCCTACCCTATTATAAGGCTTTTGCAGATACATGATTATCTTGGACTGAAAATAAAAATGCGTAAGTTTAAACCCTAATTACTATTACAACCTCGAAACAGTTACAATAATAATAAAAGGAAATAAAAAAATGCGCGCGGCGAATTAAATGCGAGAATTAAAGAACCCTAAAAATTTAATTGAAAAAATATTTAGGTTATTATTATTTTTTGAGAAAAAATTAATTGGGTTATGTACAAATTAAAAACCCTAATTTCTAATTAATTTAAATTATATAAAAATAATTAAATTGCCCTAAAAAATTAAACTAATTAATTAAATAAACAAAAATATTTTTTGAAAAAAATGATTTTTGATGTTTTTGTGATTTATTTTTTCTTAATAAAAAAAATGATTTTGTTATTTTGTAAAGAAA
This sequence comes from Vicia faba, assembly GCA_948472305.1. Taxonomy (NCBI): domain Eukaryota; kingdom Viridiplantae; phylum Streptophyta; class Magnoliopsida; order Fabales; family Fabaceae; genus Vicia; species Vicia faba. The sequence continues at coordinate 1,074,215,770 of OX451740.1, read as the reverse complement.
AAAAAGAAATTAAATAAACAATAAAATATAAGAAATAAAATAAAAAAGATTAGAGATGGGCCTGTTTTGAAGCTGAAAGGGGGTGTATATCTGAATTTGTTAGGCCCATTAGTGGCTAAACCAAGCCTTGCGTGGATCTTGTGTAGCCCCTCTTGGAGGGTGCACCATGGACTTTGCTGCCTAGGACGTTGAATTGGATTGGTGATGAATCAAATGGCTGGATTAATGGAAGCGCATGGTAGGCTCCAGGATGCGTGAATCATAGAATCTGCAGTTACAAAGTTAGAAAATAAGAAAATGCTGGGACCTGGAATCGAACCCAGGTCCTCTACATTTCCAAACGCACACCTCACCACTGGGCCACCTGTTCTTGTTTGTTATAATAATAGCAATAATCAATATCATATGAAACAAACTGGATAAGACAAAAAACAAGAAAACACACATTTTATTTAAACAGGCCAATGGTTATTAGCCACGTTGTCTTCTTCTTCGCTTGTCCATCGCTTTAGGTATGAGACTTATACCTACGGACAGTCTGCCATGGCTGTAGCCCTGCATCTTTCAAAAATATTAAGCAAGCATGATAAATTACTAGTGAATACATAGATCAACTCGTTTTGATCTGACGAGTATCATGGTGCTCTTTTCATGGCCCAATTTAACCTGTAGAACAAAGCCCTAAAACGCAAGAACAAACCCTAATAATGGAAATTATGCAAACAGGCATCAAAATGCAAAATTGTTTGAACCAAAATGTTCCAAATGGTGATACAAACACAATGTTATGCTTAAAAGTAATTAATCATGTGTAAATTGAAAAATCAATTTCAAGATTATATGAGTAAATCGTGGGTCTGTAGCTCGCGATTCTGACCGTTTGGAAGCTTGCAAATGATCGAAACATGTTCTGGAGATGTTCAGGAATCTATTGGTAGCCTTAGAATGATTTGAATTGGCCTCTAAGCTTGAAATTGATCCACCACTTTTTGACAATTTTTTTCCAGTTTTGCTTTGTGCTCTCACGACTTCTAATCCTCATTTTCTTGGCTTGGTTGTGTCCTATATATGTATTAGGACTGATTAGGTTAACAAAATGCATTGTATCCTTGAACATTATGAAGATTTGATTTGATTTTGTTCTTGTATGATATGTTTCTAAAATAAGCCTAATCATGCCAATTTCGCTTCAATTTGCCTTGATCTGATTTGATCTGATATGCCAGCCTAATTGGATTTGATTCCTACAAAAAATCAGATCAAAAATCAATCTTTTACATTTTTTGTAATTTATTTGATTTAATTTGAATTTTAAATAATAAAAAATCAAAATAAAATAAATAATAAAGAAAATAAAGTGTAGATGCTGATTTGGTTCGTGGATCATGTCACAAGCAAGATGCAATCATGAAAAACTAGGCCCATTTGACAAAAAATGCATTTTTGAGCACATTGGACTTTTGGCAATTTTGCAAAAATGGTCAACTTTGACAAGGCATATTTCCTCCAATTTTAACCCTAGAGAGGTGTTATGTGACTTTTTAGAAAGCTTAGGATGTCCCTTAAACAACCCTTTTGGTCTCATCTCAATTGGGTCTTCCATGTTCATGTAAGAAGCTTTGACCCAAAAGGTGTTTTTGTTAACTTTTCAAAAGGACCTATATTGTAGAAATTCATATGGCAAAATACCCTTTTTAGTCCTTTAAGTTTACCTCAAGGTCCATTTTGGTCCTTTATCTAAAAAAAAGTGTCAAACTGGTCCTATAATTCTTTCAAAAGGACCATAGGAGTCCTTTCCGTCCATTTTGGTCCTTTTTGGTTCAGCCCATCCTTCTTTATTTCAATTTGTAACTCCATTATCTTATGTTTCAGTCCATCCTTCCTTTCCTTTAGATGATGTATCTCCATCTTTGCTCCATCAAGCTCATTTTGAAGCTTCTCCAATGAACCAAAAAGGACCAAAATGGATGGAAAGGACTCCTATGGTCCTTTTGAAAGAATTATAGGACCAGTTTGACACTTTTTTTAGATAAAGGACCAAAATGGACCTTGGGGTAAACTTAAAGGACTAAAAAGGGTATTTTGCCAATTCATATCTTTTGATGAGTACATATTTTTAACTTGAGGGCTGAAGATGAATTGTAGGGAATTGCATCCTCTTCAAAATGAGCCTTGGATGGAAAATTTCTGATAAAGTATGAGGATGTTATGCTTGGTCAAAGTTTGGTTGACTTTTCCTTAGGAACCCTAATTTGGCAACTTTTGGGTTTTGATAAATTTGGGGCATTCCTTGGAGAATCATGATCAGCCCTTGATAAAATGATGGATATCACTTCAAAATGTTGATGTTGACGAAAAATCTTGGAGTTTGACTGTATGTGGACCACAATTGACTTTTGACCTAGTATAGTTGATTTTCAGGCACCTGAGCAGTTGACTGAGCAAACTTCTTGTGTAAGGCATGGAACTTGACATGGATGATATTGAGAACATATTAGGACAATGGAAAGCATTTGTAACCTTTGGTCTTCAACCATCCTGATAAAAATGGAAACTCTAATTTGAGGTACATTGCCTTAGGAGAGAGTTTGTCTGGTCAACTCTTGGGCATCCTTGAGCAAGTTAGGGACATCAATGGGCATGGGTGGAGTAAAATGAGAGGGAAAGCTTTAGGGTATAGCAGTTGCCCCTGTTCAATCTTCTTAAACCTGAGGATTTAGATTGGCTTGTCTGCCTTTCGTAATCTGAAGGTGGGAGATAATTAAACACTAAGTGCCTAGAAATTTGCACTCGTCTGAGATGGTACTGGACTGTGTAGGTAGTATCGGGTATGGGCTTACAGATGCCATTTGGAAAAGATGATGGAGAATCGTCAGAGATAGGCTGAAAGATACCATCTAGAGGATGTTGAATTCCCTAGATATTCCTTTGATGAGAATTCTTGTTTCTGTCGTTGAGGAGGAATCTGCTGAGGAATGTTGGTCTCTGTCTTGGGAGAAATAGAATTTTAGGGGCTTCAGTTGTCCGTTACTCTACTGAGGAATCATCTCTTAGTCGAGGAGATGAAAATGAACTGCTATCTGGTCGTGCTCCAGGCTTTACAGTGATTTGCTGAGGATAATAAGACTGATTGCTATCTGGTCGTGCTCCAAGTTTTACAACGACTTGCTAAGGATAATAAGATTGACTGCTATCTGGTCGTGCTCCAGGTTTCACAGTGACTTACTGGGGAGATGAGATTAAACTTGCTATCTGGTCGTGCTCCAGGATTTGCAATCTCAAAAACTGTTATCTGGTCGTGCTCCAGGTTTCAGAAGGAATTAAGTGGTTATCCGGTCGCATACGGGTTTCAACTTGAATTTAAGGCATACTAATATCCGGTCGATTTCCGAGCTTCATAGTAATTGACTGAGTAAATTGCTATTTGGTCGAATTCCAAGCTTCACAGTACCTCATATTGTTATCTGGTCGTGCTCCAGGTTTCACAATGTCTCTTGCCGCTATCTGGTCGTGCTCCAGTCTTCATAGCATCTTATACCGTTATCTGGTCGTGTGCCAGACTTCATGGTGTTTTGGAGAAATCAAGATATTATCCGGTCGATTTCCAGGCTTCATAACTTAAATCTGAGATATACCACTATCTGGTTGATTCCAGGCTTCATAGTATCTTGTATTGTTATTCGTTCGATTTCAAGGCTTCACAGTAACTTGCTGGGGATTTAGCTGTTTTCCGATCAATTTCCGGGCTTCATAGCTTGAGTTTAAGATATACTACTATCTGGTTGATTCTAGGCTTCATAGTATTTTTGGAGAAATCAAGATATTATCTGGTCGATTTCCGGGCTTCATAGCTTGAATTTGAGATATACCACTATCTGGTCGATTCTAGGCTTCGTAGCATTTTGGAGAAATCAAGATATTATCCGGTCGATTTCCGGGCTTCATAGATTGAACTAGAATAGAAATCTTAGTATCGATTTGAATGAACCAGAGAACATTTTGTGAGAACTTAAACTGGGAGAGAAATCTTAGTATCGATTTGACTGATCCCGAGAGAGGTCTCAGATTAACTTTGACTGGCATAGAAATCAGGGGAATCTTAGCGGCGATTCGGCTTACCCAGACAAAAGTCTTGGAACATCTTCAACTAGAATATAAACCTTGGTGTCGGTTTTACTAAACTAGAGAAAATGTTGGAATATCTTCAACTGGAATAGAAACCTTGGTATCTGTTTGACTGATCCAGAGAGAACTTATAAGAATTTGATTGCATCTTTCCCTGAAAGGTAAGGGGTTAGTCGTATGCAATGTCATGATGTATTAAATGCACTGAGTAATGATGTTCTCAAAATAAATGAGATTGTGCTGTATAATATGTATGCACATGCCATGATGTATGGATATGCAGTGCTATGGTGATATTCTCTAGCTAGAGAGAATAAATCCTGGACTGCTGCTGGAGAGTCTAAGGAGTTGAGTTCTTCATTTTCGCTGGGGACAGTGAACGAAGCTGATTAGCTGGAGATTTGCATCCATTCTGCTCAAGAACATTCTGCCGGGGGAGACTCTGTCTGCGAATAATCCTGCGGGGGAATGCCTCTGTAGGGAAGAGAGATATTCTGTTGGGAGATCTGCTAATTTGGAGAAACAAACTCAGCTGGGGGTGAACCTCCATTGCTGGAGAGAAAAGCTCTGTTGGAGATTGAGCTTTCTCCGTCAGTGAAATAAACTTTGCTCGGGAGAGAAACTTTATAAATTGTTTATGGTTATAAAGCTCGGCTGGGGAATACAAATATCAGCTTTTGAAGAAACCCGCTGGTGAAGGAATTCCTGCTTGGGGATACGGAGGTCGGACCTTGGTTGTCTCAGCTCTGTGGAGAGTATAGGCATCACTGGCTTGTATGTGATAGTGACTTTGCTTCCAACTGTCTCTGCCCCTTGTACCATGATGAACGAGGTAATTATCGATATTTAGGTTCTGTACCAGTTTCTTTGAGTTCTTAGTAATTGTATTTCCGTTTTATATGTAGATATTTGTGAACAGTAATCATATTCAAATGCATATGTCAAGAATAAAACATTGGACGTTTTTGCAAAACAAAACAGAAAACAGAAAAACAAATACAGAGTTTTGTACTCAAAAGATGCTTTGTATTAAATTGAAATTTGCCTATAACAGGCGTTTTTTACAAGGAGGATGACGCTCTAGTAAGATAACATCGCCGTAAAAATGGAAATTATTATAGAAATTGTGTAGTGATCCCATTGGGTTTCAATTCTGCTATTGCCCCTATGTCTTTGAGCATCTCATCACTTTGCTGCTTGTTCAAAGCTGACTGGACTGATCGACACCATTTGAGCTTGGTATCTAATTACTGAAGTCTAATCGCAAGGTGATCCAATGGGACATAGTGATACGCTTTAATCCCTAACTTTTTCCTGGACCACCCTCTCGGGTCTTCAGTCCACCGGGATACCCTTTTTTCCCAAGCCGCCCTTTCGGGTTTTCGACTTACCGGGTGTACAGATTCTTTCATTTTTATCCCTAATTTTTGCCCGAACCCTTTTGGTTCGCCAGGATGCCCTTATTTTTGCCTAGGTATGTCAACCTAGCGGGTCTTTATCATGCATAGTATTTTTTTCACTATGTCCGCATTGACAGGGTGTGGAAGGTCGTCACCATCCATGGTGGTCAAAATCATGGCCCCACCAGAAAATATGTTCTTCACTACAAATGGTCCCTCATAGGTGGGAGTCCATTTGCCCATGGGATCACCTTGCGGCAGTATAATGCGCTTGATTACCAGATCCCCTACTTGATACACTTGTTGTCTGACTTTCTTGTTGAAGGCCTTGATCATCCGTTTCTGATACATTTGACCATGGCAGACAGTAACAAGTCTTTTCTCATCGATTAAGTTCAATTGATGAAGTCGAGTCTGGATCCAATCGTCTTTGCTCAAACCCGCATCCTACATAATCCATAGAGAAGGGATCTGGACCTCTATGGGTAGGACAACCTCCATGCCATATACCAGAGAATAGGGTGTTTCCCCTGTCGACATACGTGCTGAAGTACGGTACCCGTGAAGCGCAAAGGGTAACATCTCATGCCAGTTTTTATATGTCATTGTCATCTTCTGTATGATCTTTTTGATATTATTGTTAGCAGCTTCAACAACCCCATTCATTTTCAGCCGGTAAGGAGAAGAGTTATGATTCTGAATCTTGAACTGCTTACAGAGTTCAGTGATCACTGAATTGTTGAGATTGGTACCATTGTCCGTGATGATTCTCTCTGGGATACCATAACGACAAACCAGGTTATGCTTGATGAACCGTGCCACCACATTCTTAGTAACCGTAGCAAAGGAGGCAGCCTCAACCCACTTCGTAAAGTAATCAATTGCCACTAGGATGAAGCGATGCCCATTGGACGCGGTAGGTATGACCTCGCCAATCATGTCAATGCTCCACACTGCAAAGGTCTAGGGAGCCTTCAAAACATTCAAGGGAACCGGAGGTACACACACCTTATCAGCGTAGATTTGGCACTTGTGACAGGTTCGAGAGTGTTGATAACAGTCGGCTTCTATAGTAGACCAATAGTATCCTTCCCGTAGGATATTATTTTCCATGGTATGTCCATTGGAATGAGTGCCAAAGGTACCTTCGTGTAGGTCTTCCATGATCCTCTCTGCTTCGCTCTTGTCTACACACCGCAATAAGGTATAGTCATGATTGCACTTATAGAGGATTCCATTACTGAGGAAGAACTTTGCAGCGAACCTTCTCAGAAACTTCTTGTCATTGACAGATGCCCCCTCGGGGTATTCTTGAGCCTCTAGATACCTTTTCACCTCATGAAACCAAGGTTTATCGGCTACCTCCTCAGTATCAATCTCACAGCAGTATGCCGATTCATCTAACCTTTCAATAGTGATTAAGGGAGCTCCATTGTCCCACCTGACCTTGAACATTGACGACATAGTAGCTAGCGCGTCCACTAATTGATTCTCTTCTCATGGGAAATGTTCAAAGGTGATCTCTTCAAAATGCAGCAGTAGTGTCAGTACATACTCTTTGTAAGGAATAAAGTTCGGGTGCTTCGTATCCCACTCGCCTTTGACCTGACTTATCACCAAAGTGGAATCCCTGAATACACTCAAGAACTTGATCCTTAGGTCAATAGCAGCTCTAAGACCCACAATACATGCTTCATACTCCGCCATGTTGTTGGTACAGTTGAAACATAATCGGGCAGCGAACGGAGTATGACAGCCCTCGGGAGATATGATTACGGCGCCAATACCATTACCCAGTGCATTTGAGGCTCCATAAAAATACATAGACCATCGGGATCCTTCCTCAGGTCCTTCATCCGGTCCAGGTTCTTCACAGTCAGTTACCAACATGATATTCTCATCCGGGATGGTAGTCGTCCATGGCCTGATGCGCCAAATGATCAACTAACACACTTCCCTTGATTGCCTTTTGGGTTATGTATTGGATGTCGTACTCGGTTAAGATCATTTTCCACCTTGCTATCCTTCCGGAGAGAGCGGGCTTCTCGAAAATATACTTGATCGGATCCATTTTAGATATCAACAAAGTAGTGTGGGTCAACATATACTGTCTCAGTCGGCGAGTGGCCCATGCCAAAGTGCAGCAAGTTTTCTCGATCAGTGAGTATCGTGTTTCACAGTCGGTAAACTTTTTGCTAAGGTAGTATATTGCGTGCTCTTTTCGACCAGACATGTCATGCTGCCCTAGCAGACACCCCATTGAATTATCTAGCACTGTTAAGTACATTATCAAAGGTCTTCCTTCAGTCGGAGGCATCAGAATAGGAGGCTCTTGGAGATATTGTTTGATTTTTTCAAAGGCTACCTGGCATTCGTCATTCCATTTTTCCACTTGATCTTTCTTCAGAAGCTTGAAGATCGGCTCACAAGTAGCAGTCAAATGTGAAATGAATCAGGCAATGTGATTTAGGTGTCCAAAGAAACCTCTAACTTACTTCTCAGTACGGGGAGCCGACATCTCTTGTATGGCCTTCACCTTTGCAGGGTCTACTTGAATACCTTTGTTACTGACGATGAATCCCAGAAGCTTACCAGACCTTACCCCGAAGGTGCACTTGTTCGGATTTAACCTCAGCTTGTACGTCTTCAACTTATCAAACAGCTTTTGTAGATGATCAAGGTGTTCTTTCTCAGTTTGAGACCTGGCTATCATGTCATCAACGTAAACCTCTATCTCATGGTGAATCATGTCATGGAACAGAGCTACCATAGCTCGCTGATAAGTTGCCCCAGCATTATTCAACCCAAACGGCATCACCTTGTAGCAGAAAGTGCCCCACTGTGTAACAAAGGTTGCCTTCTCCATGTCTTCAGGTGCCATCTTGATCTGATTTTAGCCAGAGAAACTGTCCATGAAGGAAAAGACTTTGTGTTGTACGGTGTTGTCAACCATAACATCGATGTGGGGAAGCGGGAAGTCATCCTTGGGGCTTGCCCTGTTTAGGTCTCTGTAATCCACACACATTCGTACTTTACCATCTTTCTTAGGTACTGGAACCACATTAGCGACCCACTGCGGATAGGAGGTGACAGCTAAGAACCCTGCGTTGAACTGCTTCATAACCTCTGCTTTAATCTTCTCTGAAATCTCAGGGTACATACAATGGACCTTTTGCTTTACCGGAGGGAAGCCTTCTTTAGTCGGCAGACGATGAACCACTATATCCGTGTCTAGTCCCGACATGTCTTCATATGACCAGGAGAAGATTTCAACATACTCATGCAACATCTGTACTAACCGTTGTTTGACACTAGGCTCCAGATTTGCACCTATCTTAACCTCTTTTCTGTCTTCCTCTGTACCCAAGTTCACTGTCTCAACCTGCTCTTCATGAGGCTGTATCGCCCTTTCTTCCTGCTGTAATAGTCTAACAAGTTCTTCGGGTACCTCACAATCTTCCTCACCTTCGTCCTCGGCTTGGTTGATCGGATTTTCAAAGTCATAATGAGCAGTAGCAGAACTGTTATCAATGGGATTCATAGTGGATATGGATCTGCATTTGGATACGTGAGTGTGTGTAAGAGCATAGTTGTTTAGACAGAATAAAAGAAAAGAAAGACAAAGAGCACAAAATTTGTATGAAAACGTCCAATGCTTTATTAATGTCATATGAAAATGAAACATGATATCCCTCACAAATAGAACCATTGTACCCCGGGTAAGACACATGGCTATAGAGTTTATATTGTTTTTAAATTACATATCCAAAAAAATCAAAAAGACAATTACTCCTGAAAAAAAGTAATCGGTACAAAGTCTTTGGCAGTCCAGTTACTGAGTCCACCGTTGGTATTTGGGAAGATCCAGCTGTCAATGTCGGAATCACCATCACCGTCTTCAAGTGAATTGACCCCGGGATTGCTGATGCGTAGGGGAGGTCCTCCAGCCCGATCACGACAAACAACCCTTTGAGCACCTGTAGTAAAGCCCAAACCAGATTTGTCAGACTTGTAATGAATAGCCGGGAGCTGACCCCAAATGGTAGACCCACCTTCTTCAACCATTACTCGTGCATCCTTGAGAGAAGCCATCTTCAAGGGAGGTTTGGTGACCTTCAGAGGATTGTCGGTAGTTTCTGCTGTAGCCATAATCTGAGGTACCTATTCAAAGTTCTGGCAAGGAGTCTCGATGAACTCGCCATCCATCTCTACGTACCTGAAGGAGTTCAAGTGACTGATCATGTACTCCTCTTCACCATGCACGGTGATAATATTTTCTCTTACTGGGTACTTCAACATTTGGTGGAGGGTAGAAGTAACAGCCCCATCCCCATGTATCCAAGGGCGTCCCAACAAGAAAGAATGTGATGGTTTAATATCCATTATGTAGAAAGTGGAGTCAAAGGTCTGGGAACCAACTTTGATAGGGACATCCACTTCCCCGTGTACCATCCTCTTCAAACCATCAAAAGCTCTCACTATTATATTACTAGGCTTCAAGGTCAAGCCTTCGCAGTCCATGGGCCAGAGTCCTTCCCCTGCATTCAACGGAAACATGAAGAGCATCATTATGCTTCCTCCCTTTTGGTGTCAGATCCACGTCAGAAAAACCCAAACCATTATCAGTAGTTAGAATAGCCACACAATCTTCAAACTGATCAGCAGATGTCTCTTGTGGCACATGAGTCGTCTTCAAAAACTTAACCAAAGCGTTCGCATGGGCCTCATAACATAACAACAAAGCTAGCATAGAAATTTTGGATGGGGACTGCCCCAGCTGCTCGACCACATTGTAGTCGCTCTTCTTTATCATCTTCAAAATTTCTTCCATTTCTTTCTTGGAAGCTTCTGGTAGGGTTACTAAATCGGCCCTGGTCAGGACAGGCTCAATCAGTATGTCTTTGCCTCGAGTCTCGGCCGACTCGGTGATGGGAGGGTCAACAGGAGTGATTACTAGAACTGCAGTAGTAGTCTCGGGTGGAACCACAACAAGAATGATGATAGGCCCGATAGCAGTGTTTGGAGGAGAAATCTCAGGGGAGAACACTCTTCCACTTCTTGTTATTTTAATGTTTCCGGCAATATTGACAATTTCGAAATCAGTATTTTCAGCAGTCTTGTCTTCAATGGCTAGCATGTCCTGCTTTACGCTGTAGTAATAGACGTCAGCCCCATAGTTCCAAGGAACAACTTTGTCCGAGGAGTATGGGATTGGCCCTGGCATGGTTATGATCAACGGAGTCACCTTCAGAATTGGTGTAATCCTGACGGGTCTCTTAGCGGAGGCCCTGGGAGGATTGGCGGAAATGGTTATGATAGAAATGTCTTCACAGGAAATAGTCGAAACAAGAGTCTTTTCAAACAGGATCTCTTTGTCATCCATCAAGTGCTGAACACATGCCTTCAACAAAGGGCAACCAGTCGGTAGAAATGAACAAAACTGGCAACCTTCACCACAACCCGGAAATAAATCGGCCTTCAACAAACTCTCTTTGATAGTCATGAGTCACCACTTCTTACACAGAGGTCACAAACACATCTTCTTCAACGTCATTAACACCTGACCATGTTTCAGCATAGAAGCAGTGATAACGTTAGGAGTCTCCGGGGGGTCAAATTCAATCTCCTTAGCATAAATCAGATCCTGTACTTTGTTCTTCAAAGCCCAGCAGTCATTGGCATCATGGCCTGGACTTTCCAAATGGTAAGCACAACGAGCATTTGGTTTATGGATTCTTCGGAGCTTCACTCAGAGTAACCAGATTGGTCTTCAGCAACTGAGGTAAAATCTGAGACAGCGTCATGTTGATTCGAGTGAACTGTCTAGCTGGCCTTTCTACTCTCGACTGATTATTTCTTTGTTGAGTAGGTGCATGGTTGGGAATCATAACAGCCCCTATCGCCGGACGGTGCTCGGTTTGATTCTGATTCTTTTGGTTGTAAATAACATTGGCTTCTTTTTTACCTGCAAACGGCTTCCTTGCAGCACTAGAAGAGGCATCCTTCTGAATTTTTCCACTTCGGATTCCAGCTTCCACTCTTTCTCCTATTAAGATTAGTTCAGTAAAACCTGCCAATGAACTTCCAATCAGATGGTTAAAGAATGGCCCAGTCAAAGTTCCCAGAAACATATCCACGAGCTCCCTATCAGCCAAGGGAGGTTGAACTCTTCCAGCCAAATCTCTCCACTTCTGAGCATAATCCTTAAAACCCTCGTTCGAACCCATAGACAGATTTTGGAGTTGTGTACGGGTGGGAGCGAGGTCTGCATTATACTGATATTGCTTATAAAATGAAGCAGCAAGGTCTTCCCAGTTACGAACATTGGCTCTTTCCAGCTGATAGAACCAATCCAGTTGCGTTCCTGACACACTATCTTGGAAGAAATGAACCCATAAGTCTTTGTCAGCCGTATGAGGCTGTATCTTCCTCACATAAGAACGGATATGCATTTTAGGACAAGAGACCCCATCATACATAGCAAATATCGGTGCCTTGAACTTTGGGGGGATGACAACCCCAGAGACCAGACCTAACTCTTCAAAATCCAGCCCAGGAACCTTTTGGATTTCCATAGCGCTCATACGTTCTTCTAACTGCTTATACCTTTCATCATCCGGAGGGTACTGCTCCTCATTGTGATCGGTTTCATTGTCAGACTCTTTAGGACTAGGGTCATCTTCTCTGGCTTCAACCTCTTGGTTCTCTCCCTCTTTAGATGAAGAAGCTAAATCAACAACCCATCTTGGCGGCCCTCTGAACCTTCTGTTCATATGTGCCACACCGGCTATCCTCTTGGTTTTCTTGTTCTTCTTAGAAATCAGAGCCTTCAGTTCTTCCGGTCCTTTGGCCAGAGCCACAATTATTTGCTGGAATTGCATGTTCTGAGTCTGAAGATCTTTCACAGTTTATTCAAGAGCCACTGCTGAAATAAACAGCGGAGGAGATGAGAAACCTGTTATGAATCCTGTTATGCAATGATGTGTATGATATGTATGCAATGTTTTCAAGGATCTCGGGTAAACACAAGAGACTGTTAGAATTTGATTGCAGCTTTGATTGAAGAACTTCGTATCGTTGAATGTCCTTCTACAAGAGTCAAGCTCACCATATCAAGTGGGTCATAGCCCCTGACTCAAGTTGTTGAGTTTCGATCTTCTGACGACATTGGCTAGAGAAAATAAACCCCCTTTCCCCTTGCTAGACGTGTGGTTCATCATAACCTGCATCACAGGCCCTCGAGATCCTTGAAATTGTTAGTGCAATAAGAATGGATGCTATGTTATGATGCATGATGTCATGATAAATCACATGTACAGCAAACACAGACAAATCACACCAAGTTCTTAGATTTAAGGCCTCTTGAGTATTAAGGTCATACCCTCTTGAAGTTTAGTTGGTTTCAAACCTGTCTTAGAAAAGTAACGGGATTCTAAAGATTCTCAATATCACTAATCATCCTTTATCGGGCATTGTTTCAGCTCAAGCAATCTTTTCTTGTGGTCGAAATATCCCGAAAGTCTGATCTGAATGAGTGTAGCATCGAGTATCAACCAATCCTAAACTTTATACCGAGGTCGACTATCTCAGTACTTTCTAATGGCCAAGTTTGTTCAACTAAGGTTCTAAGGTCCGTTAGTGCTTCACGACATCACGCGGCGGCCCCGTATTCTCCTCGTTTCCCCGTGAAGGATACCGGTACCAACTAAAGTGTCACACCAACACAGCCATCGCTTAAACCATATCGGTCTACGTCGTACAGTCTCCACGATCTATTGTTGTTTACCTAAAAAGTGTCTGTAGATCCGGGTATAGGATCTTTAACCCAAACAGTTCCTATAAATATAAAAGCAAGCAAGATAATCAAGAGAAAGCAATTAAATATGACCTAGATCCTAAGGTTTACCCCACTTTATATTTCATATTCCCCAGTAGAGTCACCAGTTCTGGTTACGGTGGCAGAACCGACTGTTAATACTGGTTTGCGTTTTTTGTTCACAAAATGTCGCGGTAAGCAAGAGTCGCCACCGACTTTTATTTTATCCAATCAGGAAAAGGAAAAAGAACATAAAACACCTTTTTCGAGAATGTTTTTGAGTACGGGGGTAGATTATAGAAAGGGAAGGTGTTAGCACCCTTTCTATCTGTGGTTTTTCACGGGCTCTTAGGTACTTGCTCATTTTGAAAACTGCTTGTGTGTGCTTGTTTTGAAAGGTTTTATTTGACTTCATTTTAACCCTTGTTTCTGTCATTGAGAGTGTTACGAAGTTGTTTTTGAAAACTTTGTTCTAAAAGTGTTTGGTGTGAAAAAAGTTTGTCTGTTTTGAGCAAGTACCTAGGAACTAATCTACCTACTCAAAAAAGACTGTTCGTTTTCCTTTAGACAGCGCTATCCTATTATTGAGAAATAGGTAGCACCATCGTTGGAGTTTTAAAGGGACGTTCAAAGGGACGAAATGGCCACTGAAGGCAACAAGTAAGGATACCTTAGCGTTTCGAAGGGACTATTGTCATAAGATCAATTCATAGGCAACTCGAGGGACAAGTAGGGTCTGTGGTCTTTATGACGACTTTGAATCGCGGGTCATTGCTAAATTATCCCTACGCTCGAGGGATACGACCATTATTTCCGAGGCAACCAAGTGAGGCAAACCCTAGGAGTGCAAGTGTGCAAAAGTGTTTGATTTCAGTTATTTATCTTGTAATTTAGTGATCTAAGATTGATTCGTTAGTCATATTCGCCTAAGTTGCTAACAGTTATATATAAGCATCAAAAATATAAAAGCGAGAAGGTAAAGGTCCTACCCTATTACAAGGATTTTGCAGATACATGATTATCTTGTACTGAAAATAAAAATGCGGAAGTTTAAACCCTAATTAGTATTACAACCTCGAAACAGTTACAATAATAATTAAAGGAAATCAAAAAAATGCGCGCGGCGAATTAAATGCGAGAATTAAAGAACCCTAAAAATTTAATTGAAAAAATATTTAGGTTATTATTATTTTTTGAGAAAAAATTAATTGGGTTATGTACAAATTAAAAGCCCTAATTTCTAATTAATTTAAATTATATAAAAACAATTAAATTGCCCTAAATAATTGAACTAATTAATTAATTAAAGAAACAAAAATATTTTTTGAAAAAAATGATTTTTGATCTTTTTGTGATTTTTTTTTCTTAATATAAAAATGATTTTGTTATTTTGTATAGAAAAAAAATAAATTAAATAAATAATAAAATATAAGAAATAAAATAAAAAAAGATTAGAGATGGGCCTGTTTTGACGCTGAAAGGGGGTGTATATCTGAACTTGTTAGGCCCATTAGTGGCTAAGCCCAGCCTTGCGTGGATCTTGTGTAGCACCTCTTGGAGGGTGCACCATGGACTTTGCTGCCTGGGACGTTGGATTGGATTGGTGATGAATCAAATGGATGGATGAATGGAAGTGCATGGTAGGCTCCAGGATGCGTGGATCATAGAATCTGCAGTTACAAAGTTAGAAAATAAGAAAATGCTGGGACCTGGGATCGAACCCAGGTCCTCTACATTTCCAAATGCATGCCTCACCACTGGGCCACCTGTTCTTGTTTGTTATAATAATAGCAATAATCAATATCATATGAAACAAACTGGATAAGATAAAATCTAAGAAAACGCGCGTTTTATTTAAACAAGCCAATGGTAATCAGCCACGTTGTCTTCTTCTTCGCTTGTCCATCACTTTAGGTATGAGACTTATACCTATGGACAGTCTGCCATGGCTGTAGCCCTGCATCTTTCAAAAATCATAAGCAAGCATGATAAATTATTGGTGAATACATAGATCAACTCGTTTTGATCTCACGAGTATCATGGTGCTCTTTTCTTGGCCCAATTTAACCTGTAGAACAAAGCCCTAAAATGCAAGAACAAACCCTAATAATGGCAATTATGCATACATGCGTCAAAATGCAAAATTGTTTGAACCAAAACGTTCCAAATGGTGATACAAACACAATGCTATGCTTAAAAGTAATTAATCATGCGTAAATTGAAAAATAAAATTCAAGATTATATGAGCAAACCGTGGGTCTGTAGCTCGCGATTCTGACCATGTGGAAGCTTGCAAATGATCGAAACACGTTCTGGAGATGTCCAGGAATCTATTGGTATCCTTAGAATGCTTTGAATTGGCCTTTAAGCTTGAAATCGATCCACCACTTTTTGACAATTTTTTTCCAGTTTTGCTTTGTGCTCTCATGACCTCTAATCCTTGTTTTCTTGGTTTGGTTGTGTCCTATATATGTATTGGGACTGATTAGGTTAACAAAATGCATTGTATCCTTGAACATTATGAAGATTTGATTTGATTTTGTTCTTATATGATATGTTTCTAAAACAAGCCTAATCATGCGAATTTCCCTTCAATTTTCCTTGATCTGATTTGATCTGATATGTCAGCCTAATTGGATTTGATTCCTACAAAAAATTAGATCAAAAATCAATCTTTTACATTTTTTGTAATTTATTTGATTTAATTTGAATTTTAAATAATAAAAAATCAAAATAAAATAAATAATGAATCAAATAAAGTGTAGATGCTGATTTGGGTCGTGGATCATGTCACAAGCAAGATGCAATCATGAAAAACTAGGCCCATTTGACAAAAAATGCATTTTTGAGCATATTTGACTTTTGGCAATTTTGCAAAAATGGTCAACTTTGACAAGGCATATTTCCTCCAATTTTAACCCTAGAGAGGTGTTATTGGACTTTTTAGAAAGCTTAGGATGTACCCTAAAAAACCCTTTTGGTCTCATCTCAATTGGGTCTTCCATGTTCATGTAAGAAGCTTTGACCCAAAAGGTGTTTTTGTTGACTTTTCAAAAGGACCTATAATGTAGAAATTCATATCTTTTGATGAGTCCACATTTTGAACTTGAGGGATGAAGATGAATTGTAGGGAGTTTCATCCTCTTCAAAATTAGCCGTGGATAGAAAGTTTCTGATAAAGTATGAGGAAGTTATGCTTGGTCAAAGGTTGGTTGACTTTTCCTAAGAAACCCTAATTTGGCAACTTTTGGGTTTTGATGAATTTGGGGCATTCCTTGGGGAATCATGATCAACCCTTGATAAAATGATGGATATCACTTAAAAAAATTTAGGTTGACGAAAAATATTGGAGTTTGACTGTATGTGGGCCACAGTTGACTTTTGACCTAGTACAGTTGATTTTCAGGCACTTGAGCAGTTGACTGGGCAAACTTCTTGTGTAAGGCATGAAACTTGACATGGATGATCTTTAGAACATATTAGGACCATGGAAAGCATTTGTGACCTTTGGTCTTCAACCATTCTTATAAAAATGGAAACCCTAATTTGAGGTACATTGCCTTAAGAGAGAGTTTGTCTAGTCAACTCTTGGGCATCCTTGAGCAAGTTGGGGACCCTAATGGGCATGGATGGAGTAAAATGAGAGGGAAAATTTTGGGGTACAACAATTCTCACATAGGAAAACCACCTCTTTGCATTAGTAATCATGAAGTGAATGCTCTTGAAGACTCTGACAACGACTGTGATTTTGATGACTGGATCTACTAGACTGCCGATGAAGGACTCAACAATTAGTGTGCCAAGGATTTCATTCCCATCTCCTTCAACAAGGAGTAATTACCATTTACTGTTTTATCAATTTAAGAACTTTGTTTGTAATTTTATTGAAACAATGACTTTAAGCCATGTGCCATACCCGGGGCACCATGGTCCATTTGTTAAGGGTTTGTTCATTTTCATATGCCATATGGTCATTTAATGAAAAATCATTGGACTCTTTTGCATTCAAATTTTGTGCTCATTGTCTTTCTTTCATTATATTGCATTTTCAAAATAGCCATGTATCTTACATGTACACACATACACACATTTGCAGATCCTCATCCACTCCGGGTCTCATTGACAACAACTCTGCTATTGCCACATATGATTTTGAACATCCAATCTACCAAGCTGAAGACGAAGGCGAGGAAGATTGTGAAATTCCTGTGGAATTAACGAGACTTCTGATGCAAGAAGAAAAAGACATTCAATCGCATGAAGAGCCAGTTGAAGTGATCAACCTAAGTATTGAGGAAGACAAGAAAGAGGTCAAGATCGGCGCTAACTTGGAAGACAGTGTCAAAGACAGATTGATCCAGATGATGCATGACTATGTTGAGATGTTTGCTTGGTCATATGAAGATATGCTGGGGCTTGATA
Source organism: Vicia faba (assembly GCA_948472305.1). Taxonomy (NCBI): domain Eukaryota; kingdom Viridiplantae; phylum Streptophyta; class Magnoliopsida; order Fabales; family Fabaceae; genus Vicia; species Vicia faba. The sequence goes on along the minus strand of OX451740.1, from coordinate 1,074,198,007 downwards.
CTGACATTGTGGTTTATCGTCTACCAACGAAGGAAGATTGTCCTCCAGTCAAGCAAAAGGTTCTTCATATGTGGCCAGACATGTATGAAAAGATAAAAGATGGGGTAATGAAGCAATTCAATGCAGGTTTTCTAGTAGTGACGTCATATCCCCAATGGGTGGCAAATGTGGTCCTCGTGCCAAAGAAGGGTGGGAAGGTCCGTATGTGCGTAGATTATAGAGATTTGAATTGGGAAAGTCCCAAAGATGATTTCCCACAACCACATATTGACATCTTGGTCGACAACACTACCTAACATAAAGTCTTCTCCTTCATGGATGGTTTCTCTGGCTATAGTCAAATCAAAATGGCTCCCGAGGACATGGAGAAAACCACTTTTGTTACACAGTGGGGAACTTTTTGTTACAAGTTCATGCCTTTCGGTTTGAAGAATGCAGGATCAACCTATCAACGAGCTATGGTAGCCTTATTTCATGATATGATCCATCATGAGATAGAGGTCTATGTGGATGATATGATTGCAAGGCCACAGACTGAGAAAGAACACCTTGATCACTTACACAAGCTGTTTGAAAGATTGAAGAAGTACAAGCTAAGACTAAACCCCAACAAATGCACCTTCGGGGTAAGTTCCGAAAAGCTCCTGGGTTTTGTCGTCAGTGGAAAAGTTATTGAGGTCGATCCTGTGAAGATCAAAGCCATACAAGAAATGCCAGCTCCCTGTACTGAGAAAGAGGTCAGAGGTTTCTTAGGTCGACTCAACTACATTGCTCGATTCATATCTCACTTGACTGCTACTTGTGAGCCAATTTTCAAACTCTTAAAGAAAGATCAAGTAGTCAGATGGAACGACGACTGCCAAGCAGCCTTTGACAAGATCAAGGAATATTTACAAGAACCTCTCATCTTGATGCCTCCATTTGAATTAAGAACTTTGATTATGTACTTGACTGTATTAGAGAATTAAATGGGGTGTGTGTTGGGCCAACATGACGAGTCTGGCCGAAAAGAACATGCAATATACTACCTGAGCAAAAAGTTTACCGACTGTGAAACAAGATATTCACTGCTCGAGAAAACTTGATGCGCTCTGGCATGGGTTACTCGCCGACTAAGACAATATATGTTGACTCCCACCACTTTGTTAATTTCTAAGATGGACCATATTAAGTAAATCTTCGAGAAGCCAACTCTCTCCAGACGAATAGCTAGATGGAAAATGATCGTGAATGAATATGATATCCAATATACTACATAAAAGGTTATCAAAGGAAGTGTGCTAGAGGATCATTTGGCCCATCTGGCTGTTGATGATTACCAATCCATGAACTTTGAATTCCCGGACGAGAATATCATGCTAATAACTGATTATGAAAAGCCTGGACCGTATGACGGACCTGAACAAGGATCCTGATGAACTATGGTTTTTGATGGGGCTTCCAATTCTTTGGGTAATGGAGTTGGTGCTGTGATTATTTCTCCCGAAGGTTTCCATACACCTTTCACTTCCAGGCTATGCTTTAACTGTACAAACAACATGGCTGAGTATGAGGCATGCATCTTGGGTCTTAAAGCTTCCATTGATCTAAGAATCAAATTCTTGAGTGTATATGGAGATTCGACATTAGTAATTAGTCAAGTTAAAGGAGAGTGGGATACCAAACATCCTAATCTGATCCCCTACAAAGAGCTTGTGTTAACCCTGATCCCATACTTTGAGGAGGTTACCTTCGAAAACTTTCCAAGAGAAGAAAATCAGTTGGCGGATGCCTTAGAAACCATGTCATCCATGTTCAAGGTCAAATGGGACAATGAAGCTCCTAGAGTTACGATTGAAAGATTTGACGAACCTGCACACTATTGTGATATTGACACTAACGAGGAGAAACCATGGTACCATGAAGTGAGGAGATATCTGGAAGCACAAGAATATCCTGAAGGAGCTTCCATCAACGACAAGAAATTCCTATGAAGGTTTTCAGACAAATTCTTCCTAAGCAACGAGATCCTATTTAAGCGCAACCACGATTCAACTCTGCTCCATTGTATGGACAAAAAGGAGGCAAAGAAAATCATGGAGGACATGCATGATGGTATCTTTGGAACTCAGTCTAGTGGGCACACTATGGCCAAGAAGATTCTGAGGGCTAGCTATTATTGGTCGACTATGAAAACTGATTGTCACCATCACTCAAAGACTTACCATAAGTGTTAAATCTACATCGACAAGGTCCATGTGCCTCCAATTCCTTTGAATGTCATGACTGCTCCGTGGCCATTTGCAATGTGGGGTATAAACGTGATTGGAGAGATCAAGCCCATAGATTCTAATGGACATTGTTTCATCCTAGTTGCATTGATTACTTCACCAAGTGGGTCGAAGCTTCCTCATTTTACTCACTTACAAAGAACGTTGTAGCCTGATTTATCAAGCATAACCTCATCTGCCGTTACGGTATCCCTGAAAGGATCATCACTGACAATGGAACCAATCTCAATAATGCTATGATTACAAAACTCTGCACTCAGTTCAAAATAAAGCATCACAATTCTTTTTCATACAGACCTAAGATGAATGGCACAGTGGAAGCTGCCAATAAAAACATAAAGAAGATTGTGCAAAAAATGGTGGTGACCTACAAAGACTGGCATGAAATGCTACCGTTTTCTCTCCATGGCTACCGTACTTCAGCTCGAACTTCAACTGGGGTAACCCTATTTTCCTTAGTCTATGGCATGGAAATTGTTTTGCCTTTGGAAGTTCATATTCCTTCCTTAAGGGTCATGAAAGAAGCAGATTTAGGCAAAGACGAATGGATTCAGACTAGGTTGGATCAGTTGAACTTAATTGACGAGAAGAGGCTGACTGCTGTTTGTCATGGTCAAATGTATCAAAAGTGTATGATTAAGGCATTCAACAAAAAGATCAAACCTCGAGTGTATCAGGCTGACGACTTGGTAATAAAATGCATTATTCTTCCACAACATGATCCCAGGGGCAAATGGACCCCCACTTATGAAGGGTCATTTGTTGTTAAGAAAATATTCTCTGGCAGTGCCATGATGCTAACTACTATGAACAGTGAAGATTTTGCACATCCTGTAAACGCGGACATAGTAAAAAAATACTACGCATAAAAATAACCCGCTAGGTCGACATACCTAGGCAAACATAAGGGCATCCCGGCAAACCAAAAGAGTCTGGGCAAAAGTTAGGGATATATACAAAATATTGTACACCCGACAAGTCGAAAACCTGAAAGGGCGGCTTGGGCAAAAAAGGGTATCCTGGTGGGCTGAAAACCTGAAAGGGCGGCCCCGGAAAAAGTTAAGGATTAAAGCGTATGACTATGTCCCGCGAAATCACTACAACCAACTTTATTACTAAGGTCCAAGTTCTTGGGTCTAAGATCAATTCAATCAACTTCTTTCAACGATAAGAGATGATGTTCGAAGACATAGGGGCAATAGCGGAGTTGGAACACAATGAGATCACTTCCACATGGCTATTATTTTCACTTTGTATTCTTTCAACGATTTCCTATTACTAGGATCTCTATCTCCTTGTACAAAAACGCCTATTTATAGGCAAAATATCAATACAAATATACTTTGAAATGCAAACTTTTTGTCTTCCTGTTTTGAGTGAAAAAACGTCCAATGACTAAAATTGAATGAACATATGCATATGAACATGATTAACTCTTAACAAATGTATGATTAAAAAAACGGTAATAAAAATTTTCTTAAAGAGTTCAGGATATCCCCCACAGAGTTACTTCAACAAAATTATCCCCATAAACTCGAATTCATGCAGTATCCATCCGGAGTTCCAATCTCCTGACAATCATTTCCCCAGATGAGTTGGTCCTAAACTACAAGAGAAACCTTGCGGAGTTCATCTCCAAAAAGAATTCATCCCCCTAATAGGGTCTTCAAAATGCTTTCCTCAATAGGGTTTATTTCCCCAACAAACTACCAAATTCCCCAGTATAAGTCTTCCTCTCATACCATCAAGTCAAACAGACAAAACCCCTTTGTCCCCAGCAAAGTCATTACAATCCCCAATGGAGTCGTTACTATCCTTAAAAAGTTACTGCAAAGCCTGGAATTCTACCAGATACCAGTTAACTTTCATTCTCCCCAATCAAGTTATAATTCCCCAGCAGAGTAATGGACAACCAAGGTTCCTAAACTCTATTCTCCAAACAGAAATCAACATTCCTTGTAGGATTTCCTCGAATAAAAAAATCGGAATCCACAGCAGAAACATTCTAAATAAAGTTGAAGATACACATACTCTTCATCTCCTGTGGTAGTCCGAGATTCAGCTTCCCAATACTCCCCGACAGTTTGTCAAGGATTTATTTTCCAGACAAAGATGCATTTCAATGTTTCACATTCATACATCATATCACATACATGACAAATGCATATAGTATAATCTCATTTATTTTGAGAACATCGTTACGCCATGCATACATCTACATGCGACTAACCCTCTTCCTTTCAGGAAAAATCAAACAAAGACCTCTTCTGGTTAGATTTATTTCTTCCAGATTAAAGATGGGAAAATGAAGACCTCTTATGGTTTAGATTTATTTCTTCCAGATTAAAGACAGGAAAACGAAGACCTCTTCTGGATAGATTTATTTCTTCCAGATTAAAGACAAGCGAACAAAGACCTCTTGTGGTTAGATTTATTTCTTCCAGATTAAAGACAGGAAAACAGAGACCTCTTCTGGTTCGATTCACTTCTTCCAGTTAAAAATAGGCAATCAACATACCTCTTCATCACTTCTCCAAATGGAATCTTAAATCCTAATCCCGACACAATCAACTAACACATAGTCGAGTGCAAATTTCTGGGCACTTTAGTGTTCAATCATCTTCCACCTTCAAGTCACGAATGACAGACTCGCCAATCTAACTCTTCAGGTTTAAGAAGATTTAATAGGGGCAGCTGTTGTACCCCAAAATTTTCCCTCTCTTTTCTCAAGACATTTCTCACAAAGATTTTCAAAAGTTCAAGCTTGCACAAGTATTGACTTGGTCAAGCCATAACCTCCACACTGATACCTTAAATTAGGGTTTGAGTTTGCACAAGGACAATTGTGCTTCTAATGATTCAAATTACTTTCATGGATTATTATGGGCCCTCAATATTTCTCATGTCAAGTTCCAAGTCTTGAATCACAAAATTGCTCACTCCATTCAAATGACCTAAAATCCCCTGTATTGGGTAAAAAGTCAATTATGGTCAACCTACAGTCAAACTTCAAGATTTTGGACCAATATCAACATTTTGAAGTCATATGCACCAATTTATCAAGTTTGGATCATAATTCCTCAAGAAAATTGTTCAAATCACCAAAAGGGCAAAATGGTCAAAATTAGGGTTTTTGACTGTATTTGACTGATCAATAGTTTTTGACCTAATACATGATCTAATGGCTTGAAGCACAATCTCAAGGATTCAAATACAACAAGTTGACCTAATTTCATGGCTCAAAACATTTCTCAAGATTAATTGATTGATAGTTGAAATTCAGTCAACTGATGAAAAGTCAATTGATACACAAAAAGTCAAAATTTAACTTTTTGACCAAATTTGAGTTTCAAAGATCACATTTCATCAAGACATTCAAAAATATTAAACTTGATCATCAAGAAATCAAGAAATTCAATATTCATCTTAAAAAGTCAAACTTTTCAAGACTTATAATTTTCTAAGTGTTTTTAAGTCTTATATTTTTTATGACTTCATGCCAAGTTTTCACCAAGACGCAAGATGATTCAAAGAAAATTTTGAACATGAAATTTTTAGGTCTTGATGAGATATACAACTTTTATTTACTTATCAAGTCCTATAAATTCTTGGATCTTGAGTTATAGATTCACAAAGTCATGCACTTTGTATAAAAACACTTAGTGAAAATTTGACCTAGTTAGGCAGATTTTTGGTACCAACTTCATGACAATTTTTCACATAGTTCCAATTGGATTCTTCAAAAATGAAAAACATAAAAGTTTTAAGGTATGTTGCAAGCATTCCAAAATGTCCAAAAACTCATTGATATCATGCTTGAGCTAAGAGAATCGAAGAGATGAAGTTAGGGTTTCAAACTTGAATTAGAAGGCAATTTTGTGATGAACACATAATCAAATCCATGGCCATACTGCATAATCTTTGCTTTGCAGGCCTCAAATTTGTGTTTCACTCCATAATTAATGGTTTACATAATTTATTAATCCCTTATCCAAGTGTTTGAAGCTTTGTCCAAGTTGGTTTTCCATTTATGGAACAATGTTACCATTTCTATTTTGATAAAGCATTGATTTTGCAAAGGTCAACTCTCCTTGAGCTCCTAATTTGTTGTCTCTGTCCATACTCAAGATAATTGATCAGAAGCAAACATGTTAAAGTTCCTAACCACTCTACATGCTTGTACTTTCTACCTTTAAACTACATTTCTCACTTTTCTTCAAAATCAAGAAACCTAGCCAAAACCATATAACTCAGAAATCCCTTGTGCAAAACATCACTAACCTTTTGCTTATAGATATACAAGTCATTTGCAAGAAAAGAGACGAATGGGAAAGCACTAAAACTCCCTAAAAATAGAGATTGCAGAAAAAATCCATTGTTGTGCAGGATCTAACCAAAAACTTCCAACTCTCAAACCACTTGTGCGTTTCTTCTCCAAATCAGCTCAAAAGCTTCCTTACCTCAAATACAACTTATCCCAAACCTTGATTCCAAATGGTAACACCATTTTCACCATTGTCCAAACTCAAAAATAGAGCCGTGCAGTTGGATTTCTCCAGGCCATCCCAGCCACTCTCAACTCAGGCTAAGCATTGGATTTGCTTCCTAGAGGTCTAAGGAAGCTAATCTGATCAATGTAGCACCTTGAAACAGGCTCAAACTCAAAACACGATTTCCATTTTCAAGGTGAGTTTCCTGACTTTTGAAATCTTCATATAGGCATTGTCAGCTTTCGATTTGTGAAGATAAAATGTAGATATCATAGCCCCGAAACTAACCATGCCCTTTGATTTCATTTATATTGCTTAAGTAGTGTGAATTTTGAGTTTGAACTTTCTGAAAAAATTAGGCTAGAATTGGTACTAGTCAAAATTTGTGCTCATCTTTGAGCCATTATTTAAGTTATTTACATTTCTGGAATCATGGTGAAATTTCTAACAAGTTTGATGTTCATACTTTTGAGAATGGTTGAGAAATGAATGAGTTGCAGAGGCTCTGGCTGGCGCGAGGAAGAAGACGAAGTTTATCATTAGAACTAGTTTTGTAATATATATTTATGGTTTGCTATAAGACACCGGATGTATAGCCACCCTAGTGGTAGAGAGCGCGCGCGTATAAGGCCTTACTATGCTTGGTCATAAGTTCGAGCCAGGCATGGGACATTTTGTCATTTTTTGTGATTTCCTTTCCTTTTCTCACTCACAAGCACACCTGGGCCTCCTTTGTGTTGGGCCTGATTACTTTTACTCACCATCACCCCCATGGACATTTCATACCACAGAGGCCCTTTTTTTTACATTTGTCTGATTAAGACAAAATCACCATTTAGGCCTAGTATAAAATTGTAGGTGTTTAGGTATTGGCTTGCATTTTTGGTAAATCCCAAGTGTATGTGTGAATGTCATGACTGATGTCATAACATTCTAGTTCAGGTTGTACTAACTCAATAGGTACATGTGCAGAAAAATATTGTAATTCAAATACTGATGTTTATAAGTGTGTATCTGAGCATGTTTGCAAAATGATCACATTTTGCTAAATCAGTAGACAGGTTTTCTCAGATGTCATAACAGATGTTATGACATCCTGTTCTGAACTAACAGGATTGCAGGATTGGATAAGTCTGAGTTTTTTCAGGAAATAACTCAGTCCTTTCTGAACAGAATCCTGCGTTTTCTGAGGAGTAACCTAGCTCAACCCTAACCTGGTTAATAAAGTCCTGTGACCTGGTCTTTAGGTCAAACGGAATCAACCCTAGGTTTTTGGAAACCCTAACTGAAGTTGCAGCTGCTATATATTCAACAGAGCTGCTGTTTTTCAAGCGATCTCTGCTGATTGATTAGAAGATCAATTTTGTAATCTGTATAGATTTGTTTATTGTACTCCAAGCAATTATCATTGTGATAAGTGCCTTGGAATAGGTTTCAATTGTAAGGGTTGTGTAGCACTCAAAGCTTTGAAGCAAGAGTGTTTGAATGTCCCTTGACTAAAGCTGTGAAGCAGAGTCAAGTTAGTTGTGTACATCACTCAAAGCTGTGAAGCACGAGTGATTGTGTAGCTTGATTAAAAAGCTGTGAAGCTTAATCAAGTGTGTGTTCTTTTTGAAGAGTGTCTTCATCAATTCTTAAGTCAAATTGGTTTATGTATCACTGCTGTGATTGAGGGGGAGTGAGTAGGAACTCAGGTTTAAGTAGTACTTAGATTAGAATTGCATTGGGTAGATCTTAAGTGAAGGAGATAAACTGGTTGGTTTATTCCTGAATTAACATCTCTTATAGTGGATTCTCTCCCTGGCTTGGTAGCCCCCAGAGTAGGTGTTGTTGCACACTGAACTGGGTAAACAATTGACTGTGTTCTTTACTGCTTTTGTATTTACTGTCATATAGTAAGTCAGATACGGTGTCATAACATTGGGCGTGACATTGAGTATCTGCAGCCAGAATTTTCAATTGGCATCAGAGCAGGCACCCTGCCTGTATTACTGGGTGAGATCTAGGGATATCACTTTCTGGCACTATGGACAAAGAAGGAGTTTTTGGAAATAGACCACCCATTCTGGATGGAACCAATTATGACTACTGGAAACCTCGTATGATTGCCTTCCTAAAATCTCTGGACAAAAAGGCTTGGAGAGCTGTTGACAAAGGATGGATTCATCCCACCATAACTGAAAGAGATGGGACAATCAGTCTGAAGCCTGAGGAAGATTGGAGTAAAGAAGAAGATGAGTTAGCTCTGGGAAATTCAAAAGCCTTAAATGCCTTGTTCAATGGAATTGATAGAAACATCTTCATACTAGTACATCAATATGAACTGGCCAAGGAAGTTTGGGACACTCTCAAAACTACTCATGAGGGCACTTCCAAAGTAAAAATGTTAAGGCTTCAGATGTTGACCACTAAGTTTGAGAATCTAAAAATGATGGAAGATGAAACCATTCATGAGTTTCACATGAACATCTTGGAGATTGCCAACACCTCAGGAGCACTGGGAGAAAAAATGTCAGAAGAAAAACTGGTGAGGAAGATTCTCAGATCCTTGCCTAAAAGATTTGCAATGAAGGTAACTGCCATAGAGGAAGCCCAGGACATTAGCAAGTTAAAAGTGGATGAACTTATTGGGTCTCTTCAGACATTTGAGATGGGGATCACTGATAATGGTGACAAGAAGAACAAAAGCATAGCACTTGTATCCAACACTGATGTTGAATACAAGGAGGATGAAGAAGAAAACATATCAGAAGCCATTGCCATGCTTGGAAGACAGTTCAACAGGCTCATCAAAAGAATGGACCCGAAGTCAAGGTCTAATGTTCATAACATTCCTTCTGACATTGACAGTTCCAGCAGAAGACCAAGGTCAGAAGATAAGGGAAACCAAGGCAGAGGTATTCAATGCCATGGATGTGAAGGATATGGACATATTCGAGCTGAATGTCCTACCTTTCTTAAGAAGCAAAAGAAAGGAATGACTGTTACTTGGTCTGACTATGATTCAGAAAGCAATTCTGAAGAAGAATCTGCCAAACTAGTTACTGCCCTAACTAGTGTTTGTACTTCTGAAAGTGACACCAGTGATGAAGAAGTGACATTTGAAGAACTGGCTGATACCTACAAGAAATTGTGTATCAGAAGTGGTGAAGTCTGTGTGCAAAATGAGAAACAATCAAAACTCATTATAAAGCTGGAGGCTGAAAAGAGGGAAAATCTTGAAACTATAAGTCATTTAGAAGAAGAAGTTCAACTGCTGAACTCACAACTGAATCAAATGACCAAATCTGTCAAGATGTTGACCAATGGAACAGACAAATTGGAAGAGATCCTTCAGGCTGGACAAAATATGGGAAATAAATCTGGTATAGGATTTGTGGAAACAAAGAAATTTGGTACTGGGAAGCAAATGTAAAAACGGATGTCTCAACATTACTCTCAACATCAGGGACAGAGACATATGAAGAAGAGGTACCAAAGATGGAGATGTCATCATTGTGGGAAATATGGTCACATAAAGCCCTTCTGCTTCAGATTACATGGATATCCTAATCAGAACTCAGATGTCAAACCTAAGCCTAAAAAGGTACCGCATGCTCCACAATGGAAGAAAAAGGCTACTGCACTGATAGCTCACACTTCCCTGAGGGTCACTGCAAAGGAAGATTGGTACTTTGACAGTGGATGTTCCAGACACATGACTGGATTCAAAAATCTCCTCAATAATGTTATGCCTCACACCACCAGTTTTGTGACCTTTGGAAATGGTGCTAAAGGAGAAGTCAAAGGAGTTGGTAATGTGGACTGCCCTGGAGTTCCAAGTCTGAATAAGGTACTGCTGGTAAAAGGGTTGACTACTAATCTCATTATCATCAGTCAACTATGTGATCTAGGATTCATGGTCAACTTCTCAAGATCTGAATGTCTAGTGTTTAATGAAAAACTAGATGTTGTAATGAGAGGAGTCAAATCCAAAGATAATTGTTATGTGTGGCAGCCTGAGAACACTGATATCTCCACTATGAGTCAAATCATCAAAGAAGAAAAAGAGATGAAACAGTGGCAGCATAAACTTGGAAGAATGAAAAGAGCTATTCCTATGGAAGCTGTCAGAAGAACTCCAAAACTACAGGCTGATAATATATGTGATGTGGCAAATAAAGAATGTGTTGTCAGAACCTTAAGTCATCTTGACAAGGATGTCGGAAAGAACAAGTCTCATAAATTCTGTTCAAAACAGATGCTCCCTGAGTACAATGTTACACAAGATGTTGTGACATTGTGGTGTGATAATCTGAAAACATTCAACATTTCCTTGAACCCTATTGACTTTGAAGAGAAGAAGTCATTTGAACTGGAACATAGTTTCTCTAAGCTTCAGCTGACTGATTCTTCTACCAAGGCGCTTGTTGGAAATAAATTTGAAAATTTGAGGGGCAGATTGGGTATTCACCAACATGAGAAATTATAGCAATCAGTTTTGCTGAAAACAAGGGTTGAAGGGATTAAGTTTATTAAGTCTATATTTAGTGGGTTAATCATATTCATTCACAAATCCTTCAAAAGCCTTGAGAAGTTGAAGAGACTCCCTTTTACTCCCTACCTCTCTCATCCTTGCAACCTGTTTCCTCCTCCCAATCAAAGATTTTTCTCAAACTGCTACTATTACTCAAAGTTACACAAAATGTCTCAGACATCGTCATCCACCATGGCGGCTTCGTCTTCCTCATCATCGTCATCATCTGATCAAGATTCTAGGGCAATCACTACATGCATAGAATCGGAAGTTCTTGAGGTCACTCCTCTCAGGGAGATGGAAACTGACCCAGCCAGAGTCAAAAAGCTCAGAACCAGACATGCAGGAAGAGCTCAAGCTACAGTCTCTGGTAATTCTTCTCATCCTTCGTCTTCTATACCTAATAGAGAAGGATCAGTTCAAGTACACCAAGCTATTGCTAGGCTGGTTACTAGCATTCTGAGTGGCAACCAATCTGTACCAGGGATTTCTATCCCTTTGAATCAATCAGAAAGTCCAAATATGGAAGGTTCTGAAAATGTAGATGTCACTGAGGATGTTGTGACACCAAAAGACAACATTCAGAACACCTCTGAAAAGGATGCTGATCCACCTATCATTGATGTGGATGAAGATTACTCAGATAATGAACTGATTGCTAATGTGAACCCTAGCATTGCTAGGAGATTGATGAAAAGAAAGAGTAGTCAGAATGTTAAACCTGATGCTAAGAAATCCAAGGCTGAAGGAATGGCTGAGAAAATTCAGACAAAAGGAAAGAAGGCACAGGTGCAGACTGCTAGACAACCAATCTCTAAGAAAAGTAAAGAACCTGAAACTTCTGATTCTGATGATGAATCAGAATTTGAGATTGATATTGAAGATACTCCCATCAGAAGGAAGCTCCCTTCCAGCAAGATTGCTAGAGTGCCTGAAGTACCAACAGACAACATCTCCTTTCATCATCCTGACAATGCAAACAGATGGAAGTATGTCTGCTTGAAGAGAATAGCCTTGGAGAGAGAACTCAACAATGATGCCTTGGAGTGCAAGGACATCATGGATCTGATCAGGAATGCTGGGCTAATGAAGACAGTGATGAAGTTTAACAAATGCTATGAAAATCTGGTTAAGGAGTTTGTAGTGAACTTGTCCAATGATTGTGCTGATGGGAGGTCAGCTGACTTTGAGAGTGTGTTTGTTAGAGGAAGAAGGGTCAAGTTCTCTCCATCAGAAATAAACAAGTTTCTTGGAAGAACAAATAAGGACTGTCCTGATCTAGAGGCAACTGACAATGAAGTGTGTTTAACCATCACTGCCAGGCAAGTAAAGTGTTGGCCATTGAAAGGGAAGCTGAATGCTAGTAAACTCAGCATGAAGTTTGCCATCTTGCATAAAATAGGTGCAGCAAACTGGGTGCCTACAAATCACAAATCAACCATCTCCACAGGATTGGGGAGATTTATCTATGCTGTAGGAACCAAGACTGCCTTTGACTATGGAAGGTACATCTTTGAACAAACTGTGAAGCATGCTGGCAGTTATGCTGTCAAAGGACCAATTGCCTTTCCCTCCCTCCTTTGTGGAATCATCCTTGCACAATACCCTGACATCCTTGTAGCAAGAGATACAGTCTGCAAAAGAGCTCCTGCCCTTGGCCTGCACTACAAACTGTTTCAGGGATCTCATGCTCCAGACATTGTCATAACATCAGCTGAGACATCGTCTGCAAAGACCCAGTCCAAGACATCAGATGTCATAGCTGTTTTAAAAGAAACTTGCAAAGATCTGGATGCTAGAAAAAGGACCCTGGAAGCTCTAATTGCCAGGCTAGAAAAGGAGGAAGCTGAAGAAAGCAGAAGGGAAGAAGGTATAGAACCTGAAGGACAGATCAACATTGAAGAAACTGGCTCCTCTGAGTTTGATGACAGTGCTTGAAGGTTGATTGCTGCTTGGTGGTGTTGCTGATGGTGTTTGGAAGTGTGTGCTGCTGATCTCATAATTTTTTTGGATAACTGTATAATTTTATGAACATGTATCTTTGGCCCATTTGTGGCTAAAGAGGGGGAGAATATTTGGGTACTTGCTTAATTAGTACTTGACATTATATTTTTCTGCTTTTTATTTCTGCTGCTATCTATCTCTGATTGTTTAGGGACTTTAGCCAAAAATCTGCCAAAGGGGGAGTTTGTAGGTGTTTAGGTATTGGCTTGCATTTTTGGTAAATCCCAAGTGTATGTGTGAATGTCATGACTGATTTCATAACATTCTAGTTCAGGTTGTACTAACTCAATAGGTACATGTGCAGAAAAATATTGTAATTCAAATACTGATGTTTATAAGTGTGTATCTGAGCATGTTTGCAAAATGATCACATTTTGCTAAATCAGTAGACAGGTTTTCTCAGATGTCATAACAGATGTTATGACATCCTGTTCTGAACTAACAGGATTGCAGGATTGGATAAGTCTGAGTTTTTTCAGGAAATAACTCAGTCCTTTCTGAACAGAATCCTGCGTTTTCTGAGGAGTAACCTAGCTCAACCCTAACCTGGTTAATAAAGTCCTGTGACCTGGTCTTTAGGTCAAACGGAATCAACCCTAGGTTTTTGGAAACCCTAACTGAAGTTGCAGCTGCTATATATTCAACAGAGCTGCTGTTTTTCAAGCGATCTCTGCTGATTGATTAGAAGATCAATTTTGTAATCTGTATAGATTTGTTTATTGTACTCCAAGCAATTATCATTGTGATAAGTGCCTTGGAATAGGTTTCAATTGTAAGGGTTGTGTAGCACTCAAAGCTTTGAAGCAAGAGTGTTTGAATGTCCCTTGACTAAAGCTGTGAAGCAGAGTCAAGTTAGTTGTGTACATCACTCAAAGCTGTGAAGCACGAGTGATTGTGTAGCTTGATTAAAAAGCTGTGAAGCTTAATCAAGTGTGTGTTCTTTTTGAAGAGTGTCTTCATCAATTCTTAAGTCAAATTGGTTTATGTATCACTGCTGTGATTGAGGGGGAGTGAGTAGGAACTCAGGTTTAAGTAGTACTTAGATTAGAATTGCATTGGGTAGATCTTAAGTGAAGGAGATAAACTGGTTGGTTTATTCCTGAATTAACATCTCTTATAGTGGATTCTCTCCCTGGCTTGGTAGCCCCCAGAGTAGGTGTTGTTGCACACTGAACTGGGTAAACAATTGACTGTGTTCTTTACTGCTTTTGTATTTACTGTCATATAGTAAGTCAGATACGATGTCATAACATTGGGCGTGACATTGAGTATCTGCAGCCAGAATTTTCAAAAATAAAATATGTTTTACTTCTAAACCACCCAAATCATTTTCATACCCCCCTGACTTTAAACTTTATATCTTTATTTTATTTTATTTTCCCTTTTTTATTATTATTAATATTGTTATCATTATTATTTTTATTAATAAAGTATCCAAATATATTTTATTTGTTTATTTACATATTTAAAATAGTTTTTATTTTATTTCTTTTAAAGATAAAAAGACCAAAAACATTTTTCTAACAAATTTAATGTCCTTTCTTAAATTTAAATAATAATTAGACTTAGGTTTATTTTATTTTCTTTTAACTAAAATTAATTTATAACTTAGGTTCCTTTTAATTAATTAACCTTTTATACTAGTTTAATTAATATAAAATCTTTTTCATACAAAAACCTAAAAAACTTGCCCTCTCTTAAACAATTTATTTTCTTTTTTAAATCAATTTGGTTTAGTTTTTATTCGAATTAGTCATTTTATTTACTTTTTTACTTAACTTAATTAGAATTAAAACCTTTCAAGGACATAAACAAAAATAATTTCTTCTTTCCTTGTATATTATTTCACAATCTTGTACATTATTATTAAAATTCAATATGATTGTAATAGTAATTAGGTTTTTAATTATTTTTTATCCCCTTTTTGTAAATTTGTATCCCCATCTCCCAAATGATGTAATAGCATAGAATTTACATTTTTGTAATTTATCGCTTTAAATATAAATGCTAGTAATTAGGGTGTTTATGGAAAGAAATAAAATCAACAAATAGAAAACCCTAATTCAAGAACAAAATGCATGAAATCAAAACACTTTGCACACTTGTACCTCTAGGGTTAACCTCACTTGTTGCCTTAAGAAAAATAGTCATGTCTCGCATGTGAGATACTTTAGCAAAAAAAATCAAATACGAGATCATAGTCCCTTGATGACCCTTCAAATGTTGCCTTCTTAAAATGATCTTAGACCCTTACAAATTGCTAAGGTATCTTACAACATTGCTTTCTCTGACTATACAATGACCCACGCCCGTCCATTCACATCCAATGATAGGGCTTCTTATCAATCAATGATAAGATATAAATATATAAAGGATGAGGAAAATAACTATGACCTTTTGAGTAGGTAGAACGTTTATAGTTGCTTGCTCACAACCATTTTCAAAAAATCTCTCAAAATACACCAACACTTTTAAATGAAATATTTTCAAAAGTCAACACTTTGTATGCATTCTTATAGAGACGAGAATCATTACAAAATTTGCCTAAACAAAGGCACTTTTCAAAAATACTTTCAAACTATCACAAACACCTTTCAAACAAAGCATTTTAAAGTGAGCTAGCAACTAAGAGCCTGTAGATAACTACGGAAGAAAGGGGTGCTAACACCTTCCCTTTTCATAACCTACCCCCTGAACTCAAGAAAATTCTCAAAAGGTATTTCTTGTTCTTTTCACCCTTTCCTTTATTAGATAAAAGAAAAGTCGGTAGCGACTCTTGCTATCCGCAACAATTGCGATAAAACACAAAACACCTAAGTCAGTTCTCTCACCATATTTTAAGCGGTCTACCTACTCGAACGGTCTTTATTCTTTTCCTCTTTTCCTTTAGACAGTGCTATCCTACTATTAGTCAGTAGGTAACCCTATCATTGGATGTTTTGAGGGACAAGCGAGGGTCATTGTACAGTCACGAAGGCAACTCGTATGGCACTTTAGCAATTTTATCGTAAGGGACTAGATCGTTTACCGAAGGTAGCATCGAAAGGGTCATCGAGGGACTGCGATCTTTTTGTTTTGGAGGGACTTTGCTAAAGCGTTCATACGTTCGAGGGACATGACTGTTTGTTTCCGAAGGCAACAAGTGGATGTACCTTAGAGGTGCAAGTGTGTGAGTGTGTTGTGTTTCAGTTATTCGTCTTTGAATATTAGGTTTTCTAGCGTTTGCTTTTAGTCTTATCATACAAGCCTATTAGCATACATCTAGCAATTAAATATATACAAATATGAAAAATAAAGTGTGGGAATTGAATCTACGCTATTACATCGCTTCAGGATGCGGGGAATTACAAACCAAAAATGGGGAAATAAAAGGTCCTAGTTAAACTATTACATCCTTTTTCCAGTTACATATATTTGTGGAAATAATGCGAATAAAATAAATAAACGCGTGGAGAAGAGAAAGCCCTAAAAAATTTCTAAGTGATAAAAAGAAATATTTTTTGTTGTTTTTGCATTTTTTTTTTTAGAAAAAATAGTTAAATTAAATTAAAGAAAACCCTAATTCTAATTAGTTAATTAATTAAAAAAGACGATTAAATAATTAATCAAAATTAATTTAATTAATAAAACCTAAGTCTAATATTTTTTTTTGTGATTTTTTTTTATTTTTATGATTAAAAGAAAGAAAGTATAAGTTAAGCAAGACAAAAATAATGAAGCAAGCAATGGGCCTCGCTGTAGCATAAGGAATTAGGGGGGTGAGAATCAGAAAATGTTCCAAGCCCAACAAGAAACCCAAGAACTGCAAAAAATTGTTAGGGGGTGCAAAGAAACAAATTAATTCATGCCCAATTCACAAGGCCTGAGACCTACAAAGAAAATGTAAAAACAAAAAGAGAACAAAAATGCAAAACCTATGGATCGAACCCAGGACCTAGAGAGGGAGTGACTTAAGTGCATGTGTGTTGCCACTGGGGTAGCGTGTTTCATCCGTTAGATTAATAAAACAATAATATTATAAAATAAAACAAAAACTAGTTCCAGATCATCAAAACACGCGCGCATGGTGGGGGCCCCATTATTTTGAATGGACGAATCAGAAAGTGGCCATATGCCACACTTGCCCTTTCCAGAGTCAATAAAAGTCATAGATGCCAGAGTCAAACTCCGGTCGTCTTTTCTTATCAAGCAAAAATGAAACATGCAAATTCGAAATATTTATGACCAAATAAGAGACCTATCCTACATAAAATCACACCCTGAGTTGGAATATGGGTTCAAATCAAACAAAAGGTCACTGCATCATGTGATTCGAATCCATTTACACCGAATAGAGTAAAAATGGCATATATCATATATGCGTGCATGGGATCCTGTAAACGATCCAAACCTGTTCAAACTTGTCTCATAAACTCGTTAGAAGCATTAGTTTAGTTTAAAACAAAGCAAAATAGAAGATACGAATTTCAAAAGAAAAATAAATCGGACATGCTATTAAGTATGGTTTCACATGCTTAGGATCATAAATAGATTCAGACCTACCCTTTAGTGTTCTAGGGAGTGAATGAGGTCAAGAGTTTGTAGTGAAAGGGTTTATAGCACCAGTTTCGAAACTTAGGGTTCTTTGAATTTTTTTTTAGAGTTTTAGCAAGCTCTTTGAGGTAGAGACCGTGTCCCTTTGCTTATGAATGTGTGCTTTATATAGAGGGAAGAGAGGAGTAGATATATATATATATATATATATATATATATATATATATATATATATATATATATATATATATATATATATATATATATATATATATATATATATATATATATGGTATAAAAACCAAGCCATGATGATCTTTGAGACAAGAATAAAACACACTCAAAGCTTGCCAAAAATGAGTGATTCTTGCCCTTTATTGATGCTTCTTGAACCTGGACAATTTATGTTGGTCTTTCACGAATTAATGGGCTCCAAAGTGGATCGAATCCATCCTATATGCATAGCCCATGATTTTCTTGTGATTTTATTCAATTTATTTGATTTTAAATTAAATAAAATCAAGATAAATATGAATAAAAATCAAAGCCATGTATAAATGGACTAACATGCCCTCTAAGATGTTATAGACATGTTTGAAGTCCAAAAAGTAGGCTCATTGGTTCAAAATTGCAATTTTGCTCAATTTGTACTTCATGAATTTCTTCAAAATTCCCCAACTTGTACAACTAATAACTTGCTCAATTTTTATAATTTGAAGATGATCTAAGACTTTTTGGAAAGCCCAATATGTTCTCTACAATCTCTATTTTGATCATTTTTGCTTTTGAAGACACTATCTTGATGTAAGTTGCCTTGACAAAAAGTGTCTTTTGTTGACATTTGAAAATGACCTATAATATATGAGCTTATATCTTCCAAATGAAGTATTTTTTGGACTTAATAATAATAAAAAACCTGTAGAGAGTTTAATTTTATTCAAAATGTGCTTTGGTTGGGGAAAAGTTGATGAAGCATGTGAAAGTTATGCCTGGTCAAAGTTCAGTTGACTTCTCCTAAGGAAACCCTAATTTGACAAATCTTGACTTTTGATGATTTGAAAGCTTTCCTTGGGGAATAATGATCAAAACATGATAAAATGATGGATATAACTTTAAAATGTTTATGTTGACCAAAAATCTTTAAGTTTGACTGTATGTTGACTATAGTTGACTTTTTGACCAATACAGTTGACTTTCACTCATCTGAGTCATTGACTGAGCAAACTTGTGATGTAGGTATTGAAACTTGCCATGAACCTTATTGAGGACCTATGAAGAACCATGGAAGCCACTTGAGACCTTTTTAATCCAAATTTCTTTGAGAAACTCCAAACCCTAGTTGTGGGCCTTTGGCTTAGGAGGTGTATCTTGACTAGTGATCCCTTGAGATTCTTGAATATTTGAAGAGCCTTGAAAGAATGTCTTGAAGGAAAAATGGGAGGGAAAATGTTAGGGTACAACAACTTCCCCTGTTCAATCTTCTTAAACCTAAAGATTTAGATTGGCATGTTCGTCATTCGTGGCTTGAAGGTAGAAGATGATTGAACACTTAAGTGCCCAAAAATTTGCACTCACCTATGCAAGAAGTGACATTGTTGGTTAATTGTATTGAGAATGGGATTATATATGCCATTTGGAGGGTGACAGAGAGTCGTCGGAGATGGTATTATAGATTCCATCAAAAGTAATTGTTAACTTCGACTAGAAGAAGAATCAAAATAAATCTTTGGGTGACTTAAACTAAACCAGCAGATGTCTTTGATTGTCTTTGACTAGATACGAATTATAATAAATCTTAGGGTAGATTTAATTGAAACAGAGAAAGTGTCTACCGGAAACAAATAATGATAAATCATTGGTCGATTTAAACTAAACTAACAGAGGTCTTAAATTGTCTTTAATTGGATAAGAATCAGAAAAATCTTAGGGTCGATTTAACTGAACCAGAGAAAGTATCTACCAGAAACGAATCAGGATAAATCATTGGTCATTTTAAACTGAACCAGCAAAGGTCTTTAATTGTCTTTAACTGGATAAGAATCGGAAAAATCTTAGGATCGATTTATATGAATCAAAGAAAGTATCTACCGGAAACGAATCAAGATAAATCATTAGTCGATTTAAACTGAGCCAACAGAGGTCTTAAATTGTCTTTAACTGGATAAGAATCATAAAAATATTAGGGTCGATTTAACTGAACTAGAGAAAGTATCTACCAGAAATGAATCAGGATAAATCATTGGTCGATTTAAACTGAACTAGCAGAGGTCTTGAATTGTCTTTAACTGGATAAGAATTAGAAAAATCTTAGGGTCGATTTAACCGAACCAGAGAAAGTATCTATTGAAAATGAATCAGGATAAATATTTTTGGTCGATTTAAACTGAACCAACAGAAATCTTGATTTGTCTTTAACTGGATAAGAATCAGAAAAATCTTAGGGTCGATTTAACTGAACCAAAGAAAGTGTCTATCTGAAACGAATCAGGATAAATCATTGGTCGATTTAAACTGAACCAATAGAGGTCTTGAATTGTCTTTGACTGGATAAGAATAAAAAAAATCTTAGGGTCAATTTAACTGAACCAAAGAAAGTATCTACCGAAAATGAATCAGAATAAATCATAGGTCGATTTAAACTGAACTAGAAGAGTTCTAGAATTGTCTTTAATTGGATAAGAATAAAAAAATCTTAGGGTCAATTTAAATGAACCAGAGAAAGTATTTGGATAAATCGTTCGTCGATTTATAATTGGACCAACAAAGATCTTGAATTGTCTTGAACTGGATAAGAATCAAAAAAATATTAGGGTCGATTTAACTGAACCAGAGAAAGTATCTACCGGAAACGAATCAGGATAAATCATTGGTCGATTTAAACTAAACTAGCAGATGTATTGAATTGTGTTCAAGTAGATAAGAATCAGAAAAATCTTAGGGTCGATTTAACTGAACCAGAGAAAGTGTCTACCATAAACGAATCAGGATAAATCATTGGTCGATTTAAACTGAACCAGTAAAGGTCTTGAATTGTCTTTGACTGGATAAGAATCAGAAACATCTTAGGGTCGATTTAACTGAACCAGAGAAAGTATCTACCAGAAATTAATCAGGATAAGTCATTGGTCGATTTAAACTGAACCAACAAATATATTTTGAGAATGACCTTCTGAGGAAAATGCTGAAATAGCCCTTAGTCAGGTGTATCCTTTGAAAAGACTATCAGGTCATATAAGTAGTTAGTGATGTTTGGCGATTTATCTTTCCTGAAAAGGTGAAGTGTTAGCTGTATGTGATGTCATGATGTATGAAATGCATTGCATAACAATGTTCTCACAATAAATGAGACAGGGCTATATGCATTTCGTATGCATATGTTATGATATTAGTAAATGATGTATGAATGTGAAATTTATTGAAGTGCGTTTGTAAATTTGAGCAGTATCTTTGTCCGGGGAAAATAAATCCCTGATTGTTGCTGGGGATGAAGAATATATGTATATTCGATCTTTTGGGGATTGTTTCTGCTGGGGATTCTTGTTTGCTATTTGAGGAAACTCCGCTGGGGAACATTGATTTTTACTCTTTGTTTGAGGAAACTCAATTGGAGAGTGTTAATTCCTGCTTGGGGAGATGAATTCAAGAACATTGGTTGTTCATTGCTCTATTGGGGAATAAATACCCTGGCTAGAGATGGAAGAGGTGGATAACCTTCCGACTTATCTGGGGAAGATAAGGTTGATTGGTATTTGATTTTATTCCAGGTTCCATAGCAAATATCTGGGGATAGTGGCAACTTCACTAAGGAGAGGAGTTTAGCCGGTGATTTATGGTAAAAGAATACTCAAGATGGGGAGTGTCAGAATAAATCCATGCCTTGATTTTATCTGAAGATGTATTAAATAGGTATTAGAATGATATCAATATCTAGACTATATCTGAACCGTATCTAAAATATGTAATGAATGAGTATCACAATGAATCTGTATCTTGATCGTATCTGAACTGTATCAGGAAGATGTACTGAATGAGTATGAGAATGAATCGGTATCTTTATCGTATCTGAACTGTATCTGGAATAGAAATCTAGAATGAGTGCCAGAATGAATCTATATCTTGATTGTATCTGCGCTGTATCTAGAAGTGGATCTGGAATGAATGTCAAAATGAATCTATATTTAGACTGTATCTGAACTGTATCTAGAAATGGATTTGGAATGAGTGTCATAATGAATCCGTGTCTCGATTGTATTTGCACTATATCTAGAAGAGAGCCTGGAATGAGTGTCGGAATGAATCTATATCTAGATTGTATCTGAGCTGTATCTAGAAGAGAATCTAGAATGAGTGTCAGAATGAATCTATATCTAGATTGTATCTAAACTGTATCTAGGAGATGATAAGCTGTTGGAAAATTAAACCATGTTGGGGAAATACTTTTGTTGAGGAAACACCCTTGTTACGAAAATGAACTCTTCCGGAGAATATAAATCTGAAAGGGGGTTTTACAACCTTGGAGGAACAAGCTCAGCCGGGGAAGAGAAACTCCATGAACTGTACTGATTGGAACTCCGTAGGTTGGTGATATTTTTGGGGAGAAACTTATACTCCTTTATCAGCCAGAGTGATCTATCGTGGAAATTGCGGGGAATGTATGAACTTGTGAAGATTACTCTGTGGGGATAAGCTCAAGGAAGTGGATATGTGGGGATCCATGGAGACTTGAACATACCTCTACTTCTAGAGCCCTTGGTTAATGCTGATCAGGGCGATAAGTATTCTACTAATAGATAAGTGACAAGATGATGAGACATAATCGTACACTTTAATCTCTAACTTTTGCTTAGATTGTCCTTTCAAATTTTCAGTCCACCGGGATACCCTTTTTTTTGCCCAAGTCTCCTTTTCAGGTTTTTGACTTGCCAGGTGTACAATTTTATTTTTATATCCCTAATTTTTGCCCGAACTTTTTTGGTTCATCGGGATGCCCTTATTTTTTCCTAGGCCAGTCAACCTAGCGTGTCTTTTTTTTCATGCGTGGTATTTTTCGACTATGTCCGTGTTCACAGGGTGTGGAGAATTGTCACTGTCCATAGTAGTATTAAGTGTTGCAACACTGCTAGAAAATGTTTGTTTGATCGTACGTGACCCTTTGCTGGAATTCATGTTTAATCCCCCAGTAATTCAAATGGAGATTTGCCCCTGGCTATTCAGCACTTTTGAGAGATTCTTTGAATCTTCACTTGACTTCCCCTAGATCAGTTAGACACCTTATCATGCCCCTTGACCATGAAATTCTTGTTATTGGAAATGTCTTTCCATCTGAGGTGATTCTGCTCATTGAGAGGATTTTCAGTTCATTGAATATCCGTCGTGCAAATTTATATGCTGTCGAACAATTATTCATATGAAAACAATGGCATTTAAAAATTCAAAGCTTATGTCTGTCTTGAAGTTTAGAAAATGCATTTTTAGTAAACAAACAGAATTTTGTAAGAATATGAATTAAACTAAGCATTTATAGTAAACCTTACGGGAGTCAGGATACCTTTTGTAACAATATGCTTTCGAACTAACCCATGCTTCAATTAGGACTTTTAATGGTTGTAACGTGGCCTGGTTCACGGTTTAAGAAACAAAGGATAAAGGCTCAAACTTTATTTTTACCCAACTCGTTCTTCAGGATATTCTTCAGTTCTATACTCAGTTAATTGTGCATTTAGATCCCAATTGAGTATGGAATCTTTTCCCTGATATTTCGTTGATGGTTCGGATACCGAAAGTTTATTTGAGAAGGAAATCATTTTTTTGTAACATTTTTTCTTTTGTTGAGGATTTGTAGTGACATCTTTTTATTTATTTTATTATCCCTACCTTTTGCCTGGACTGTTTCTTTTGTGATTATAGTCAGCGGGATGCCCCAGTTTTTTTCTTAAGTCTCCTTCATAGGTTTTGACTTAACGGGCTTTTCTTTTAAAAAATAATGACTGCCTCTTATAGTGATTATGGGGAACCATTGTTGTCTATTGATTTAGAAGAGCATCTTCGACACTATTCATCGTGTATGAAGGTAGAGATTGCGACTGAATGCACATTTGAATTAACTGAGAAACTACCCTGCCCTAGGTTATGATTAAAGGTTTCAATTTGCGTGAAAAATAAAACTCCTACTTCTTAGGCTCAAAGGGGTTGACTAGGGATTATCTTCCTTATAACTCCACTGTTTAGGATTTGAAAGAACCCCTGTACATTGTCAGCAAGGTTTGTTCAAAATACTATTGTATGGGATTATGGTATTGTTTTCGTCATCCTCTATCTAAAGGCTTATAGCTTTTAATTGAGAGTTGAATATCACAAAAAGGAAGTAAAAGCGTAGTTTCAGTATAGTGAAAACGAATGGATTACTTCAAGACAAACATATGCAATGCATTAATGGAATAACAAAGTTTAACATAAAATAAGTGTTCGAACAATCAAACGAAAATTACAATTTGAAAATTCTAATGAACAAAAAGCCTTTTCGTATGAACTTGTCACTTCAGATGGTGTGCCTTTGAGGGATGACAAAAGAATTCAGTCTGACCATCTTGTGTGAACTCCAGCACTCCTTTGTCGATCAAGTCTTGAATCTTATTTTTCAATGCCCAACATCTATTAGTGTCATATCCATGACTATTGGAATGATAAGTGCATCTCACATTAGGATTGTACCGAGGAGAGAAGGTGTTGGGATTCTGAGGAGGATCCTTCAACGTAATCAACTCCATGCTCAACATGTGTTGCAATACTTGAGCCGAAGACATGTTGATTTTGGTGAGTCGTCTTTTGGGTGCATTCTGCTTACACTGATTCCCTTATTGTTGTTGACGAGGACGTTGTTGGACTTGTGATGTAGTAGCAATCTAAAAAGGCCTACTTTTAACCAAGCCAACTTCATGTCTCATCAGAGGTTGAATAATGATTTGATCCCCAATTCCAGCCGTTCGTCCCATATGGTTGTATTTGTCTTGATGAAGTTTGCTGACGAGAGTTCTCAACTCTTCTTGTCCCCGAGCTAAGGTTTGGATAAGAGCCATCTGTCCCATCATCTGGATTCTCATTGTTGCCATCTCAGCTTGCAATTGTTCCAATTGATCATCCTTGTTGTCTTCAGGATTCTTCTTGTTCATGGTCTCAGTGAGGAGTGCTTTCAATTCCTATTACCCCTTGGATAGGTTCAGGAACATTTCTTTGAACTGAGCATCTTGAACTTGGAGATTTCTGACTGTCTTTTTGAGAGCCATCTTTACTGAAATAAACAGTAAGCATATGAGAAAACATGTATGAGGAAAACCTGTTATGACATGATGCATGATACGTAGATGTAATGTTTTTAAGGATCTCGCGGGGTAAGAAAAATGTTAGAAGTCAAATCTGACTGCAGTTTTGGTTGAAGAACTTCTTATCGTTAAATGTCCTTCTGCGAGAATAAATCTCACCATGTTGAGTGGGTCATAGCCTTTGAATCAAGATAACATGCTTTGGTCTTTGACATCATTGGTTAGAGGAAAATAAATCCCCTTGCCCCTGGCTAGGAGTCTGGTTCATGATACCTTGATGGCATTTGGTTAGAGGGAAATAAATCCTCCTGCCCCTTGCTAGGCGCCTAGTTTATGATAACATGCATCATCCCCCCCCTTTGAGATCCTTGAGCTGGTAAGTGAGAATGAATATGGATGTTGTAATACGGTGGAGAACTGACTTTTACTGGTTTTGCATTTTATCACAATGTTGCGGTTAGTAAGAGCTACCATCGAATTTTATTTTATCCAACAAAGGAAAATGTGATAAGAATCAGAAAGACCTTTCTAGATTTTTTCTGAGTAAAGGGGTAGGTTATGGAAAGGGGAGGTGTTAGCACCCTTTCCATTCGTAGTTATCTACGGGCTCTTAGATGCTAGCTCACTTTAAAAATTCTTTTTTTATGTAAGTGTATTTGAAAATACTTTGAAAAAGATGCCTAAGTGTGGTGAACTTTGTAATGTTTCTCGTTTCGGCGAGAACATATACAAAGTGTTTTGTCTTTGAAAATGTTTTAGATAAGAGTTTGTGTATGCGCGAAAAATTGTTTTGTTTGTTTTTATGAGCAAGCAACTATGAGCTATCTACCTACTCAAGAGATTTGTTCTTTTTCTCTTTTCCTTTAGATAGTGCTATCCTACTATTAGTCAGTAGGTAGCCCTATCGTTGGATGTTTTGAGGGACAGGCGAGGGTCATCGTACAGTCATGAAAGCAACTCATAAGATACTTTAGTAATTACCCTAAGGTTTTAAGATCATATACCGAGGCAACATCGAAAGGGTCATCAAGGGACTTATGATCTTTAAACCAAAGGGTCTCCACTAAAATTTCTTACGTTCGAGAGTCGTGATTGTTTTATTCCGAAGGCAACAAGTGGAGGTACCTTAGAGGTGCGCGTGTGCGAGTGTGTTGTGTTTCAGTTATGTTTATCTTTGAATGTTAGGTTTTCTAACGTTTGCTTTTAGTTATTTCATACAAGCCTATTAGCATTCATCTAATAGTTAATTGAATAAGTATAGAAAATAAAGTGCGGGAATTTTGAATCTACGTTATTACAAGGCTTCAGGATGGGGGATTACAAACCAAAACGGGGAAAATAAATGTAAAGGGTCCTAAGTTAAACTATTACAATCCATATGCAATTACATAATATTGGTGAAAAATAATGAGAATAAATAAATGAACGCGCGGAGGAGAAAGAAATAAAAATGAAAGGATGAAGAAAAACCCTAAGAAATATTTCTAAGATATAAAAGAAATATTTTTTTTTGTTTAGAAAAATAATTAAATTATGAGAACCTAATTCTAATTAGTTAATTAATTACAAAAAGGTGATTAAATGATTGATCAAAATTAATTTAATTTATAAAAACTTAAATCTACTATTTTTTGTGATTTTTTGATTTTCTTATGTTTGTAAAAAGAAAAAAATGGTTTAAAGAAAATTAAATAAATAAACAACAAAAAAAGAAAAAAAAGAAATGGGCTAGGCACTACAAAAAGTAGTTAGAGGGTGTGAAATAGCAAAAAATTATCAGGCCCATTAACAATAGGGCCCGGGCGCCTGGAGATCCAGTGAGGGACGCTTCTTGGGGTTCATCATGGGAACGCGCCTATGAGCTATCTACCTACTCGAGAGATTTGTTCTTTTTCTCTTTTCCTTTAGATAGTTCTATCCTACTATTAGTAAATAGGTAGCCCTATCGTTGGATGTTTTGAGGGACAGGCGAGGGTCATCGTACAGTCATGAAAGCAACTCATACGATACTTTAGTAATTACCCTAAGGTTTTAAGATCATATACCGAGGCAACATCGAAAGGGTCATCGAGGGACTTATGATCTTTAAACCAAAGGGTCTCCACTAAAATTTCTTACGTTCGAGAGTCATGATTGTTTTATTCCGAAGGAAACAAGTGGAGGTACCTTAGAGGTGCGCGTGTGCGAGTGTGTTGTGTTTCAGTTATGTTTATCTTTGAATGTTAGGTTTTCTAACGTTTGCTTTTAGTTTTTTCATACAAGCCTATTAGCATTTATCTAATAGTTAATTGAATAAGTACAGAAAATAAAGTGCGGGAATTTTGAATCTACGCTATTACAAGGCTTCAGGATGGGGGAATTACAAACCAAAACGGGGAAAATAAATGTAAAGGGTCCTAAGTTAAACTATTACAATCCATATGCAATTACATAATATTGGTGAAAAATAATGCTGTTGTACCCCAAAATTTGCCCTCTCTTTCTTCAGGAAATCATCTTGGATTCTCAGAGTCCCTCTGAAACAAATCCAAGTCCTGAATTGTCATTTTTGCCCAAGCAAACAATTTACAAGGGAAAAATGATCACACAAGCTCTAAAGGCAACACTTTTATCTTGAGAAAAATTAAATTCTAAACATTTGGGATTTTTCTCTAAAAAATGGGTGTTTAAGATGAAATTAGCGCTTCAGAACTTCTGGACCAAACTCCAGATAGAAACGATCAGAAGTTGCAAACTTGGCTCAACGCAGTCAGAAGTTGGCTCTTCAGCAGCTACATCAACTCAGAAGTTGCAAACGTGGTTCAACACCTAAGCCTCAAACAGAACATGACTCTTTCAGCAGTTACGTAAGTTCAGCCAGAGTTTGCTAAAGGAACGCAAAGGAAGCAAGGAAGTCTGAAGGCTCCTTCAGAACATGCTGAAATCAGAAGATGAAAAGGTCAGAAGAGTGGGTGTTACACTGATACAGAATCTCTAAATCCAGGATTTCCAGAAGCAAATCCAAGGAACCTGTCAGAAAGTCAGGAGAATCCCCAGAATTTGCTAAGACAACAGGAGGCCAAGACCAGAGCATGGCTTACGTTGTTTTTGGTAAAATAGAACTGTTGGTTCAAAGTTTTGTTTCTATTACCAGAATATTGGTATTGATAAGGCTCATCACTATTTAATTCTCATTAATGCTCCCAACCACTCCTGAACATTCATCCAAGTAGTCCCTTCACGTGTGGCTTGGTAAACGCCTTTATGCAGGTTCAAGCATGGGTCTACGCACCACCGTCCACCTAAGAGGTCACTTCTCCCCAATCCATGCCTGCTGTTTCAGCCTAGGCTGAAAGGCTATCTGTTATCACTACTTCCCAGGAATTTCTTTCAAAGAACAATTCAACCTCTGTTGGCGCCTTTAATGTTCAAGAAATCCACAAGAGATTTGCCTATAAATAGAGAACCATTTTCCACTGAAAAAGGGCGTCCAAAAAACAGAAAAATTGCTAGAAGAGAAACAAAAATCTTTAGTAAGAAAGTGCTGTGAAACTCTGCCAAAATCTCCAGTGTTTCATAACTTTGAATTTCTTACCTTCAAACTTCATCAATACCCAGTTTTCTTTGTGACTAAAGAACACCCTTTCAACCTCTGACCACACATATACGTACACCTTCATCTACCCCTTTCAAAAAGAACCTATCCAGAACACCATCAGAGCCAAAAGCTAGCTCTCATTCACAAACTTTTCCAACAGCCAGGTAAGCACCTGCTGACCTTCATCACGCTGCTAAGCATCATCAGCTTTGCATGCTCAAATAAACATAATGTAAATATCATGTTGTTGCTGTTTGTGTTCTGAGGATTTTCATACCTCAGAATGTTTACCTCAGAACGTTTTGAGCCAGCATAGAACCTGCCTGTGACCTTATTGGTTCTGTCCCCTGAAACACTTTGACAGTTGCTGAAGCTGTTCCAAATATGTTTTCTGTTTTATGGAAAAATAACAAAGTTGCAGATGTTATGATTAGCACAGGGAGAAGCCAAGTGCTGACTTTGACGTTAGCACATCTAAAGCCTGTTCTGCTGTCAATAATATCAGAACTTCTGAGAATTATTGTATTTCCAGCAGGATCAGAACTTCTGATTTCCCTACTAATAAACTTTTGCCTTGCAGCGCATGGGGGTCAGAACTTCTGATCTTCCCACTAACAGGTTTCTGTTTTGCACGTGCCAGAGTCAAAAGTTCTGACTCATACAGTTTAACCAAAAGGTTGATCATCTGGCAGCGGGCTTGAGTCAGAACTTCTGATGACCTCTCAGCAGCGCGCTGGCTCCCTCTCTCTTTCTCTATATCTTGTTTTTGTTATTTTCTTTTCTTGTCTATTTTTCTCGTTGAACCACCCCATGTACAAATGTGTATCCCCACCCCATAATTGTTGTAATAGCGTAGGATTTTATATTTCTGCTTTTTATTGCTAGTAATTAGGATGTGTATGGCAAGATAAAATCAATGAAATAGAAAATCCTAATTCAAAGATAAACTCTTGTATGCAATAAAACACACTTACACATAAACACCCCTAGGGTTACATCCACTTGTTGCCTTCAAAAATGGGCCATGTTACGCATGCAAAGTATCTTGGTAAAACAAACAAAATCAAAAGATCATAGTCCCTCGATGACGCTATCCAAAGTTTCTTTACAAAAATGATCTTAGTCCCTCAAAAAATGCTAAGATACTTTGCAAAATTGCTATCATGGTCTATACGATGACCCGCGCCCGTCCCGTTTACATCCTAACACAAGATTGTCCACCAAATACAATGGTGGAACAATACTGTTAAAAGGGTTAAAAACATAAGAAAGATCTTTGAGTAAATTATGGTAGACAGCTCTTAGTTACTTGATCAAAAACCTTGCAAAACATCCTTGCTATTTTTCAAAACACACTCCACAACACAATTTCAAAACAACTTTCAAAATATTGAAAACCTTTCAAAAAGACAAACACCTTGTATACATTCAAACAAGAATCATTACAAAGGTTGCCACAACGATGGCCTCTTTTCAAAACATCTTTCAAATACACACACAAAGCACCATTTAAAACAAATGAAAATGCAAAGCAAGTGATCTAAGCAAGTAACTAAGAGCCCATGGATAACCATGGATAGAAAGGGTGCTAATACCTTCCCTTTCTATAATCTACTCCCCGAACCCACGAAACATCTCAAAATGTTTTTTCCTGTGCTTTTTAACCTTTCCTTAGGATAAAATAAAAAGTCGGTGGCGACTCTTGCTAAACCGAAACATTTGCGAATACAAACGCAAAACCTCAAGTCAGTTCTCCCACCGTATCACAAATGCGAATAAATAAATGAACGCGCTGAGGAGAAAGAAATGAAAATGAAAGGATGAAGAAAAACCCTAAGAAATATTTCTAAGATATAAAAGAAATATTTTTTTTTGTTTAGAAAAATAATTAAATTATGAGAACCTAATTCTAATTAGTTAATTAATTACAAAAAGGTGATTAAATGATTGATCAAAATTAATTTAATTAATAAAAACTTAAATCTACTATTTTTTGTGATTTTTTGATTTTTTGATTTTCTTATGTTTGTAAAAAGAAAAAAATGGTTTAAAGAAAATTAAATAAATAAACAACAAAAAAAGAAAAAAAAGAAATGGGCTAGGCACTGCAAAAATTAGTTAGAGGGTGTGAAATAGCAAAAAATTCTCAGGCCCATTAACAATAGGGCCCGGGCGCCTGAAGATCCAGTGAGGAACGCTTCTTGGGGTTCATCATGAGGACGCGCCTTTGAGGCTTTGGATCTAGCCTGATGAAATATGGTGGTCAAGAACTGGAGGTGCATGATGCGTGCATTTGGTCCCACTCATACCTGATCTATAGATTCATATAAACTCAAACAAATGTTAGCATGCCATGAAATATGATTAAAATCAGAGATTCGAAATTTTAAACTTTACCAAATCGGTGTTATCAAATGGGGGCATTCTAAGCTTGTGATGGACTGATCTTAGGCCTTGTAAAAAACTCCTGGGGACTTCAAGAGGATGGCTCGAGGCTTGGTTTCAATCGAGAGATGCTGGAACTTTGAGATATGACTTGCACTAATTCTTTGTTTTTTTTGGAGAGCTTTTGGAGAGATTTTTTGGAGAGTTTTGGGGAGATTTTGAATTTAGAATTTAGTGCCCTTTATTGCTTACAATGTTATGTATTTATAGAGTTAGTAGAAAAGCAAGTATGGCAAGAAACAAAGTTGTCAAGGCCATGAGACAAAATTCTAACATATTGAAAGTTT
This sequence comes from Vicia faba, assembly GCA_948472305.1. Classification (NCBI taxonomy): domain Eukaryota; kingdom Viridiplantae; phylum Streptophyta; class Magnoliopsida; order Fabales; family Fabaceae; genus Vicia; species Vicia faba. The sequence goes on along the minus strand of OX451740.1, from coordinate 1,074,166,566 downwards.
GCCATATTTGGATGATTTTTGCCATTCTTGATGCTGCATGAACTTGGACAGTTTTTTGTTGGTCTTTGCACGAAATATTGGGCTCCATGATGGGCCAAGTGAAGCCCAAATGCGCTAGCCCATTATTTCTTGTATTTTTATCTAATTTATTTTAGTTAATTCATATTTAAATGAATAAAAATTCAAATAAATAAAAATAAAAATCACAATAGTGCATGGTTAGATTTAGAGGTCCTTGGGTATGTCACAAACATGTTTGAACCCTAAAAGTTAGGTTCATTAACCTAAAAATGCAATTTTGCTCAAAGTTAACTTCATGCATTTCTTGAAAAATAACCCAACTTGTGCACCTCATAACTTGCTCAATTTTCATCTTTTGAAGTTGTTCTTGGACTTTTTGGAAAGCATAAGATGTCCCCTTAAATCTCCATGTTTATAATTTTTGCTTTTGAATACATCATCTTGATATAATTTTCCTTGACAAAAAGTCTCTTTTGTTGACTTTTGAAAACGACCTATAATGTATGAGATCATATCTTTCAAATGAAGCATTTTTTGGACTTGAGAACAGTAGAAAAGTTGTAGAGAATTGAATTTTCTTCAAAATGGTCTTTGGTTGGGGAAAATTTGATGAAGCATGTGAAAGTTATGCCTGGTCAAAGTTCAGTTGACTTCTCCTAAGGAAACCCTAATTTGACAAATCTTGACTTTTGATGATCTGAGGATTTTCCTTGGGGAATCATGATCAACCCTTGATCAAATAATTAAAACCACTTCAAAATGTTGATGTTGACCATAGTTGACCTTTTGATCAATACAATTGATTTTCAAACATCTGAGCCATTGACTAAGAAAAATTGTGATGTTGGGCTTGAAACTCGACATGAGCCTTATTGCAGACCTATGAAGAAACATGGGAGCCACTTGAGACTTTTGCAGACCAGATTTCCTTGAGAAACTCCAAACCCTAGTTGTAGGCTTTTGGTCTAGGAGGTGCATCTTGACTAGTCAACCATTGGGTGCCTTGACCACTCAAAGAGGCTTGAAATAATGGTTTAAAGAAAAATGGGAGGGAAAATTTTGGGGTACAACAGATGTGATGATGCATAATGTCATGTTTGAAAAAATAATCACACACAAGCAATACACACAAGGCCTTAGGTTTAGTCTTGCATGGGGTGTGTAGGTAAGTACCCTCTTGAAGCTTTAGTTGGTTCAACCTGTCCTAAAAGAAGTAACCGGGTTCTAAGGAATCTCAATATCACTGATCTTTCTTCATCGGGCATTATTTCAGCTCAAGCGATCTTTTCTCACAACCGAAATATCCTGAAAGTCCGATCTTAATGAGTGTGGTATCGAGTATCAACCAATCTTCAGTTTTGCACCAAAGTCGGCTATCTCACACTTTCTAATGGCCAAGTTTGTTCAACTAAGATTCTAAGGTCAGTTAGTGCTTCACGACACGACACAGCGGCCTCGTATTCTCCTTGATTCAACACAAAGGATATCGATACTAATAAATGTGTCACACTAACATAGCCATCACTTCAACCATGTTGGTATTACGCTGCACAATCCCCACGATCTATTTCTAATTACCTAAAGTGCCCCAGATCCGGGTATAGGATCTATACAAGAATACCCAATCATAAACCCGAAATGTAAAGCAAGCAAGTCAAACAAGTTAAGCATTTTAAATATGATCTAGCTCTAAGGTAACCCCAATTTTAGTGTCAGTCCCCAACAGAGTCTCCAGTTCCGTAATATGGTAGGAGAACTGACTTTACTGGTTTTGCATTTAATCGCAAATGTTGTGGTTAGCAAGAGTCGCCACCGACTTTTCTTTTACCCAATAGAGAAAAGGGTGAAAAGAACAGGAAATACCTTTTAAGGATTTTGAGTTCGGGGGGTAGATTGTGGAAAGGGAAGGAATTATCACCCTTTCCATCTGTAGTTATCTACGGACTCTTAGTTGCTAGCTCACTTTGAAAATGCTTCTTTATTATGTAAGTGTATTTGAAAATATTTTTGAAAAGACACCTTAGTGCGGCGAACTTTGTAATTTTTCTCGTATCATTGAGAACGTATACAAAGTGTTTCTTGTCTTTGAAAATATTTAGAAAAGGGTTTGTGTATATGTGAAAAATTGTTTTGTTTGTTTTTATGAGCAAGCAACTATAAGCGGTCTACCTACTCTAACGGTCTTTGTTCTTTTCCTCTTTTCCTTTAGACAATTCTATCCTACTATTAGTCAGTAGGTAGTGTAGCGGTATAAATTTTGAGACTAAGCCATTGGATTTGACTTGATTCACACAAATCAAAATCAAAATCGCCACCGTGCTTTATTGTTTCCAAAGGAATGGGAAAAGAGCGAATAACCCAAATGAGGGGGAAAGATTCTAGGTAAGGGGGTTGGTTTTGCAAATGGAAGGTATTAACACCCTAAACATATACGGTACTCCGCAGGAACCTCTTTGTAAAATATGTATGTTTTGGCTATAAAATGTTGTATGAAAATAGATTGTGGTGGTGAGGAAAGAAGTATATTTTTTATGATTTTTGTACCCGTCGCAATTGTGAACCTTTAGTGCCTACATACGACCTTCCGTGCAATAGGGGATCAGGGTACACATAGTTCCTCTTTTAAAAAAAATTTAAAACACGAGTGTGTTGGTTAATTTTAAGAAACAAGACATCATTGTCATTGTCCGTGTGGAAAACATACTTGCTACCCACAATTATGAGAAGGGAGATTTTACATCGTCTCAAAGTGATGGATATGGCTTGGATTTCAAAATCAACAATGCCTCACTCAACACCCAAGTGGAAAATGTCTCACTTCACTATATATTGTAGAAGTATAGTTGTTTGCATCACTACAAGGATTGACAAGTGTCTAATATTTAGAGAAAATTTTTTAAGGTAAAAAGCCAAAGTGGCAAAAATGGTTTGAAATGAGATTGATTTACTTTTAGTCTTCTCACAAAAAATTGTCAAAGTATTATTAATTTGATTGAAATTTTATTAAGAAATTATTTTTGTAAATGCATGGACATAAGTCCAAGTTTATTATGAAAGTGGTTCAAGTTTTAAAACCAGAAAAGTTTCCAAAAGGAGGGAGAAGATTTTTGAAATTAAAGAAGATGAGAGGAGATGAAGGGGCTATCCTAAAGCATAAGGTAAAAGCTAGGGAAAAGAACCATCTAACCAACAAGAAGTCAACATTTGAGACAATAAGTCAATGGAGAATTCCCATCCTTTGGATTTGAAAACCAAACAAATAATTATAGAAAAGACCTCTTTAAGAAAACCAAGCTCCATTTGCATTAAGTCTTCATAAAAAAAAAGGGCATAGTAACAGCTGTACACAGATGAATTCCAGATTAAAGACAAAGTGTGTAATCATAATAACCTGCACAAAAAGCAAACAAACAACTCAATTTCCTGGGGTAAACCCCAAGAGCTCCAGACAAAATAACAGTCAAGGTCATAAGGTCTCAAGGTAGGCCATAACTTTTAATCCTAAGTCCAAGAAGTCCAACACTCCATAATGCCAAGGATAGTAACCAAATAGTCCAAGTAACATTAAAGTTTTTTATGGTTCAAGTTGATTATTAAGTATCTTCAAAGAGAAATGAGAAGCCCAAGTGAGCAAAATAAAAATGACATAAAAGATAAAAGCTCAAGTGAGCAAAGATAAAAAATAGCATGAAATGTAAATGCTAAATAAAATGGTACATAAAGTAAAAGCATAAAATAAAAGTATAAAAATAAAGTAAATTGTTAGGAATTAGTAGTTAGTTGGATGACCATCTTGAAACTTGCATTTGGAACTCATTAGAGGATTGGTAGAACCAAAGCCTCTCAACAACAAGTTACACTTCCTTTATGTCAAGTATATCATCTATTTAAGAATTCTCAACATAACACTTAATGATCAACGATGTTTAAGTGATCCACGTTGACCAAAATTGATGAGGTTCCATTAGAGGATTGGTAGAACCAAAGCCTCCTAACAATGGACCTCAAGGTATTTGGATTGAAGGGTTCAAATTAACATAATTGGGCTTGCAAACATAGGTTTGGGCCACGGATGATCATTTTCTCAAATTTGGACAAAATTTAGCGCTATGTTAAGCCATCTTAAGTAGACTTATATAGAATTCACACCTATTTTAAGGCCGGTCAATAGCAATCTATGCACTTCATGTTTTAAGACATGATATGTAAATCATGCTCCAATAACATTTGGTTCAATAAGAATGGGATAAGATGAAGAGGGAAGGGGGAATGAATAAACCACATTTGAACTAAAATTTAGTCAAACTATTATTAAAATCATTCATCATTTTTATGGAGTTAGACTCAACACCATAGATCTAATGATGTTAATAAAATTCATGATCAAAATTTTAATCCAAGATCAGCCAGAATATATAAAAATAAAATAAAATTATATTTAAAAAAGAAAAAACTAGGTTTTTTAAAATGATTATAAAATGAAAATAAGGGAGAGAAATAGAAATTATATTCAAATTAATCAAGAAAAAATAAGTAAGGCCATAGAAAAATCAGGAATAAACTCAAATATTTTTATAAATTTTTTTGTATTTTTTTAAAGTCAGAAACTATTTTTGAAATTAAAAGAAATAGGTGAAATAAACCAAAAATGATTTTAAAAAAAATAACAAAGTCACAAATAAAAAATAAATGAGGTCACCGATATTTGTCAAAATGTCATTGGATCCTTCCCTATTTTTTTAGAATTTAAAAATGAAGAAAAGTATTTTTTAACATTTAAAAATAACTCAAACAAAGTGAAAAATTATAAAAAAAATACCAAAACACAAAATATAAATTGTGTAAAAATAAAAATCAAAAAGATAAAAATCAAAACTAATTTTCATAATTTTTTCAGATTTTTTGGAGTTAAAATGAATTTTCTATGAATTTTTGAAGTTTAAAACAATTTAAATATAAAAATCAGAAAATAAAATAAAGTCAAAAAAATGTGGACCAATGGATGAGAGTCAAAACGCGTTAGTAATCAAATCCAATGGATCTGGCGTGTTGTGCATATCATGGTCATTACTGAATAAAACAATGAATCAAATATAAATTAGATTTTTGAAAATTCCAAAGGGAACGCTTTCATTGGGTGAAGGATGACACATTGGTCATCTTCAACCTCCAGCCAGTCTCAAAACCAGGTTCCTCAAACTATAAAATTAGAACACGAGACCGGTTTCATTCGCTTCGTCTCATCAAGACGAAGACAACCACACCTTCGCGAAAAATTTATATAAGTTGTAGCTCAATCATATTTGAAAAGAAGTTTTGAAAAGGGATTTGAAATTTCATGATCAAAACGTGCTTCCAGTTGAAAACAAGTGTTGCAAATAGAACCAGGATGATGAGAGCTTCACAATAGTATCCAATTTTGAGAGAATTGGTAAAGGAATCTACCTATTGAAGTTAAGTTGCAGAGCTCTGAAGCTGTACTTGGCTAGCACGATTCAGGGAGTTTTAAAGCTTAATTCTTCTTCTGTTAGCTTCAGTGAGGTTCAAGGAAGGTGAATTGATAAAGAAAAATGATTGAGAAACGCTGTAAAAGCAAATTGCGAAGTTACAGAAAATTGAGTTCAAGAGAGAGTTTGGCAGGGTGATTCTGGATTTCCAAGCTTGACGAAATGAATGAGGGATAACCCTCTATTTATAGGGAATCAAATGGGATGCTCAAACGTGTGAGATGATGAAGTTTGGAGGGAAATCGTGTGAACCTAATACACGAGCAAAGTGTGATCTGTTTTGCATCAAAACTCATCAAATTCTTGCATTTTGATGCACTAATCACTTCTGGAAGTTCAATAAATACGTTTAGAAGCAAAAACGCACAACAAATTTGTGATTAGAAGCCAAAACAAGAGTTTCAAATTTCTAACTTGGTGAAAAATTCAGTTTCAAATTGCCAAATTCAAACCCATGGCTTCTCAACTCAAGGGGTCTTAGGACATGATTCTTGAAGAATTAGAAAAAGGAGATTACAAGATTTACAATGTGCAAATAATGGGATCAATTAGATGTTTGAGCTGAAAGTGGTAATGAGTCAAAGTTGAGAAAAAGAGGTTGACTTCCTATACTTAGAAAATTTCTAAGTTTTTCTTCAAAAATGACTTGTAATGTCTTACATCCAAACATGGCCTTCCATTTGAAATTTGCTCTTTACCAAAAAATATAGTATGAAATAGATCTCTTGAATGACATTTTGAAACTTGAACCATTCAAAATCTCCAAAAATTGAGAGAGTTATGACTTGTTGAAGTTGTCAAAAATTCATGAAATGACCTATAATCTTTTGCATCCTCAAGGAATATTCCATCCATTTTCACACTTTGCACATAAAATAAAGGTTGGAGTTCACATATTCGAGATCACTGTGGAAAAAGAATGGGTTCAAGGTGATAAAAATTTATCATGTTATGGTCATTTGAAGTCACATAAGGGAATTTAAGGGTTCATCTAGAGGACTTGTAATCTTTCTTCATCATCAAGTTTCTTCCACACAAAATTTCCTTGAAACTTTTGAAGTGATTTGTTAATAACCCTTTTAAGATAAGGATTCCTTTGGAATCATTCAAAAATACCAAAATATGAGCAAGATATACCCCCTTGAAGTTCAAAACCCTAACTCCTAGAGCAAGAAAATGCCTTGGGAAACCTTTGCAATTTTGACCAACCTTATTGCACAAATACCTTTGTTATGTGCTTATAAGTTGTTGAGGATGATAAGGAGAAACCAGAGCAACCAAAACCACTTCCAAATCTTTAAAATTGAAGGAGATATGCACTTGCGATCATTGAAATCAAAGACTTGTCCATTTGAGTCAAACTCCTTCAATCAACCCTTGTACTTTTGAACTAATTTTGACAACTTGAGGTATGATAAATCATAAAATACTTTTTCATGATATTACTTTAAAACATATTTAATGATGAGGCTTAAATCTCAATGAAGCTTTGTTGAGGAAGGCACATAAATGTACTCATGAATCCCTAGGTCAATCTTGATAGAATGTATTGTACTTTCACCTACAACATCAACAATTGGGGAAAACACTCATTGTATTTATTAGTTAAAGGATAAACAATAAAAACATAGATGATCATAAAATACAAGTCAATGTTCTTGGTGATTCCTCCTAGAGAAAAAGCTAAAGATAGGGAGAATAACCAAACCCTGATGTGATCTTGTTGTGATTGAATTTCTATGATATGATGAAGGGATCTTAGGGGGGAAAATTGGGGTACAACAGCTGCCCTTATTTAAGTGTCTTCTATCCGGAGGTACGAAGGTTAAAATCTTTGTGTCGACGTGATTGAAGATACTTAAATATAAAACAAGCCCTATTTTAGGCTCTAAGATACCATGCAACGCTTATGATTATGAATGCAGATGAACAAATCTAAAGGGACGCAAGAAACCACTGGGGATGTAAAAAGTAAAATAGGGAACAAAAGGAAAACTTGACCAGGAAAATAAATCATTGGTGAAGAAAAGACAAGACTCTATTGGGGTAATTCCTAAGATAGGATCTAAAGCATCATCAACTCAAAAATTGAGGAGAGAGAGTGAAGGATAACGGTGACCGACAAATAATTTGTGAACTACCATCTCACTGAGGGAATAGCAAAAAAAAACTAACGTCGACCCACAGGGGAAAGGGATGGTAAGATAATACCAGTAAATTTCAAGATGTATTCAATACTCATGACTGTGAACAAATGAACTTCTACTGAGCAACAGAATCTCAACAAAGAACTACCTTCTATAATGACAAGGCTACCATTCATCGGAAAATGATCTCAACAACGAACTACCTTCCATAATGACAAGGCTACCATTCATTGGAAAAATATCTCAGCAACGAACTACCTTCCATAATGACAAGGCTACCATTCATCAGAAAAAGATCTCAGTAACGAACTACCTTCCATAATGACAAGGCTACCATTCATCGGAAAAATATCTCAGCAACGAACTACCTTCCATAATGACAAGGCTACCATCCATTGGAGTAACAAAATCTCAACAATGAACTACCTTCCATAATGACAAGACTACCATCCATTGGAGTAACAAAATCTCAACAATGAACTACCTTCCATAATGACAAGGCTACCATCCATTGGAGTAACAAAATCTCAACAATGAACTACCTTCCATAATGACAAGGCTACCATCCATTGGAGTAACAAAATCTCAACAACGAACTACCTTCCATAATGACAAGGCTACCATCCATTAGAGTAACAAAATATCAAACAAAGAACTACCTTCCATAATGACAAGGCTACCATCCATTGGAGAAACAAAATCTCAACAACGAACTACCTTCCATAATGACAAGGCTACCATCCATTGGAGTAACAAAATCTCAACAACGAACTACCTTCCATAATGACAAGGCTACCATCCATTGGAGTAACAAAATCTCAACAACAAACTACCTTCCATAATGGCAAGGCTACCATCCATTGGGGTAACAAAATCTCAACAACAAACTACCTTCCATAATGACAAGGCTACCATCCATTGGAGTAAGAAAATCTGAATCTTCTCTGGGAACTGTCAGACTTATTAGGGAAGTACAAGTTGATCAAATAAAGAGACATGTCACCTACCGTTATGAGAAGTGTTGTACCCTAAAATTTTCCCTCTCAATTTATAAAATATTTTATCACAAGATCTCATTTGGTTCAAGACTGCACTAGGGTTGATCAACTCAAGACACCTCCTCAAGCACTGATGACTAAAATTAGGGTTTGAGATTGCACAAGGATAATTTAACTTTAAACACTTCATATGACTTTCATGAATCATTATGGACCCCCAATATTACTCATGTCAAGTTTCAAGTCTTGAATCACATTTTTGCTCAGTCAATTGAACAGTTGACCTAAAAATCAATTGTATTAGGGAAAAAGTCAACTGTGGTCAATTCACAGTCAAACTTCATAATTTTTTTATCCATATCAACATTATAAACTCATATGTATCATTTGTTCAAGTTTGGACCACAATTCTTCAAGAAATTTGATCAAATCATCAAAAGGGCAAAATGGTCAAAATTAGGGTTTTGACTGAGAAAGGACAATTTCTGATTTTTGACCTAGCAAATGGTTAATTGGTTTGAGGCATGATCTCAAGAGTTCCATTGAATAATTTTAACCTAATGGAATGACCCAAAACATTGCCCAAGATCAATTGGATTGATAGTTGATTTTCAGTTAACTGATTAAAAGTCAACTGTACACTAAAAAGTCAAACTTTGACTTTTTGGTCAAAATCAAATGTCAAAGATCACAATTCATCAAAACATGTTAAAATATGAAACTTATTCATCAAGAAATAAAAAATTCAAGATTTCATTTTTAAAAGTAAAAGTTTTCTAACTTAGAAATTTTTCGAAGTGCTTAAAACTTCATGTTTTTTCACAACTTTGAGCCAATTTTTCACCATGATGCAAGATGATTCAAAAGAAACTTTCAAAATGAAAGTTGTAGATCTCCATGATATCTATAACATTTATTACACAACTTCTTATAAAAATGCTTGGATCTCAAGATATTAATTCATAAAGTCATGGTCTTGAAACTAAACACTTAGTGAAATTTTGCCCTAGTTTAGGCAGGATTTTGACCTAACTTCATAGCACTTTTTCATATAGTTCCAAGGGGAATTTTCAAAAGTGATTCAAAGAGGAGTTGTAGAGCACATTACAAGCTTTCCAAAATGTCCAAGAACTCCTTGAGATCATTCTTGAGCAGGGAGAATCGAAGAGAGGAAGTTAGGGTTTTCAAACTTGAATTACAAGTCATTTTTGATGAACACCTGAACCAAATCCATGCTAGGCTGCATAATCTTTGCTTTGCAGGCCTCAAACTTGTTGGTCACTCCATAATTAAATGTTTACACAACTTTTAGAGCTTTGATACAAGCAATTGAGCTATTATCCAAGTTGCATTTCCATTAATGGCACAAAGTTAACATTGCCATTCTTGTAAAGCAAGCTTTATGCACAAAGTCAGCTTCTTGAGCTCTCAACTTGTTTTTCTTGATTACACTCCATCCACAAAGTCATAAGTATTGTGTTTAAAGTGGTTAACAACTCTATGAACCAAGTACAAGGCATGGAAACTTGAATTTCTCAAAAAAAAAAATCACATGTTATGCATAAACTTGAGATTTTGAATTCTGATCAACAACAAGTCTCCAAACTTGTTGGTTATAAATAGAGTCACTATTTGTGAGCTAGCACACGAGCTCAAGCACCCTGAAACACTCCCAAACTCCCTCTAGCCAGAAATTGCACAAAAAACTCCATTAATACACAGTTCCGACCTTAAACTTGTATCTCTCATTTCCCTCGTGCGTTTTCCCTCAAATTCATTCCTAAAGCTTCCTTACATCAAATATAATCCATCCCTGTCCTTGGTTTGGAACCGTAACTCCATCTTCATCATCCTCAATAACCAAAAACAGAGGTCTGCAACTTGACTTCTCCAGACCATTCTAGCCATCCATTGCTCAAGCAAACCATTGCATTAGCTTCCTGGGAACTTGAGGAAGCTAACCTGATCATTGCAGCACCTTGAATCAAGCTCATTTGCATTTCACAATTTCCAGTTTTGAGGTATTTTTCTTGAACTTCTATCTTCATATTTAGGCATTGTTAGGCTTGCATTTATGAAGATAAAATATAGACATCATTTCCCTGAAACTATACATGTCCATAGATTTCATTTATTTTGACTGAGCTAGGAGAATTTTGAGTTTGAACTTTTTGAAATATTTAGGTCAAAATTTGGTACTTTTAGAAATTCTCATTCATCTTTGATTTATAGCTTGTGATATTTATATGGTTGGATTCGTGTGAAAAAATGGAGCAATTTTTATGTTTACATTTTTGCAAATGGTTGAGAAATGAGCAAGTTACAGATCCTTTGGCTGGAAGTTGAAGATGAAGTACAGTCAGGGCAGGTTTTGTGTTATGTATTTATCATTTCATACAAGTTAACGGATGTATCACCACCCCAGTGGTTAAAGCGCACGCCTGTCACTATGAGGTCATGGGTTCAAGCCCCAGCGTGACCTTTTTTCTTCATTTTTTTTACATTTTTTTGTGTTTTGCAGCGCCTGGGCCTCCAAATTGGGCTTATTGTTTTTTTTCTTTTACTAACCCTGACTTATTTGTGCACTCGTGGCCCAATTTATTTTATTATTTTCTTTTTCTTATTTTTGTTTTATTTCTTTTCTTCTTTAATATTGTTATTATCATTATTAATATTATTATTATTATTATTATTATTATTATTATTATTATTTTTATTAATGAAAAAATCCAAAAAAATATATTATTTATTATTTATACTTATTTATTTTATTTTCTTATAAAAAAACAAAAGGACTAAAAACATCTTCTTAAATAAATTAATTTTTTTTATTAATAAATATTTAGACTTAGGTTTATTTATTATATTATTTTCTTTTAAAATCAATTTAGAACTTAGATTTCTTTTAATTAATATCCTTATTATTTTCTTACTAATTTAAAAACCTTTTCATAAATAAAAACCCTAAAAAACTTAATCTTAATTTTCTTATTTTTAGTTAATTATTTTTTTTTTAGTTAATTAGGTTAAAAAACCCTTTTCATAAAAAACAACAAAAATCATATTTCTTTACATTTATATTCTTGCATTTTTATCTTTATTTTGTACATTTATTCAATTTCAATATGGTTGTAATAATTAATTAGTTTTAATTTTCTTGCAATATTTCCCATTTGTAATTTGTACACCCCCTCCCCTAAGTATTGTAATAGCGTAGTAATTTTAAATTCCACAATTTATCGCTTTATATACAAATGCTAGTAATTAGGGTTTTGTATGGAAAGACTAAAACCAATCAATTAGCAAACCCTAATAAAAGATAAATCAAGCATAAAATCAATACACTTGCACACAAGCACCTTTCCTTTTGGATAAAAGAAAAGTTGGTGGCGACTCTTGCTAACCGCAACATTTGTGATCAAACGCATAACAACCAAGTCATTTCGCCCACCGTATCACAGAACTAGCGACTCTGCTGGGGAGAATTCTAAAAGTGGGGTTACCTTAGGGTTATATCACATTTACTTGCTTTCTTTGTTTGACTTGTATGCTTTATATTATGGTTCTTTGTTTGGGTTTGAATCCTCTACCCGGATTTGGGATACCTTATAGGTAAGTAGCAATACATTGTGGAAACTGTATGGGGTATACCGACATGGTCTAAGCAATAGCTACGTTAGTGCGACATATTTGTGGGTACCGGTAGCCCTTGAGTAGTCAAGGAGAATACGGGGCCGCTGAGTGATGTCATGAAGCACTAATGAACTTTTAGAACCTTTACTTGACCAACTTGGCCTTTAGGACGTAGTGAGATGACCAGCTTTGCTGCAGTCTGAAGTTGGTAGATACTCGATACTACACTCATTGAGGTTTGGTTTTTTGGGATATTTCGGTCCCCATTAAAGAGGCTTGCGCTGAAACAATTCCTAAGGAAACAAACCAGTGATATTGAGCTCCTTAAAACCCGTTTACTATGACTAGGACAGGTTTGAGCCAACTAAACTTCAAGAGGGTACTTACCCATAAGACTCCATGCAAGCCTAAAACTAAGGACTTGTTTGCTTTGTTTGTATATATATACTTGTACATAACATCATAAACATCATAACATCATACTCACATTCACTAACCATTTCAAGGATCTGGGGATTTATCTTTGTTCTATTTTGTAGAACATGGATTCTATTCAAAGGAAAACTATTCAAGTCAATCTTGTAAGGATCCCTCCTCAACTTAAAGAGCTAGCATCAAGGATTCCTGAAAACACTACATTTACTGAAAGACATGGTCGCCTACTAAACTTGGTCACCTCTAACACTGATGAAGACATGATGAAGGTGCTCTTCCAGTTCTTTGATCCTTTACACCATTGCTTCACATTTCCTGATTATCAACTTGTGCCAACTTTGGAAGAATTCTCCCAACTCTTGAGGATTCCCTTTCTCAATCAACTACCTTTCAACGGTGCGGAAAGAGATCCAAAGCCAGACGATATTGCTCAAGCTCTACACTTTCAATCATCTAATATCACAACTAATTGGGAAACAAGGAGTGGTGTCAAGGGTTTCCTAGCAAAGTTCTTGTTTGAGAAAGCCCAAAACTGTTGGAACACTTTAGATTTGCAAGCTTTTGAGGAAATTATGGCTCTCCTCATCTATGGGATGGTTTTGTTTCCAAATCCTGACCAACTCATAAATGTGAACACCGTTAAAATCTTCATGTCTCGTAACCCGATGCCTACTTTGCTAGGGGACATCCTATATTCCTTTCACACTCGCACTATGAGGAAAAGAGGTATCCTTATGTGTTGTACTCATCTCTTTCCAAGATGGTTTATTTCACATCTTACCCAATCTATACTGAAGAACAAGCAAGGTTCAAGATGGTCACATAGGTTGATGACGCTCAAACATTCAGACATTCATTGGTGTTCCCGATCTATAGAGAATTTTACTATTGTCGACCGCTGTGGAGAATTCCCTAATGTCCCTTTACTTGGAATTATAGGAGGTATCACCTACAACTCCTGCTTAGCCTTGATACAGTTTGGTTACGGCCGAAAGGATGGTCCACATGAGATGCTCATTCAAGGTTTGGTATTTGACTACGAGAACGACGATCAAGGTCACCGCCAGAGATTTATCCGAGCTTGGAGGATGTTGAACAAGGTAGATAGCAAGACATTGGGGCATAAGAATTCCATCCCTCTTGATCCATACCTCAAATGGGTACGAGCTCGTGCTCAAAGTCTTATAATGCCTTACGCCTCCATTCTCCTAGTTATCATAGAGCCTGTTGTGGAAGGAGATGTTCCATACACTATCCTGCATCCTGACATTCCCACCTCTCTTGAAGACTTACAAAGGGATTGGATACAACTTAAGGGGGAGCGAGACACTTCCGAGGCCCAATTCTATGCCAGCGAGAAGAAGGTTTTGGAACTCACTAAGCAACTTCATGAGGAGCGGAGCCTGAACGCCTACATCGCACCAAAGAGGATGCGTACAACTTTTTTATCTTAGAGTTTTTATATTTTCTTTGTAAGCCCAAAAGGGGCATGATGTACTCAAAGCTTTAATTTATTAATATAACGTGCGTTCCTTTTTGGTCTAAAGCAAATTTAAATCTCTAATTTCCTTGAAATCATTGCATATGCATTTACCATTCATCATAACATAAGCAGGTTTTCTCACAACAAGTCTACTCATCTTTCTACTGTTTATTTCAGTAAGATGGATCTCGAGCAGACAGTAAAAGACCTTCGGGCGCAGAACGTTCAGTTTCAACATATGTTCTTGACTCTAGCCAAAGGACAAGAGGATCTGAAAACTTTGCTGGTTGAAGAAAAGAAGAAGAAAGCAAAGAAGGTAACCAGAGTTATGAATATGGGAAGAAAGTTCCAAGGATAAGCCAGATGGGCCCTAGACTTTGCAACTTCAGCTGGTGAAAAGGATAATTAAGAAGTGAAAGGAAAAGAAGCAGTTGTCCAGCCAGAATCTAAAGAGGAAGAAGAGGAAGACTACTCTTAAGAGCAGTATCCCCCGATCGACGACAAATACAAACATCTAGAAGAACGACTAAGTGCAATGGAAATTCAGAAAGTGCCCGGGCTAGACTTTGAAGAGCTGGGTTTTGTTTTTGGGATTGTCATTCCACCAAAATTCAAGGCACCAATATTTTCTAAGTACGACAGAGTTTCGTGTCCCAAGATGCATCTCCGATCCTATGTGAGGAAGATACAACCTCACACTACTGACAGAGATTTGTGGGTACACTTCTTTCAAGACAGTCTATCCGGAACTCAGCTTGATTGATTCTATCAATTGGAAAGGGCCAATATCCATAATTGGGAAGACCTTGCTGCTGCTTTTTATAAACAATATCAGTACAACGCAGATCTTGCTCCTACCCGTACTCAACTCCAGAGTATGGCTATGGTTTCAAGTGAAGGTTTCAAAGACTACACTCAGAAATGGAGGGACTTAGGAGGAAGAGTCCAGCCTCTCCTATGTGAAAGAGAGCTAGTAGACATGTTTTTGTGTACCTTGTCCAGTCCTTTCTTCAATCATCTACTCCTCAGTAGGCTTCATTGAACTAATCTTGACCGGAGAAAGAGTGGAAGCTGGGATTAAGAGTGGGAAGATTCAAAAAGACGCATCCTCTGCTGCTGTAAGAAAATCATTTATTGGGAAGAAAGAAGTTGGTGTTGTGTATCCTCAAAGGAATCAAGAAAGAACTGAACGTTGTCCAATGGTAGGGGCTGTCATGATCCCTAAGCCTGCACCTACTCAATAAAGGAACGATCAGCCTAGAACAGAAAGACCAGTAAGACAATTTACTCGGATTAATTTGACGCTATCTCAAGTAATGCCACATTTGTTGAGATCTAATCTGGTTACTTT
The DNA here is from genome assembly GCA_948472305.1 of Vicia faba. Lineage (NCBI taxonomy): Eukaryota > Viridiplantae > Streptophyta > Magnoliopsida > Fabales > Fabaceae > Vicia > Vicia faba. The sequence continues at coordinate 1,074,150,991 of OX451740.1, read as the reverse complement.
GAAAGAAGCTCCAAAGAATCCTAACACAACATCTCCTCACTACCATCCTAATGCTCGCTGTCCTTACCATTCAAAAAGTCTAGGCCATTATACCAACAACTGTTGGGCTTTGAAAAACAAGGTGCAAGACCTTCTTGAAGCCAAAGAAATTGAATTCGTTTCTCCTGAAATCCAAAATGTTATCACCACTCATATGCCCAAGCACGGTCGTGGTGTTAACGTTGTAGAAGATGATATGTTTGTATTGTTGTGGATGAACTTGTTACTTCTCTCCTGACTGTCAAGAAGAATCTATTGAGGACCGATTTATTTCCAGGCTGTGCGAAAGCTTCCACCTCTACTTATCCCTACCAACTGGCTGTCATTTATTGAAATCGGGTATTCAATGCCTAATGGATGACAAAGAGATTTTGTTTGAAAAGATTCTCGTTCCAACCATTTCTTACAATGATGTTTCAATAGTAATCATTTCCTCCAATCCTTCCAGGGTCTCCAGCAAAAGACCCGTTAGGATTACATCAGTTCCTAAAGTAGCTCCACTAATAATTACTATGCCTAGACCAATCCCGTACTCATCAGATAAGACTGTCCCATGGAATTATGGGGGCGATGTCTACTATCACGGTGTCAAGCAGGATTGGCCGGCTGTTGAAGACTCAATTTCTAAGAAGGATAACCCCGACATCAGCAACATTGTGGGAACCAACAAGATAACCCAAAGTGGCAGAGTATTCTATCCAGAGATTTCTCCTCCGAAGACTGTTTCCCAAGTCATGTAGATTACAAGACCTCCGCTAAAGATGTCTTCGCTGAAAGATGCCAAGGTAGTGATCGAAGAAGGTGGGTGTACTATTTGGGGCCAAATCCCAGATATCCCATACAAATCTGACAAATTTGGTTTGGGTTTCACTTCAGGAGCGCAGAAAGTTGTACGTCGTGCTCGTGCCAGAGGACCACCCTTGAAGATCAGCAACCACGGAGTCAACGCAGTGGAGGATAATGAGGACATCTACGACCTGGAGGAATGGATTTTCCCAACTGTCAACGAAGGACTCAGCAACTGGGAAGCTAAAGATTTTGTCCCAATTACTTTTATCCAACAGTAATTGTCTTTAAATTTTGTCGAACCTATAATAATTAAACAATTCAGACTTTTAAAACCTTGTGTCTTACCCGAGGCACAACGGTCCATTTATAAGGTTTGTTACCTCATTTTCATATGTCATAAATGAATCATGGACATTTTTGCATACAAACTTTATGCTCTTTGTCTTTCTTTTTATATTTTTATTTCTTTCAAAGATAGTTATACTCTTACACACACTCACATTCAAAATGCAGATCTACATCCATTCGAGATCCCATGGGGTAACGATTCTGCTATGGCTTTCTGTGACTCTGAAAATCTAATCTACCAAGCCGAAGACGAAGGTGAGGAAGATTGTGAAGTACCCGGGGAACTTGTCAGGTTACTACAACAAGAAGAGAGGACCATACAACCCCACGAGGAACCAGTGGACACAGTTAACCTAGGTACCGAAGAGGACAAGAAAGAAGTCAAGGTTGGTTCTAATCTGGAACCCAGTGTCAAAAAGTGTCTGATTCAGTTGCTACATGATTATGTCGAGGTATTTTCCTGGTCGTACGAAGACAAGCCATGATTGGATGCTAATATCGTGGTCTATCGTCTACCAACAAAAGAAGATTGCCCTCCGGTAAAGCAGAAAGTCTGTCGCATGCGACCAGACATGTCAGAGAAGATCAAAGTCAGAGTCATGAAACAATTCAACACCGGATTCTTGGCCGTAACCTCCTATCCACGATGGGTCTCCAATGTTGTTCATGTGCCTAAAAAGGACGGCAAAGTACGCATGTATGTGGACTACAGAGATTTGAATAGGGAAATCCCTAAGGATGATTTCTCATTTCCCCACATCGATATTTTGGTCGACAATACCGCACAGCATAAAGTGTTCTCATTTATGGACAGTTTCTCAGACTACAACCAAATCAAAATGACACCTAAGGACATGGAGAAAACAAACTTTGTCACACAATGGGGCACATTCTGTTACAAGGTTATGCCATTCGGGTTGAAGAACGCTGGGGAAACCTATCAGTGTGCCATGGTGGCTCTATTTCATGACACCATACATCACGAAATAGAGGTCTATGTGGATGACATGATAGCCAGATCTCAAACTGAAGAGGAACATCTTGACCATTTACAGAAACTCTTTGAGAGACTAAAGAAATACAAGCTGAAGTTGAACCCAATAAATGCACATTTGGGGTGAGGTCCGGTAAACTCCTAGGTTTCGTCGTCAGCGGAAAAGGTATCGAAGTGGACCCTGCCAAGGTGAAAGCGATACAAGAAATTCCTGCTCCTCGTACCAAGAAGGAAGTCAGAGGATTCTTGGGACGTTTAAACTACATTGCCAGATTCATTTCTCACCTAACAGCTACTTGTGAACCAATCTTCAAATTACTGAAGAAAGATCAAGTAGTCAAATGGAATGATGAGTGTCAAACTGCCTTCGACAATATCAAAGAGTACCTGCAAGAGCCTCCTATTTTGATGCCACCAGTCAAGGGAAGACCATTGATCATGTATCTAACTGTTTTGGAAAATTCAATGGGGTGTGTGCTGGGGCAGCATGACGAGTCTGGCCGAAAAGAGCATGCTATTTATTACCTGAGCAAAACATTTACCGACTGTGAAACAAGATATTCATTGCTCGAGAAAACGTGTTGCGCTCTGGCATGGGTTGCTCGCCAGCTAAGACAGTATATGCTGACCCATAATACCTTACTGATATCTAAGATGGATCCAATAAAATACATATTCGAGAAGCCTACCCTCTCTGGGAGAATAGCAAGATGGCAGATGATCCTGACGGAATATGACATTTAGTATACTACCCAAAAAGCAATAAAGGGCAGTATACTAGCCGATCACCTTGCTCACCAAGTTGTGGATGACTACCAGTCCATGAAATTCAAATTCCCAAATGAAGACATCATGATGGTAAACAACTGTGAAAAACTCAGACCATATGACGGACCTAAACAAGGATCCCGATGGACCCTAGTTTTTGATAGGGCATCCAACGCACTCGACAATGGCATAGGTGTTATACTCATATCTCCTGAAGGATGTCACACTCCTTTCACTCAAGACTCTGCTTTAACTGTACAAATAACATGGCAGAATACGAAGCGTGCATTTTTTGTCTCAAAGCTGCCATAGATTTGGGGATCAAATCCTTAAGCGTATTCGGGGATTCAACCTTGGTCATCAGTCAGATCAAAGGAGAATGGGACACGAAGCACCCTAATGGTATCCCCTACAAAGAACATGTGTTGACATTAATCCCACATTTTGAGAAGATTACCTTTGAGCATTTCCCGCGAGAAGAAAATCAACTAGCGGATGTGCTAGCCGCAATGTCATCCATGTTTAAACTTAAATGGGATAACGAGGCTCCCCAGATCACCATTGAACGAATGGATGAACCAACTCACAGTCACGAGATTAATACTGAAGAAGTAGTGGACTGGCCTTGGTTTCACGAAGTCAAGAGGTATCTCGAGGCTCAAGAGTATTCAGAAGGAGCTTCAGTCAATGATAAGAAGTTCCTAAGGAGATTCTCTGCTAAGTTCTTCCTTAGTAATGGCATTCTCTACAAGCGCAGCCATGACTCTGTTTTTCTCCATTGCGTAGACAAGGTTGAAGCTGAAAAGATCATGGATGATCTATATGAAGGCACTTTCGGCACCCATTCTAGTGGGCATACGATGGCAAAGAAGATCCTACGGGTGGGTTATTACTGGTCTACCATGGAAGCATATTGCTATCAACACTCTCGAACTTGTCATCAGTGTCAGATCTATGTTGACAAAGTGCATGTACCTCAAGTTCCTTTGAATGTCTTGACGGCTCCTTGGCCCTTTGCAATGTGGGGGATTGATATGATTGGAGAAATCAAGCCCACAACCTTTAATGGACATTGTTTCATCTTAGTGGCCATTGACTATTTCACAAAGTGGGTTGAGGTATCTTCTTTCGCTTCGGTCACCAAGAATGTTGTAGCCCGGTTCATCAAACAGAATCTCATTTGTCGGTATGGTATCTCGGAAAGGATCATCACAGATAATGGTATGAATCTCAATAATACTATGATCACCGCACTGTGTGTGCAATTCAAGATCCAACGCCATAATTCTTCCCCTTACCGGCCAAAGATGAATGGCGTCGTTGAAGCCGCAAATAAGAACATTAAAAATATCATACAAAAAATGACAGTAACCTACAAGGACTGGCATGAGATGCTACCATTCTCTCTCCACGGTTATCGTACCACGGCGCACACATCAACCAGGGCAACACCTTACTCTCTGGTATACGGCATGGAGGCTATCTTGCCTATTGAGGTCCAGATCCCTTCTCTGAGAATCATGAAGGATTCAGGTTTGAATGAAGACGATTGGATCCAAACTCGACTTGATCAACTGAACTTGATTGATGAGAAAAGGCTTACTGTTATCTGTCATGGTTAAATGTATCAAAAACGGATAATCAAGGCTTTCAACAAAAAGGTCAGACGCCAAATGTATCAAGTCGGGGATTTGGTGATCAAGCGCATCATACTGCCTCAAGGTGATCCCAGGGGCAAATGCACTCCTACATACGAAGGGTCGTTTGTGATCAAAAGCATATTCTCTGGGGGAGCAATGATCTTGACCACCATGGATGGTAATGACCTGCCGCACCCTGTGAACACAAACATAGTCAAAAGATACTACGCATAAGAGACTCGCTAGGTTGAAAAACCTAGGCAAAACAAGGGCATCTCGGCGAACCAAAAAGGTTCGGGCAAAAATTAGGGATGAAACAAAAAGAATATGTACACCTAGCAAGTTGAAAACCCGAAAGGGCGACTTGGGAAAAAAAGGGTATTTCGGTGGACTGAAAACCCGAAAGGGCAGTCCAGGAAAAAGATAGGGAATTAAAGCGTATGACTATGTCCCATTGGATCACCTTACAGGCAACCTTTGCTTCGACTGACAAACTCAGCGGTTCTGATCAATCCAATCAACTTTGGACAAGACAGCAAATGAAGAAGACGCTCAGAGACACGAAGGCTATAGAATAATGGGAACCCCATGGGATTATTGCACATAGCTATCTTTTCTTTGTATCAAATTTTCATTTTTTACGACGACATTCTCTTACTAGAATGTTCGTCTCATTGTTCAAAAATACTTATTCAAAGTTAATACAAAGATACCCCTTTGAAAGTACAAAACTATATGTTTTTCTTTATTCATGTGTTTTGTTTACAAAAACGTCCAATGATTTATTTTTGAACATATGCATTTGAACGTAACTACTGTTTATAAATGAACAAAAAGGAACAAAAAATAGAAAGACAATCGCTAATGGATTTAAGAAACAGGATACTATCTTTAAACTATTCCATAAAATCCCCCACAGTGTGCAGCTTAATCCTCAACGGAATAAAACTTCCAGTTATCACTCCCCAGTAGAAGTCGCCAAATTTCTCAGGATTCCCCAACAAGATTTCACAAGCAAAACACGGTGTTTCCCTTACAACAGAGTTTATTTCTCTACCAAATAGAAGCTCATCAACTCATCAGCACTTCAAAATATGAAGACTTACACTCCACGTCCCCAACAGCAGTCAGGGATTTATTTTCCCTAATCCAACAGTATTACAGCAGCATAGCTTACATGCCCATACATCGCATCCATACGTCATGACATTGACAACACGAACGCATAAAAAATAATCTCATTCATTTTATTGAGAACATCATTATACAATGCATTTCATACATCATGACATTGCATACAACTAATCTTTCATCTCTTCAGAAAAGATCAGTCAGCAGATGGCTATCATCAACAATTTACAAAAAGGTCAAAGATTGATACCTTAAACAAGTCGGGACAATTATCTACATGACCAGCTAAACATTCAGATACAGTTCAGATACGCTCCAGACAAGGACGCCATTTTGATACTCATTCAGATTCAACTTTCAGATACAGTTCAGATAAGCTCTAGACACGGACGCCATTCTGATACTCATTTAGATTCATCCTTCAGATACAGTTCAGATACGCTCAAGACACGGACGCCATTCTAATACTCATTCAGATTCAACCTTCAGATACAGTTCAGATACGCTCCAGACACGGATGCCATTCTGATACTCATTCAGATTTAGCCTTTATATACAGTTCAGATACGCTCCAGACACGGACGTTATTCTGATACTCATTCAAATTCAGCTCTCAGATACAGTTCATATATGTTCCAGACACAGACGCCATTCTGATACTCATTCAGATTCAGCTCTCACATACAGTTCAGATACGCTCCAGATACGGAAGCCATTCTGATGCTCATTCAGATTCAGCCTTCAGATACAGTTCAGATACGCTTCAGACACGGATTCCATTATGATACTCATTCAAAATAAACTTTTAGAAACGAGTCAAATACAATCCACTCATGGATATTATTCTAGTAATCAACCTGATACATCCACTATTCCAGTGTAAATCAACCAAAAGTTTATTCTGACACTTCCTCTATTCCCATCAACAATCATTTTTGGATGGCATCTGCAAGCCCATCTCCAAAAAATTCTAATATACTCTCCAAATGGCATCTTTAAGCCCATTCCTTATGCCATCAACCATCATATCCTCGAGTGCAAATTTCTGGGCACTCTAGTGTCCAATCATCTTCCCCCTTCAAGTCACGAATGGAAAATCCGCCAATCTAACTCTTCAGGTTTAAGAAGATTGAACATGGGAAGCTGTTGTACCCCAAAATTTTCCCTCTCATTTTATCAAATATTTTCTCACAAGATCTCATTTGGTTCAAGACTGCACTAGGGTTGATCAACTCAAGACATCTCCTTAAGCACTGATGACTAAAATTAGGGTTTGAGATTGCACAAGGATAATTGGACTTTCAGCGCTTCATATGACTTTCATGAATCATTATAGACTTCCAAGATTACTCATGTCAAGTTTCCAGCCTTGAATCGCATTTTTGCTCAATCAATTGAACAGTCGACCTAAAAATCAACTGTATTGGGGAAAAAGTCAATTGTGGCCAATTTACAGTCAAACTTCATGGTTTTTGATCCATATCAACATTATAAACTCATATGTATCATTTGATCAAGTTTGGACCATAATTCTTCAAGAAATTTGATCAAATCATCAAAAGGGAAAAATGGTCAAAATTAGGGTTTTGACTGAGAAAGAGCAATTTCTGATTTTTGACCTAGAAAATGGTTAATTGGTTTGAGGCATGATCTAAAGAGTTAAATTGCATAATTTTGACCTAATGACATGACCCAAAACATGCCCAAGATCAATTGGATTGATAGTTGATTTTCAGTCAATTGATCAAAAGTCAACTATACACTGAAAAGTCAAACTTTGACTTTTTGGTCAAAATCAAATGTCAAAGATCACAATTCATCAAAGCATGTCAAAATTTGAAACTTATTCATCAAGAAATCAAAAATTCAATATTTCATTTTGAAAAGTCAAAGTTTTCTAACTTAGAAATTTTTCTGTGTTTAAAACTTCATGTTTTTTCACAATTTTGAGTCAATTTTTCATCATGATGAAAGATGATTCAAAAGAAACTTTCAAAATAAAAGTTGTAGATCTCCATGATATCTACAACATTGCTTTACACAACTTCTTCTAAAAATGCTTGGATTTGAATATATTAATTCATAAAGTCATGGTCTTGAAACTAAACACTTAGTGAAATTTTGCCCTAGTTTAGGCAGGATTTTGACCTAACTTCATGGAACTATTTCATATAGTTCCAAGGGGAATTTTAAAAAGTGATTCAAAGAGGGGTTCTATAGAACATTAAAAGATTTCCAAAATGTTCAAGAACTCCTTGAGATCATTCTTGAGCGGGGAGAATCAAAAAGAGGAAGGTAGGGTTTTCAAACTTGAATTACAAGTCATTTTTGATGAACACATGAACCAAATCCATGCTAGGCTGCATAATCTTTGCTTTGTAGACGTCAAACTTGTTGGTCACTCCATAATTAAATGTTTACACAACTATTAGAGCTTTGATCCAAGCAATTGAGTTATTGTCCAAGTTGCATTTCCATTAATGGTACAAAGTTAACATTGCCATTCTTGTAAAACAAGCTTTATGCACAAAGTCAGCTTCTTGAGCTCCCAACTTGTTTTCCTTGATTACACTCCATCCACAAAGTCAGAAGTATTGTGTTTAAAGTGGTTAATAACTCTATGAACCAAGTACAAGGCATGGAAACTTGAATTTCTCAAAAAAATCACATGTTATGCATAAACTTGAGATTTTGAATTCTGATCAATAACAAGTCTCCAAACTTGTTGCTTATAAATAGAGTGACTATTTGTGAGCTACGACACAAGCTCAAGCACCCTGAAACACTCCCAAACTCCCTCTATCCAGAAATTGCACATAAAACTCCATTAATACACAGTTCTGACCTTAAACTTGTATCTCTTATTTCTCTCGTGCATTTTCCCTCAAATTCATTCCTAAAGCTTCCTTACATCAAATATAGTCCATCCTTGTTCTTGGTTTGGAACTGTAACTCCATCTTCATCATCTTTCGTAACCAAAAACAGAGGTCTGCAACTTGACTTCTCCAGACCATTCTAGCCATCCATTTCTCAAGTAAAACATTGCATTAGCTTCCTAGGAACTTGAGGAAGCTAACCTGATCATTGCAGCACCTTGAATCAAGCTCATTTGCATTTCACGATTTCCAGTTTTTAGGTATTTTTCTTAAACTTCTATCTTCATATTTAGGAATTGTTAGGCTTGCATTTGTGAAGATAAAATGTAGACATCATTGCCTTGAAACTATACATGTCCATAGATTTCATTTATTTTGACTGAGCTAGGAGAATTTTGAGTTTGAACTTTCTGAAATATTTAGGTAAGAATTTGGTACTTTTAGAAATTCTCATTCATCTTTGATTTATAGCTTATGATACTTATATGGTTGGATTCGTGTGAAAAAATGGAGAAATTTTCATGTTTACATTTTTGCAAATGGTTGAGAAATGAGCAAGTTACAGATCCTTTGGCTGGAGGTTGAAGATGAAGTACAGTCAGGGCAGGTTTTGTGTTATGTATTTATCATTTCATACAAGTTAACGGATGTATCACCACCCCAGTGGTTAAAGCGCGCGCCTGTCACTATGAGGTCCTGGGTTCAAGCCCCAGCGTGACCTTTTTTAATTTTTTTTTCATTTTTTTGACATTTTTTTTGTGTTTTGCAGCGCCTGGGCCTCCAAATTGGGCTTATTGTTTTTTTTTCTTTTACTAACCCTGACTTATTTGTGCACCCCTGGCCCAATTTTTTTATCATTTTCTTTTTATTATTTTTGTTTTATTTCTTTTCTTCTTTAATATTGTTATTATCATTATTATTATTATTATTAATGAAAAAATCCAAAAAAGTATTTTATTTATTATTTATACTTATTTATTTTATTTTCTTATAAAAAAACATAAGGACTAAAAACATTTTCTAAAATAAATTAATTCTTTTTAATTAATAAATATTTAGACTTAGGTTTGTTTATTATATTATTTTCTTTTAAAATCAATTTAGATCTTAGATTTCTTTTAATTAATATCCTTATTATTTTCTTACTAATTCAAAAACCCTTTCATAAATAAAAACCCTAAAAAACTTGCTTTCCTTGAATTAATTTATTATATTAACTTAATCTTAATTTTCTTATTTTTAGTTAATTAGGTTAAAAAAACCTTTTCATAAAAAACAACAAAAATCATATTTCTTTACATTTATATTCTTGCATTTTTATCTTTATTTTGTACATTTATTCAATTTCAATATAGTTGTAATAATTAATTAGTTTTAATTTTCTTGCAATATTCCCCATTTGTAATTTGTACACCCTCTCCCCTAAGTATTGTAATAACGTAGTAATTTTAAATTCCGCAATTTATCGCTTTATATACAAATGCTAGTAATTAGGGTTTTGTATGGAAAGACTAAAACCAATCAATTAGCAAACCCTAATCAAAGATAAATCAAGCATGAAAATCAATACACTTGCACACAAGCACCCCTAGGGTAAATCCACTTGGTTGCCTTACAAAAGTGGCCATATTACGCATGTAAGGTATCTTAGCAAAGACAAGCAAAATACAAGATCATAGTCCCTCGATGATGCTATCTACGTTGCCTCTTAAAATGATCTTAGTCCCTAAAGAAATGCTAAGATATCTTGCAACATTGCTAAACATGGTTATACGATGACCCACGCCCGTCCCTTTTACATCCAAAGATAGGGTTATTTACCAAATCAATGGCAAGATAACAATGTCAAAGGAAAAAGAAAATGAACATGAAAGACTTTTGAGTAAGTAGAACGTTCCTAGTTACTTGCTCTATTTCAAAACAAAAACATCCTTGGTATTTTCAAAACAAATTCCAACACTTTCAAAACATCTATCAAACTTGAAAAATTTTCAAAAGAACAAACACTTTGTATACATTCTTACGAACAAGAATCATTACAAAGTTTGCCTAAATAATGGCCTATTTTCAAAAATACTTTCAAAACCACACAAAGCACAATTTCAAACAAAAGCAAGTGATCTAGCAAGTAACTAAGAGCCCATGGAAAACCATGGATGAAAAGGGTGCTAATACCTTCCCTTTTCATAACCTACCCCCAGAACTCAAGAAACAATCTCAAAGGTCTTTCCTGTGCTTTTTCACCTTTCCTTTTGGATAAAAGAAAAGCCGGTGGCGAATCTTGCTAACCGCAACATTTGCGATCAAACGCAAAACAACCAAGTCAGTTCTCCCACCGTATCACAAGAAGGAATTGCAATAATGACTTTCAGAGGAAAGAAAATATGGATTCCTGGGGAAAGAGATGGAACTCTTGGGAAAATGCCGATAAATTCATGCTGAGGAGATAAAATATTCTTGTGCAAAATAAATGCACATTCTCAAACTAAAGAAAAGCTTACCAAAATCCAAATAAGAGTATTACTGAGGATACCCACTTCAAACAAAAATAAACCGGAATGAAGCAGTCAATCAAAATACATCTCTTGAGAAATAAAATCAAGAGGGGGAAACCCATTCCATCCAGACAACGAGCTGAAAAGAAGGCTGAAGCAAAATTCTTCCACGAGGGATAACTCAGTGGGGAAGTTGAAAGAGTATACACTTTCTGCTTAATATTGACACTCTATTGGAGAGAGGGTAACACAACTCTGCAAAACAGGGTAATATACCAGTAAGATATATTAAAAAAATGTGAATGAGCAATGATTATGCATGATGCTGGTATGAAAGTATGAATGTTACCATGTATATGCTGACAAAACAGACATATGACACTAGGGGTACACACAAGACCTAAAAATGGGTATAATCAATACTCGGCTAAATCACAAACAGGATGGAAATTCTGTAGGAAAGTGAGCACCAACTGAGGAAACAAATTCCTATTTCATAACTTAAATTCACTGGGAAGGAACAAGATCAATAACAATACATTATCACAAACATGGCGATATAGCATCTTCTCCAAGTTCTACTAGAAAAATCACACAGACTTCAGCGGGGCGGGGGGGGGGGGGGGGGTAATACTATATCGTCAAAAGAGACATCGAGATACATTCTTTAATACTGAGAGTGATAATTGCACCATATTCTCTAGGGAGAAAGTATGAAAACTCACGGGGACAGCAATTTCAGAGAAGTATATCATCTAAACTTCACTTGAGGAACTCAAGAAAACTCATGGGGATTTTAAACCCAATCCAGCACTTGGAGGGAGAAAACCCAAAAAAGTTGATAACCATTCAACACCTCTTAAATAAGACTTTTCCCTTGCCTGACTGTCGGGCAAACAAACAATATGCTAGTATTGTCGAAAGGATATGTTTTGCTAATGAGTCTAACTCAGCATGCACGGGGAGAAAAGACTTTTATTTATATGAGTGAAGCCTTCACTGGGGAACCTTGGACAGAGTCTTCATATCATGAAAACCTTTGAGTTTATCCATCCCTGGAGTCACTAATTTTGTCCTCCTTGTGTCACAAAATCTAAATCAATAAGTAATTTGTAAATTCTTTTCAAAAATAATTTTGTTATTTAATCAGTTTGCTTTGATCATTACTATAAATAATAAATGAAATCTTTATAAGTTGAATAAAAATTAGAATTGCAAGGAATTGGACAGAAGGCTTGAACTTTATTAATATAATGGAAGTCTACGAATGGCAAGACTCCATACATAATTACAAAGTTTGGAACATGGTAATATATTTTGGAAAATATACATTGAATTACAATGACCACTATTCTCCCTAACAACTTTGAATTCCTTAGTAGAGACTTCAGCCGAAGAGTAGTAAGATCCAAGCAGATTGTTGCTCCATTGATAAAGTCTTATTTGATGCAGTTACTTGCCAGAAAATCCCTAACTTTTTCCTAGGTTTCCCTTGCGGGTTTTCAACCTACCGGGAAAATTTATTCTGTTTATGTCTCTAATTTTTTCCTAGACCGCCCTTTCAGGTTTTCAGCCTACCGAGACGCTATTTTTTGCCTAAGTCACCCTTTCGGGTTTTCGTCTTAGCGAGTTTTTCTGTTACTTTTTCTAGGTGAAGTATTTCTTGACCGTATCAGCATTCACACGATGTGGGAACTCCTCGCCATCCATTGTTTTAAGAATCAGTGCACCTTCAGAGAAGGCTTTCTTGACAACATATGGGCCCTTAAAATTAGGAGTCCACTTGCCCCTAGAATCGGCGTTAAAAGACATGATCTTCTTGAGTACGAGGTTTCCTTCTCTAAATTCACGAGGTTTGACCTTCTTATCAAAACCTTTCTTCATTCTCTTTTGGTATAATTGACCGTGACACAAAGCTGTCATTCTCTTCTCTTCAATTAGATGCAGCTGGTCAAAGCTATTCTGGACCCATTTAGCTTCCGATAATTTGGCTTCCATTATTACACGCAAAGAGGGAATCTCAATTTCAATGGGGAGCACTGCTTCCATGCATATACAAGAGAGAACGGGGTTGCCCCTGTTGAAGTGCGTACAAATGTTCGATACCCATGCAGAGAAAAAAGGAGCATCTCATGCCAGTCTTTATATGTAATCACCATTTTCTGGATAATCTTCTTGATGTTCTTATTGGACACTTCAACAACCCCATTCATCTTTGGCCTGTAGGGAGATGAATTATGGTAGACAATCTTGAATTCCTCACTAAGTTTAGACATCATTCAGTTATTCATATTTGAGTCGTTGTCGGTGATAATCCTGCTTGGCACACCATACAAACATATGAGGTTGTTCTTGATAAAGTGCACTACCACCTCTTTAGTGACATTAGCATATGAAGCTACCTCCACCCATTTGGTAAAGTAGTCAATTGCCACTAAGATGAAACGATACCCATTTGACACCTTTGGTTCAATCATTCCAATCATGTAAATACCCCACATAGAGAAAGGCCATGGGGAAGAAATAACATTGATAAGTGTTGTAGGTACATGAATTTTATCAGCATAAATTTGGCATTTATGGAACTTAGCAAATTTATAACGGTCAGATTCCATTGTCAGCCAATAGTAACCTTCCCTAAGCATCTTTTTCTCCATTGAATGTCCATTGCCATATGTACCAAATGAACCTTCATGAACCTCATGCATCAACATGTTTGCTTCATGTCTATCTACACATTTGAGCAAGACCATGTCATGATTTCTTTTATACAGTACACCTTCATTAAGGAAAAAGTTGCCTGTCAACCTTCTCAATGTCTTTCTGTCTTTATTTGATGCACCAATTGGGTATTCCAGAGTCTGAAGAAAATGTTTGATATCAAAATACCATGGTTTTTCATCTACCACATCCTCAGATGTAAACACATGAACCGGTCTATCCAAACATCGTACCATAATACGAGGCACATCATTTCAAGTATTAACCTGATACATAGAAGCCAAAGTTTCCAAAGCGTCCGCCATCTGATTTTCATCTCTCAGAATATGATGGAATTCAACTTGGTTAAAGAAGGGTAATAGTCTTCTAGCATAATCTTTGTAAGGGATCAAGCCAGGGTGACGAGTATCCCATTCTTCTTTAATCTGATTAAAAACCAAAGTCGAATCACCATATACATATAGAACCTTGATTATTAGATCAATGGCCTCCTCGAGACCCATAATGTAAGCCTCATATTCTGCCATATTATTGGTACAATCAAATGCCAGCCTTGTAGTAAAAGGAATGTGTGATCCACGTGGAGTGATGATCACCGCACAAATTCCTTTTCTGTAAGCGTTCACCGCTCCATCAAATACCATGCCCCAACGAGATTCAGGATTTGGACCTTCACCAAGTAAAGGTTCATCACAATCTTTCGCTTTCAAGAACATCACATCCTCATCATGGAAATCAAACTTGATAGATTGATAGTCATCTATCGGTTGGTGAGCAAGATAATCAGCCAACACACTGCTTTTTATGGCCTTCTAAGTGTGGTACTCAATGTCGTATTCAGACAATAACATTTTACAGCGGGCAATTCTCCCGGTGAGAGCAGGCTTTCAAAAATATACTTAATTAGATCCATTTTGGAAATCAACTATGTAGTATTATTCAACATATATTGTCGCAACCGCTTTTCCGCCCAAGCCAGAGTGCAACATGTCTTCTCCAACATAGAATACCGTGACTCATAATCAGTAAATTTCTTACTGAGATAGTATATGACATATTCTTTCTTTCATGTTTCATCTTGTTGTCCCAAAATACAACCCATAGAACTATCCAACACTGTTAGATACATGATCAATGGTCTTCCTTCAACGGGAGGGAGCAAGATAAGAGGTTCAAGCAGATATTCTTTAATACTCTCAAATTCCCTCTAGAAATCCTCTGTCCACACACAACCTTGATCTTTCTTTAGAAACTTAAAGATCGGTTCACCTGTTGTGATCATGTGGGAGATGAATCTGGAAATATAATTTAGACGCCCAAGGAAGCCTCTAACTTGCTTCTCAGTCCTTGGAGCAGGCATTTCTTGGATAGCTTTGACCTTATTTGGGTCAACTTCAATCCCTTTCTAGTTGACAATAAAACCCAACAACTTCCCTGATCAAACACCGAAGGTGCATTTATTTGGATTCAAGCGGATATGATACTTCCTCAAATGCTGGAATAACTTCAACAAATCATCCACATGCCCTTCTTCTATCTATGATTTAACAATCATGTCATCAACATATACCTCAATTTCCTTGTGCATCAGTTCATGGAATAAGGTTGACATAGCCCTCTGGTACATTGCACCAGTGTTCTTCAACCCGAAGGGCATCACTCTATAATAGAATGTTCCCCAGGGTGTGATAAACGTTGTTTTTTCCATGTCCCCAGAAGACATTCTTATTTGATTTTATCCGGAAAATCTGTCTATGAACGAGAATACTTTAAATTTTGATGTGCTATCAACCAGCATATCAATATGTAGCAATGGCAAATCATATTTTGGACTGGCTTTATTTAGATCTCTGTAATCTACGCACATGGGTACTTTTCCATATATCTTTGGTACGGGCACGATGTTAGTTATCCATTAAGGATACACTGATGTCATAAGAAAACCGACATTTATCTTCTTTAAGACTTCTTCTTTGATTTTTACTGCCATATTAGGGCGAGTTCTTCTCAACTTCTGCTTGACGGGCGGGCACTCTGGCTTCAAAGGCAAATGATGCTCCATAATATCAGTATCTATACCCGACATATCTTGGTAAGACCAAGCGAAGATGTCCATATACTCTTTCAACAACTCAGTCAACCTGTTCTTCACATCAGGATGCAACAATGCTCCAATATTGACTTCCTTTGGCTCCTCTTCTGAACCCAAATTGATCGTTTCCAAAGACTCTTTATACGACTGAATGGCATTTTCCTCGTGCTCGAGCAACCACGAAACCTCTTCTAGAATCTCGTCATACTCTTCTTCTTCCGTCCCAAATATGGGATATTCAAATTTTGGAGAGGGTGCAGGGTCATTGCATTCAACCGGTTTATTAATTAATCTCCACAGGTGATTTGTGATTGCTTTTAGAAACTGACACATATATCAAGTGATCATGCAGATTTATTTTCAATTATTATTTTACTCAAAAGGTTTTTTTATTATTACCATTTTCCATGAAAAAGCAGAAAAATAAAAGTCACAATTTCGAGAATCAAAGACAACCTTTATTTATGATTTTAATGATCAAAGCAATAAGCCCATAAATTATTAACTTTCATCTTGGGCGGAATGAAAGATTTTTGCAAATATTAACAAAAAAAATTACTTTGAGACATGGATGCAAGAGGGAACATCATAAGTGACCCAGTTCTGGATTCTGACTCCAGACGTCACATAATTTGGCACTTCCTGATCTTCTTCATCCTCCTCAATAACATTAACTCTAGAAACAGTTTGACACAGTTAGCCTCCGCTGCGAAAAACATCATGATAGTTGCTCATAGTATACTTTTGCTTCAAACCCTCTCCTTTGCCATTCTTTGCAGAGAATATTAAACCATCCTTGTTCTTGTTCACTAGAGGATCAACGACTTGTCCCCATACCTTACTTAGACCATTGCGCACAATCTGCTGAGCATCCTTAAATGAAGTTATAGAGTTCTCATTCCCTCTTACATTATCAACAGACAGAGCCTGGAACTGCTTCCCCATAACAACTTCGTCTGCTTCTACAATACTGAAAGATGATAGATGAGATATCAGCAATGCTTGCTCTCCATTTATAATAACCACTTTTCCTTCACGCACAAATTTCAGCTTTTGGTTAAAGTGGAGGTGATGGCCCCTGCTTCATGTATCCATGATCTTCCCAGTAGACAACTATATGCGGGTACAATATCCATGACTTGGAAAGTGATCTGGAACAGATGTGGGCCTATATGAATAGGCAGATCGACCTCCCCAATAACTGACTTCCTTGATCCATCAAAAGCTTTGACAATAATACCACTTGGGCGCATAGGAGCTCCTTGATATTTCAACTTCATCAGTGTACTTCTCGGTATCACATTCAAGACAGATCCATTATCAATCGGCACATTTGATAATGAATCGCTTTTACAGTTCATGGATATGTGGGGAGCCAAATTATGATTCCTCCCCTCATCAGGCAATTTATCGTCGCAAAAGCTTAGGTTATTACATGATGTAATGTTACCTACCACGCTGCTGAATTAATCTAATAGCATGTCATACTCCACGAAGGCCTGGTCCAACACCCTCATTAAAGATTCTCTATGGGCGGCATAATTCATCAATAATGCTAAGATATATATCTCTGAAGGAGTCTGCAATAATGAATCCACAATTTGGTAGTCGCTCATTTTGATTATCTTCAAAATATTATTTACGTCCTTCTCCAGGGTAGTACCACTGCATTCCCCTGCATCCTTCTTTTCTTCAATACTTTCCATAGCCTTTTTACCAGCATTATCATTTCTCCGAACAACTAGTGCAAACACATGATCATTTTGGGTCACTCCACTAGTCTCAGCAATATTTCCATTACTAGACAAAGGCTGGATGGGAACTTCCACACCATTCTCCAAAATTGTAGCATTATACGTGTACGGTACAGCTTTATCTGATTTGTAAGGAACGGGCCCTGGTAAGCAAATTACCACAGGGTAAATAACTGGCTTGCTATAGTATTCAATTTCAACAGGGGAAGAATCGTTGAAACACATCACAATTACATTCACACCTTTAATTGCAAGCTTCTCAAGTCATATTTAAAGCATGTGTTTTGATGAAGACAACATGGACATCAACATTCAAAGGATGTGCAAAAACCTTATCAACATCATATAAAAGTCTTGAAGATTATTGAAGAATTATTGAAGAATCATCAAATGTTAAATGGTATAAATAATTCTTAATCTTGAATATAGATATTCACAAAAAAAAATATGCATTCATAATCATATACATATCCAACATGTTTTATCTTAAGAAAAACTTTGTTTAAAATCTTTTTCAAAAAGAATTTTTGAAAATTAACTTTTAGGAACCGGTTCCTCCCTAACAGGGAACCGGGTTCCAAAACATGTTCAAAAACATGTCCCTGGAATTTATACCAGGAACCGGGTTGTACCAATAGGGGAACCGATTCCTGCGTGATATTTTTGAAATCTGACTTATAACGTTCACTAAGAACCGGGTTCTGTCAGTGTCGGAACCGGTTCCTAGCGAACCAGTGTAGCTTTTCTTTTGGTTTTTAAACATTTTTCAAGTGGTATCTTTTCATGAATGCATTGCAACTTTTCATATGAATTGGCATGAATGAAGAGGTTCGTATGACTTTATAAAATGCTGCAGATTTTCTTATTTCAAAAAAAGGCTTCAATTTTCAAATTAACAAAAAACCTTCTTCAATAAACAATTTTCTCATTCATTCAAATTTGAATTCATACTTTCATGTGTTCATAATTTTGTGAAACTTTCCATATACACTTTCATTAAATCATTACAAGTTTCATACATACATTGTGAACATTTATATACATTGTTTGAGAATTGTTTTTATCTTGAAGAAGAAGTTCAATTGAAGATTGATAGTGCTATCCATCTACTTCAAATAAATCATTGTATTACTTAAAGAAATTATTCCCTTACTATCCAGGATTGTTGGAAGTAAGTGTTGTGATTTGAAGAGGATTGTTCTTCATTCACATTAGTGTTTGTTTGGTCTTAAAGGTGTTAAGAACCTTTGATCACCCTATAGGTTAGATAGTAAGCATAGGCTGTACAATCATTCTAACTATAGTGAAATCTCTTTCGTGTTGGAAAGGGGACTGGAGTACTCTCGGATTTTGAGGGGAACCAGGATATATCACTGTGTTCTTTACTTTTCCGCATTTATCGCTTTCATCACCATAATCAGGAAAGGATAAAGATATAATCAAAACCTTCAAACACTTAACCAAAAATTACTACCAAGCATTATCATAAAACCAAATAAATTTTTATAAGACCTAATTCACCCCCCCCCCCCCCCCCTCTTAGGCACTCTGAGACTTACAATTGGCATTAGAGCAAGTTATAAGTAACTTGTTCCTAAAGATCCAGAATGGCTTCCGCAAATCATCAACCAGTTTTCAGAGATGGTGGTAGTAACAACAAGCCTCTTCTATTCTGTGGTGAATATTTTGACTTCTGGAAAATACGCATGAAGGCGCATTTAGAAGCGCAAGGAGAGGAAGTATGGGATGCTGTTGAAAATGGTCCATTTATCCCAATATCAGTAATCAACGGCATTGGTTCTGCAAAGCCCAAAACTGCATGGGACGATGATGATAAAAAGAAAGTTCTCTATGACAAAAAGGCAATAAACCTTCTTCAAGGTGCACTCAGTATGGACGAATTTTTCCGTGTCTCGAACTGCAAAACAACAAAAGAAATATGGGATACCCTGGTTCAAACTCATGAAGGAACGGCTAAAGTAAAAAGATCAAGGCTAAATACCTTGAGTCAAGAATATGAACTATTTCGAATACAGCCCGGAGAATCCATTCTTGACTTACAAAAGAGATTTGTGCATTTGACAAATCACTTAAATGCTCTTGGTAAAACCTTGACAAATGATGAACTCAACTTGAAAATCCTTAGATCATTGACTAGGGAATGGCAACCAAAGGTAACGACAATCTCGGAAAAGAAGAGTCTCTCCGCAATGACTTCCGCTACATTATTTGGCAAACTTCAAGAATACGAAACGGAACTCGGTAGACTTGAAAAACATGAAAATTTAGAGAAGAAATCCAAAGGCATTACTTTGAAAGTTGATTCAAAAGAAAGTCAAGATAAAGATGCATCGGAGGAAGATGAAAACTTCTTGCTTCTTGTAAAAATGTTAGGAAAATATTTTGGTCATAAAAATAATCTTCATAATGCTAACTTTGTCAAAAGGAAGAAATTTTATAATCATAAAGATAAAGAAGCCTCCACATCAACACAAGATGTCACATGTTATGAATGTGGAAAGCAAGGTCACATAAAGCCGGATTGTCCAAAACTCTCCAAGAAAAATGGATTCAAAGGCAAAAAGGAGTTCAAGAACAAAAAGGCTTATGTTGCATGGGAAGATAATGAGATAAGTTCTTCATCCGATTCGGAAAGCGACGAATGTGCAAATCTAGCATTAATGGCTTCACATCACTCCGACGATGAAGAAGAGGTTAGTAATGAATTTAATCTTTTTGATGATGATGTTCAAGATGCTATTGATGAACTCTTGAAAGAATGCAAAAGTTTAAACAAAAAGGTGTCAAATCAAGAAAAAGAACTTCTAATTTGTTTAGAAAAAATTGACACCATGACTAATGATTTTGATCTTCAAAAACAGAATTTTATTAAAGAAAAAGAAAACTTTGCATGCTCCAAGTGTGAATCAAATGTCTTTCAAATTGTTCAATTGAAAAGAGTCATTGAACGATATGAAAAAGGACAAATAGTATTGGAAGGATTACTAAGCCAACAACGTTATCCAAATGATAAAAGGGGTCTTGGTTATGTGAATTCTAAGAAACCAAGTAACAATCCCACTGTTTTTGTAAAGGCTAGTAATAGTTCCAATCCCAAGAAAGTAGAAAAGAAGCAAGTTGTTCATAATCATCAAAAGAAAAAGGCTAATGTATCGAAAAAGAAAACATTTCCTTAGAAGAAATCTTATCCTTCTAGATATAGAAGCAACTTTGAACCTACTTGTTTTTATTGTGGTATTAAAGGCCATACACCTAATGCTTGCTATGTTAGAAACTTTAGTATAGCAAGTGGGCATTATGTGTGGGTGAAAAAGGGAACTAACTATGAAGGACCCAAGGCAACTTGGATACCTAACAAAGAATAATTTGTTTGTGTAGGTATGCTCGAAATCCACATCAAATGTTTGGTATCTTGATAGTGGATGTTCAAAGCATATGACAGGAGATGTACACCAATTTTCATATCTAGTACATAAAGCCAAAGGGTATGTCACCTATGGAGACAACACCAAAGGAAAGATTCTTGGCGTTGGAATAGTTGGCACACCTCCATCCATTCAAATTGAGGATGTTCTCTATGTTGAAGGATTAAAGCACAACCTTCTTAGCATAAGTCAACTTTGTGATAGAGGGTTCAAGATCAAATTCAACAAAGAAGAATGTCTTATTATGGATGAGGAAACTAATGAGGTAAAACTCAAAGGTATAAGAACTAATAATATTTTTATGATTACTTTAGATGATTTGTCTCTGAAGGCACAATGTCTTATGGTAAACAACAATGACGCTTGGTTATGGCACAAGAGGATTGCTCACATTCACATGGAGCACTTGAAGAAATTGGTTAAGCATGACTTAGTTATTGGTATACCAAAGATGAAGTTCATCAAAGAGAAATTATGTAGCGCTTGCCAAAAGGGAAAACAGACCAAAACAATTTTCAAATCTAAGAATGTGGTGTCTACTACAAGGCCACTACAATTGTTACACATGGATCTCTTTGGTCCATCAAGAACAAAAAGCTTCGGAGGTAATGTATATGCTTTGGTTATTATTGATGATTTTTCTAGATATTCTTGGACTTTGTTTCATGTGCAGAAAAGTGGTGCTTTTAAAGCTTTTAAGAAGTATGCTAAGCAAATCCAAAATGAAAAATCCCTAAAGATTGTATCCATAAGAAGTGATCATGGTGGAGAATTCCAAAATGCACAATTTGAAGAATTCTGTGAAGAACATGGTATCTCTCATAATTTTTCAGCACCTAGAACTCCACAACAAAATGGAGTAATTGAAAGAAAGAATAGGTTTCTAGTGGAACTTGCAAGAACAATGCTTAGTGATGAAAATCTTCCTAAATATTTTTGGGCGGATGCGGTTTGTACGACATGTTATGTTGGAAATCGAGTTATCATTAGACCTATAATAAAGAAGACTCCATATGAACTCTTCAAAGGAAGAAAACCAAATATTGCTCACTTTCATATCTTTGGATGCAAATGTTTTGTTCTTAACAATGACAAAGACAATCTCGGTAAGTTTGACGAGAAATCCGACGAAGGTATATTTCTTGGTTATTCTCTTTCTAATAAAGCATATAGAATTTATAATAAAAGAACTTTAACTATTGAAGAATCTATGCATGTATCTTTTGATGAAACTAACCCCTCTAAGGAGGAAGTAGTAGTATGTGATGATGATGATCCTATAGATTTACCCCCGGAAGAACTTTCAAATGATCAAGTTGTGAAATCACCGGAAAATCAAGAAAACATTGTACAACAAGATTCAAACATCAGTGATCTACCAAAAGAATGGAGAACTCATAGAGACCATCCTATTGACAAAATTATTGGTGACATTAGCCAAGGAGTATCAACAAGGTTGAATCTAAAAGATGCTTGCTTAAACATGGCGTTTGTTTCTCAAATTGAACCTACCAAAGTTGATGAAGCCTTAGGAGATGATCAATGGATTATTGCTATGCAAGAAGAATTAAATCAATTCGAGAGAAATCAAGTTTGGGAACTTGTTCCTAGACCAAGTGGTAAACACATCATAGGTACCCGATGGGTGTTTAAGAACAAACTTGATGAGAATGGTCTAATTGTTCGAAACAAAGCAAGGTTAGTTGCCCAAGGCTACAATCAAGAGGAAGGAATCGACTTTGAAGAAACATTTACTCTGGTTGCAAGGTTAGAAGCTATACATCTTTTACTTGCTTATGCTTGTTCATTAAATTTTCAGCTTTTTCAAATGGATGTCAAAAGCGCATTCTTGAATGGATACATCAATGAAGAAGTCTATGTCAAACAACCTCCGGGATTTGAAGACTTCAAACATCCTACACATGTCTTTAAGTTGAGAAAGGCTCTTTATGGCTTAAAGCAAGCACCAAGAGCATGGTATGATAGACTTAGCAATTTTTTGTGTGAAAAAGGTTTCGAAAAGGGTAAGGTTGATAAAACCTTGTTCATTAAGAAAATCCAAAGTAACACTTTATTGGTTCAAGTCTATGTTGATGATATCATTTTTGGATCGACTAACAAAGAAATGTGTGAGGAATTCTCATTTATGATGCAAGGAGAATTCGAGATGTCTATGATGGGAAAGATGAACTACTTTCTTGGACTACAAATCAAGCAACTAGAAGATGGAATCTTCATCAATCAATCTAAGTATTGCAAAGAATTATTGAAAAAGTTTGATATGGACAATTGTAAAGCAATGAATACTCCAATGGGCTCCGGTACATATGTTGATCAAGATGAATTCGGTACTCCAATTGATATTACAAAATACCGAGGTATGATTGGTTCCTTATTGTATTTGATGGCAAGTCGTCCTGACATCATGTTTAGTGTTTGTCTTTGTGCTTGCTTTCAAGCAAATCCAAAGGAATCACACCTCATGGCAGTTAAAAGGATCATGAAGTATCTAAAAGGATCAACCAATGTTGGCTTATGGTATCCTAAAGGTAGTATTTGCACTTTAATTGGTTATTCTGACGCGGATTATGCAGGTTGTAAAACTGATCGTAAAAGCACAAGTGGTACTTGTCACATTATTGGAAATGAATTAGTATCATGGGCTTGTAAAAAACAAGCATGTGTTGCTCTTAGCACGGCCGAAGCAGAATACATAGCAGCAGGTAGTTGTTGTGCACAAATTCTTTAGCTCAAGCAACAACTCCGTGATTATGGACTTGATATCGGATGCATTCCTCTTCGATGCGACAATACAAGTGCTATCAATATTACAAAGAATCCGGTCATGCATTCAAGAACCAAACATATAGATATTCCACATCATTTTCTCCGTGATCATGTACTTAAAGGAGATGTCGAAGTCACTTTTGTGGATACTCATAACCAACTCGCAGATATCTTCACAAAATCGCTTGCTCGAGAACCATTCTTCAAAATCCGAAGAGAACTTGGTATTTTGGATGAAGGTGATATCTAAATGTTTCTCATAAGATGCACGTCTTAATTTTTTTTTAAATAAAATTGTTTCACTCTTTTTACCCATCCTTTTTGATGTTAACAAAGGGGGAGAAGAATATGCATATGTGTTGTTTTGTTTCAAAGAAATTGCAGGCCCAAATAAATATCAAACTCACTCCAAAATTCAAAGAATCATGGACTTAGGGGGAGCATACAATTTAGGGGGAGCCTTGCATTTGCTCAACATGTTTACTACACAAAACAACATAAAACATTTCAAGAATTGTTTTCAAGACTTGGTTGTCATCATCAAAAAGGGGGAGAATGTAATTGTAAGCTTCTAAAGTCGTATTTAAAGCATGTGTTTTGATGAAGACAACATGGACATCAACATTCAAAGGATGTGCAAAAAGCTTATCAACATCATATAAAAGTCTTGAAGATTATTGAAGAATTATTGAAGAATCATCAAATGTCAAATGGTATAAATAATTCTTAATCTTGAATATAGATGTTCACAAAAAAAATATGCATTCATAATCATATACATATCCAACATGTTTTCTCTTAAGAAAAACTTTGTTTAAAATCTTTTTCAAAAAGAATTTTTGAAAATTAACTTTCAAGAACCGGTTCCTCCCTAACAGGGAACCGGGTTCCAAAACTTGTTCAAAAACATGTCCCTGGAATTTGTACCAGGAACCGGGTTGTACCAATAGGGGAACCGGTTCCTGCGTGATATTTTTGAAATCTGACTTATAACGTTCACTAAGAACCGGGTTCTGTCAGTGTCGGAACCGGTTCCTAGCGAACCAGTGCAGCTTTTCTTTTGGTTTTTAAACATTTTTCAAGTGGTATCTTTTCATGAATGCATTTCAACTTTTCATATGAATTGGCATGAATGAAGAGGTTCTTATGACTTTATAAAATGCTGCAGATTTTCTTATTTCAAAAAAAGGCTTCAATTTTCAAATTAACAAAAAACCTTCTTCAATAAACAATTTTCTCATTCATTCAAATTTGAATTCATACTTTCATGTGTTCATAATTTTGTGAAACTTGCCATATACACTTTCATTAAATCATTACAAGTTTCATACATACATTGTGAACATTTATATACATTGTTTGAGAATTGTTTTTATCTTGAAGAAGAAGAAGATCAATTGAAGATTGATAGTGCTATCCATCTACTTCAAATAAATCATTGTATTACTTAAATAAATTATTCCCTTACTATCCAGGATTGTTGGAAGTAAGTGTTGTGATTTGAAGAGGATTGTTCTTCATTCACATTAGTGTTTGTTTGGTCTTAAAGGTGTTAAAAACCTTTGATCACCCTATAGGTTAGATAGTAATCATAGGCTATACAATCATTCTAACTATAGTGAAATCTCTTTCGTGTTGGAAAGGGGACTGGAGTACTCTCGGATTGTAAGGGGAACCAGGATATATCACCGTGTTCTTTACTTTTCCGCATTTATCGCTTTCATCACCATAATCAGGAAAAGATAAAGATATAATCAAAACCTTCAAACACTTAACCAAAAATTACTACCAAGCATTCTAATAAAACCGAATAAATTTTTATAAGACCTAATTCACCCCCCCCCCCCCCCCCCCCCTCTTAGTCACTCTGAGACTTACAACACCTTTTTCAGAAAACTCTGTCATTAAAGAATCATCATCAGGGAACATACCCTCGTCTAAGGAAAAGAATTCATCCGTGGAAGCATATTCACCATCTGATTCTTCCTCATCCAAACAAACCTCAATCTCATTAACTTCATGGTAATCATCTCTTTCGCTTGAAACATTGATAGTTCCATTATCCAACAACAACTGAATACCTTTTCTCACAATTGAACATCTTCGGGAGTCCCTGCAGCAAACCGGACAAGATCCATAGTGGTGCTCTACCTGACCAGCTGTGTGGCAGAAAGTAGCTTGCAATTGTACGAGATCATTATTCATATGTTCCACATCAAAGATCATGAATTCTCCAGGACATCCAAAGACCATGTTCACTTCCTCCTCATACTCTGCCTGAGGCCTGATTATATGGATGTGTCCCTCATCCATCATCTCCTGCAGATCAGCCTTTATCTTATCACAACCTTGTATATTAGTACTACAAATACCACAACCACCATGGTCATGAGTATAGTAACTAAACTCGCAAAGGTCTGCATGCATCTTTACCAAGTCTCCCCTAACCAAGTTAATATCATAAATTTGGAAGCCCCCTAGACAACCGGCAACCATGTTAACAGCATTCTCTCCTCCATGCTTTGGGAGAGGATTATCTTTTACATTAGGACTGACATCTTTGAAGGACAAAAGGCCAGATCTAACCATTTTCTGCACCTCGAGCTTCAGAGGATAATAGTTTTCCACATTATGCCCTGGTGCACCTTGATGAAAAGTGCACGTTTGATCTGCCTTGTAGTACCAAAGTAAAGGGGATGGTATAGCAGGAGGTGGCTTAGTCTGGACCAACTTTTTCTGGAGCAATGCTAGGAGTAGCTCTGCATAACTCATAGGGATAGAGTCAAAAGGCTCTCTCCTCTGATTTTTCCCTTGACTTCCCTGAGGGGCTGGTCTTTGATAAGAAACTGTAGTTGGAGCCGTATTAACAACTTGAGTTACTGAGGGAACCTGTTGATGGAACTGATGATTTCTTCTAGAAGTATTAACCCTTCTCTCTTGAATAACAGCATTTGTATCTCCCTCTTTCTTCTTAACAAATCCATATGATTGCTTCTTCACATTGATGGAACTTTCACTTTTTGTCAAACGACCTTCTCTTACAGCCTCTTCCAAATGGATGCCCATTCCCAGCATTTCAGTAAAATCATTGGGTGCACTCGCCACCATTCTCTCATAATAGAATGCACCTAGTGTCTTCAGAAAAATCTTTGTCATTTATTTTTCTTCCATTGGAGGAATCACTTGGGTGGCTACCTCATGCCATCTCTGCGCGTATTCTTTAAATGACTCCCTATCCTTTTGGACCATGGCCCTGAGTTGATCACTGTCAGGCGCCATGTCCATATTTTATTTGTACTGTATGATAAACGCTTCACCCAAGTCATTAAAAGAATGAATACTGACACTATCCAGGCTCATGTACCATTTCAATGTTGCACCAGTTAAATTGTATTGAAAGAAATGAATCAACAGACGTTAATCATCTATATGAGTAGACATTCTCCTTACATACATCACCAAATGAGCACGAGGGCAAGTGTTGCCCTTGTACTTTTTGAACTCTGGTACTTTGAAATCTGTAGGTATTTTCACATTTGGCACCAAACACACATCATTAACATTCTGATCAAACAACTCTTTTCCTCCGAGGGTCTTTAACTCTTTCTACATTTTATCAAACTAATCTTGAAAATCATCCATTCGATCATAGAAACCCAAGCTTTCGCTTGGTGGAGGAATAGGGCAATACACTTCATCATTAGCAAACAGGGCCATATTCACCGAGGAAGGTGCATCATAGTGAACCTCGTTTCTAGCAGCAGGGGTAACATGCACCACAGGAGGTGCGGGAGCAGCAACAGTCTGAGTAAGCGGAGAAATCTGAGGATCCTAATTAAAACCTTCTGGCATAAAGTTCTCTTGCATTCCCCAAGGATATCCCGGAGGCATACGATTTTGAACAATAACTGGAGTAGCAGAAATAGGAATAGTTGGAGCTTCAGTAGTAACCATTGTCTGTTGAGACTGAGAAAATGTTGGCTGATTCTGAGCATCCACCAAATATTCCATCAGAGCAGTGAGATTGGCCATACCGGTCTTCAGAGCAGAAACCTCCTTGCGCAGTTTGTGATTCTCTTGTTCTAGGTTATCCATCTTCCTTCTGAAATTAGCTAGAGTATTGTGCCGGTGAGACAGCTTGCTGAACAAAGTAAAGAAGCTCAGTAAGACACCTGGATATGCATAAAAATGCAAAAAGTATGTACAATATGATGCATGATGTGCAATGCATATGATTTATTTTATTATTATTATTTCAAGGGGCTTAAAGATTTATTGACAATTTTACATATATCAAAGTAGTAACACATTTGAAATACTGAAAAATTTTATTATAATAACTTCAAAATGGATTACAAGTTTCAATAATCCCAAGTACAAGATGAAAGTAAAATCTAAAACCCTAAGAAGCAAAGCTGATGGAGACCACTCTATACGCTGACGCCTCCTCGTAAGCCTGGTAATTTGAGCTTTCAACCTCTGGTTTTCATCTGCGTACCTAGTGGCGACCTATTTTCAATCATCTGAATTAGGAAGTAAGCAACTAAGGCCTGATTGAGGTTTAGAGGAAAATAAATCCCCTTGCCTCTCCATCGTCTCTACAGCTCGACTCTCAAGAATCTTAACCAAGTCGTCTTTCTCCTTCAGGTATGCTCGATAGGAAATCTCTAGAGTCTGGCACTTATTCTTCCAAGCTTCTTTTTCCTGCTGCATCCTGACTAGAGCAAGCTAAAGCTCTTCCAAATCATCCAATAGTGGAGGAGTGGTCTTCAAAAACATATCAGGCATAGGTGCTTTCTCGAGAATACAACATCTTCAACTGAATAGCTCTCGTTTATACCCACTAAAGATAAGGCTCCAAAGAAACAGCCCCCTAGGTCCTAAGTCCTTCCTACTCTTCTTGTGAATGTGATTCCAGGCCTTCGCAATCTGCTCCCTAGCTTCCTTATGGCCTCCCCCCTCTTTCAGGAAGAAACTACTCAAATGAATACTATTTGGCTTATCCCTCATCGAATATCCAAGTTGTCGTCGTGCAAGAGCAAGGTTGTAGTTAATTCCTCCCTCTGTACCGAGAAGAGGCACATTTGGGAAACCACCACAAATATCGACAATCTCTACATCATGGTAAGCCTGATGATACCAAACAATATCTGACCGAGGAAAACGAGGTTCCTTCCTGACATCCCAGAAAGTATCAGACCGAGGAAAATGAGAAGTAAACCATTGATACAACAAAGGCGTGCAACAGATGATCATCCCTCCATGATAAGAATCCCGAAGATCAATGGAGTAATAAGCATCACCCAACAATGTAGGAACTGGGTTTCCAATCATAAAGATCCTAATGGCATTGATATCAACAAATTTTTCTACATTAGGAAATAAGAACAACCCGTAAGCAAGTAGAGCAAAGATGGCCTCAAAAGCAACCGTACTCTTCATCCTAGCAAAGTAGCAAGCTTTCTCCAATAAGAAATGAGCTGCTAATCCTCTAATCCCTCCTTTGGTAGTTGTAACATGGTGGGAGAACTGACTTGGTTGTTTTTGCGTTTGATTGTAATTGTTGCGGATAGCAAGAGTCGCCACCGACTTTTCTTTTATCCAATAAGGAAAGGTTGAAAAGAACAGAAAAGACCTTTCGAGATTATTTTCTTGAGTTCGGGGGGTAGGTTACGAAAATCGAAGCCCAAACTGAAGGAGATCCAAACATGTTTCCTGCAAACGAAACAAAGTGAGAAAATATGAAAAAGGATCTGGCTGGGAGTTTCGAACCCTGGACCCTTCAATATGATAAGCCTTGGTGCGTGCTGTTTGTACCACTAGGGGTAGCCTTCTTCATCCATTCATGGGATCACTTCGATGGAATATAGAATAAATTCGTTCCTGGATGTCGAAATACCCAACTTCAAAGGCCATGATGCTTCGATTGTCAGGCTCCTAACCACTCCTTTTCTCAATCGAAACAAACAGTGAAGACATCAAAATGAAACTAACACTTAAACACAAATAGAAACACAAAACATAAACATTAAATCTATCTAAGAACTTGGATGTGAATCGAAGCATACATATTTCTAAAGCTAGGGAATCGAAGGTCAGCATGGATTTTGTTCAGTATCAAAAATGAAAACTAACTGTACAGGCAATGATAATCGAAAACTATGAGCAACATGATATCTACATTTTCGAAGGATGCTTGAATGAAGAGTTCTAAGTTTGAAGAAAACATACCTCTTGGGGTGAAACTTTGAAGGGACTTTGATGCAACTTCCAGGAATAGTTAGATGATAAGTGAATTAAACCTGCTTCATTTGGAAGATAGTTAAAGCCTCCAACTCAAGTCAAGTTTTAAGTTTCTGTTTCTTTGAAAAAAATGAATGGGCAAGCAAGTTTGAAGAGTGTTTTATGATTTTGTGTTTGAGAGTGTGTAATGATTTTGTGTTTAAGAGTGTTTGATAATTTTGTTTTTAAGAGTGGGGTTAAAATTTTAGTTTCCTGTTTCTGACTCTATATTTTTTTGCAAACTTTCCTCCTCCTTTATTTTGATATGCAATGGACTTGTATATTTATTTGAAAATGTTGAGATGTTTTACACAAAGGATCTTTCTACTGTACTGTTTTGTCTAGGTGACTTAATAAGTGAAAAACAAGTACAAGCATGGTCTTGTTGCTTCTGATTTTAACTTTGCTTATTGTGATGCTGTGGGAGAACTGACTTGAGGTTTTGCGTTTTTGTTCGCAAATGTTGCGGTTAGCAAGAATCGCCACCGACTTTTATTTTATCCAAAAGGAAAGGTAAAAAAAGAACAGGAAAGACCTTTGAGATGTTTTCTTGAGTTCGGGGGGTAGATTATGAAAAGGGAAGGTGCTAACACCCTTTTCATCCATGGTTTTCCATGGGCTCTTAGTTACTTGTTTAGATCACTAGCTTTGCTTTTGAAATTGTTTGAAATGGTGCTTTGTGTGGTTTTGAAAGTATTTTGAAAAGAGGCCATCGTTTAGGAAATCTTTGTAATGATTCTAGTTCGTAAGAATGTATACAAAGATGTTTGTCTTTTGAAAAATGTTTCAATGTTTTGTAAAATTTTTTTGAAATGTGTGTGTGTTTGTTTTTGAAAATAGCAAGGATTGTTTTGAAATTGATCAAGTAACTAGAAGCATTCTACCTACTCAAATGTCTTTCTTGTGCATTTTTATTCCTTTGACATTGTTGATTTACCATTGATTTGGTAAACAACCCTATCTTTGGATGTAACGGGACGGGTGTGGGTCATCGTATGACCATGATAGCAATGTTGCCAAGTATCTTAGCAATTTTGAGGGACCAAGATCATTTTGTTTAGGCAACCTTTTGATAGCGTCATCGAGGGACTATGATCTTTTATTTGTTTTGTTTTGCCAAGATACTTCGCGTGCGTAACATGACCATTTTATTTTAGGCAACCGAGTGGGTGAAACCCTAAGGGTTCTTGTGTGCAATGTGTATCATTTTACATGCTTTTGTCTTGCAATTAGGTCTCTTCTATTTGTTTGATTTTTGGTCTTATCATGCAAAACCCTAATTTACTACACAAGTATATAAAGCGGTAAATTGCGTAAATGTAAACTAAGTTATTACAACAATTATTATGGGAGGGGGATACAAGTTTGTGAATGGGGATATTGCACAAAATAAACCCTAAAAATACTATTACAACCCAATTGAATATTGTGCGAAATAAATAAATATACAAATATTTAAATATGCAATGCAAATGATTTATGCAAAAATGTTTTGTATTTGATTTTTGTATGAGAAAATAAAATATTTAAACCCTAAAAATAAGGAAAAATAATAATATTATTTTTGAAAAGGAGAAACCCTAATTTTTTTGATTAAAAGAAATATATGTGTCCTATTATTTATTTTGTCCATTTTATACAAGAAAATAATAAATAATATTATATGTCAATATTAAAAATTAAAATATGTATGAAAATAAATATTTTATGTGTAAATAAAATAATAAAAATGTATAATATTTTTTAAATATATTTACAAATTTAATTTAAGAAAATAAAGTATATTTTCCGAATAAACTATTTTTTTATGCAAAAAATAATAGAAAAAATAAAATAAAAATGCAAAAAATAAAGAAATTATTTTTTATGATTTTTATTATTAAAAAACAAACAAATGAAAGTATAAAAATGTGAAAATATAAAATAAATATAAAAATAAAACAAAGTTAGTAAAGGGGGTGTAGCAGTAATTCAAGAGGTGTGAAAAGTAAAAGGAAAAAGGCCCAAAGGCCAAAAAGCCCAAGACAGTAGCTTCGTCCCTGTTCTTGGTTCCTTCTCCTTCGCGCGCTTAGTTCAAACCTGCAACTCTCAGATGCTTGCACAAAAATGAAAACTTATAACATGAAACTTGTAGCATTCAATCTCACGATTCCAATGATATAAAATTTGTAATCTAACTCTCAAAGACCAAAGAGAATTTAATCAGCCCTAATTCGTGACCTAATTATTTCAGTATGTTCAACATTAAAATTCTCTTAGCTCAGTTAATATAAATGACAAGTATGCATATGTACAACTTCACCATGCTAGAGACTACATTTTTGCTTCACAAATCGTGGCTTGAGGATGCCTAAATAGAGAGATAGAGTTTTGAAAAACACCTCCTTCAGCTGGATTTGGATATGGCAATGTGGGAACTTTGAGTGAGGCCTGAGGATCGTGTGAGCTTCCCTGAACTACCCTCAAACTATTCTAATGCCTAGCTTGCTTTGTGGATGGCTAGAAGTCTTTGTAGAAGTCAAGTTGCAAGCTTCCAAAGTGAAAATGGAAATGGATAAAACAGGGGTTACTACAATAATGTAAAGACTTGGATAGCTTGGATATGATGTGGATAAAGTGTTTCAATGGTTAAAAGGCAAAACGCACGAGCCAAAATGAAGTTGGCAAGGATTTTACAGAAGATGGATGTTTGGGCAGAAAAATGAAGTTTTTGAGTTTTGGAGAGTTTCAGATGTTATGCATTCGTGTTCTTGTTTGTAATGACTTGGTGAATATGTATAGAATAATACAAAGTCCACTCCTCCTTTGATGTGCCAGTTCTAACCTCTTTTGCATTTTTTCTTGTATTGGAAGAAAAGTGAAGTGACCATGGCAACATGCTTGTACTTAGCTATCTTGTGAGCTGCAAGAGTTGGTATACTTTGCTTGTGATCTGTGGAAATTCCCTGCACAAAAGGGACAGCTCCAAGGCTCATGAATGATAAAGTTGTAAAATCTTGCCTTTATGAAAATGTCAATGTGCCCTTTATGCCATTAATGGAATTATCTCTTGTACAATGTTCCAAAAGCCAAAATAAAGCCTGTATCTTCTGAGTTAGCATTAAATTATGGAGTGTAGAATGAGTTTAGGACCTGTAATGCAATGTACAAGCATCCAAGATCAGATTTGCAACTTGATGCCTTGTAAAAATAGCTTGATCAAAAGTGACAAAATGCCAATTTCTCTTCTTCGATTCTCCCTAACCACAAATGATCTTGGAGAGTTCTTGGACATTTTGGAAAGCTTGCAATGTGCTATATAATCCATATTTGAAATGCATTTTGAGATTCCTCTTGTAACTAGGTGAAAATTTCCATGAAGTTGGGTCAAAAAACTGCCTAAATTAGGGCAAATTTTCACTAAGTTATTTAGTTCATGGACCCATATTCACAAATTCATAACTTGAGATCTAAGCATATTTTTGGAAAAGTTTGTGTAGCAAAGTTGTAAATTTCATGGAGGACTACAACTTTCATGTTGGAAGTTTTATTTGAATCAAATTTCATCATGGTGAAAAAGTGGTGGAAAGTTGGGAAAAAATAAGAAAATTTCCATACTTAGAAAAATTATGTTATGAAAATTTTCAAATTCAAAACCCTAATTTTAAAAATTGGTTTTCTTGGTCAACAAGTTTCATATTTTGACATACCTTGATGAATTGTGACCCTTGGCATTTGATTTTGACCAAAAAGTCAAAGTTTGACTTTTCAGTGCATAGTTGACTTTTGATCAGTTAACTGCAAAATTCATCTGTCAATCCAATGAACCTTGAGATCTTTTGAACTATGTGATTAGGTCAAGATGATGCCATTGGGACCTTGAAATCATGTTTGAACCCAATTGGTCATTGGCTAGGTTAAAAATCAGAAATTGCCCTTTCTCAATCAAAACCCTAATTTTGACCATTTTCCCCTTTTGATGATTTAATCAAATTTCTTGAGGAGTTGTGATCCAAACTTGATCAAATGGTACATATGAGTCTAAAATGTTGTTGTGGATCAAAAATTATGAAGTTTGACTGTAAATTGGCCATAGTTGACTTTTTCCCCAATAGAGTTGATTTTTAGGTCAATTGTCCAATTGACTGAGCAAAAATGTGATTCAAGGCTTGAAACTTGACATGAACAATCGTAGGGGTCCAAAATGAAGTATGAAAGTCACATGAAGCATTGGTGGTCCAAAAGTCCTTGTGCAAACTCAAACCCTAATTTGGGGTCATCAGTGCAAGATGAGATGTCCTGAGTTGAGCAAACCCTAATCCTGTCTTGAGTCCAAGAAGTCTTGTGAGAAAAATCTTGATAAATGAGAGGGAAAATTTTGGGGTACAACAGCTTCCCCTGTTCAATCTTCTTGAACCTGAAGAGTTAGATTGGCGAGCTTTTTCGTTCGTGACTCGAAGGTAAAAGATGATTGGACACTAGAGTGCCTATAAATTTGCACTCGACAAAGTGTAGTTGAGGAAATGGGCTTAAAGATGCCATTTGGAGAGGTGATAGAATCTTGTTGGAGATGGGCTTGCAGATGCCATCCAAGAGTGTTTGCTGAGTTGTAAGTTGTAAGTCGAAAGAATAAGTATTAGAATGGTGTCTGCATCTGGAACGTATCTGAGTTGTATCTGGAGACTTGAAATCTGAATAAGTAACAGAATAGCATACGTGTCTGGAGCGTATCCGTACTATGTTTGTACTTGAATCTGAATGAGTGTAGAATAGCTTATGCGTCTGAAGCGTATCTAGACTGTATCTGAGATCTGAATCTGAATGAGTAATAGAATGACTTTCGTGTCTGGAGCGTATCTGGACTGTATCTGATAGTTGAATCTGAATGAGTAACAGAATGACTTCCGTTTCTGGAGTGTATCGGTACTGTATCTAGAATTTGAAATCTGAATGAATATCAGAATGACTTCCGTGTCTGGAGTGTATCTATACTGTGTCTAGAAGTTTGATCTGAATGAGAAATATAATGGCTTCCGTGTCTGGAGTGTATCTAATCTGTATCTGATAGTTGAAATCTAGATAAGTGACAGAATGACTTTCGTGTCTAGAGTGTATCTGAACTGAAATCTGAATAAGTAACAGAATGACTTCCGTGTCTGGAGTGTATCTGAACTGTATTATGAAAGCTGAATCTGAATGAGTAACAGAATGACTTCCGTGTCTGAAGTGTATCTGAATTGTATTATGAAAGCTGAATCTGAATGAGTAACAGAATGACTTCCGTGTCTGGAGTGTATCTGAACTGTATTATGAAAGCTGAATCTGAATGAGTAATAGAATGACTTCCGTGTCTGGAGTGTATCTAAACTGTATCATAATTGCATATTGTTAAACGGTAGCTGTTAATCTTATCCTGAAAAGGGTAAAATGTTAGCTGAAACACAAAGTTATGTTGCATGAAATGTATGATGCAATATATGTGTTTTATCAATGTTTATGATATATGGATGTAATGTATGCAAATGTAAGCTGATGTGCTATATTGCTGAGGAAAATAAATCCTTGACTGTTGCCGAGGAGAATAAATCCTGGACTGCTGAGGATAAGAAATCATTGGCGACTGTTGGGGATATAGGGATCCTTCATGTCTTGAAGTTGGAGTATTGACAAAAGTTCTGTTGCGAGCAATGTCGTATACTGCCTGAGTAGTCTGCTTGGGGAATCCAGAGATTTTGATGACTTCTACTGGGGGTTGCACAATGGGAATCCTTGATCTGTTGGAGAATAAGGAAGACTCTGATGACTTCTGCCAGGAATTAAGAATGAGAATCTTCATTCTGTTAGGGAGCAATAAAAACTCTATGGGGAAGAAGGCTAACTGTTGAGGAGTAAGTTCAGGAGTTTGGGTTGTCTGCCACTCTACTAGGGAGTTATCCTAGGTTGGGGAGAGACAAAAGTTAACTGATCTTTGGTTGATTCTCAGGCTTCAAGATAACTTGCTGGGGGATTTGAAGAAACTGAATGGTTTCCGCTGGGATCGGTAGTTTGAAGTTTTGGCTCCGCTGGGGATTGGGAGTTTGAAGTTTTAACTCTGATGGGGATTAAGGGTTTGAAATTTTAGCTCCGTTGGGGATAGAGATGATGTATTTTAGGGATTGCTCATGGAATAGCCTAAAGACGTTTTCTTATCCTTTCAGTCTGTCAGTAATTGTTCTTTTTCATCCTGTTTAATTGTAAACAGTAATTATGTTCAAATGCATATGTTCATTAATGAATCATTGGACGTTTTTGCACATTGTGTAAAGGAAAAAGGTAAATAGTTTT
Organism: Vicia faba; assembly: GCA_948472305.1. Classification (NCBI taxonomy): domain Eukaryota; kingdom Viridiplantae; phylum Streptophyta; class Magnoliopsida; order Fabales; family Fabaceae; genus Vicia; species Vicia faba. The sequence continues at coordinate 1,074,114,525 of OX451740.1, read as the reverse complement.
CTATACTTTGAAAGAGATATCTTTGTATTTACTTTGAATAAGTGTTTTGTACAAAGGAGACAGACATCTTAGTAAGAGGATGGTGTCATAAAAGTAAGAAAAATTTATACAAAGAAAGATAGCTATATGTGATAATCACATGGGGTTCCCATTCTGCTATAGCCTTCGTATCTCCGAATATCTTGTCTGTCTGTTGCTTCGCCCGAAGATGATTGGATTGATCAGAAGCTCAGAGTTTGTCTGTGAAGAGATTATCCTTAAAGTGATCCGACGAGACATAGTCATACGCTTTAATTCCCTAACTTTTGCCTGGACCGCCCTTTCGGGTTTTCGATCCACCGGGAAACCCTTTTTTGCCCAAGTCACCCTTTCGGGTTTTCAACTAGCCGGGTGTACAGATTTTTTTATTTTATCCCTAATTTTTGCCCGAACCTTTTTGGTTCGCCGGGATGCCCTTGTTTTACCTAGGTGTGTCAACCTAGCGGGTCCCTTATGCGTAGTATCTTTTGACTATGTCTGCGTTCGCAGGGTGTGGAAGGTCGTCACCGTCCATGGTGGTTAAGATCATTGCCCCACCAGAAAAGATGTTCTTGATTACAAATGGTCCTTCATAGGTAGGAGTCCATTTGCCCCTGGGATCACTTTATGACAAAATGATGCGCTTGATCACTAGATCTCCAACTAGATATACCTGGCGTCTGACTTTCTTATTGAAAACCTTGATCATCCGTTTTTGATACGTCTGACCATGGCAAACACCAGTAAGTCTCTTTTCATCAATCAAGTTCAGTTGATCAAGCCGGGTTTGAATCCAATCGTCTTCACTCAAACCAGCATCTTTCATGATTCTCAAGGAGGGAATCTGAATCTCGATAGGTAAAACAGCCTCCATGCCATAAACCAAAGAATAGGGTGTTGCCCCAGTTGATGTGCGAGCCGTGGTACGGTACCCGTGGAGAGAAAATGGTAGCATCTCATACCAGTCCTTGTAGGTGACTGTCATCTTTTGTATGATCTTTTTGATATTTTTGTTAGCAGCTTCAACTGCACCATTCATCTTTGGCCGATAGGGGGATGAATTGTGATGTTGAATCTTGAACTTCTCACACAAAGCGGTGATCATAGTGTTGTTTAGGTTTGTACCGTTATCAGTGATGATCCTTCTGGGATACCGTACCGGCAAATAAGATTCTGCTTGATGAAGCGGGCAACAACATTCTTAGTAACGGATGTGAAGGAAGCTGCTTCGACCCACTTGGTGAAGTAGTCAATGGACGCCAGAATGAAGTGGTGTCCATTGGAAGTTGTAGGCTTGATCTCTCCAATCATGTCGATTCCCCACATAGCGAAGGGCCAAGGAGTTGTTAAGACATTTAGAGGAACCGGAGGCACATGCACCTTGTCTGCATAGATCTGACACTTGTGACAAGTCCAGGAGTGTTGATAGCAGTCAGCTTCCATGGTAGACCAATAATAGCCTGCCCGTAGGATCTTCTTTGCCATCGTGTTCCCACTAGAGTGAGTTCCAAAGGTACCCTTATGCAATTCAGCCGTGATCTTTTCAGCTTCAATCTTGTCCACACAACGGAGCAGAATAGAATCATGATTGCGCTTGTACAGGATGCCATTACTTAGGAAGAACTTTGCCGAGAATTTCCTTAAGAACTTTTTGTCATTGACTGACGCTCTTTTTGGATATTCTTGAACCTCGAGATACCTTTTGACTTCATGAAACCATGGCTGGTCCACTACTTCTTCGGTATTAATCTCGTGACAGTGTGTCGGTTCGTCCATCCGTTCAATGGTGATTTGGGGAGCCTCATTATCCCAATTAAGTTTAAACATAGATGACATCGTATCTAGAGCATCTGCTAGCTGATTTTCTTCTCGCGGGAAGTGCTCGAAGGTAATCTGCTCGAAATGTGGTAACAATGTCAAAACATGTTCTTTGTAAGGGATGAGGTTTGGATGTTTAGTATCCCACTCTCCTTTGATCTGAATGATGATCAAAGTTGAGTCTCCAAACACGTCTAAGGATTTGATTCCCAAGTCTATGGCAGCCTTGAGTCCAAAGATGCATTCTTCGTACTCTGCCATGTTGTTCGTACAGTTGAAGCAAAGTCTGGCAGTGAAAGGAGTATGGAATCCTTCCAGAGATATGAGCACATCACCGATACCGTTACCAAGTGCATTGGATTCCCCATTAAAGTACAGGGTCCATCGGGATCCTTGTCCAGGTCCGTCATATGGTCTGATCTCTTCACTGTTGTCTACTGTCATGATGTCTTCGTCGGGGAAGTCAAACTTCATAGATTGATAATCTTCTACAGCTTGATGAGCCAGATGATCAGCTAGCACACTACCCTTTATAGCTTTTTGGGTCATGTACTGTATGTCGTATTCTGTTAGGATCATCTGCTATCTAGCTATCCTCCCAGACAGAGAAGGCTTCTCAAAGATGTACTTTATCGGATCCATCTTAGATATTAGCAAAGTGGTATGAGTTAACATATACTTCCTTAGCCGGCGATCAGCCCATACCAAAGCGCAACAAGTTTTCTCGAGCAGTGAATATCTGGTTTCACAGTCGGTAAACTTTTTGCTAAGGTAATAAATGGCATGCTCTTTTTGGCCAGACTCGTCATGCTGCCCCAGTACGCACCCCATTGAATTCTCTAAGACGGTCAGATACATGATTAGCGGTCTTCCCTCGACGTGTGGCATCAAGACAGGAGGTTCTACCAAATACTCCTTGATTTTGTCGAAAGCAATCTGACATTCATCGTTCCATCTGACTACTTGATCTTTCTTCAACAACTTGAAGATTGGTTCACAAGTAGACATTAGGTGAGAAATGAACCTAGAAATGTAGTTCAGGCGTCCCAAAAAACCTCTGACCTCCTTCTCAGTGCGAGGAGCGGGCATTTCTTATATAACTTTGACTTTGGAAGGATCAACCTCGATGCCTTTGTTGCTGACAATGAAACCTAAGAGTTTACCAAACCGGACTCCGAGGTGTTCTTCTTCAGTTTGTGATTGGGCTATCATGTCATCTACGTAGACTTCTATCTCATCATGTATCATATCATGAAACAAAGCTACCATGGCGCGTTGATAGGTTGCCCCGACATTCTTTAGTCTGAATGGCATCACTTTGTAGCAGAACGTACCCCACTGTGTGACAAATGTAGTTTTCTCCATGTCCTCAGGTGCCATTTTGATCTGTTTATAGCCTGAGAATCCGTCCATGAAAGAAAATACTTTGTGTTGGGTTGTGTTGTCGACCAGGATGTCGATGTGTGGAAGTGGAAAGTCGTCTTCAGGCCTGGCCCTGTTTAAATCTCTATAATCCACGCACATTTGTACTTTGCCGTCCTTTTTAGGCACGGGAACAATGTTCGCCACCCATTGAGGATAAGAAGTAACAGCCAGAAATCCAGCATTGAACTGTTTCATAACTTCTACTTTGATCTTCTCTGACATGTCAGGTCTCATGCGGCGGACTTTTTGTTTAACTGGTGGACAGTCTTCTCTTGTGGGTAGACGGTGTACCACAATGTCTGTATCGAGTCCCGGCATGTCTTCGTATGACCAGGCAAAGATCTCAACATAATCATGCAATAGCTGAATTAGGCGTTCCTTGACACTCGGCTCTAGATTGACATCTATCTTGATTTCCTTTTTATCATCCTCAGTACCCAAGTTGATTGTATCCAACTGCTCCTCATGAGGATAAATTGCTCTTTCCTCTTGTTGTAATAATCTGGCCAATTCCCTTGGCACCTCACAATCTTCCCCACCTTCGTATTCGGCTTGGTAGATCAGATCTTCAGAGTCACTGAAGGCTATAGCAGTATCGTTACCCATGGGATCTGGAATGGAAGGGTACTTGCAGTTGTGAGTGTGGGTGTGTGTAAGGATGTAGCCATCTTAAAACAATAAAATGTAAAAGAAAGACAATGAGCATAAAAGGTTTATATGTGAAAAAGCGTCCATGATTCATTGAATGACATATGTAGATGAAATAAAGACCCTTACAAATGGACCATTGTGCCTCGGGTAAGACATAAGGTTTTTAAAGTACGAATTGTTTGTGAATTATTACAGTCCAACAGAAATGTAAAAGATAAATTACTGAGATATGAAAGTTATCGGAATGAAGTCTTTGGCTTCCCAGTTGCGCAGTCCTCCGCTGACAATATGAAATATCCAATCTTCCAAGCTGCCATCCTCTTCATTGTATTCTATTGCATTGACCCCTTGGTTGGTAATCTTCACAGGTGGCCCCCCAGCACGGGCACGGCGCACAGCCTTCTGACCAGTCGAAGTAAACCCCAAGCTGAACTTGTCTGATTTGTAAGGAATGTCTGGAAGCTGACCCCATATTGTGCATCCCCCTTCTTCCACTACTGATCTTGCATCCTTGAGAGATGACATCTGAGGCGGAGGTCTTGTGATCTTAGGAGTCGAGGATACCGTTTTGGTCGCCGCTATTTCTTCAGATACTTCTTCAAAATGTTGGAAAGGGGTCTCTATGAACTCGCCATCTAACTCCACATAACGGAAAGAATTTAGATGACTAATCATATACTTCTCCTCCTTATGGACAATTATGATTTTTCCTTGGACCGGGTATTTGAGCATCTGATGCAAAGTGGAGGTGACAACACCGGCATTGTGGATCCAGGGGCGTCCCAACAGACAGGAATAAGAAGGACAAATGTCTATCACGTAGAAGCTTGCCTTTATGAAAATGGCAATGTGCCCTTTATGCCATTAATGGAATTATCTCTTGTACAATGTTCCAAAAGCCAAAATAAAGCCTTTATCTTCTGAGTTAGCATTAATTATGGAGTGTAGAATGAGTTTAGGACCTTTAATGCAAGGTACAAGCATCCAAGATCAGATTTGCAACTTGATGCCTTGTAAAAATGGCTTGATCAAAAGTGACAAAATGCCAATTTCTCTTCTTCGATTCTCCCTAACCATAAATGATCTTGGAGATTTCTGGGACATTTTGGAAAGCTTGCAATGTTCTCTATAATCCATCTTTGAAATGCATTTAGAGATACCTCTTGGAACTAGGTGAAAAATGTCCATGAAGTTGGGTAAAAAAACGGCCTAAATTAGGGCAAATTTTCACTAAGTTATTTAGTTCATGGACCCATATTCACAAATTCATAACTTGACATCTAAGCATATTTTTGGGAAAAGTTTGTGAATAAAAGTTTTAGATTTCATGGAGGACTACAACTTTCATGTTTGAAGTTTTCTTTGAATCAAATTGAATCATGGTGAAAAAGTTGTGGAAAGTTGGGAAAAAATAAGAAAATTTCCATACTTAGAAAAATTCTAAGTTATGAAAATTTTCAAATTCAAAACCCTTATTTTCAAAATTGGTTTTCTTGGTCAACAAGTTTCATATTTTGACATATCTTGATGAATTGTGACCCTTGGCATTTGATTTTGACCAAAAAGTCAAAGTTTGACTTTTCAGTGCATAGTTGACTTTTGCTCAGTTGACTGCAAAATTCATTTGTCAATCCAATGAACCTTGAGATCTTTTGAACTATGTGATTAGGTCAAGATGATTCCAATGAGCCCTTGAAATCATGTTTGAACCCAATTGGTCATTGGCTAGGTTAAAAATCAAAAAATTCCCTTTCTCAGTCAAAACCCTAATTTTGACCATTTTGCCCTTTTGATGATTTGATCAAATTTCTTGAGGAGTTGTGATCCAAACTTGATAAAATGGTACATATGAGTCTAAAATGTTGTTTTGGATCAAAAATTATGAAGTTTGACTGTAAATTGACCATAGTTGACTTTTTCCCCAATACAACTGATTTTTAGGTCAACTGTCCAATTTACTGAGCAAAAATGTGATTCAAGGCTTGAAACTTGACATGAGCAATCTTAGGGGTCCAAAATGAAGTATGAAAGTCACATGAAGCATTGGCGGTCCAAAAGTCCTTGTGCAAACTCAAACCCTAATTTGGGGTCATCAGTGCAAGATGAGATGACCTGAGCTGAGCAAACCTTAATCCTGTCTTGAGTCCAAGAAGTCGTGTGAGAAAAATCTTGATAAATGAGAGGGAAAATTTTGGGATACAACACTTGTGATCATACAAAATAAATTTTGGGGCTCAAGGATCTGACTTTGTGATTAAAGTAACCTTTATGAAAATATATAACATAACTTTTCGTCATTTCGTCCAAAAATAGTAATATCCTAATGGATAAAGCTTGGATTCTGTGTGTAAACCTCTGATTATGTAAAGATTTGGAAGAAACATAGCCTGAAAAGTGAGATTTGGAAGATAAAGCTTTGAGATTTGTTCTTGAATCAGATGCCAAAATGAAATCGAAGCAAGCTTGCTTCGAAGGAAACTTTCGCCTTAGTCGAAGCATGTTCAAAGGAAGCTGCTTGAAGGGAGGCATTACCCATGTCGAAGCTTGGATTGAAGCAAGCACACTGCCCCATCAAAGTTTGTGGATCGAAGCAAACACACTACCCCATCGAAGCTTGTGGATTGAAGAGTTCTCGGAGGGAGTCTTTTAACCATTCGAAACATGTAGGTCGAAGGAAGCCAGTGTCTAATCGAATTGAGAATCGAAGCAGATTTCTTCGAAGGTAGATAGTGTCTAATCAAATTGAGAATCGAAGCAGATTGCTTCGAAGGTAGCTAGTGTCTAATCAAATTGAGAAAGGAAGAAGATTGCTTCAAAGGTAGCTAGTGCCCCGATCGAAGCTGGAGACTCGAAGTAGACTTGTTCTTCTTTGACCCAATCGAAGGGTACATTATCTTCTTCATTTTTCCTTTTCCTTCGACCAATCGAAGTAACAACTTGTCATCTTCAAAAAATTTCATTTTTCTTTATTTCTTTAAATAGGTGTTTGTAACCACCTATATGAGAGGAATATTGAAAAATGAGAGGGCAAATTATGGGGTACAACAGCTTCCCCTGTTCAATCTTCTTAAACTGGAAGAGTTACATTGGCGAGCCCATCATTCATGACTTGAAGGTGGAAGATGATTGAACACTAAAGTGCCCAGAAATTTGCACTCGATGATGTGTTAGCTGACTGTGTAGGAAATGGGCTTAAAGATGCCATTTGGGGAGATGATGGAGATTTGTCGGAGATGGGCTTATAGATGACATCCAGAGTGATTGGGGAAAGTATCAGGATAAATCTTTTGGTTGATTTATATTGAAATGGTAGATGTCTTTTTCTTGTTTTATTTTTTTCCCTGCAAGAAAGAGGATTAGTTGCATGCAGATGCATGTATGGCGTAATGATGTTCTTTAAATAAATGAGATTATGTTGTATGCATTTGTCATGTATGTGTTATGGTTTATGAATGGGATGCATTTATTGCAGCGTGTCTTTGTCTAGGAAAATGAATCCTCGACGACGTGTCGGGGAGCCTTGCGACGTTGAATCCTGAGTAGGTGTTTTTTCAACTTTATTTAGAATGTTTCTGCTGGGAATTCCAGTTTTATTATATGAGGAGAAATCTGTTGGAGAATATTGACTTTGGATTTTTGCATGAGGAAACTCTATGGCGAGTGTTAATTTCTGCTTGGAGGAATAAAGTTCAGGAATTTTGGTTGTCCATTGCTCTACTGGGGAATTATTCTTGACTGGAGAGCATCTAAAGTTAGTTGTTATCTGGTCAAAATCCAGGATTGGTAGCAATTTGTTGGGGATAATGAAGTTGACTGTTATCTGGTCGTATTCCAGGCTTCGCAGCGACTTACTGGGGAAGATTAAATTAACTATTATCTGGTCGAATTCCAGGCTTCGCAAAAAATTACTTGGGAGAGTGAAGTTAAACTGTTATCTGGTCGGATTCCAGGCTCCAAAGCAGATTTCTAATATGGATGAAGTTAATTGTTATCTGGTCGAACTCCAGGCTTCGCAATAACTTACTTGAAAAGATGAAGTTGAACTGATATCTGGTCAGGTTCAGGCTTTAATATAACTTACTTGAAAGGATGAGGTTAAACTGATATCTGGCCGGGTCCAGGCTTTGCAGTAACTTGCTTGAAAGGATGAAGTTAAACTGATATCTGGTCGGTTCCAGGCTTCATAGTAACTTGCTAGAAAGAATGAAGTTGAACTGATATCTGGTCGGGTCCAGGCTTCACAGTAACTTGCTGGAAAGAATGAAGTTGAACTGATATCTGGTCGGGTCCAGGTTTCACAGTAACTTGCCGGAAAGAATGTAGTTGAACTGATATCTAGTCGGGTCCAGGCTTCATAGTAACTTGCTGGAAAGAATGAAGTTAAACTGATATCTGGTCGGATCCAAGCTTCACAGTAACTTGATGGAAAGAATGAAGTTGAATTGATATCTGGTCGGGTTTAGGCTTCACAATAACTTGCTGGAAAGAATTAAGTTGAACTGATATCTGGTCGGGTCCAGGCTTTGCAGTAACTTGCTTGAAAGGATGAAGTTGAACTGATATATGGTTGGGTCCATGCTTCATAGTAACTTGCTGGAAAGAATGAAGTTGAACTGATATCTGGTCAAGTCTAGGCTTCATAGTAACTTGCTGGAAAGAATGAAGTTAAACAGATATCTGGTCGGGTCCAGGCTTCACAGTAACTTGCTGGAAAGAATGGAGTTGAACTAATATTTGGTCGGGTTCAGGCTTCATAGTAACTTGCTGGAAAGAATGAAGTTGAACTGATATCTGGTCGGGTCTAGGCTTCATAGTAACTTGCTGGAAAGAATGAAGTTGAACTGATATCTGGTCGGGTCTAGGCTTCACAGTAACTTGCTGGGGAGAATAAAGTTAAACTGATATCTGGTCGGGTCCATGCTTTACAGTAACTTGTTGGGGGGAATGAAGTTGAACTAATATCTAGTCAGGTCCAGGCTTCACAATAACTTGCTGGGGAGAATGAAGTTGAACATATATCTGGTCAGGTCCAGGCTTCACAGTAACTTGCTGGGGAGAATGAAGTTGAACTGATATCTGGTCGGGTTCAGGCTTCACAGTAACTTGTTGGGGATGAGGCAAACTCTAACTAGGGAAAAGAAGTTACACCATTGTCTGGTCGGGTCCAGGTTTTTTCAATATCTTGAGAAGTTAAACTATTATCTGGTCGGGTCCAGGCTTCATAGTAACTGAAAATTGTTTGAATAGGAATGATCCCATTGGTGATTCTGCTGGAAAGGTGAATTCTTTAGGAAGAAATCCATAAGGCTTATTTTTTTAAGACCAACTAAACTGAGGAGAGGGCTGTCAAGAGATTGAGACTCTGACCGAGGTTTGTATAAATCCAACTTTGTGGGAAACTCTGTTGGGGAAAAGGTTTATTGTAACAGGCTCTGTGGGGACAATGCTAATGAGATAACTATGTGGGGATATCTCAACTTCATTAAAGAGATGCTCATTGCTGCTTGGCAGCACATATTTTCTAAAAAGTTTAATTATGTTCATATGCATATGTTCGTTCAATTTTAGTCATTGGACATCTTTGCACTCAAAATAAAAACAAAAAGTTTGCACTTCAAAGTATATTTGTATTGATGTTTTGCCCATGAATAGGCATTTTTGTACAAAGAGACGGAGATCCTAGTAAGAGGAAATCGTCGAAAGGAAAACAAAATTGAAAGCAAAGATAACAGCCATGTGGAAATGATCTCATTGTATTCTAACTCTACTATTTCCCCAATGTCTTCGAATGTCCCTTGCCATTGACAGAAGTTGATTGGATTGATCTTGGACCGTTAGAACTCGGACCTTGGTAATAAAGTCGACTGTGGTGATTCTAGAGGACATAGTCATATGCTTTCAATCCTTAACTTTTGCCTGGACCGCCCTTTCGAGTTTTCAGCCCACCGGGATACCCATTTTTGCCCAAGTCGCCCTTTTGGATTTTCGACTTGCCGGGTGTACAATCTTTTGCATATATCCCTAATTTTTGCCCAAGCCTTTGGTTTGCCGGGATGCCCTTATCTTGCCTACGTGTGTTAACCTAGCGGGTCTCTTATGCGTAGTATTTTTTAACTATGTCCGTGTTCACCAGATGTGGGAAATCTTCACTGTCCATAGTAGTCAGCATCATGGAACCACCAGAGAAAACTTTCTTGACAACAAATGGCCCTTCGTAAGTGGGAGTCCATTTGCCCCTAGGGTCGCCTTGTGGAAGAATAATGTGCTTTATTACCAAATCACTAGCTTGATATACTCGAGGCCTGATCTTTTTGTTGAAAGCCTTGATCATACTTTCTGGTACATCTGACCATGACAAACATCATCCAGTCGCTTTTCATCGATAAAGTTCAACTAATCCAATCTTGTCTGAATCCATTCGTCTTTGCCTAAGCCTGCTTCAATCATAATCCTTAGTGAGGGAATCTGAACTTCCACTGGCAGGACAACTTCCATGCCATAGACCAAAGAAAAGGGAGTTGCCCCAGTTGATGTCCGAGCTGAAGTACGGTAGCCATGAAGAGAGAACGGTAACATCTCATGCCAGTCTTTGTAAGTCACTACCATCTTCTGCACAATCTTGTTAATGTTTTTGTTGGCTGCTTCCACTGCGCCATTAATTTTAGGTCTATAAGGAGAAGAATTATGATGCTTGATTTTGAACTGAGTGCAAAGTTCTGTAATCATAGCATTATTGAGATTGGTTCCATTATCAGTGATGATCCTTTCAGGGATACCATAGAGGTAGATGAGGTTATGTTTGATGAATCTGGCTACAACATTCTTCATGACTGAGGCAAATGAAGTAGCTTCGACCCATTTGGTGAAATAATCGATAGCGACAAGAATGAAGCAATGTCCATTGGAAGCAGTAGGTTTAATCTCTCCAATCATGTCAATGCCCCACATTACAAACGACCACGGAGCAGTCATGACATTTAGAGGAATAGGCGGCACATGGACCTTGTCAGCATAGATTTGGCACTTATGGCAAGTCCTTGAGTGATGATGGCAATCAGTTTCCATTGTTGACCAATAGTAACCAGCTCTCAGGATTTTCTTGGCCATAGTATGTCTGCTAGAGTGAGTCCCAAAGAGACTATCATGCATGTCTTCCATGATTTTATATGCCTCCTTCTTGTCCACACATCAGAGTATAGTAGAATCATGGTCGTGTTTGTACAGGGTTCCATTGCTTAGGAAGAATTTGGCTGAGAATCTTCGTAAGAACTTTTTATCATTGATGGAAGCTCCTTCGGGATACTCTTGCGCTTTAAGGTATCTCTTCACCTCATGATACCAGGGCTTCTGTGTCAGTGTCAAGCTCATAACAGTGCGCAGATTCATCAAATCTCTCGATTGTAATCATATGAGCTTCATTGTCCCATTTGACCTTGAACATAGAAGACATTGTGGCCAAAGCATCGGCTAATTGATTTTATTCTCTAGGGAAGTGTTCAAAGGTGATTTCTTCAAAGTATGGGATCAGAGATAGAAAAATCTCCTTGTAAGGAATAAGATTAGGATGCTTAGTGCCCCAATCTCCCTTTACTTGGCTAATCACTTGAGCAGAATCTCCTAATACATTCAAATGCTTGATCTTAAATCAATGGTAGCCTTCAGACTCAAAATGCATGCCTCATATTTAGCCATATTATTTATACAATCGAAGCACAGTCTAGTAGTGAAAGGGGTGTGGCAACCCTCAGGAGAAACTATCACAGCACCAATTCCATTACCCAAAGCGTTGGAAGCCCCATCGAACACCATAGTCCATCGGGATCCTTGTTCAGGTCTGTCACACGGTTCAGGATTTTCACAGTCGGTCACTAACATGATATTCTCATCCGGGAAGTTAAAGTTCATAGACTGATAATCATCAACAGCTTGATGGGCCAAATGATCTTCCAGTACACTTCCTTTGATGGTCTTTTGTGTTGTATATTGAATATCGTACTCAGTCAAAATCATTTCCCATCTAGCTATCCGTCCGGAAATAGCGGGTTTATAGAAGATGTACTTGATAGGGTCCATTTTAGAAATTAATAGAGTGGTATGAGTCAACATATATTGTCTTAGCCGGCGAGCAGCCCATGCCAGAGTGCAACAGGTTTCTCGTGCAGGTTTCGCAGTCGGTAAACTTTTTGCTCAGGTAGTATATTGCATGCTCTTTTCGGCCAGACTCGTCGTGCTGGCCCAACACACACCCCATAGAATTATCTAGTACAAACAAGTACATAATCAAGGGTCTTCCTTCAACTGGAGGCATGAGGATAGGAGGTTCTTATAGATATTCCTTGATTTTGTCGAAGGCAGCTTGGCATTCATCATTCCGTCTGACTACTTAATCTTTCTTCAAGAGTTTGAAGATTGGCTCGTAAGTAGCATTTAAGTGAGATATGAAGTGAGCGATATAGTTAAGACGACCTAAGAATCCTCTAACCTCCTTTTCAGAATGGGGAACTGACATTTCTCGAATGGCTTTTACCTTTGCAGGGTCAACTTCGATGCCTTTACCACTGACAACAGAACCTAAAAGTTTTCCAGATTGCACTCCGAATGTGCACTTATTGGGGTTCAACCTCAACTTGTACTTTTTCAGCCTCTCGAATAGCTTGTATAGGTGATTGAGATGTTCTTCTTCAGTTTGTGACCTTGCAATCATATCATCCACATATACCTCTATTTCATGATGAATCATATCATGAAACAAATCCACCATAGCCCTTTGATATGTTGCCCATGCATTCTTTAATCCGAATGGCATGACCTTGTAACAAAAGGTGCCCCATTGTGTAACAAAGGTGGTCTTCTCCATGTCTTCGAGAGCCATCTTAATTTGATTATAGCCGGAAAAACCATCCATGAAAGATAAAACTTTATGTTGAGCGGTGTTATCGACCAAGACGTCAATATAAGGTAGAGGGAAGTCATCCTTGGGGCTTCCCTATTCAAATCCCTATAATCTATGTACATATGAACTTTTCTGTCTTTCTTTGGCACTGGAACCACGTTCGCAACCCATTGAGGATAAGATGTCACAGCTAGGAATCCTACATCAAATTGTTTCATCACTTCAGCCTTTATACTTTTAGACATGTCAGGCCGCATGCGACGAACTTTCTGCTTGAAAGGAGGACAATCTTCCTTTGTTGGCAGACGATGAACTACAAAGTCGGTATCCAACCCTGGCATATCTTCATACGATCAAGCAAACACTTCCACATAATCATGTAACATCTGAACCAAACTTCTTTTGACATTGCTTCCTAGGTTGGCGCCGATCTTGACCTCTTTCTTGTTTGTCTCGGTACCTAGGTTGATGACTTCCACTGACTCTTCATGTGGCTGAATTGCTTTTTCCTCTTGCATTAGAAATATGACTAGTTCTCCTGGTATTTCGCAATCTTCCTTGCCTTCGTCTTTGGCTTAGTTAATTGGATGTTTGAAATCATAGCTGGAAATAGTAGAGTCATTGGCAATGAGATCCGGAGTGGACGAGGATCTGCAAGAGTATGTGTGTGTGTGTATGTGTGTGTGTGTGTGTGTATGTGTGTGTGTGTGTGTGTGTGTGTGTGTGTGTGTGTGTGTGTGCATGTAAGATACATGGCTATTTGAAAAAGGTATTAAATAAAAATAAAGACAATGAGCACAAAAATTCGAACGTAAAAAGTCCAATGGTTTATATTGAATGATCATATGATAAAATGAACATAAATAAAACCCCTAACAAATACACCATAGTGCCCCAAGCCAGACATATGGATTAAAAGTCATTGTTTAATATTATAGATAAAAGGCTCTTGAATTGATAGAAAGCAATAAACAAGTAATTACTCCTCAATGAAGGATATGGGGACGAAGTCCTTTGTGCTCCAATTGTTGAGCTCTGTCGTAGTAGGGTATATCCATTCTTCGAAAGCACACTCATCATCATAATCCTCCTCGGCGTTTACTTCATGATTTCCAATACGGAGAGGGGGCTTTCCCACACAAACACGCATAACTTTTTTCTGAGCCTTGATAGTGAAACCCAACCCACATTTTTCTGATTTAAACGAAATCTCGGGGAGTTTGCCCCAGGTAGCACAACTTCCATCTTCGACTGTGGCACGAGCTTCCTTAAATGAAACCATCCTTGGCATGACCTTATCAGCTTTGGGCATGTCAATTTGGGCAGTAGAAACCATAGGTGGAACAACCTCAAAATCCTGGCACGGGGTTTCTATAAATTCTCCGTCCATCTCCACATATTTGAAAGAATTGAGTTGGCTTACCATGAATTCCTCCTCATCGTAAACAGTGACGATCCTCCCCTTGACTGGGTATTTTAGCTTTTGGTGACGGGTAGATGTTACTGCCCCTGCTCCATGAATCCAAGGGCGACCCAGCAAATAAGAGTAAGCAGGAAGAATATCCATGATATAGAAAGTAGAGTTGAAACTCTATGAGCCCACTTTAATTGGGAGATCCACCTCTCCATGAACCATCCTTTTGGACCCATCGAAATCCCTCACGATAATATCACTCGGCTTCAATACCAGTGCTTCACATTCTAACCGGTCCAAAGCGCCCTTGGGTAGCACGTTTAAAGAAGAGTTAGTGTCAACCAAAACATGTGTTAGGGTAGTCCCTTTACATTCAACAGAAACGTGCAAAGCTTTATTATGGTTCCTTCCAAGTGATGTCAGATCAGTATTAGAGAACCCCAATCCATTGTCGGCCGTTAAGCTCGCCACATAATTTTCGAACTGGTCAGTTGTGGTCTCATGAGGGAAATAAGCCTTCTTTAAGAATTTTATCAATGCTCGGGCATGAGCATCGGAACAAAGTAGCAAAGATAACTTGGAGATCTTGGAATGGGTTTGCCCCAGCTGTTCCACTATCTTGAAATTACTCCTCTTTATAATTTTCAAGATTTCATCCATTTCTTGAGTGGAGGGCTCCTCAGTAGTAACGTCCTTTGCGGGCACCTCTATTTCAGTAGGTTCAACCACTTTCTTTTTACCCCTAATATAAGCATTGGGCTTCTCAGCAGTGATGCGGACATGTGTCGTTGTAGCCATTGGGGGTGAAATGTTGGGCGAAAAGATTCTCCCAGTTCTGGTCACCTTACTAGAGCCAGTAATATTACCAATGTCATCAGCCTTGCTTTCTTCAATTCAAGCATCTTGCTTTATTCCATGGTAAAACACTTCTGCACCGTAGTTCCACGACACTGCTTTGTTGGAAGAGTATGAAATTGGCCCAGGGGAAGTAATATCAGAGGATCAACAGTCGGTTCATTCGAAATCCTGATAGGACCCTTTGAGGAGATCCTAAGAGGCTTGTTTGATATTGTTATGATGGAGAGGTCTTCAATCTTATTGGTCAAAATTTTGATGGACGGAGTTCTTTCAAATAGGATCTCATGACTATTCATCAGGAGTTGAACATCTTCTTTCAGCCATTTGCATCCATTAATTTTTTTGGCGCAACAATTGCAGTCTTTCAAACATCCAGGGAAAACCCCGGCTCTCAGCAAATTCTTTTTTACAATGGTTAATGGAGTGGTTAAGTCTTTGACGGATGAAACAAAAATAGTATCTTCAATTGCATTGACACCTTTGCCATGGCTTGGCATTGGTGTCATTATCACATTGGGAATTGTAGGCGGATCAAATTCGATTCTCTTGTTGTCTATTAGATCTTGAATTTTACTCTTCAATGCCTAGTATTGATCGGTTTCATGCCAAGGGCTATTTGAATGATATGCACACCTGGTATTCGAATTGTATTTAGGTGAGGAAATGTTTAGATTGGATAGAGGATCACGCAGTGTCACCAAGTTTGCCTTTAGCAGGTGTTGTAAGGCTTGGGATATCGACATGCCTATCCTTGTGAACTGTCTTCGTGGAGCCTCAAATCATTGATGATTGGAAGATTGTCTTTGAACATGAGTAGAGTTGGAAATCAGAACAACATTAACGGACAGACGGTTATCCTTCTTGGTACGGGCCCTTGCCCCATACACAACATTCGTTTATTTCTTCCCATTGAAGGGTTTCTTTATGGGATTGTAGGTGGAAGTAGACGCCATAGGGATTTTCCCGCTCTTGATACTACTTTCGACCTTTTAACCAGTTAGGATCAGCTCGGTGAAACCGGATGAAGAACAACCAACCAATAAGTTGAAAAATGGACCAGATAACATACCCATAAACATATTAATATGTTCCATATCAGTTAACGATGGTTGGACCCTACTGGCAAGATCCCTCTACTTTTGGGCGTACTCTTTGAACCCTTTGTTTTTACCCATCGTCATGACTTGCAGTTGAACTCTAGTTGGCGCTAGGTCGGCATTGTATTGGTATTAGTGATAGAAAGCAGTGGGCAAGTCTTCCCATGTATGGATACGAGAACTCTCCAATTTGTAAAACCACTCTAGTTGAGTCCCAGTCAAGCTTTCTTGAAAGGAATGGACCCAGAGTTTCTTGTCGGTGGTGTGCGGTTGTATTTTGCGCACGTAAGACTTCAGATGAAGCTTTGGGCAGAAAACCCTGTCATATTTGACGAAGACTGGTATCTTGAATTTATGGGGAATGACAACCCCAGATATTAAACCCAAATCATCAAAATCCAAACCAGGGATGGCTTGAATCTCAACAACCTTCAATCTATCCTCTAGCTTCTTGTACTTATCATCGACAAGAGGATACTGCTCGTCAATATGGTCTTCATCATCGGACACTCGATCATTGACACACCCATCCCGGGTACTCCTTTCCTCCTCAGACGAATCTTCAACTATCGGCATCTGGCGGATCGGCTCTATGAATCTTTTACCCATGTTGACTAGGGCTTTCCTTTTTGGTTTCTTTTTGGATGCCAGTAACACCGTCAACTCTTGTTGCCCCTTGGCTAGGTTCAGCAGAGTCTCTTGAAATTGGGAATTTTGTGCTTGTAGGTCCTTCACTATTTTCGCGATATCCATCTTACTGAAATAAATAGCAGAAAGATAAGGAAACCTATTGTGGAAAACCTGCTTATGCTATGATGCATGAAATATGTGCATGCAAATGATTTCAAGGATTAAAAAATTTTAAATTTGTCTAGACAAAGAATGAACAAACGTCAAATTTCATTAATAAGTTCAAAATGGTTACAACGTGCCTCTTGGGCTTTACAAAATAAATTCCTAAGATAAAAAGGTTGAACGTATCCTCTTTGGTGGAACGTAGGCGTTCAAACTTTTTTCTTCATGAACTTGCCTTGTAAGCTCCAAAACCCTTTTCTCGCTTGCGTAGAACTGAGCTTCGAAGGTGTCTCGCTCTTCCTTTAGTTGAATCCAACCCTTTTACAAGTCTTCAAGAGAAGTAGGCATGTTGGGATAGAGGACAGTATACGGGACATCTCCTTCAGCAACAGGCTCCATGATAACTGGTAGGATAGAGGGGTAAGGCATCACGAGCTTTTGAGATCGAGCTCCTACCCACCTAAGGTAAGGCACAAGGGAAATATAATTCTTGCATCCCAGCGTCTCACTATCCACTTTGTTTACCATCATCCAAGCTCGTACAAACCTCTGACGGTAGCCTTGATCGTCGCTCTCATAGTTGAACACCACTCCTTGGATGAGCATATTCTGAGGACCATCTCTTCGGGCATACCCAAACTGTCATAAAGCTTAGCAAGGGTTGTAAGTGACACCTCCCCTAATGCCAAGCATAGGGATATTAGGGAATTCCCCATAACGGTCAATGATAGAAGTATCTTCCAAGGATCGAGAACACCAATGAATATTAGAGTGGGTGAGGGACATCATCCTTTGAGACCGTGTCAATCCTTGCTCGTTCTTCAATACTGATCGAGGTAGGTGCAATGTAACCCACTTGGCAAGTAGGGGAATGCAACACAGGAGAGTACCTCTTTTCTTCGTGGTGCGAGTATGGAAACAATGTAAGATGTCTCTCAGCAAGGTGGGTATAGGATTACGAGAGAGGAAGACTTTGATGGCATTCACATCTATGAATTGGTTCGAATTGGGAAATAGAACCAAACCATAGATTAGAAGGGCCAGGATATCTTCAAAAGCTTGAAAATCCATATCTTCCCAGAATGAATGAGCCTTCTCCAATAAGAATTTGGCTAGGAACCCTTTAACTCCACTTCTTGTCTCCCAAATTGCTATAATGTCGGATCTCTTCAGATGCAGGGCTTCGACAATGAATTCAGGTTTTGGAATACCTTATAAACCGGTGAAAGGTATTTGATCAAGCACGGGCACTCCCAACAGTTGAGAGAACTCCTCTAGCATAGGCATCAACTGATAGTCAGGAAAGGTGAAGCAATGATGTATGGGATCAAAGAATTGGAAGAGCACACACATCATTTCTTCTTGGAAATTGGAGGTAGCCAAACTGAGTAGTTGTCCATATTTCTTGGTGAAAGGAGAATCTTCAGGCACCCTTGATGCTAATTCTTGGAGTTGAGGGTGTGCTTTCACGAAGCTGATTCGGATGGTATTCCTTCGGACAAGATTCATGGCCTACAAAACAAAGCAAATATAAATACCTAAATCCTTGAAATGGTTAGTGAGAATGCTTATGATGTTATGATGTTTATGATGTTATGTACAAGTATGCAAAGCAAGAAAGTTGTTATGTACACACAAAGCAGACAAGTCCTTAGGTTTAGGCTTGCATGAAGTTGGTAGGTAAGTATCCTCTTGAAGTTTAGTTGGCTCAACATGTCCTAGAAAGTAACTGGGTTCTAGGGGATCTCAATATCACTAGCCTTTCTTTTAGGCATTGTCTCAGCACAATCAATCTTTTCTTGCAACCAAGATATCCCAAAAGTCCGATCTCAATGAGGGTAGTATCGAGTATCAACCAATTTTCAGCTTTCCACCGAAATCGGCTATGTCACTACTTCCTAATGGCCAAGTTGTTCAATTAAGGTTCTAAGGTTAGTTAGTGCTTAATAACGCCGCTCAGCAGTCATGTATTCTTCTCGATTCAACACAAGGTATACCGGTATCAACAAATGCGTCACACTAATGTAGCCATTGCTTCAACCATATTGGTCTACTCCGTACAGTTTCCACAATCTATTGCTACTTACCTAAAAAGGTGCCCTAGATCCGGGTAGAGGATCAAAACAAGCCCAAACAAGGAACCATAATGTAAAGCAAACAAGTAAAATAAAGAAAAAGCAAGTAAAGGTGATCTAGCCCTAAGGTAACCTCACTTTTAAGTTACTCCCCAGCAGAGTCGCCAGTTCTGTAACACGGTGGGAGAACTGACTTGGTTGTTTTTGCGTGTGATCACAATTGTTGTGGATAGCAAGAGTTGCCACCGACTTTTCTTTTATCCAATAAGGAAAGGTTGAAAAGAACAGGAAAGACCTTTCGAGATTATTTTCTTGAGTTCGGGGGGTAGGTTATGAAAATCGAAGCCCAAACTGAAGGAGATCCAAACATGTTTCCTGCAAACGAAACAAAGTGAGAAAATATGAAAAAGGGTCTGGCTAGGAGTTTCGATCCCAGGACCCTTCGATATGATAAGCCTTGGTGCATGTTGTTTGTACCACTGGGGGTAGCCTGCTTCATCCATTCATGGGATCACTTCGATGGAATATAGAATGAATTCGTTCTTGGATGTCGAAATACCCAACTTCGAAGGCCATGATGCTTCAATTATCAGGCTCCTAACCACTCCTTTTCTCAATTGAAACAAACAGTGAAGACATCAAAACGAAACTAACACTTAAACACAAATCGAAACACAAAACATAAACATTAAATATGTCTAAGAACTTGCATGTGAATCGATGCATACATATTTCAAAAGCTAGGTAATCGAAGGTCAGCATGGATTTTATTCAGTATCAAAAACGAAAACTAACTGTACAGGCAATGATAATCGAAAACTATGAGCAGCATGCTATCTATGTTTTCGAAGGATGCTTGAATGAAGAGTTCTAAGTTTGAAGAAAACTTACCTCTTGGGGTGAAACTTTGAAGGGACTTTGATGCAACTTCCAGGAATGGTTAGATGATGAGTGAATTAAACCTGCTTCGTTTGGAAGATAGTTAAAGCCTCCAACTCAAGTCAAGTTTTAAGTTTCCATTTCTTTGAAGAAAAAAAGAAAGCGCAAGCAAGTTTGAAGAGTGTTTGATGATTTTGTGTTTGAGAGTGTTTGATGATTTTATGCTTAAGAGTGTTTGATATTTTTTTGTTTAAGAGTGGAGTTAGAATTTTAGTTTCCTGTTTTTGACTCTATATTTTTTTGCAAACTTTCCTTCTCCTTTCTTTTGATATGCAATGGACTTGCAGATTTATATGAAAATGTTGAGATGTTTTACACAAAGGATCTTTCTATTGTATTGTTTTGGCTAGGTGACTTGATAAGTGAAAAACAAGTACAAGCATGGTCCTGTTGCTTCTGATTTTGACTTTTCTTGTGCTCAGACAAAATAAATTTTGGGGACTCAAGGAGCTGACTTTGTGATTAAAGTAACATTTATGAAAATAGATAACATAGCTTTTTGTCATTTCGTCCAAAAATAGTAACATCCTAATGGATAAAGCTTCGATTTTGTGTGTAAACCTCTGATTATGTAAAGATTTTGGAGCAACATAGCCTGAAAAGTGAGATTTGGAAGATAAAGCTATGAGATTTGTTCTTAAATCAGATGCCAGAATGAAATCGAAGCAAGCTTACTTAGAAGGAAACTTTCGCCTTAGTCGAATCATGTTCGAAGGAAGCTGCTTGAAGGGAGGCATTACCCATGTCGAAGTTTGGATTGAAGCAAGCACACTGCCTCATCGAAACTTGTGGATCGAAGCAAACACACTGCCCCATCGAAGCTTGTGGATTGATGAGTGCTCGGAGGGAGTCTTTTAACCATTCGAAACATGTAGGTTGAAGGAAACCAGTGTCTAATCGAATTGAGAATCAAAGCAGATTTCTTCAAAGTTAGCTAGTGTCTAATCAAATTGAGAATCGAAGCAAATTGCTTCAAAGGTAGTTAGCGTCTAATCAAATTGAGAATCGAAGCAGATTGCTTCGAAGGTAGTTAGTTCCCCGATCGAAGCTGGAGAATCGAAGTAGACTTGCTCTTCTTAGACCCAATCGAAGGGCACATTATCATCTTCATTTTTCCTTTTCCTTCGACCAATCGAAGTAACAACTTGTCATCTTCCAAAAATTTCATTTTTCTTTATTTCTTTAAACAGGTGTTTGTAACCACCTATATGAGAGGAATATTGAAAAATGAGACTGCAAATTTTGGGGTACAACAGTAGTCATGTGAGTTTCAACCTCAGACTTTCTCAAATGGATCAAAGCAGCAATCTCATGGGATTTT
Organism: Vicia faba; assembly: GCA_948472305.1. Lineage (NCBI taxonomy): Eukaryota > Viridiplantae > Streptophyta > Magnoliopsida > Fabales > Fabaceae > Vicia > Vicia faba. Next base: position 1,074,093,221 of record OX451740.1, on the reverse strand, counting down.
GGCTCCCCCTCCAAACCAGTAAAAGGAACACGATCGGTAGTAGGCAAACCTAATAGATAAGAATACTCCTCCAATGTAGGAATCAACTGATAATCAGGGAAAGTAAAGCATCGATACATTGGATCATAGAATTGGACCAAAGTCGAGAGAATACCCTCCTTAATCCTAAGCTTCATGAGAGAAATTATGGACCCATACTTCCTCCAAAAATATGCAGGACACTCAATCTCAGGAATCAAACTCATCAACTCATCTATCTTGGAATCTTTGAAATTGTACTTTCCAGTCTTTCTTTTTCCGGAATCCATAGTCAAAAAGTACCTGAGATATTCACAAAGAGTCAACTTTTAAGTTCCTTGAAATAAAATGTCTTTAAAAGATGCTCATGGGTGCATGAATGCATAATGCAACAATCACACACAAGATCACAAACATAGTGTTCATAGGTTCAACGTCACGAGCATGAGGTTGAAGGTACTACCCATAAGGTATGGTCTAAAAGATATCACCTGCCGAACAAGGTTCTAGGGTTCCTAGAGTCTACCTTCTTCCTTCGGATATTACTAACTTCCCGACTAACTCGGTAATTAGTAATATTCTCAAGAAAAACTCATCTGAGCATAGTATCACGTGACAACTACTTCGGATTACTTCGTCATAGCTTCTGCACTACACCTAAAAGGCCAAGATGGGTTAGGTATTCTACGGTCCTCAGTTTCAACAGGATCCTAGGTCGAAAGCCGCACGTCTTCCTGATTATTCGGTAAATGACACTACAGTCAAAGGGGCCTCCACTGAGTAAGGGATCTCATGTCTCCTTTTTTTGGATTACTCCCTCAAAGTTAACATGACTATACCACTCGTCCTATCTTAAGCTTGCCCAAGTCCGACTATAGGACTTATGAGAAATCACCAAGCACCCTGAAAACCAGGAAAATCCAGACAAATATATATATATATATATATATATATATATATATATATATATATATATATATATATATATATATATATATATATATATATATATATATATATATATATATATATATATATATATATATATATATATATAACAAACAATACCACATGTACAAATATAAACAAAGATAGGATCAACCCACTTAGGAATGGACCAGCAATAGATCAATTTGTCCCTAGTGAAGTCGCCATTTTTCTGTAGCTGTAGAAATGTTAAGACTAAGCCATTGGATTTGACTTGACTCGCACAAATAAAAATAAAAATCACCACTGCGCTTTATTGTTTCCAAAAGAATGGGAAAAGAGCGAATAGCCCAAAAGAGGGGGAAAGATTCTAGGTAAGGGGGTTGGTTATGCAAAGGGAAGGTATTAGCACCCTAAACATCTACGGTACTCCACAGGAACCTCTTTGTAAAATTAGTATGTTTTGGCTATAAAATGTTGTATGAAAATAGATTGTGGTGGTGAGGAAAGAAGTGTATTTTTTAATGATTTTTGTACCCGCCGTGGTTGCGAACCTTTAGTTCCTATGTACCACCTTCCGTTCAATAGGGGATCAGGGTACACGTAGTTCCTATTTTTTTAAAAATTTAAAACATGAGTGTGTTGGTTAATTTTAAGAAACAAGACATCATTGTCATTGTCCGTGTGGAAAACATACTTGCTACCCACAATTATGAAAAAGGAGAATTTGTGTCATCTCAAAGTGGAGGATATGGCTTGGATTTCAAAATCAACAATGCCTCACTCAAACCCAAGTGGAAAATGTCTCACTTCACTATATATTGTAGAAGTATAGTTGTTTGCATCACTATAAGGATTGGCAGAAGTCTAATCTTTTGAGAAAAGTTTTTAAGGTAAAAAGCCAAAGTGGCAAAAATGGTTTGAAATGAGATTGATTGACTTTTAGTCTTCTCACAAAAAAATGTCAAAGTATTATTAAGTTGATTGAATTTGATTAAGAAATAATTTTTGAAAATGCATGGACATGATTCCAAGTTTATTATGAAAGTGGTTCAAGTTTTAAAAAAAGAAGAGTTTCCAAAGGAAGGGAGAAGATTTTTGAAATTAAAGAAGATGGGAGGAGATGAAGGGGATATCCTAAAGCATAAGGTAAAACCTAGGGAAAGAATCATCTAACCAACAAGAAGCCAACATTTGACACAATGAGTCAATGGAGAATTCCCATCCTTTGGATTTGAAAACCAAACAAACAATTACAGAAAAGACCTCTTTAAGAAAACCAAGCTCCATTTCCGTTAAGTCTTCACAAATAAATTGGGCAGCGTAACAGCTGTACAGAGATAAGTTCTAGATTACAGACAAAGTGTGTAATTATAATAACCTGCACACAAAGCAAACAAATAACCCAATATCCTGGGGTAAACTACAAGAGCTCCAGACAAAATAACAGTCAAGGTCATAAGGTCTCAAGGTAGGCCACAACTTCTAATCCTAAGTCCAAGAAGTCCAACACTCTATAATACCAAGGATAGTAACCAAATAGTCCAAGTAACATTAAAGTTTTTTATGGTTCAAGTTTATTATTAAGTATCTTCAAAAATAAATGAGAAGCCCAAGTGAGAAAAATATAATGACATAAAGATAAAAGCTCAAGTGAGCAAAGATAAAAAGTAGCATGAAATGTAAATGCTAAATTAAATGGTACATAAAGTAAAAGCATAAAATAAAAGCATAAAAATAAAGTCAGTTGTTAGGAATTAGTAGTTAGTTGGATGACCATCTTGAAACTTGCATTTGGAACTCATTAGAGGATTGGTAGAACCAAAGCCTCTCAACAACAAGTTGCATTTGCTTTTTGTCAAGTATATCATCCATTTAAGAATTCTCAAGATAACACTTAATGATCAATGATGTTTAAGTGATCCACTTTGACCAAAATTGATTAAGTTCCATTAGAGGATTGGTAGAACCAAAGCCTCCTAACAATGGACCTCAAGGTTATTGGATCAAATGGTTCAAATTAACATGCTTGGGCTTGCAAACATAGGTTTGGGCCACGAATTATCATTTTCTCAAATCGGGACAAAATTTAGCGCTATGTTAAGCAATCGTAAATGGACTTATATAGAAGTCACACCTATTTTGAGGTTGGTCAATAGCAATTTATACACCTCATGTTTTAAGACATGATATGTAAACCATGCTCCAATAACATTTGGTTCAATAAGAATGGGATAAGATGAAGAGGGAAAGGGAAATGAATAAACCATATTTTAACCAAAATTTAATTAAACTATTATTAAAATCATTCATCCATTTTTGTGGAGTTAGACTCAACACCATGGATCCAATAATGTTAATAAAGTTCATGATCAAAATTTTAATCCAAGATCAGCCAGAATATATACAAAAAAAATAAAATTATATTTAAAAAAGAAAAAAAGTTTTTAAAAATGATTATAAAATGGAAATAAGGGAGAGAAATAGCAACTATATTCAAATTAATCAAGAAAAAAATAAGTAAGACCATAGAAAAATCAGGAATGAACTCAAATATTTTTATAAAGTTTTTGGTAATTTTTTAAAGTCAGAAACTATTTTTAAAATTAAAAGAAATAGGTGAAATAAACCAAAAATGATTAAAAAAAATAACAAAGTTAGAAATAAAAAATAAATGAGGTTACCAATATTTGTCAAAATGTCATTGGATCCTTCCCTATTTTTTCGGAATTTAAAAATGAATAAAATTATTTTTTTAACATTTAAAAATAACTGAAACAAAGTGAAAAATTATAAAAAATACCAAAACACAAAATAAAATTGTGGAAAAGTAAAAATCAGAAAGAGAAAAATCAAAATTAATTTTCATAATTTTTTAAGATTTTTTGGAGTTAAAATGAATTTTCTATGAATTTTTGAAGTTTAAAACAATTTAAATATAAAAATAAGAAAATAAAATAAAGTCAAAAAAATGTGGACCAATGGATGAGAGTCAAAACGCGTTAGTAATCAAATCCAAGGGATTTGGTGCGCTGTGCATATCATGGTCATTACTGAATAAATTATTGAATCAAATATAAATCAGATTTTTGAAAATTCCAAAGGGCACGCTTTCATTGGCTGAAGGATGACACGTTGGCCATCTTCAACATTCAGCCAGTCTCAAAACCAGGTTCCTCAAACTGTAAAATTAGAACACGAGACCGGTGCCATTCGCTTCGTCTCATCAAGACGAAGACAACCACACCTTCGCGAAATTTTTATATAAACTGTAGTTCAATCATTTTTGAAAAGAAGTTTTGAAAAGGGATTTGAAATTTCCTGATCAAAACGTGCTTCCAGTTGAAAACAAGTGTTGTGACTAGAACCAAGATGATGAGAGCTTCACAATAGCATCAAAGTTTGAGAGAATTGGTGAAGGAATTTACCTATTGAAGTTAAGTTGCAGAGCTCTAAAATTGGACTTGGCTAGCACGATTTAAGGGGTTTTAGAGATTAATTCTTCTTCTGTTACCTTCAGTGAAGTTCAAGGAAGGTGAATTGATAAATAAAAATGATTGAGAAAGGCTGTAAAAGCAAATTCGAAGTTACAGAAAATTAAGTTGAAGAGAGAGTTTGGCAGGGTGATTATGGCTTTCCAAGCTTGAGGAAATGAATGAGGGATGACCCTCTATTTATAGTGAATCAAATGGGATGCTCAAGCGTGTGAAATGATGAAGTTTGGAGGGAAATCGTGTGAACCTGATACACGAGCAAAGTATGATATGTTTTGAATCAAAAATCATCCAATTCTTGCGTTATGATGCACTAATCACTTCTGGAAGTCCAGTAAACATGTTTAGAAACAAAAACACGCAAGAAATTTGTGATTAGAAGCCAAAACAAGAGTTTCAAATTTATGACTTGGTGAAAAATTCAGTTTCAAATTGCCAAATTCAAACCCATGGCATTCTCAACTCAAGGGGTCTTAGGACATGATTCTTAAAGCCTTAGAAAGAGGATATTACAAGCTTTACAATGTGAAAAGAATGGTATCAAATGGATGTTTGAGCTGAAAGTTGCAATGAGTCAAAGTTGGGAAAAGAGGTTGACTTTCTATACTTAGAAAATTTCTAAGTTTTTCTTCAAAAGTGACTTGTAATGTCTTGCATCCAAACACAACCTTCCATTTGAAATTTTCTCTTGACTAAAAAAGATGGCATGAAATAGATATCTTGAATGACATATTGAAACTTGAACCATTAAAAATATCCAAAAATTGAGAGAGTTATGACTTGTTGAAGTTGGCAAAAATTCATGAAATGACCTATAATCTTTTGCATCCTCAAGGCATCTTCCATCCATTTTCACACTTTGCACATAAAATAAAGGTTGAAGTTCACATCTTCAAGATCATAATGCAAAAATAATGGGTTCAAGGTGATAAAAATTGATCAAGTTATGGTCATTTGAAGTCTCATAAGGGAATTTGAGGGTTCATCTCGAGGACTTGTAATCTTTCTTCATCATCAAGTTTCTTCCGCACAAAATTTCCTTGAAACTTTAGAAGTGATTTGTTAATAACCCATTTAAGAGAAGGATGACTTTGTAATCATTCAAAAATACCAAAATATGAGCAAGATATACCCCCTTGAAGTTCAAAACCCTAACTCCTAAAGCAAGAAAATGCCTTGGGAAACCTTTGCAATTTTGACCAACCTTATTGCATAAATACATTTGTTATGTGCTTATAAGTTGTTGAGGATGATAAGGAGAAACCAAAGCAATCAAAACCACTTCCAAATCTCGAGAATTGAAGGAGATATGAACTTGTGATCATTGAAATCAAAGACTTGTCCATTTGAGTCAAACTCCTTCAACCAACCCTTGTGCTTTTGAACTAATTTTGACAACTTAAGGTATGATAAATCATAAAAAAAAATTTCATGTTATTACTTCAAAACATCTTTAATGATGACGCTTGAATCTCAATGAAGCTTTGTTGAGGAAGGCACATAAATGAACTCATTAATCCCTAGGTCAATCTTGATGGAATGTATTGTACTTTCACCTACAACATCAACAATTGGGGCAAACACTCATTGTATTTATTAGTTTAAGGATAATCAATACAAAACATAGATGATCATAAAATACAAGTCAAGGTGCTTCGTGATTCCTCCTAGAACAAAAGCTAAATATAGGGAGAATAACCAAACCCTAATGTGATCTTGTTGTGATTGAATTACTATGATGTGATGAAGGGATCTTAGGGGAAACAATTGGGGTACAACAGGTAGCCCTATCGTTGGATGTTTTGAGGGACAAGCGAGGATCATCGTACAGTCACGAAGGCAACTCGTAGGGCACTTTAGCAATTTTATTGTAAGGGACTAGATCGTTTATCGAAGGCAGCATCGAAAGGGTCATCAAGCGACTACGATCTTTTTGTATTTGAGGGACTTTGCTAAAGCGTTCCCACGTTCGAGGGACATGACTGTTTGTTTTCTGAAGGTAACAACTGGAGGTACCTTAGAGGTGAAAGTGTGCGAGTGTGTTGTGTTTCAGTTTTTTGTCTTTGAATATTAGGTTTTCTAGCGTTTGCTTTTAGTCTTATCATACAAGCCTATTAGCATACATCTAACAGTTAAATATATACAAATACGAAAAATAAAGTGCGGGAATTGAATTTACGCTATTACATTACTTCGGGATGGGGGGGGGGGGGGGGGGGAATTACAAACCAAAAATGGGGAAATAAAAGGTCATAGTTAAACTATTACATCCTTTTGACAATAACATATATTTGTGGAAATAATGCGAATAAAATAAATAAACGCGCGGAGAAGAGAAAGCCCTAAAAATTTCTAAGTGATAAAAAGAAATCTTTTTAGTTGTTTTTGCATTTTTTGTTTAGAAAAAATAGTTAAATTAATGAAAATCCTAATTCTAATTAGTTAATTAATTAAAAAAGATGATTAAATAATTAATAAAAATTAATTTAATTAATAAAACCTAAGTCTAATATTTTTTTGTGATTTTTTTTTTATTTTTATGATTAAAAGAAACTAATTAAAAGAAATAAAATATAAGTTAAGCAAGACAAAAATAAAAAAGCAAGCAATGGCCCTCGCTGTAGCACAAGGAATTAGGGGGGTGAGGTTCGGAAAATGTTCCAAGCCCAACAAGAAACCCAAGTGCTGCAAAAAAATGTTAGGGGGTGCAAAGAAACAAATTAATTCAGGCCCAACTCACAAGGCCCATGACCTGCAAAGAAAATGTAAAAAAAAAAAAGAACAAAAATGAAAAACCTGGGGATCGAACCTAGGACCTAGAAAGGGAGTGACTTGAGTGCATGTGTGTTGCCACTGGGGTAGCATGTTTTATCTGTTAGATTAATAAAACAATAATATTATAAAATAAAACAACAACTAGTTCCAGATCATCAAAACATGCGTGCGTGGTGGGGGCTCCATTATTTTGAATGGACGAATCAGAATATGGCCATATGCCATGCGTGCCCTTGCCGGAGTCAATAAAAGTCAGAGACACCGGAGTCAAACTCCTGTCGTCTTCTCCGATCAAGCAAAAATGAAACATGCAAATTTGAAAGATTTATGACCAAATAAGAGACATATCCTACGTAAAATCATGCCCTAAGTTCGAATTTGGGCTCAAATTAAACAAAAGGTCACTGCATCATGTGATGCGAATCCATTTACACCGAACGGGGTAAAAATGGCATATATCATATATGTGTGCATGGGATCCTGTAAACGATCCAAACATGTTCAAACTTGTCTCATAAATTCGTTAGAAGCATTAGTTTAGTTTAAAACAAAGCAAAATAGAAGATACGAATTTCAAAAGAAAAATAAGTAGGACATTCTATGTAGTATGGTTTCACATGCTTAGGATCACATAAATAGATCCAGACCTACCCTTTAGCAAGCTCTTTTAGGTAGAGATTGTGTCCCTTTGCTTCTGAATGTATGCTTTATATAGAGGGAAGAGAGGAGTAGATATATATGGTATAAAAACCAAGCCATGATGGCCTTTGAGACAAGAATAAAACACATTCAAAGCTTGCCAAAAATGAGTGATTCTTGCCCTTTCTCGATGTTGCATGAACCTGGACAGTTTATGTTGGTCTTGCACGAATTAATGGGCTCCAAAGTGGATCAAATCCAGCCCATATGCATAGCCCGTGATTTTCTTGTGATTTTATTCAATTTATTTGATTTTAAATTAAATAAAATTAAGATAAATATGAACAAAAATCAAATCCATGTATAAATGGACTTAGAGGTCCTCTAAGATGTTATGGACATGTTTGAAGTCCAAAAAGGCTCATTGGTTCAAAATTGCAATTTTGCTCAATTTGTACTTCATGAATTTCTTCAAAATTCCCAAATTGTGCAACTCATAACTTGATCAATTTTTATCTTTTGAAGATGATATTGGACTTTTTGGAAATCCCAATATATCCTATGCAATCTATATGTTGATCATTTTTGCTTTTGAAGAAATTATCTTGATGTAAGTTGCCTTGACAAAAAGTGTCTTTTGTTGACTTTTGAAAATGACCTATAATATATGAGCTCATATCTTCCAAATGAAGAATTCTTTGGACTTGAGAATAAAATAAAAGTTGTAGAGAATTTAAATTTATTCAAAATGGGCTTTGGTTGGGGAAAATTTGATGAAGCATGTGAAAGTTATGCCTGGTCAAAGTTTAGTTGACTTCTCCTAAGGAAACTCTAATTTGATAAATCTTGACTTTTGATGATTTGAGAGATTTCCTTAGGTAATCATGATCAACCCTTGATAAAATGATGGATATCACTTCAAAATGTTGATGTTGATCAAAAATATTGAAGTTTGATTGTATGCTACTATAGTTGACTTTTTGACCAATACAATTGACTTTCACTCATCTGAGCCATTGACTGAGCAAACTTGTGATGTAGGTCTTGAAAATTGTCATGAACCTTATTAAGGACCCATGAAGAAACATGGAAGCCACTTGAGGCCTTTGTAATCCAAATTTCCTTGAGAAACTCCAAACCTTAGTTGTGGGCCTTTGGCTTAGGAGGTGTACCTTGATTAGTCATCCCTTAAGATTCTTTAATATTTGAAGAGCCTTGAAAGAATATCTTGAAGAAAAATGGGAGAGAAAATTTTAGGGTACAACACATTCCCTACAAAGTTTCCTCAAACAAGTAAGCATAAATCCCCAGTGAAAGCATTGTAGACAAAATTGAAGATACACATACTCTTCATCCCCCACAATAATCAGGGATTTATTTTCCCAAACAAAGTACAACACAGGCTTAAAAATACAAATAAACAAAATTACACATTCATACATCATAGGATATGCATAAGGAACGCAGTCTCAATTATTTTGAGAACATCATTACGCAATGCATTTCATACATTATGACATTGCATACATCTAACTCTTTACCTTTTCAGGAAGAACCAATCGACAGACCAATATCATCAACAAATCCTCAAACAAGACAAGGTAAATATATACATGATGAACACTCCCTTCAAACATCTGCTGGCTCAGATTAAATCGACCAAAGATTTATTCTGATACTTCTCTCAGTAGACCTTTTCTGGCTCAGATTAAATCGACTAAAGATTTATTCTGATACTTCTCCCAGTTAAAGATTTAAAGACCTCTGCTGGCTCAGACTAAATCAACTAAAGATTTATTCTGATACTTCTCTCAGTACACCTCTGCTGGCTCAGATTAAATCGACCAAAGATTTATTCTGATACTTCTCTCAGTAGACCTTTTCTGGCTTAGATTAAATCGACCAAAGATTTATTTTGATACTTCTCCCAATTAAAGATTAAAAGACATATGTTGGCTCAGACTAAATCGACTAAAGATTTATTCTGATACCTCCCTCAGTAGACCTTTTCTGGCTCAGATTAAATTGACCAAAGACTTATTCTGATACTTCTCCCAATTAAATATTTAAAGACATCTATTGGCTCAAACTAAATCGAATAAAGATTTATTTTGATACTTCTCTCAGTAGACCTTTTATGGCTCAGATTAAATCGACCAAAGATTTATTCTGATACTTCTTCGAGTTAAAGATTTAAAGACCTTTGCTGGCTCAGATTAAATCAACCAAATATTTATTCTGATACTTCTCTCAATAGAACTTTTCTGGATCAGATTAAATCGACCAAAGATTTATTCTTATACTTCTCCCAGTTAAAGACTTAAATACATATGCTGGCTCAGATTAAATTGACCAAAGATTTATTCTGATACTTCTCTCAGTAGACCTTTTCTGGCTTAGATTAAATCAACCAACTATTTATTCTGATACTTCTCCCAGTTAAAGATTTAAAGATATTTTCTAGCTCAGATTAAATAGACCAAAGATTTATTCTGATACTTCTATCAGTAGACCTCTGCTGGATCAAATTAAATTGACCAAAGATTTATTATGATACTTCTCCCAGTTAAAGATTTAAAGACCTCTGATGGCTCAGATTAAATCAACCAAAGATTTATTCTGATACTTATCTCAGTAGGCCTTTCTTGGCTCAGATTAAATTAACCAAAGATTTATTCTGATACTTCTCGCAGTTAAATATTTAAAGACATCTGCTTGCTCAGATTAAATCAATCAAAGATTTATTATGATACTTCTCTCCGTAGACCTTTCCTGGCTCAAATTAAATCAGCCAAAGATTTATTCTGATACTTCCTCCAATTAAAGACGAACACAAACATCTTCTGGCTTAGATAAAATCGACTAAAGATTTATTCTGATACTTCTTCCAGTAGACATTTTTTGTCTCGGATTAAAGTCGATTGTAGACTTAGTCTAATTTCTCTATTAACAGTTACTTTGGATGGCATCTATAAGTCCATCTCCGACAGCTCTTCATTACCTCTCCAAATGGAATCTATAAGCCCATTCTCTATATAATCAACAAACAGTTCTACTTTATGCACAAGCGAGTGCAAATTTCTGGGCACTTAAGTGTTCAATCCTCTTCTACCTTCAAGTCACGAATGACGGACAAGCCAATCTAACTCTTCAAGTTTAAGAAGATTGAACAGGGGAAGATGTTGTACCCCAAAATTTTCCCTCCCTTTTCTTCAAAACATTTCTCACAAAATATCTCAAATGTTCAAGGATTCTCAAAGAGTTGATCAGGCAAGCTCACCTCCTAAACTTTGAGACCATAAATTAGGGTTTTGGTCTTCTCAAGGAAAATTGGACTTTTGATGCCTCAAATGACTTTCTTGGTTCATTATAGGTATCCAAGAGTGCTCATACCAAGTTTCAAATCTTGCATCTCAAAATTGCTCAGTCAATGGCTCAGATGACTGAAAATCAGCTATATTACGTAAAAAGTCAATTGTTGTCAACATACAGTCAAACTTCAAGATTTTTGGCCAACATCATTTTGAAGTCATATTCATTATTTGATCAAGGGGTGATCATAATTACTCAAACTAAGCATTCAAATCATCAAAGGGGAAAAATTGTCAAAATTAGGGTTTTGACTGAGAATGATTGATCAGTGATTTTTGACCTATTACATGACCTAATGGCTTGAATCATGATATCAAGTGATCAAACACAATATCTTGACCTAATTTCATGGGTCAAATCATTTCTCAAGATCAATGTATTGATAGTTGAAATTTGATCAACTGACACACAAAAAGTCAAACTTTGACTTTTTGATCAACATTGAATTTCAAAGATCAAAATTCATCAAGACATTCAAAAATATCAAACTTGATCATCAAGAATCAAGAAAGTCAAAAAAGTCAACAAAAAGTCAATATGATTCACTACTTCATGATAATTTCACTACTTCATGATAATTTTTCACCAAGATGCAAGATGATTCAAGGAAAATTTTCAACATGAAAGTTGTAGATCTTGATGAATTCTACAACTTTGTCCCTTATGGTTGATGTCCAAAAATTCTAGGATTTTAAGATATACCCATGAAGTCATGACTTCTTATCAAAAACACTTAGTGAAACTTTCATCAAGTTAGGCATATTTTTTGTCACAACTTTGTAGTTTTTCACCAAGATCCAAGTTGATTTAGCTAAAGTGGTCTACGTGAAGGTTGTAGATAATGTTTCAAGCTTTCCAAAATGTCCAAGAACTTAAAGAAATCATGCTTGAGCTAGGATAATTGAAGAGAAGAAGTTGAGCATCCATTATTGAATTACAAGGCATTTACATGAAAAACACTTGATCAAATCTCAAGCCATGCTGCATAAATCTTGCTTTGCAAGCTTCTAACTTTCAAATCACTCCATAATTAATTGTTTACACAACTTATTGATCCATTTTACAAATTATTAATCCATTTTTGGCACAAAGGTAACATTTCCATTTTAGAAAAGTGGATTTAATCATAAAGTCCATTCTCCTTGAGATTTGCACTTGTTCCTTCTGCACACACTCAACATGTATGCTTAAAAGAAACATATCTAAATTCTCTAACCACCCTATAAGCCCTTGTACTATGCATTGAAACCATGATTTTCAAGATTGCTTTAAAATCAAGTCACATAACCATAACATGCGATCTTTGATTTCCGATTGCTAGAGCCTTCAAAAACTTTTCTCTATAAATAGAGAAGTTATTTGCAAGCTAAGACACATATTCACAAGCCTTGAAACACCCTCAAACACTCTAAAATCAGAATTTTCATTTCAAACCTCCATTGTTGCACATTCTGACTTTGAACTTCAAACTCATAATCCACTCGTGCGTTTTCACTTCTAATCAATCACAAAGCTTACATACCTCATTTACAACTCATCCTCACCCATGTTTCATTACTGCAACTCCATTTTCATCATCTTCCAAACTCAAAAATAGTCACCTGTAACTTGACTTCTCCAGGAAGATTCAAGCACTTTCAGCACAAAGTAAGAGTTGTATTAGCTTCCTAGGAGTTCAGTGAAGTTATCCAGATCATCACAACACATCCAGGGGTGCTCAAACTCCATACGTGGTTTCTAGTTTTGAGGTAAGTTTTCTCAACTTTGAACTCCTTATACAAGCATCATTAATGGTTACTTGTGAATAAAAAATGTATACATATATTTCCTGAAGCTAACTATGCCTTTAGTTTTCATTTATATTGCCTGAGTGATGTGAATTTTGAAGTTGAACTTTCTGGAAAAAATTAGGTTTTATTTGGTACCAACAGAAATTCATGTTCATCTTTGATTTATAACTTTAGTTATTTATATGGTTGAATTCGTGGTGAAAATGGGACAACTTTCATGTTTATATTTTTGAAAATGGTTGAGAAATGAGCAAGTTCAGAATTCATAGTGTTGTACCCCAAAATTTGCCCTCCCATAATTCTTCAAAGATTTGCCAAGTCAAAGCTTCAAAATCTCCCCAAGGGTTGCACAGTCAAAGATCTCCTATACCGTCAAGATTAGGGTTTTTGTTCTGGTCAAGAAAATGAAGTTTTCAAAGGTCCAATCAAGTCTCATATGCCTACAAACATGGTCAAGCATCCTCATATCAAGTTTCAAGACATTCAGCTCAAAATTGCACAGTCAAAACCCTAGATTGCACTACAGTCAACTGTAGGGGCAAAATGGTCATTTGACAGTCAAAAGTTCAAATTTTTGGTCAACATATCATTTTGAAGCCACAAACATCATTTGATCAATGCTTGATCATGATTCTCAAAATTTGGCTCAAAAATCATCAAGATGCAAAAGTTTCCTTATTTGGACAGTTGAAAAAGTCAACTGAAATTAACCAGGGCATAACTTTCACATGGATTATCATAAAAATTCCATCCAAAGCTCATTTTGAAGAGAAAGACATTTCCTACAACTCATCTTCATACTTCAAGTCCAATAAATGCTCTCACAAAAAGTTATCAATTTCAACATTATAGGTCATTTTCAAAAGTCAACAAAAAGGGACTTTAAGTCAAAGGCCATAACTTGAGATTGGTAAATCAAAATGACATGGGACCAAAGGCATTGGTTAGAGGACTCAAAGACCTTTCCAAAATGTCAAATAACATGAGAAAAGCTTAAACATTGAGCAAGTTATGCCTTGTGGAAGTTGGGAAATTTTTGGATATTTTGAAAAGTCAACATTGATTCAAATGATCTAAAATTGCTAATGGGCCCATTTTTCTTCCATAATTCATCATCCATGGCATGTGCACGACCACTTGGCCCAAAGGGAAGTATTTTCTCATTTTTTATTTATTTATTTGAATTTTTTATTCATAATAATTCACTTAAATCAATTAAATATGTGAAAAATATTTAACCTAACCTAACAAATCTTTTTATACATGTTTTAGCCTCAAGATTTCGTGTATATGCAAATAAGGAAAGATTTGGAGAGATTGGAGATGATTTGAACCAAAAACACATGGAAAAAGATATGGAAATCATGGTGAAAAATCAAATCTTCAAAACCATGATTGCAAGAGATTTGGAGCAAGTTTTTTGACCTAATGCACTCTATACAAAAGCCTGAATACAACCCTAATCAAATACACACGCAACCACTCAAGAAACTCCATTGACAACTTGAAAATTTTGCAAAACAACTCAATTCTGAAAACTGACTTGTAGGTGGTTCCAAGGCACGAAACTGATTCCATTAGCTTCCTTGAAGATTGCTGGACGTGTTCCAACCAAAAACATCCATCAAAGCTCAAAGAATTGGTAACAAGAACCGCCCCTGTACAGAGAAAAAATCAAGATCGTGTTTTGACATTTAGGCATTCTTAGGGCATTTTAATTATTGATTTGCATTCCTTATGCCATTCTAATGCTAACCATATGATTCAATTATGTTTTTATGTTGTATACACGATTTCACCATGTTTGAATTTTAGGGTTTACAGAGCTTCAGATTAGGGGTTTTTGCCTGGGAAAAAATTGGCCCTCAAGACCACCACCATCCAACTCAGCACACTCAGGCGACCTTAAGACCACCCTCGCGCTCAATTTATGAGTGACTGAGGGCTAATCGCTATTTTCCCTAAAGCCACCTAACAGAACGCGCATAAAACCGTTGTTTAATGTTTTTGTGTTTCAGGAATGTGGAGAAGACGATATCGTGGCACACGGTGATAGGTGGATTCAAAAACTCGCGCGCGTTTCCAAAGCCATTGACAATCTTCTTTTATAATATTTATTTGTTATATTAGTTTACAAATAAACAAAGCGCTTCAGTGGCAAACGTGTTGGTTGGAAAGGTACATGACCTGGGTTCGAGCCCCAGGTCTTTCATGTTTCCATATTATTTTTCAATTTCCAATCATATGCAGTTTCAATAATAAAGTGTACCATACACTGCCAAGATCCCATGTCCACGCGTCCAACCTCATCCATCCAAGGGCCAGGAATTAGGGAGCATGGTAGATTGCAGTCAACGTGCTACATGCTAGTGAAAAAATCCAACAAGGCCATGCTAAATGGGCCTGAATTGCTAGAGACTCACCTCCATGTTGGGGACTGATACCCCCAAGGTTTGCCAAATTTTGTTATTTTTTATCTTTTTATTATTTTTATCTTCTTTTAATTATTATTCTTTTAAGCAATTTAATATTTTTCATAAATATAAAAAATACCTAAAAAATCAGAAAAGATAAAAAATATAAAAAATATTTTTATTTTAATACCTTTGGTAAATAAATTTGCATATAAAAAATTAGTTTTAATTTAGGTTAATTTTAATTCTTTTAATAAAAAATCTAAAATAGGCATAGAATTAGGTTTAATGAATTTTTCAACCTTTTCATTTTTTTTCTTTCAAATAATTAAATATTAATATTTATTTATTTTTATAATCAAATTTGTAAATTAATTAGGGTTTAATTTTAGGTTAAAAAACTTCAATATTTTCTTAACAAGTTAAAATAAAATAGAATTAGGGTTAGCGTTTAATTGCAATTAATTTTTCCTAAAAAACATAAAATACCAAAAAAAAAACAAATTCTTGCTTTCTTTTAATTTTAGTTAGTTCCTCACTCATTTAATTTTGCAAAAGGGTCCAACGCCCACGTTCTTAATTTTTATTCTAATTCGCATATTTATTTTATTTTGCTTAAATAATTATGTACCTCTCCCGAAGCCATGTAAATTATTTCTCGCACATTTAATTCTTTTATTTTCTTTTAATTTATTTATTTTCTGTCAAATCGGGTCCTGGTTAATTTTGGCGATGTGGACCCGCGCCATTTGTAATAGCTTTAGATTTACTTTTCCCGCAAATATCTTAACTGTTAAACAAAGCATGAAAGACTGTATGGACAAAGTAAAAACAAGCGTAGAACACCAATAACATGACAAGATAAAATATTTGAAAACGACACACGAATCGCACACACCACCCCTAGGGTACGCCTCACTGTTGCCTTGCCTCGAAAGGTGATCGTCGAGTAGAGGACGTCTTAGTAAGTCCTCATGATCCGGGAACCTGGCATGAGGGTAGCTTCTAAGGTGTCTTCCTATTACTCCAGTGATCACACCGTTGCCTTGTCCCTCGAAACGTGGTCGCCGACTATAGGACGTCTTAGTGAGTCCTTATGTTCCATTGATCTAGTTGCCTCAAAACGGTTGCCTCGGAATAGTTGCCTCGGAATAGTTGCCTCAGAATAAAAGATCAATGGCATAAGGGTAGCTCCTAAGGTATCTTACCTTTGCTTGGTGGCCACACTGTCCCTTAATCGAATTGACCCGAACACCTCCAATGGTGGTGCTACCTACCTCTCAATGGTGGGATGGCACTACTTTAAAGGACATTTACACAGCCGAATTCCTTAGGGTAGGTAGGTTCTCGTAGATACTTGCTCTAATTTCAAAACAAATCAAAAAAATACTTTTCACACCAACACATTTTCAAAAAGCTTTCGAAAGCAATTTTTCAAACACTCTTGAGGACAGATACAAGAGTCGAACTGGAATTTTCAAAGAAACTTTTTAAAACCCACACTTGAAAAGCAAACAAACAATTTTGAAAACACAAATGAGCAAGTATCTAAGAGCCCATGGATAACCATGGATAGAAAGGGTGCTAACACCTTCCCTTTCTATAATCTACCTCCCGAACCGAGAGATAATCTCAATAAGGAATTTTTCTGTGCTTTTGTCCTTTCCATTTGGAGAAAATAAAAGACGGTGGCGACTCTTGCTTCCGCGACATTTCGCGAACCAGCGTTAAACAGTCAGTTCCAGATCCACCGATCACAGAACTGGCGACTCTGCTGGGGACTTCTTTATAAAGTGAGGTGTACCTTAGGATAGTTCATAATTGTGTTTTCAATTGTATTGACTTATCTGCTTTAAATTTGTGGGTTGCATGGGAGTTACATAGATCCTAACCCGGATCTGGGGATACCCTGTTTAGGTAGCATAAGCTGTGAGGGACCTGTCCGGCGTATACCGACATGGGTGAAGCAGTGGCTACGTTGGTGTGGCACCTTGGTCTGTACCGATATCCCTCGTGTTGAAACGGGGAGAATATGGGTCTTCCAAGGAGTCATTAAGCACCAACAGACCTTAGAACCTTAAATGACATAACTTGGCCATTAGAACAGTAGCAGCATGCTACGCCCATTGAGGCTAAACTCTCGTGATGGTTCTGGCCGCAAGAAAAGATTGCGATGCTGGAGTTATGACCGATTGAGGGTAGTCAATGATATTGGGATCCTCTAAGAACCCGGTTACTTTGATAGGACAGGTATGAACCAACAAACTTCAAGAGGGTAATACCTAGACCCCATGCTGGCCTAAACTCTAAGGGCTTCTCTTGTGTGACTTGTGTGCCTTCGTACTTGACTACTTGCATGCTTGTTATCTGACACTTGAGTTCCTTGCAGGTTTTGTTTATAGTCCTTAACTAGGACTCATAACAAGGTTTACCGAGTTTCTTGCAGGGTTTGTTTTAGTCCTTAATTGGGACTCATGACAGGTTTACCGAGTTTCTTGCAGGGTTTGTTTTAGTCCTTAATTGGGACTCATGACAGGTTTACCGAGTTTCTTGCAGGACTTGTTTATAGTCCTTAATTGGGACTCATAATAGGGTTACTTACATTACCCCATGCATACCATGACATCATACCATTGCATACATCCTAATCCATTTCAAGGATCTCAAGGGGCTTGTGATGCAGGTCATGGTGAATCAACTACCCTAGCAAGGGGCAAAGGGGATTTATTTCCCTCTAGCCAAAGTGGTCAGAGGCTATGACCCACTTGATATGGTGAGCTCTGATTCCTGAAGAAGGATCCTTTAACCAAGGTTGTTTGGAAATCAAAACCAACATGATGACTAAAGTCAGAGGCTATGACCCACTGGATATGGTGAGCCTTTGAACCTTGAAGAAGAGTTCTCAACAACATGGGTGTCCTTCAATCAAGCTCTAAATTCCAATGCTAACAAATTTTCTTGTTTACCCCGCGAGGTCCTTGAAAACATTGCATGCTTATCATACTCATCATTACATAACAGGTATCCTTGTTGCAGGTCACTTACCTTTCCCGCTGTTTATTTCAGCAATGGCTTCCCAACGAGACAACCAGGACTTTTTTGCTCAAGAGACCCGGTTCGGGGAAATCCTCCTGAATCTATCCAAGGGGCAGGAGGAGCTAAGGATACTTCTCACGGAGACCTTCGGCAGGGGCAGTGTTGAGGATGAAAAGCTGGAACACCTACTAGCTGAGATGGATGCAATGAAAACCCAAATGCTGGGGCAGAGAAATGCCATTCAAGGTCTAGCTCAAAGACAAGATGAGCTCCGGTTTCTCGTCAACCAATTGCTTCAGGGTAACCAACTGGGGCAAACGTCTAAGGGTGAAAAGCCAGCCATCGTTCGACCATCTTTGAGACAAAGAGGCAAGGAGAAAGCTACTCATATGGCTTCAGTATCACCAATTCAGTATCAACCTCACCAGCTTCAGCCAGATAAGCCCAAAAGGTAATTCACCGAGCTCAATGTGTCGCTGCCTCAAGCCTTACAACAACTGCTGAGGTTGAATTTAGTAACTCTAAAGGATCCTCCTAAGAATCCCAACAGGACACCGTCAAGGTATAACCCCAACGCTCACTGCGCTTATCATTCCGACAGCCCGGGGCATGCTACAGAGGATTGTTGGACTCTGAAAAATAAGATCCAGGATCTGATTGAGGAAGGAGCTGTGGAATTCACCCAAGATGGCCAGGCTGAGTGTTTCTACCATCCCTACAGGAGGCACCATGTGGAGTAACAAGCCCTGAGACTAGAAAATTTTGTTCATTCGAATGTTCAAGTTGCAATTTTCTTTTGTTTAAACATTTATTCATGTTAAAACATTGTTATTCCATTAATGCATCGCTTATGTCTATTTTTGAATCAATATATTCGCATTCACTATATGCAAACTGTTTTCATATTTTTTCTGATGTCAACTCTTGATCTAAAATTCTAAAGCCTCTTGAGGGAGGATGACGAAAATGATACCACAATCTACCGTATGCTTTCGAACAGACCCCGCTGATGAGGTACAGGCATTGTTTCAATCCCTAAACACTGGAGTTATAAGGATGATAATCCCTCGTCAACCCCTCTGAGCCAAAGAAGTAGGAGTTTTTCTTTTCGAAAATTAAAACCCTTATCATAACCTGGGGCAGGGTAGTCTCTCAGTTGATCCAAGTGCATAACGAATGGCACCAAAGCGATCCTTACAAAACAAAGAAAGACAGTGATGGTTCCGAATAGTCAGTAAAGAAAGGCAGTCATCATCTTCCAAAATAAAAACCCAATAAGTCAAAACCTATGAAGGAGACTTACAAGACTGGGGCATCCCGCTGACTGTAATTCCAAAAAAGGGAAACAGTTCAGGCAAAAAAAGAGAGGGATAACAAAAAATCAGACAAGAAAGAGGTCTTACAAACCCTCAACAAAAAAGGAATGACTGCCTATTCAAAATAAGTTATCAACATCCGAATCATCACCGGAAAATCAGAGCAAAGACTCAAACAAGGTCTAACGTATGATCAACTGAGTTTAGGATTGAAGAACATCACGAAGAACGGGTGGGTACAAATAATTTGAGCCTTTATCCTTTGTTTCTTAAACCGTGAACCAGGCCACGTTATAACCCTTAAAAGTCCTAGCTGAAGCATGGGTTAGTTCGAAAGCATACTGTTACGAAAGGTATCCTGACTCCTTAAGGCTTACTATAAAGAAGGAGTTGACATCACGTTTTACAAACATTCACTTGTTTTATGGAAAAAGAATGCATTTTCAAAATCTGCAAGACAGACATAGGCTTTGCATTTTTAACATAACTTTGTTTGCATATGACTTTTTGTTTGAACAGCAGGGAAATTCGCACAATGAAAGTCTAATGAACAAAAGTATCTCCAATCAAGGGGCATGGCATGACCATGGTCCATCATCTGGGGCAATCCAATCAAGATTCGAAGAATCTCTCAAAAGTCAAATAGCCTGGGGCAAATCTCCGCATGAGCCACCTGGGGCATTTCAACAACGAATCTTGCCTGGTCGAAAATCTTCTGGTGGCATGACAAAACACTTCTAACAGGGGAAACTCCCTACTTTCTGAGAACAGACATAGTCGGAAAAATACTACGCATAATCAAAGACCCGCTAGGTTGACACACCTAGGCAAAAATAAGGGCTTCCCGGCGAACCAAAAGGGTTCGGGCAAAATGAAGGGATGAAATGAAAAAATCTGTACACCCGGCAAGTCGAAAACCTGAAAAGGAGGCTTGGGCAAAAATGGGTATCCCGATGGACTGAAAACCCGAAAGGGCGGTCCAGGCAAAAGTTAGGGATCAAAAGCGTACGACTATGTCCCAGCATCTTGTCACTCGCCTACCAAAAGAAGATTTGTCAATCGGCAATCACCAAGCACCTCCACAAATAACATTGGAAACAGGGGCAATAAAGAGTTGTCTGAGAAATCTAATTGTTCTGTCCTCCAAGGTACCAAGATGGGTTCAGCGGAAGAACGTAACCAGATATCTTAATCCCCCAGAGAGTGAGCCAGCAAGTCAGTGCACTCTCCCCAAGCGAAGCAGTTATCAACCTTAAGGAAGTTGGGTATCCTCCCGCAGATCTCAACCTTCCCCGGCAGCATACATATATTCTTAACAAGCATCCCCGACAGTCTTGCTCTAAAGATCGTTCCCCGGCGGCACATCAAATATTCAAAAGAATCACTTCCCCAACATATCAAAACTTCCCCAGAAGAGTCCAATCCAGGAAGGTTGGGATTTATCTCCCCCAAGCAATAAGCTTATCCCCAGTAGATGCTGGAGCTTACCCTCGCAGAGCACGAACGCGTCTCCCGGCCTTATTTAAAGAGTTATTTCCTTAACAGGATATAACTGGGTTATCCTCAGCCAAAAGCCACGGAAAAGGCGTCGTCAACACAGTTCTTTCTTATCCCCAGCGAAGTCTATTAACACTTCCAATACAACAAAGATATCCTCAGCAAGTCATTCTCAACAATTCAGCAAAAGCATCTCCGTCCCCACAGAGTATCACTCCCCAGCGTGGTCGCTAGAGTATTTTTCTCCCCGCAGAATCTTCCATTTGCCAAGTTTATTCTGCAACGGAGTCATCTTCTCCTACCGGTTCCTGCAGCTATCATCCCCAGCGGAAGCCAAATCTATTCTTCAATATCAGCCTCGGAATGACTTCCCGGCACCCGTCAAGGATTTACTTTCCTAGACGAAAAACACATTCATAAAATATCACATACATCATTATAGCATGCATAGACGCATCATACCATATAAATCTCATTTATGTTGAGAACATCATTGCTTGATCCATATCATGCATTGCATATGACTGGCCTTTACTTTTCAGGAAAGACTCAGTTAAGTTCTCAATCATATTTCAAGACCTAGACCGGTTCAGTTAATCGACTCCCAACAGATTTTTCTGATGAAGACTCAGTAGAAGTTATTAGGTTTTTCTTTGAGATTATAATGTCCTATTGGTTCTCTCTCCGACGGTGCACGAGATTTCCATTTTATGTTTTTTGAGATTATAATGTCCTATTGGTTCTCTCTCCGACGGTGCATGAGATTTCCATTTTAGGTTTTTCTTTGAGATTATAATGTCCTATTGGTTCTCTCTCCGACGGTGCATGAGATTTCCATTTTAGGTTTTTCTTTGAGATTATAATGTCCTATTGGTTCTCTCTCTGACGGTGCATGAGATTTCCATTTTAGGTTTTTCTTTGAGATTATAATGTCCTATTGGTTCTCTCTCCGACGGTGCATGAGATTTCCATTTTAGGTTCTTCTTTGAGATTATATTTTCCTATTGGTTCTCTCTCCGACGGTGCATGAGATTTCCATTTTAGGTTTTTCTTTGAGATTATATTTCCCTATTGGTTCTCTCTCCGACGGTGCATGAGATTTCCATTTTAGGTTTTTCTTTGAGATTATAATGTCCTATTGGTTCTCTCTCCGACGGTGCATGAGATTTCCATTTTAGGTTTTTCTTTGAGATTATAATGTCCTATTGGTTCTCTCTCCGACGGTGCATGAGATTTCCATTTTAGGTTTTTCTTTGAGATTATAATGTCCTATTGGTTCTCTCTCCGACGGTGCATGAGATTTCCATTTTAGGTTTTTCTTTGAGATTATAATGTCCTATTGGTTCTCTCTCCGACGGTGCATGAGATTTCCATTTTAGGTTTTTCTTTGAGATTATATTTTCCTATTGGTTCTCTCTCCGACGGTGCATGAGATTTCCATTTTAGGTTTTTCTTTGAGATTATAATGTCCTATTGGTTCTCTCTCCGACGGTGCATGAGATTTCCATTTTAGGTTTTTCTTTGAGATTATATTTTCCTATTGGTTCTCTCTCCGACGGTGCATGAGATTTCCATTTTAGGTTTTTCTTTGAGATTATAATGTCCTATTGGTTCTCTCTCCGACGGTGCATGAGATTTCCATTTTAGGTTTTTCTTTGAGATTATAATGTCCTATTGGTTCTCTCTCCGACGGTGCATGAGATTTCCATTTTAGGTTCTTCTTTGAGATTATATTTTCCTATTGGTTCTCTCTCTGACGGTGCATGAGATTTCCATTTTAGGTTTTTCTTTGAGATTATATTTCCCTATTGGTTCTCTCTCCGACGGTGCATGAGATTTCCATTTTAGGTTCTTCTTTGAGATTATTTTCCTATTGGTTCTCTCTCCGACGGTGCATGAGATTTCCATTTTAGGTTTTTCCTTTCAGATTATAATTTCCTATGGTTCCCTCTCCGACGGTGAGTAAGGTGATAATTCCTTTTCAGATGGTTCCCTCTCCGACGGTGAGTGAGGTGATAATTCCATTTCAGATTATAATTGCCTATTGGTTCTCTTCCCGATACTGCGAAGATGGTAATTCCCACCAAGATTTTCTCAACGAGCGTTGTTGAAGTTAAAGTCACCCAAGGTTCTCTTACTATTCATGCTAAGTTAGTAACCACCTCTGGTTCATTCATCATCTTGTGAAGATCCAGACTCAGCCCCTGTAACCAGTCAGGACACATCTATACCAACCATCCGAAAACCAGTTCTTGCAACGTGTCAGGTACTCTTTTTTCTTTTGCAGGTATGCAGGTTCTCGCTGAATCTCTTACGCGGTCGATATCCAGATGGCATCTATAAGCCCATCATCCTATCCAGCAATCTCTAAATGGCATCTATAAGCCCATTCCACCATCACTACTACTATGTGAGCGCAAATTTCTGGGCACTCTAGTGTTCAATCATCTTCTACCTTCGGATTACGAAAGGCACGTCAGCCAATCTGCATCCTCAGGTCTAAGAAGATTGAACAGGGGCAACTGTTGTACCCCAAAATTTGCCCTCCCATAATTCTTCAAATATTTGCCAAGTCAAAGCTTCAAAATCTCCCCAAGGGTTGCACAGTCAAAGATCTCCTATACCGTCAAGATTAGGGTTTTTGTTCTGGTCAAGAAAATGAAGTTTTCAAAGGTCCAATCAAGTCTCATATGCCTACAAACATGGTCAAGCATCCTCATATCAAGTTTCAAGACATTCAGCTCAAAATTGCACAGTCAAAACCCTAGATTGCACTACAGTCAACTGTAGGGGCAAAATGGTCATTTGACAGTCGAAAGTTCAAATTTTTGGTCAACATATCATTTTGAAGCCACAAACATCATTTGATCAATGCTTGATCATGATTCTCAAAATTTGGCTCAAAAATCATCAAGATGCAAAAGTTTCCTTATTTGGACAGCTGAAAAAGTCAACTGAAATTGACCAGGGCATAACTTTCACATGGATTATCATAAAAATTCCATCCGAAGCTCATTTTTAATAGAAAGACATTTCCTACAACTCATCTTCATACTTCAAGTCCAATAAATGCTCTCACAAAAAGTTATCAATTTCAACATTATAGGTCATTTTCAAAAGTCAACAAAAAGGGACTTTAAGTCAAAGGCCATAACTTGAGATTGGTAAATAAAAATTACATGGGACCAAAGGCATTGGTTAGAGGACTCAAAGACCTTTCCAAAATGTCCAAGAACATGAGAAAATCTTAAAAATTGAGCAAGTTATGCCTTGTGGAAGTTGGGAAATTTTTGGATATTTTGAAAAGTCAACATTGATTCAAATGATCTAAAATTGCTAATGGGCCCATTTTTCTTCCATAATTCATCATCCATGGCATGTGCACGACCACTTGGCCCAAAGGGAAGTATTTTCTCATTTTTTATTTATTTATTTGAATTTTTTATTCATAATAATTCACTTAAATCAATTAAATATGTGAAAAATATTTAACCTAACCTAACAAATCTTTTTATACATGTTTTAGCCTCAAGATTTCGTGTATATGCAAATAAGGAAAGATTTGGAGAGATTGGAGATGATTTGAACCAAAAACACATGGAAAAAGATATGGAAATCATGGTGAAAAATCAAATCTTCAAAACCATGATTGCAAGAGATTTGGAGCAAGTTTTTTGACCTAATGCACTCTATACAAAAGCCTGAATACAACCCTAATCAAATACACACGCAGCCACTCAAGAAACTCCATTGACAACTTGAAAATTTTGCAAAACAACTCAATTCTGAAAACTGACTTGTAGGTGGTTCCAAGGCACGAAACTGATTCCATTAGCTTCCTTGAAGATTGTTGGTCGTGTTCCAACCAAAAACATCCATCAAAGCTCAAAGAATTGGTAACAAGAACCGCCCCTGTACAGAGAAAAAATCAAGATCGTGTTTTGACATTTAGGCATTCTTAGGGCATTTTAATTATTGATTTGCATTCCTTATGCCATTCTAATGCTAACCATATGATTCAATTATGTTTTTATGCTGTATACACAATTTCATCATGTTTGAATTTTAGGGTTTACAGAGCTTCAGATTAGGGGTTTTTGCCTGGGAAAAAATTGGCCCTCAAGACCACCACCATCCAACTCAGCACACTCAGGCGACCTTAAGACCACCCTCGCGCTCAATTTATGAGTGACTGAGGGCTAATCGCTATTTTCCCTAAAGCCACCTAACAGAACGCGCATAAAACCGTTGTTTAATGTTTTTGTGTTTCAGGAATGTAGAGAAGACGATATCGTGGCACACGGTGATAGGTGGATTCAAAAACTCGCGCGCGTTTCCAAAGCCATTGACAATCTTCTTTTATAATATTTATTTGTTATATTAGTTTACAAATAAACAAAGCGCTTCAGTGGAAAACGTGTTGGTTGGAAAGGTACATGACCTGGGTTCGAGCCCCAAGTCTTTCATGTTTCCATATTATTTTTCAATTTCCAATCATATGCAGTTTCAATAATAAAGTGTACCATACACTGCCAAGATCCCATGTCCACGCGTCCAACCTCATCCATCCAAGGGCCAGGAATTAGGGAGCATGGTAGATTGCAGTCAACGTGCTACATGCTAGTGAAAAAGTCCAACAAGGCCATGCTAAATGGGCCTGAATTGCTAGAGACTCACCTCCATGTTGGGGACTGATACCCCCAAGGTTTGCCAAATTTTGTTATTTTTTATCTTTTTATTATTTTTATCTTCTTTTAATTATTATTCTTTTAAGCAATTTAATATTTTTCATAAATATAAAAAATACCTAAAAAATCAGAAAAGATAAAAAATATAATAAATATTTTTATTTTAATACGTTTGGTAAATAAATTTGCATATAAAAAATTAGTTTTAATTTAGGTTAATTTTAATTCTTTTAATAAAAAATCTAAAATAGGCATAGAATTAGGTTTAATGAATTTTTCATCCTTTTCATTTTTTTTCTTTCAAATAATTAAATATTAATATTTATTTATTTTTATAATCAAATTTGAAATTAATTAGGGTTTAATTTTAGGTTAAAAAACTTCAATATTTTCTTAACAAGTTAAAATAAAATAGAATTAGGGTTAGCGTTTAATTGCAATTAATTTTTCCTAAAAAACATAAAATACCAAAAAAAAACAAATTCTTGCTTTCTTTTAATTTTA
Source organism: Vicia faba (assembly GCA_948472305.1). NCBI lineage: Eukaryota > Viridiplantae > Streptophyta > Magnoliopsida > Fabales > Fabaceae > Vicia > Vicia faba. The sequence goes on along the minus strand of OX451740.1, from coordinate 1,074,066,751 downwards.
GTTAGTTCCTCACTCATTTAATTTTGCAAAAGGGTCCAACGCCCACGTTCTTAATTTTTATTCTAATTCGCATATTTATTTTATTTTGCTTAAATAATTATGTACCTCTCCCGAAGCCATGTAAATTATTTCTCGCACATTTAATTCTTTTATTTTCTTTTACTTTATTTATTTTCTGTCAAATCGGGTCCTGGTTAATTTTGGCGATGTGGACCCGCGCCATTTGTAATAGCTTTAGATTTACTTTTTCCGCAAATATCTTAACTGTTAAACAAAGCATGAAAGACTGTATGGACAAAGTAAAAACAAGCGTAGAACACCAATAACATGACAAGATAAAATATTTGAATACGACACACGAATCGCACACACCACCCCTAGGGTACGCCTCACTGTTGCCTTGCCTCGAAAGGTGATCGTCGAGTAGAGGACGTCTTAGTAAGTCCTCATGATCCGGGAACCTGGCATGAGGGTAGCTTCTAAGGTGTCTTCCTATTACTCCGGTGATCACACCGTTGCCTTGTCCCTCGAAACGTGGTCGCCGACTATAGGACGTCTTAGTGAGTCCTTATGTTCCATTGATCTAGTTGCCTCAAAACGGTTGCCTCGGAATAGTTGCCTCGGAATAGTTGCCTCAGAATAAAAGATCAATGGCATAAGGGTAGCTCCTAAGGTATCTTACCTTTGCTTGGTGGCCACACTGTCCCTTAATCGAATTGACCCGAACACCTCCAATGGTGGTGCTACCTACCTCTCAATGGTGGGATGGCACTACTTTAAAGGACATTTACACAGCCGAATTCCTTAGGGTAGGTAGGTTCTCGTAGATACTTGCTCTAATTTCAAAACAAATCAAAAAAATACTTTTCACACCAACACATTTTCAAAAAGCTTTCGAAAGCAATTTTTCAAACACTCTTGAGGACAGATACAAGAGTCGAACTGGAATTTTCAAAGAAACTTTTTAAAACCCACACTTGAAAAGCAAACAAACAATTTTGAAAACACAAATGAGCAAGTATCTAAGAGCCCATGGATAACCATGGATAGAAAGGGTGCTAACACCTTCCCTTTCTATAATCTACCTCCCGAACCGAGAGCTAATCTCAATAAGGAATTTTTCTGTGCTTTTGTCCTTTCCATTTGGAGAAAATAAAAGACGGTGGCGACTCTTGCTTCCGCGACATTTCGCGAACCAGCGTTAAACAGTCAGTTCCAGATCCACCGATCACACATAGCAATGGTGTTGTTGTTCTGCGCGCACAAGGTTGAAGATGAAGACATTTTCAAACATTCAGAAACAAGTTTATTTTAAGTTTATTGCAACATGTATTATGCCCGGATGAAACAGCCACCCCATTGGCAGAGGAAGCACCGTAAGGCATTAGTGTGTAGGGACCTGGGTTCGAGCCCTGGTGGTACCCTTTTATGTTTTTTCATGTATTTCTTGCAGATCCAGCGCGCCTAGCTTCATTGTGTCCAACATGTTCCCTCTTCTCCACACCATCAGATCAGCCAAGCCATCAAATCCAATACACCATAGGCGCGCTTCCATGATGCACTCTCATAAGCCAGTCATATGGAATCCAAACAACGCCTGGGTTTTCCATCTTGGGCCTGGCATTTTTGCTTGCTAGTACCCTCATTTTACTTTATATTGCGCAGACCCATAACTTTTCTTGTTATTTATTTTCTGATTCCAAACAATTTTTTTTGGGCCTAGCGCCCCATTTTCTTTTTCACCTCCATTTCACTTTTCAACACCCCAAGCCCAATCCTTTACATTTTCATTATTTTTATTTATTTCTTCATTTATTTATTTAACCAAAAATATCAAAAATATATTTTCTTAAATAATTAAATTAAAAATATTTTAGTGTAAATATTTTATTTTATTAAATTAAATTTTATTATTTATTTTACAAATTGATGTTAACATTAACCTTCAAATTATTTTCTAAACAAATTATTTAGACTTAGGTTTTTATTCTTAATTTCAATTAACTTATATTTTAGGTTTTGTTAAAGATTAATTAACTTTTCTTGTAATTAAAATTAATTAGTTTAATTAGGTTAATCTTTAAACCTTTCTATGAAAACCCCTAAGAAAACAATTTATTTCTTCCTCTTTACTTTTCGTGCATTCTATTATTAGTCATATTCAATGGTTTGTAATAGATAATTAGGCTTTATTGCTTTCCTCCCTATTTCACAAACTTGTACCCCCCATTCCCAAAGCGTTGTAATAGCGTAGGACATTTAAATTCCGCAATTTATCGATTTCCTTATTATGGTTAGTAATTAGGGCTTGCATGACAAGACTTAAAATTAACCCTAGCAAAACCATAATTCAAATAAAAAATACATGAAATCAACACACTTTGCACACTTGCACCTCTGGGGTAACCCACACTTGTTGCCTCAGATTTAAACAGTCATGTCTCTCGAATGTGGGATGTTTTAGCAAAGACCCTCGAGTTAAAAGATCATAGTCCCTCGATGACCCTTCAATATTGCCTTCGGTAAACGATCTTAGTCCCTTATGATAAATTGCTAAAGCATCTTACAAGTTGTCTTCTTTGACTGTACGATGACCCACGCCTATATCTCATATCCAATGATATAGCTTCCTACTAACTAATGGTAGACAAGCATTATCTAAAGGATGAGGAAAAGAACAAAGACTTTTTTAGTAGGTAGATTGATCGTAATTGCTTTCTCACAAACTAAAACAAATTTTCACACCTCACACTTTAAAAATGAACATCTTTTCAAACACTCTCTTTTCAAACAAATATTTTCAAAACAAACATTTTGTGTACATTCTCTACGATACGAGAATTATTGAAAAATTGCCATACTAAGGTGTTTTCAAAATATTTCCAAACAAACATTTTGTATACATTCTTAACGATATGAGAATCATTACAAAATTATCATTTTCAAAACATCTTCAAAAACATATTTTCAACATACACAAACCCAAAGCATTTTTAAGTGGTCAAGCAATTAAGAGCCCGTAGATAACTACAGATGAAAAGGGTGTTAACACCTTCCCTTTTCATAAACTACCCCCCGAACTCAAGAAAATTCTCAAAAGGTCTTTCCTGTTCTTTTCACCCTTTCCTTTATTGGATAAAAGAAAAGTTAGTGGCGACTCGTGCTATCCGCAACATTTGCGATCAAATGCAAAACACCCAAGTCAGTTCTCCCATCGTATTACAAAACTCGACGAGATTATTTCCACATAGCTATATGTTTTGTTTTCACTTTGTACTCTTTTCATTTCACGATGATTTCCTCTTACTAGGATTTTTGTCTCTTTGTACAAAACCGCTTGTTTATGGGCAAACTATCAATAGAAATACAAATTTCAAAATTCAAACTTTTGATTTACCTTTTTTTGTTTTGTTTACAAAAATGCTCAATGAATAAATTGAATGAACATATGCATATGAATACGATTACTGTTAACAAGTATATGCATAAAAACAGGAATAAGCATTTGCTCAAGACTCTAGGAGTTGGGATAATGTTCAAGTCGTCCATGTATCCCCACAGAGTAAAATCCTCACAAGATTATCCCCGCAGAATAACTTCCACGGGATTATCCCCACAAAGTAGTCTTAACAAGCTCATCTTCAATGAAGATATATTTCACTAGCAGATCCCTCTAGTAGATAAGGGAATATGATCTTTTCCACGGCAATATCACCAACCTACAAAGTCTTAATCTCCATCAGAGACTATGGCATCAGTACAGTTTATGGAAATTCTCTTCCACAACTGAGTTTATTTCTCCAACACTGTAAAATCTCCTGCAGAATTCCCATTCTCCAACAGAGCTCATGTCCCCAGTAAGGGTATTTCCTCAGCAAAGTATTCCTCCATCAAAAGTTTTGGGTTTATTTCCCCAACAGGGTTTATTCCCCAACATGGTTTATTTCCCCAAGCAGGGTTCATTTCCCCAGCGGAGTTTAGTCTCCCTAGCTTGAATCTATTTCTCTGACCACTACAGATCACCGACAAAATTTCTCTCTCCAGTAAGGGGCAGTCCAGACCACTAACCCCAGAGAGTTTCTACAGAAGGCCCAAATATCGTTTAACCTTATCCTCTCCAAACGTTTCGACATCCATATCAGAAACTTGGTCAGACATCACATCGAGAGGTTATCCATTTATTTTATCCTCAGTCAGGGTATATGAGAATTAAATTCCACAGTAGAGCAATGAACAACCAATGTTCTTGAACCCTTCTCCCCAAACAGAAATCAACATTCCCCGGCGGAGTTTCCTCAAACAAAAAAGCAGGAATCCCTATCAAGATTAAAGATACACATATTCTTCATCCCTAGCAACACTCAGGGATTTATTTTCCCAGTCAAAGATGCTGCGCAAAGTTACTAATACACTTTAATGGCATCTCACATTCATACATCATAGCACATGCATACGAAATACATATAACACACTCATTTTATTTTGAGAACATCATTACGCAATGCATTTCATACATCATGACATTGCATATAGTTAACTCTTTATCTTTTCAGGTAAAAATCTACAAGCAGATTTCTCAGAGGTTATATCTGACAAACAGCTACTTAAGCACTTTCCCCGAAAGGTCATGCTAAAAGAGCACCTCTCCTAGTTGAATTCGGGTGTAGATATCTTCTAGTTCGGATGAAATCATACGCATATTTCTTTCTGATGCTCTTTTTAGAAAAGTCAGACGTAGACTCTTTCTGCTACCTTTTCCCGTTGAAGTGGGGCGTAGATATCTTCTAGTTCATATGAAATCAGGCGTAGATTTATTTCTGATGCCCTTTTTGGAAAAAGTCATACGTAGAATTTTTCCGGTACCTTTTCTAGTTGAAGTCGAGCGTAGACATCTTTTAGTTTGGATGAAATCAAGCGTAGATTTCTTTCTGATGCTCTTTTTGGAAAAGTAAGGCATAGACTCTTTCCGGTACCTCTCCTAGTTGAAGTCGGGCGTAGACATCTTCTAGTTCAGATGAAACCAGGCGTAGATTTCTTTCTAATACTCTTTTTTGAAAAAGTCAGGCGTAGACTCTTTCTGGTACCTTTTCTAGCAGAATTCGAGCGTAGACATCTTCTAGTTCGAATGAAATCAAGTGTAGATTTCTTTCTGATGCTCCTTTTGGAAAAATTCAGACGTAGGCTCTTTCGGGTACCTTTTCTAGTTTATGTCGGGCGTAGACATCTTCTAGTTCGGATGAAATCAAGCGTAGATTTCTTTCTGATGCTCTTTTTGGAAAATTTATGCGTAGACTCTTTCCGGTAGCTCTCCTAGTTGAAGTAGGGCATAGACATCTTCTAGTTCGAATGAAATCATGCATAGATTTTTTTATAATACTCTTTTTGCAAAAGTCAGACGTAGACTCTTTCCAGTACCTTTCCTAGTTTAAGTCAGGTGTAGACATCTTTTGGTTCAGATAAAATCGAGCGTGGATTTATTCTAATTATTCTTTTGCATAAAGTCGGGCGTAGACTCATTCCAGATACATCTTCTAAGACAAAGTCAGGCGTAGACTTAGTCTGATTTTCTTATCAACAGTTATCCTAGATGGCATCTATAAGCCCATCTTCGATGACTCTCTGTCACCTCTCCAAATGGCATTTTTAAGCCCATTCTCGGTATAATCAACTAAAAATGTTACTTGGTGCACGTGTGAGTGCAAATTTCTGGGCACTTAAGTGTTCAATCATCTTCTACCTTCAAGTCACGAATGGCTGACATGCCAATTTAACTCTTCAGGTTTAAGAAGATTTAATAGGGGCAGCTATTGTACCCTAAAATTTTCCCTCCTATTTTCTTTAAAACATTCTTCTAGGATTCTCAAATGCTCAAGGATGCTCAAGAATTGATCAGACAAACTCTCCTCCTAAGCAATGGGTCCATAACTAAGGTTTTGTGTTTATCAAAGAATATTTGGTTTAAAAGGTCTCATGTTGTTTCCATGGTTCTCCATAGGTCTTCAACAATGTTCATGTCAAGTTTCAAGTCTTGCATCACAAGTTTGCTCAGTCAATAGCTCAGATGATTGAAAATCAACTGTATTGGGTAAAAAGTCAACTATGGTCAACACACAGTCAAACTTCAAGATTTTTGGTCAACATCAACATTTTGAAGTGATATTCATCATTTTATCAAGGGTTGATCATGATTCCTCAAGGAAATCCTCCAAATCATTAAAAGTCAAAAGTTGCCAAATTAGGGTTTCCATAGGAGAAGTCAACTGAACTTTGAACAAGCATAACTTTCACATGCTTCATCAACTTTCCCCAAACAAAGACTATTTTGAAGGAAATTCAATTCTCTACAACTTTGTATATGTATGCTAAAGTCTAAAAGGTGCTTCATTTAAGAGGTATGAGCCAATACATTATAGGTCATTTCAAAAGTCAACAAAAAGACACCTTAGGCAACTTACATCAAGATAACGTCTCTAAATGAAAAAATAATCAAAAGAGAAATTGTAGAGGACATCGTTAGCTTTCAAAAAAGTCTGAGATCACCTTTAAAAAATGAAAATTGAGAGAGTTATGACCAGTGCAAGTTGGAGAATTTTGAGAAAATGCACGAAGTTCAAAGTGAGCAAACTTGAAATTTTGAACTAGTGGGCCTAACTTTTGTTGTTTAAACATGTTCACAATGTGTTAAAGGACCTCTAAACCATTTACATATTTTTTTATGATTTTCATTTCTTTTATTTGAATTTTTATTAATTTAAATGCAAATTAAATCAAATAAAATATGAGGTAAGGGTACAAGGTGCATGGGCTTTTGATTTCAATCACATGGGGACCCAAAAACATTTGATGAACATGCCTAAACCGTATGAGCACATATATAGAAATAATATCTCTAAATGGAAGCTTGGAAATATGTTTGATTCTTGTCTAATCTTAGTCATGATTGCATTATTTTATGCCATGTTTATTGATCCTCTCCTTCCTTTATATAAGCATGGTAAGCATCAGATGCAGACACACGAAAATAGTGCCTGGAAAAGCCTTGAAAGAATTCACAAAAATCCAAAGAAAAGTGCAAGATCTATACTACAGTTTCCAGTTACTCTTGATCCAAACAAAGGCCAGAAATCACTTCCTGAGGATCAAAGGAAGTGATTCAAGTCCGTAATTGAGTCCTTCATATGCCAGAATGTAGCATCTCAATTACACTGGTTGTCAAAACTTATAGACTTCTAAATCTTTGATTTCACGCGTTTTCAATCATTGCTAACATGTTAAATCTGTTCATGTGCACCATTATAATATGTTTGACGTTTTACATGTGAGTTTTAATGCAAAAACAACATCGTGCCATTGTTAGGGCACGAAACTTTTGAAGCTTCAGATCTTGCAATACAGGCATCGTTAGGCCAAACTAACCACTCCATGAGAATCACATGACCTTAATTAGGCAATTAGGGTCGTTTTCCTTTTTGTTTCATTTGAATTTCGCAGGTTTGGAGTTCTACATCATCAGAGGTGATGACCGGAACCATCATCCAGGGTGGTCTGACCGGTGGGAGAAATCGTGTGGCAAAACAAGACAACCTGATTGGTCCATACAAAAGGATAGGGACCCACTTGTGTGCGCATGTTTTAATTGTCTGAATTTTAGCATTTGTTTTACATTATGTATTTTTTGATTGATACAAACTAACGGATGTAAAGACCATCCTAGTGGTAGCGCGTTTGCGCTTAAGACTTCGATATGCATGTACACGAGTTTGATTCAGGCTTGGGACAATTATTTTCCATGCCTTGTGATTCTTACAGATCCAATAAAAGCTAACCTAACTCACTCACCACGCGCCTTAACTCATCACCATCAGATCTTCACACTGCCAGATCCAGTGCCCCATATTTGCATGTATATCATTAGACCCTTGGAGCCAGCCACACTGGATCTCACGCAATACTGGGTTTTTCTAATGGGCCTAGTGATTCATGTTTCTCAACACCCCCAGTTTATTGCAGTCAGGTTGATCACTTCCTTTTTTTATTTTTTATTTTTTATTTTTTTAACATAATTAACCTTTTTTCTAATTATTTAAAATCAATTTAGATTTAGGGTTTTTCTTTGATTAAATAAACTAAATCAACTTAACTTTTTTTTAAATTAAATTAATTGTATTAATTAAATTAGTTTCTTTAGGCTTTTATTATTAAACTTTTTTTTCATTAAAAATAATTTAGGGTTTTATTTTAGGTTTAAATTAATTCTCTTTTATCAATTAAAATAAATTAATCATTAGGATAAATCATCAATTATTTTTTGTTAAACAATTTCTCTGCTTCTTTCCACAATCTTCGCGCTTTCCTTGTTTTCGCATTAGTTTTCATAATTATGTATTTGCTAAAGGGTGTAATAGTTAATTAGATTTTTTCTATTTGCTTTCCCCTAATTTTGTAGTTTGTACCCCTTCCCCTGAAGCATTGTAATAGCGTAAGATCTTTCTTTTATGTTTTTACTACTTTTACTTATTACTGTATAGTAATTAGGCTTGTATCATAAGATCTAAAACAAAATGCTAGATAACATTAAATACAAGATAAAATAACTGAATTAAAACACTATTTACACACGCACCTCTAGGATGACCTCACTTGTTGCCTTCGGATAAAACAATCACGTCCCTCGAACATGGGACGCCTTAGCAAAGATCCTCGGTTAAAAAGATCGTAGTCCCTCGATGACCCTTCGATGCTTCCTCGGTAAACGATCTTAGTCCCTCATGATAAAACTGCTAAAGTTCCCTACGAGTTTCCTTTATAATTGTACGATGACCCGCGTCTGTCCCTTAAACATCCAACGATATGGCTTCCTACTAACTAATGGTAGAATAACATTATCTAAAGGAATAGGAAAATAATGCAAAAGACTTTTGAGTAGGTAGATAGCTCGTAGTCGCTTGCTCACAAACAAAAACATTCTTCACACAAAACACTTCTTCTCTGAAATATTTTCAAAACAAACATTTTGTATGTGTTCTTTATGATACGGGAATCATTACAAAGTTTGTTGCACTTATGCATTTTTCAAAATATTTTTAAACACGCAGCATTTTTCAAAAGTAAGCTAGCGATTAAGAGCCCGTAGATAACTACGGATGAAAAGGGTGCTAACACCTTCCATTTTCATAACCTACCCCCCGAACTAAGAAAAATATCTTGAAGGTATTTCCTGTTATTTTCACCCTTTCCTTATTGGATAAAATAAAAGTCGGTGGCGACTCTTGCTATCTGTAACATTTGCGATTAAACGTAAAACCAAAAGTCAGTTCTCTCACTGTATTACAATGATACTTAGACTTTTTACAATTTTTATATCATTCATTCTTTTGTATACTTGTTCATTTATAAATCACTTTTAGTTCCCACCCTTTTTTGTGAGGTAGCTTTCCATTGTTCATATGCTGGAGGCCATAATTCTTGTTTTAACTGGATTTTATTATGCTTAATCTTTTGTTTGTGTTGATTGTATGAATGCAAGAAAAGGATCAAGGCATTTTTGTTTCATTTTGAGCATAACTACCTAGATAAACAGTCAATTTACCTTGTGAGTGTGTGATCATTAGTAATCCCTTTGAGCTTTTTGTCGATATCCATGTTGTATTTTCTAAATGCTTGTCTATGAGTGTTTAGTTTACCTTTTTGCATAGATGTTGATTCGTTGTTTTCTTGAACCCTCAGCCATTGTTTTGGTTTGAATTTTTACCTTGCCTTAGAAAGTAGGGAGTATTCACCTTAATGTATGGTTGAATTCAAGTTGGGGAGAAAAAATGATTGTATATTTATTGGTTGATTGTTATGAGGTTGAAAAGGAAAAAGAAAAGAAAGAAAAAAATTTGCAAAAGAAAAGATAGAAAAAGAAAGAAGAAAAATTTAAAAGGCTTTGAAAAAAGAAAAATAAAAAGAGTATGGAATAATATTATGTTAACAAGTGATGTGTGTTGGTGTGAAACTTGTGGTAAAGAAGAAGTTTGATTGAAATTCTATTGTTTGAAACTTTGTGGAAGTAATTACTCCCTTAGTTTTAGGCAAGTTTTTGTTTCAATTAACTTTAGGACTTATCACTTGTTTGTTAACCAAGGCACATTACAACCTTGAAAAGCCCTTGAGATTCTTGTTTTTATATTTTCAATGTTTTTGGATGAATGTATAATTTAGTTTATTGTTTGCAGGATTGTTAGATGAGTGAAAATACCATATTTTTGTGTGTTTTTCATCTACCAATGATTGTGTTTGCTAGGTGTGATTAATTTTTGAACTATTATTGTTTTAGAATGTTTGACATGGTTTTTGTATTTAGCATTTGATTTGTGTTTATGTTATAGTCGTAGTTTAGTGGTAAGTGTTTACTTTATGTGTACTTTAATTTGAACCATTGCATTTGTTTTCTGTTTTAAAAAACCTATTGATTCGTGATTCTTTGATTTATCATTCTTTGTTCTTTGGGTTATTTGATTTTTTGAGGACAAACGATTATTCAAGTTGGGAAGAGTTTGATAAGGGAAAAAATGTAGTTATTTTGTATATACTTTTTGTTGCACTTATCGATTCTTTGTTGTTAATATCATTGAATAATTCCCTGCTTTTTGTATAATTATGTATAAATTGTATTTAATCATGTTTTTGTGTATTTTTGTACCATTTGATAGTTTTCCATTCATTGTATAGGTATTGATATGTATTTGGAGCATGAGCAATAAAGTGTCGAAGACACGGCTTCAAACGCGCGATTTTAAGTAACTCGTCAATAAATAAGACTAAAAATCAAAGAATAAGAAATCATCAATTTGTTTTATATTTTGTCATTGTTAGAAAAATTATTGAATAAGCTTTCCAACGCTTCGAATCGGGCGCAAATCAGAATTATATTCTCAAGTTATGGCAGAAACAATGCAGAATTTTCTGCTGTTGCTTCTCGTGTATTTCGCCTGACGAATCCAGTTTCGCCCAATGAAACTCGTAGGACAAAAATACGTTAAAAGGGGTAAAAACACATTTTTAGGTTTTTTTTGGTGTTTTTGGTCCCAATCCATCAAACCTTCAATTTTTGGTAAAGAGAGCTTAGAAAACAACTTTGGAGCTTGCATACGGATGATCTGGGGTGGATTGATCATCAACCGGCGCTGACAAACCGAGAGATTTTTGGTTCATTTCTCTTCCTCTTTGTTTGATTCTCTATGGTTGGGTTTTGTATATGATTTTACTTTGAACTCATGTATATTTTTTGCCCATGGCATTATGTTTAATTTTCTTTACAAATATGTGTCGATTATTATCTTAGATTTTTTCTCTGTGCTCGGGATTTGGGTTGCTATAGATATATATTGCTCAAATTCTTATCTAGGATGATTATCTGTTAGTTTCTGGATTCTAGAGCTTTATGGGTGTCCAAGCTTAATGCTTTCGTGTTGGTTGTGTCGGTTGAGAGATCGTCGATACGAGTAATATGGATGTCTATTGTGTTGTTGAGGTTGGCTGAGAGATCATCATTGAGATGATATATTAGTTCTCTCTACTTTGGGTTAGAAATAACTTAGGGAGTGAGTGATGTTAGATGACTCTGAGGAGTATTGTAGGTTGAGTGTAATTGGTCGATAAGTTTAATTTTGTGAGAAGCAGATTATATGCATGCTTGATAAGTTTCTTCTCTCTAGAGAATGAATTCTTTCCTGTTCATATTTACTTACATGTTTTTATGTTTTACCAATTCAATCCAAAATCATTAACAAGATATTTTTCGAACGTTATTTCAATTCACCAATCTTTGCGGACATGATAAATTCTCGGATAAATATTTCTAAAAATTTTGTTGCTTGCCGCTCTACCGCTTCAATAGTGGTGTAAATACAAACCTTTTGTACTTATTGTCTACCACTCTTACCATGACCGTTGAGAACAAAACTACTGGTTTTGTGTTTCCTATTCTACCCTCTAACTAATCTCTTTTTCAACTATAAAAGGAGGACTTGGAAGAATTTGAAAATAACGAATCAGTTCAATAAAACTGCGGTAAAGCGTTTCACAAACTCTTTTGAGATATTCTTTGTATAGTTTTGTAAATAAGCAAGGAGCTTTTGTTCGTATCTTACTATCAATATTTATTTGTTGTTGTACTTAAACATTGTGTAATCTACTTGTTAGAAGCATCTCTATATACACAACTTTGTAAATCAACTGTTGTTGATAGGTTCCTTAAGAGACTCAGTGAGTCGGGATTCTTAAGAAGACTTTGGTTGCGATCATCGTGGATTGATAATAAGGATTGATAACGAGAAAACATATCGTATAATTAACATACTTTTTACCTATTTTATATTCCATTAAGTCGTCTAACCCTCGATTATTCCGAGATTATTTGTCTTTTTGCAGGTATGACACTTGTCGACTCAAACCGATGAAAAAGGACAACATGAAGAAAGCTAGACGAAAAACAAAGAGAAAAAGAATAAAAAAATTCAAAGTGTGGACTTCTGGATAGGTGACGGTCGTCACGCCCCTGTGACGGGCGTAACACCCCATAACATAAGGAAACGCTCGTCACACACACCTGATGAGCGTAAGGCACCACTTCAGCGTGTGACGACCGTCACCCACCTGTGACGACCGTCACGCGCGTGAAGGAGAACGTTACGCATGAATTGAAGACGTGGGCGTGAAGGGCAGAATAGTTCTCCCTGTTTCTACTGAATCTCCTATTTTATTGCCACATATATTACTGCTCCTAGAATTTCTCCATGAAGACTTCATCAAGAATTCAAAATTAAACTGCTGATTTTTCCTGCTATATATATGAGTACCAAGGCACAGTCCAAGGGTCGAAGAATTTTACTCAGAGAAAATATTTATTTTATTTTTATAGTTATTTCCAAATTGTTTGTTTTGCAATTCTGCTTTGAATTCCTTGTAATTTTCATTCAAGCCTTAGTTTCTATTTTTAAGTGTTAATTCTTCTTACAAGAATTAACACGAATTTCTACTGCAAGTCAAGCTCGAAGATTTGGATTACTGTATTACCTCAAGATTACTATAGCATCTGTAATTCCAGGTTTTTTATATTGCAATTATTATTTATTTAGTTTCTATAATATGCCAATTATTGCCATGAATTATATTTTGAACTTTATTGCTGTTAAGTTAATTATGTCTGGCTAAATTATTAATATCGGTATGTAACCGTAAGAACTCAAAGAATTCAATGATACCTTGGCCAAAAATATTTATAAAACAATTTCTGGTTTCCAATTTCCAATATTAATTTAACTATCCTTGTCACGAGAGTGAGAGGTTAATTAACACGATTTTGCCACGAGAGTGGGAAATTAATTAAGGCAAGAACCTGCATGCGAGAGCTGGAGTTCAACCTAGATAGTGGTAACGAAGCATTGATTTTTAAATACACGAGAGTGTTTTAATAAATTAATTAAATTCAAATTGTTTTCAAAAAGTGTTATTAAATTTAAAGTGCATCCACTAGGTTTAGTAGCATGACTTATTTCATAAACACGAGAGTGTATGTCTCAGGTTTTTAAACAATTAGCTTTTACCGAAATACTTTATAGGCCAAGCGATTCATCGAATTCCCTAAGTCCGATTATCACATATCGGTATAATTAGTACTATTACTTTTAAAACTAAACTGTCTCCCCCAAATATCAAATATTCATCGCTTAGTTAGACAAAACTGTAGCATTAGATCGTATGCGATTGATACACAGTCTCTGTGGGTTCGATAATCTTTTAAAACTAGAACGACTGAACCGTATACTTGCAGTTAGTATCCTGACAGACTTATAAAGTCCCGATCAAGTTTTTGGCGCTGTTGCCGGGGACTGGTAGTCAATTAATTACGATTCTTCTGTTGCGCGTTTAGACTAAGCAACAAACACCCTTTGTCGATTTGTATGCCAAGGACTCGCTCACAAGGCGAACCACTTGACAAACCGACAGACGAACCTGAACGCATTCTTTCCGTAAGACGTGCAGTTAGGGATTACTGTTTAAATCACGCTATTCCCTTACCTAAACCAGAAATCAAGATTGATTCTGAAACTGATTCTAATTCTTCCTCTGAAACCGAAACCAATCCAGAATTAGACATGGCCGAAGAACAAAGGACCCGTCCACTGAAGGAGTACGCAGCTCCATCTCAACAAGAACCCCATAACAGCATTGCTGCTCCAGCAATAAACCGAAACGATTTCGAGTTAAAGCCGTCATTGATATCAGCTATCCAACAACGCCAAATCTCTGGAGATCCTTGTGAGGATCCGAATGAACACCTTACAAAATTCTTTCAATTTGCCGACACAGTTATAGCAAATGGTGTTAGTAAAGATGCTATTAGATTATGTCTTTTCCCTTTCTCACTAAGAGATAGAGCTTGGGCTTGGTTGCAATCCTTGCCATCAAATTCCGTCACTACGTGGGAAGGACTGAAGATCGTATTCTTAGCACGATACTTTCCCCCAAGCAAGACCGTTGCACTAAGAGCCCAAATCAACGGATTTAGGCAGAAGGATACTGAATCACTATTCGATGCATGGGAGCTCTACAAAGATATGATGCGAATGTGCCCACATCACGAACTAGAAAAATGGCTGATAATCCACACGTTTTATAATGGACTCTTGTACAACACAAGACTATCTATAGATGCCTCTGCAGGTGGTACACTGATGGACAAGCCTTATGACGAAGCTAACCAACTCATTGAAAACATGGCTCAAAACCACTATCAGTGGGGAGGAGAAAGAACATTTGTGGAGAATACTCAAGCCAAAGGCGGGATGTACGAGGTTAGTAGCCTAGATAAAGTTAATGCTAAGGTAGATGCTCTTACCCAAAAGATAGAAAGCTTGACCTTACCCCCTGCAGCTACCGTAGCTGCAGTTACCCCAAGCTGCGAAGTTTGTGGAGTACCTGGTCATGTTAGAACCGAATGTCAAATCTTAGCAGGAATAACGGCTGATCAGGTAAATTACGCTCAAGGAAATCCTTATGCCAATACCTACAATCCTGGTTGGAAGAACCATCCTAACTTCTCGTACAAGAGCAATAACGCTTTATATGCACCTTGCCAAGCACCAGCTGTACCTCCAGGCTATCAAAAACCCGCTGGTAATGTTCCTAACATTCCTAAGAAATCTAACCTTGAAATCCTAATGGAAAATTTTATCGCTAATCAAGCCCAACAAAACAAAGAATTCCTCAATCAAAACGTTCACACCGGTGAACAATTGAAGCTATTAGCAAACAAGGTAGATGCCCTATCTACTCACAACAAAATGTTAGAAACCCAAATCTTCCAAGTAGCACAACACCAAGCTAGTTCTTCTGCACCTGCTGGTACATTTCCTGGACAGCCACAGCCCAATCCCAAAGGACATGCAAATGCTATTACATTAAGAAGTGGGACAGCCCTTGATGGACCGGTAGATCCTAGACTCCAAAACCCGACCATGTATCAAAAACTTGAGAAAGAAATAGAGAAGTTGAAAGATCAATCTGAAAATGTAGAGGAAGACGCGAATGAGAATAGAGAGGCCTCAGAAAAGCCCTATGTGCCTCCACCACCATACAAACCACCAATTCCATACCCTCAAAGACTTGCAAAACCCAAGAACGAGGGACAATTCAAGAAATTTGTAGAACTTCTGAAACAACTAAACGTCACTATTCCGTTTACAGAAGCTATAACCCAAATGTCGTCATATGATAAATTCCTAAAAGAAATATTGGCTAATAAGAAAAAAATCGTTGAGAACGAAACTGTTATGCTAACTACCGAATGTAGCGCCATAATTCAAAATAACATGCCTCCGAAGCTAAAAGATCCTGGTAGTTTCTCCATACCATGTGTAATCGGAAAATCTGTCATAGACAAAGCTCTATGCGATTTAGGAGCCAGTGTCAGTCTAATGCCCTTATCTATTTGCGAAAATCTCAAATTAGGCGACATGAGACCTACCAAGATGTCCTTACAACTAGCTGATAGATCAGTCAAATTTCCTGTTGGTATGCTAGAGAACATTCCTGTCCGAATAGGACAATTTTACATACCGACTGACTTCATAATAATGGACATCAAGGAAGATTCAAACATTCCCATCATACTAGGAAGACCATTTTTAGCTACTGCAGGAGCCATCATTGACGTCAAGAAAGGAAAACTTACCTTTGAGGTAGGAGAAGAAAAAGTAGAATTCATTCTTTCCCAATTCTTTAAAGCCCCTGCTATAGATGACTCATGTTGTCTCCTAGATATCATTGATGAATGTGTCAAAGAACTTGAATGCCAAGAGGACACCTACTATGAGATGCTGAAAATTCAGACACCGACTATCCTCAAGAACGAAGACTGGAAACAAGAACACTTAGATGCCAACCTAAGCGAATGTTTAGCCTTAACACCCTATCCTGACTCAACTAATAAGAAACACGGTATAGAACTTAAAACACTACCTGAAGATCTTAGGTATGAATTCTTAGATATAGAACTCGAACAACTAGTTATAGTCAATGCCGAATTAGGAGAGATCGAAACCGAAAAACTTCTTAGTGTGTTAAGGAAATATCCAACCGCGTTAGGCTATAATATCTCAAATCTCAAAGGAATAAGCCCTTCTCTCTGTATGCACCGCATTATGCTGGAGGAGGACTGCAAGACTTCTAGAGAACATCAGAGACGAATAATTCCTATCCTAAGTGAAGTCGTTAAGAAGGAAGTGCAAAAACTACTAGAGGCAGGAATCATATACCCAATATCAGATAGCAACTGGGTCAGTCCAGTTCATGTGGTGCCTAAGAAAGGAGGTGTTACAGTTATAACAAATACAAAAGGCGAATCGGTAGCACAGCGTACGCAAATAGGATGGAGAATGTGTATCGATTATAGGAAACTAAACAAAGCTACGCGCAAAGACCATTTCCCATTACCATTCATTGATCAAATGCTCGAGCGTTTAGCAAAACATTCCCATTTCTGCTATCTTGATGGATATTCAGGATTCTTTCAAATTCCCATTCATCCTGACGATCAAGAGAAAACTACGTTCACATGTCCCTATGGTACCTTTGCATACCGGAGAATGCCATTTGGACTATGTAATGCGCCTGCAACTTTCCAACGATGCATGATGGCGATCTTCGCAGATTTCTTAGACGGAATCATGGAAGTATTCATGGACGATTTCTCTGTCTGTGGAGAAAGTTTCGACGGATGTTTAACAAATCTTGAATTAGTACTGAAATGCTGTGTTAATGTCAACCTAGTGCTCAACTGGGAAAAATGTCACTTCATGGTGAGACAAGGAATTGTGTTGGGTCACATTGTATCAAACAGGGGGATTGAAGTTGACAAAGCAAAGATCGAAATTATCAAAAACCTTCAACCACCCAAAACAGTTAGAGAAATACGAAGTTTTCTAGGACACGCAGGTTTTTACCGACGTTTCATAAAAGATTTCTCTAAAATCATCAAGCCACTAACTGAGTTATTAATGAAAGAGGCTGAGTTTATTTTCGACGATAAATGCTTGAACGCATTCGAGACACTAAAAGAGGCCTTAATATCGACACCTATTATGCAACCTCCTGATTGGAATTTACAATTTGAGATAATGTGCGATGCGAGCGATTATGCTGTAGGCGCAGTCCTAGGACAACGCAAAGAAAAGAAGCTTCACGCTATCTACTACGCGAGCAGAACGCTTGATCCCGCACAAATGAATTACGCCACTACGGAGAAGGAACTCTTAGTTGTGGTATTCGCATTGGACAAATTTCGTTCCTACTTAGTAGGCGCTAAAATCATTATTTATATGGATCATGCTGCGATCCGATACCTACTAAGCAAGAAGGACGCCAAACCGCGATTACTCAAATGGATCTTACTCTTACAAGAGTTTGACTTAGAAATAAAAGACAAAAGAGGAACTGAAAATGTGGTAGCTGACCATTTATCGAGATTAGATGGAATCCAAACCGAGAGTGTTCCCATAAATGAAGATTTCCCTTATGAACGCCTCATTGCCAAGCTAGAGACAAACCTTACCGACAGTTTAGATCCACATAATGAAACTTTCACAACTGCGGTAGTAGAATCCATTTGTACTAATACCGCATTACCATGGTACGCTGACTTCGTCAACTATTTAGCTGCCGGTGTTTTACCACCTGATTTGACGTACCAACAGCAGAAGAAATTTTTCCATGACCTTAAACACTACTTTTGGGATGAACCATTACTCTTTAAAAGAGGCGCCGATGGTATCTACCGTTGCTGCGTTCCTAATGATGAAATAAACGACGTCATTTCCCATTGTCATTCTACCCCTTATGGTGGACACGCTAGTACATCAAAAACCTGTGCAAAAATACTTCAAGTTGGCTTCTTTTGGCCTACCTTATGGAAAGACGTCCACGTGGCAATTATGAACTGCGATAGATGTCAACGCACAGGAAATATATCTAGACGTGACAAAATGCCGTTAAAAGGAATCCTCGAAGTAGAAGTTTTCGATGTGTGGGGAATTGATTTCATGGGACCTTTCCCCGCATCTTTTGGAAATAAATATATTTTGGTAGCCATCGACTATGTATCAAAATGGATTGAAGCCATCGCTGCACCCACAAACGATACACGTGTGGTACTAAAACTATTCAAGAATATTATATTCCCATGATTCGGTGTCCCAAGACTAGTGATCAGCGATGGTGGCTCACATTTTATCTCCAGAATCTTCGAAAGGTTACTTTCCAAATATGGCGTTAAACATCGCATAGCCACACCATACCATCCTCAAACAAGTGGACAAGTGGAAGTTTCAAATAGGGAGATCAAACAAATACTTGAGAAAACCGTAGCCACATCCAGAAAAGACTGGTCCTCCAAGCTAAACGATGCTCTTTGGGCATATCGGAAAGCTTTTAAAACTACTATCGGAACAACGCCGTTCAAGTTAGTTTATGGAAAATCTTGTCATTTGCCAGTAGAATTAGAACATAAAGCTTATTGGGCGATAAAAACCTTTAACTTAAACTATAAGAGTGATGGCGAGAAACGAGTGTTAGATATCCATGAACTAGAAGAATTGCGTTTAGACGCTTATGAAAATGCTAAAATCTATAAAGAACGAACAAAAAAATGGCACGATAAGCGTATCTCGCGGAAAGACTTTAAGGAAGGAGACATCGTACTCCTATTCAACTCTAGACTAAAACTTTTCCCGGGAAAATTACGTTCCATATGGTCCGGACCGTTCGAAATTAGCAAAGTTTTCCCAAGTGGCGCGATAGAAATTAAAGGTAGTTCTATCGAACCATTCATTGTTAATGGCCAGCGCTTAAAGCACTATTTTAACGTCGGAAATATCAACTTCTCAGCTTATCTTCAGTTAAGTGAGCCGCCTACCCCATTACCTAACTGAATAGGTGCTTACTGTCGAGCCGTCGACATAAAATAAAGGCGCTTCGTGGGAGGCAACCCATGTTTTATTTTAATTATTTTTTCTGCTTTAATGTGCTTTTATTTTTCTTTTCTTTTTCTTAATTTTTAAAAACATTTTCATTATTGCATTTCTTACTCTTTTCTATTTTTCTTCTGTTTTTATTTCTGCCATTCATTTTTCTTTTTCTTTTTAACTTTGGCAATTTCCTAACCCGAAAATACTTACTTAATTTCCTTTTCTTTCAAACATTTATCAAATATTTTCAGGGGGGTATTTCTTTTTCTTTCACATCTCGCGCTATGAGGTTCCAAACAATGCTAATGCTGAAGAAGATCCTGCTACACCGCCAGGCTACCATGATCTCCCTGATCCTTGGGAACAGGAGGCTACTTCCGCCGAGACCGCGCCTCAGGCTCCTGAGACTACTCCACTTCCACCTGCTGTTACCCTGGACTCCCTACATGAGGCTATTACGGACATGCGGGGCGAGCTGACTTCTCTCAGGGTGGACTTTATCACCTTCATGGACTTGGTGACTGATCAGTTGGACTATATGCATCAGCATTTGTTTCCACCTCCCTGTGGCTAGATTGCCGTCGTTATTTCATTTCCTTCTCTCTTGCATTTTTACGTACAATGAGGACACTGTAAATTTCTGTGTGGGAGGGATTTTTAGTTTAGTTATTATTTCAACATTATCACTTTCTTTTATTTTTAGTTACTTTGAAACAATTTGTTATGCATTTATTAAATTGAAGTTTATTTTAATTTCTTTCCCAGTTTACTGTTTACTGTCTATGTTTTATTTACTGTTGTTATTTACTGTTATTTACTGTCTATTTTCGTTACATTTAAAACTTTAATTAATTAAAATAATTAATTAAAACAAACATTTCAAATAAACCAATAAAAAATAAAAAATAAATTCTTCAAAAATCCAATTTCCAAGAAAAATAATAAACTCATCACTCTCCAACGGTCCTGTAACGGATCTCTCATTTAAGACTTTGTCTGCGTTACGACCGTCACACCCTTGTGACGAGCGTAACGCGCCTCTTTGCTTCGTGACGAGCGTCACACCCCTGTGACGACCGTCACGTAGACAGAAACCAACGGTTGTTACAGAGAACCGTTCCAACCTTCTTCCTTATAAACCCATTTTTCCTTCCTCCATTATCACCACACCACACGAAAAACCACCTATTCACTCCATTTTTCTTCCAATTTCTAAACTCCCAACACCAAATTAACATCCTTACAATCTCCCATTCTCACATTCCCAAATCAAATCCATTATCACCATGGCAAACAACCCAAACGCTCAAGTTATCAATTTCAGAATCGGCGAACCTGGGGAGAATCAACGAGCAAAGTATCAAAAATTCCAACGTCGATGTCTCCAACCCACAAGGTACGTTGACATCGACTGCCTACGGAGTTTGGGACTACTCGACAGTGTCCATCGATTACTACAAAGCGTGGATTTGTGGAACCTCTGCCGCGAACCAAGACCAATCTACGAAACTCTAACTCTTGAGTTCTTGAGTTCGTTCGCTTACCTCACTCCGCTGGGTGTCACAGACCAACTATCAGGCGTGGCAAAATTTCGCATGTTCGGCGTTGAGCACCAATTGCCTCAATCCGACATCGCGAGGCTTATGGGATTTTGTTCGGACGAGGGTGCTCATTTTCGGGTATCAGATAGTTTTAATGAGGAGGCTTTCAACTTGTGGCACAGTTTAACGAACATCCGCTACTTCCATCGAATTCTCAGTAACACCATCTCCGCCCGAGACAGCAACCATGAGCTCAACTCCAAGGAGCTCTTCTTTCTACATTGTGCGTTCACTGGGAAAAAGATAAATGCCGCCCCGTTCGTACTTTCTCACATCCACTCTATTTGTGCTAGAGGTGGAAAACCTTTCTATTTCGGAGGGCTGGTTACTTCAATTGCCATTGGTCTGAATTACGGTGCTGCTCTTGCAACCTTGCCTTCTATGGCACCGACTTTGCTAACCTTGGATCACTGCAAACCGCGCACCCCATCTACGAGCGGGAAGACGGCAGATTCCACCCCGTAATCAGGAATATTGTCTATCAGAATATTATTTTGCCAAAGAGGGACTGAATCGATCCAAGTAACTGAGCCAACTGGTTGTTCGACCCTGAAGTTCCCGCAGAGCCTGCACCCGCTCACGAAGACCAAGTTGCGGCCGCCGCAGACGACATACAAGAAGAGTTGGATAGTGCTCCGCCTGTCCACGACATCCCTGGATCCTCATCTGCACCTCCTCCTATCAATCTTGAAGACATCCTTCGCACCCTCCACATGGAAAATCAAATGAATGCGGCGCTTGAAAGGAGGCAAGCTGAGCAGTTTGAGTCTCTGTGCGCCCAAAACGCTCAGATCTTGACTGGGCAGCGAAACATGAACGAAAGGTTGGATGAGGCGCTGTCCGAGCTTAATGCCTTGAGGATAGATATGAACACCTATGGCTTCCAAGACACCGACGCCGAAGCCACTCCTACCAGACGCTCTCTCACCAGGAGCAGAGGACGTGGTCATCAGTAGTTTGTCTTTCTTTAATTTCTTTGTAATTTGTTATTTTTCTGTTTCATTTCTTTTCCTTTTTGTTTTTGTAATTGTACTTCCCCGCATATATATCGCAACATTGAGGACAATGTCGAATTTTGTGTGGGAGAGGTACCTTTCAATCTTTAATAAAACTAGTAAATTCTTGCGATATGTCTCGATTCAAATTCTTCGCTTTACTTTGCCATACCGAAAAAAATTTATTCTCGCATTAGCCCGACATACCTACTTTAATGAAATCCCAGTTGAGGAAGCCGAAAACGACATAACAAGATCGATACGGTTCTGTCACCGTAGACTTCCTGCATACGCGATCCGTTTCAATAACCATTATACCGATATCTGGAGTTTCAAGTTCTAGAAGTAACCCCTAGTAGTTTCTACTAGCAGTCAGCACCGTCTTGACACAAACCACGTGGAGAATCGATGAACATAAGTGTTTGATGCCTGATTCTAAAAATATCCTTCCTATCTCGCTGCTAAAAGAAAAGAAAACTTGTGTACCAAAATATACGGGCACATACAAGAGCTGAGCAAATAATGAACGAATCCAGTGTTGGTTGGTTCAGAGGTATCTGGTTCTGAACTCGGTAGGGCGTGCTACGGCCCGATCCCCCACAACCTCCAATTTGGATAAAATATGTAGGGTTTCCACATTCATGTACCAGACCCCGTGCTAAAGGATCAAAGTCACTAACCGGTTACTCCATTACGTGCGTGCTAAGGCAAAGGGCTTAATGTGATTGCGCCAGAACAAACCGGGTGAAATAGATACGAGGAACTCCGGGTAGAGTTATAACGGAACTGTTGGATAGCTCGTTTAAAATGGAAGTCTACGAGTAAGCTTATTGCTTGCGTCATTAGCGTATCTTTAGTGTTTTACTCAAGTATTGGCCGAACCAACGAGGATTTCCCGAAACCACTTTAAAAAAATCCAAGGGTATGTCATGCTTATGCGCTTACCAGAAAACTTGTCCAACCTTTCGAATGACTATTTGCTTGAGGACAAGCAAAGGTTTAAGTATGGGGGAATTTGATAACGAGAAAACATATCGTATAATTAACATACTTTTTACCGATTTTATATTCCATTAAGTCGTCTAACCCTCGATTATTCCGAGATTATTTGTCTTTTTGCAGGTATGACACTTGTTGACTCAAACCGATGAAAAAGGACAACATGAAGAAAGCTAGATGAAAAACAAAGAGAAAAAGAATAAAAAAATACAAAGTGTGGACTTCTGGATAGGTGACGGTCGTCACGCCCCTGTGACGGGCGTAACACCCCACAACATAAGGAAACGCTCGTCACACACACCTGACGAGCGTAAGGCACCACTTCAGCGTGTGACGACCGTCACCCACTTGTGACGACCGTCACACGCGTGAAGGAGAACGTTATGCATGAATTGAAGACGTGGGCGTGAAGGGCAAAATAGTTCTCCCCGTTTCTACTGAATCTCCTATTTTATTACCACAACTATTACTGCTCCTAGAATTTCTCCACGAAGACTTCATCAAGAATTCAAAATTAAACTGCTGATTTTTCCTGCTATATATATGAGTACCAAGGCACAGTCCAAGGGTCGAAGAATTTTACTCAGAGCAAATATTTATTTTATTTTTACAGTTATTTCCAAATTGTTTGTTTTGCAATTCTGCTTTGAATTCCTTGTAATTTTCATTCAAGCCTTAGTTTCTATTTTTAAGTGTTAATTCTTCTTACAAGAATTAACACGAATTTCTACTGCAAGTCAAGCTCGAAGATTTGGATTACTGTATTACCTCAAGATTACTATAGCATCTGTAATTCCAGGTTTTTTATATTGCAATTATTATTTATTTAGTTTCTATAATATGCCAATTATTGCCATGAATTATATTTTGAACTTTATTGCTGTTAAGTTAATTATGTCTGGCTAAATTATTAATACCGGTATGTGACCGTAAGAACTGAAAGAATTCAATGATACCTTGGCCAAAAATATTTATAAAACAATTTCTGGTTTCCAATTTTCAATATTAATTTAACTATCCTTGTCACGAGAGTGAGAGGTTAATTAACACGATTTTGCCACGAGAGTGGGAAATTAATTAAGGCAAGAACCTGCATGCGAGAGTTGGGGTTCAACCCAGATAGTGGTAACGAAGCATTGATTTTTAAATACACGAGAGTGTTTTAATAAATTAATTAAATTCAAATTGTTTTCAAAAAGTGTTATTAAATTTAAAGTGCATCCACTAGGTTTAGTAGCATGACTTATTTCATAAACACGAGAGTGTATGTCTCAGGTTTTTAAACAATTAGCTTTTACTGAAATACTTTATAGGCCAAGCGATTCATCGAATTCCCTAAGTCCGATTATCACATACCGGTATAATTAGTACTATTACTTTTAAAACTAAACTGTGTCCCGCAAATATCGAATATTCATCGCTTAGTTAGACAAAAATGTAGCATTAGATCGTATGCGATTGATACACAGTCTATGTGGGTTCGATAATCTTTTAAAACTAGAACGACTGAACTGTATACTTGCAGTTAATATCCCGACAGACTTTTAAAGTCCCGATCAAGGATCAACAGATTTGTTGGGGTTGTCAACAAGGTTGATCATAATTATTGTGGTTGTCTGTAATCGGTTGATTATAGTGGATTAAGTCCTTGTGGATAAGGCAAATCACCTTTTGGGATGGACTGGAGTAACTTAGTTATCAGTGAACCAGAATAAAAATAATTGTGTTCATTTATTTTTATTCATTTGTTAAGATTTTTGTTTGAGTTGAGAAATTATTATATTTGGTGCAACCCAATTCAAACCTCCATTTCTTATGTTTCTCACACCTATAATTGGCATCAGAGCTCCAGTTCTGGTATTGATTTGTATCAAACACTTAACTGTGTCAGATAAAAATCCAAACGAGTTTTAGAAACACTATGGTTGATCCCACTCCACCATATCCTCCAGTTTCAAATGATAAAGATAGATACAATACTAAACCTCCTATTTTTTATGGTGAAAATTTTGAATATTGGAAAGACAAACTAGAAAGTTTCTTTCTAGGTCATGATGTTGATCTTTGGGATATGGTAGTTGAAGGCTACGATTCTTCCACATAGCATTGGTCTCATGGTTATAAGAGCCCCTCAGCCAGAGAATCAGGATTTCTCTTCATTTTGTTTAAGCTTGGTAATGATTCTTCTATGGAGGTTTATTGAGTTAAAGTCTCACTTCAAGGCTACATTAAGCGCTACTCTTCCCTTACTGAAAGATTGCTTTGAGTTGTATCAAGTTTAGATATGTACCGTTGTGTAAGCTATGGGTTAGGAGCTCATCCAGCTCATTTCATCAAATGGAGGTTGGTCGCTTCAAATGCAAGGTGACTAGAATATGTGGATTTAATTGAGATTGAGGTACATAACCTTCATTAGGTCATTTGACGCATCACGTATCATTAGTCAATAGTTTGACTTGGGATCAGGGATTTCGAGGAATTAGGGTTGTTGTAAGCCTTTAAGGCTCTTATCTTTGCACAAGCTTGTTTCGGTTGATTTCTCCATCAATCATTTGTTCAAACTAGGATTTTATTTCCTGGACTTCTTTATCATCAAACTACAGGGATATTCTCTCTCCTCAGCATTAGGTTGCAATCTTTCTTCAATGCTTAAGAATTAGGGTTTTCTTCTATTATGCTTCAACTGTGGATCATTGGATTAGGGCTCGATCTTGTGGTTATCTTGAGCTTCTCCTTCTTCAACATTGTGGACTTGTTTTGAATGATACAGTTTTTGGTTCTCATCAAATACTTGTTACTTCGGTTGCAAGTTAACTTGGGCAATTGAGAGAAATGACTAGTGACTTGGATTTGTTGAAAATTCTAATCGTGCTCAGAGTTAATATTGATTCAAGGGCTTATTAAGTTCATGACTTTGTTAACGGTTGATTCTAGATAAGGTCAGGAGCTTATTTAGCTCATTTTATCAAATGAAAGATGGTTGTTTCAAATGCAAGATGACTAGAATTTATGGATTCAATTGAGATTAAGGTTCATTGACCAAGCACGCCATTTGAAGTCAACTGAGTTTCGACTTGTCATGAACGCTTGAGTTGCATTAAAGATCGATTTAAGATGAACATGGAATAGAAGTTTTTAATGTGATTCAAGGATAAGTCATTTAACTTGCTTGAAGAACAAGATATATGCGAGAAATGTTACAGGACTTGTGGATAATTTTCCCGGTTTTCTTGTACTCATAATATAAGTGATTCATCAATTGGCTTTGCTTAGAATTTGGATTATGTTTGAGATACAAAAAAGAAGATTTTGAACTTGAGGTTAAAGAAAGGATCGTGATTCATTCAAGATACATTTTGAGAAGATGTAAGCATAAGAGAATAAATTCAAAGACAAGTGAATTAATTCAAAGTCTCTTTTCTTGATTCAACCATGGCTATTACAAAATCAAGAACTAGAACATATACACTTTCAACCATTCAAAATTACATAAAAGTGACAATTTCAATCCAACTTATGAATATATTACATCAAAGTCCATAAACCAAAATTCAATTACATCCAAAAACCAGCCATATCACATGTGTCACATTTAAAAGAATACTATAAAAATGTTGCAAGTTAAGGAATGTCCTAATTCTATGAGCTTCGTGTCAAACTCCATGCCTCCAAATTTAATGCATCTTGATATACTATGCTAAGTTTCAGCTTTGCACCATGGACCATTCGATCAAACCGTACAAACTGTGATACAACCCTGCATTAGAAAATCCAAAGATATAAAAAGAAAGAAGAAGAGCAGAAAGGGAAGAGGAGAATTGAGGGACTTCTAGCAGCATTTCCCAAGTTGATCGGTACTGGGAAACAACACACATATATTGAGACTGAGAACATGCGCTATGTTTACCAGCCAATAGAATCTCTATACCTACTACTTGTAACAAACAAACAGAGCAACATACCGGAAGATTTGGATACTCTGAGACTCCTCTCCAAACTTGTCCCTGAATATTCTTATTCCCTTGACGAAGAGGGCATCTGCAGACATGCCATTGAACTGATTTTTGGATTTGATGAAGTCATCTCTCTTGGGCACAAGGAAAATGTGACTGTTTCACAAGTTAAGCAATATCATGAGATGGAAAGTCACGAAGAGAAGCTGCACAAGTGGTTATGCAGAGTAAGATCAATGAAACTAAGGATGTGATGAAGCGGAAAGCCAATGAGATTTACAAAAGCAAGATTGAAAAGAATAAAGGTGATAAAGGAGGATTTGGTCTGTTAACATTAATGGGTTCTGGAAGAATTGAAAATAGCTTCAGTGATATGAGCATATCTAGCACTGGAACTGGTTTTGGATTGAGTACGATGTTGATTCCTTTTCTACCAAACCTAATGGTCGTCCAACTGCATCTGCTGCTGCTCCGCCAAAGTGTCTTGGTATGAAGCTTGGTAAATCTCAAAAGACAAATAGTTTTTGGAATCATTGAAAGCAGAAGGTGAGGACATTCTTAAAGATGTCCAGCCAAGACTTAGCCAGTCTCAGACAACTGCCCCACCACTTACCGATTCTGCAATAAAAGCATCATTATCATCATGATTTCAACCTCACAACAATTTCACATAACAGAAAAAGCTAATTGTCAACAGCATAATAAAAAGGGTAGGAGGATGTTTGGAAAGGAGGACGGCAAATTCAAACTAGAATAAAGAGAATCCAACAGCCTTTAACAGAAAGAGTTAACAGCTCCAAACTTGGTAACAAACTTCTAACAGATTCCTAACCAACTTTCTATCCTCTAACTCACACTCTAACAAACTTCCAAGAGATATAACAGAAGGAGAAAGGAGGGGATTCATTCACCAAAAAAGATAGAAAAATCATAAAAGTACCCACCTTTCGACTCTCTCTCTCTCTCTCTCTCTCTCTCTCTCTCTCTCTCTCTCTCTCTCTCTCTCTCTCTCTCTCTCTCTCTCTCTCTCTCTCTCTCTCTCTCTCTCTCTCTGCAATTCCTCAGGATCCTTCATCATCTTCCATCTTCAAGCTTCAACCTTCTTCAATTATTCAATCACAAAAAACCAGGAAAAAAAAGCTTCTTTGTACTCTCTCTGAATTCAGCGCAGCATCATCAACCTCTATCTTCATCCGTCTTATGAACCTCTGCACCTTCTCTTCTCCCTTCAACCGCAACACTGTTGCATCATAACTTTCACTCTTCAAATAATAGCACAACGATTACATAAAGAAAAAAATAGAGGTCGAAAAGGAAAAAGATTATATCAGAGAAAGCGGATTGAGAACAGAAACGTATACCTGAGTCACTGATTTTCCTTCATCGCTATCGAAGAGGCGCCAGAATATTCTCTGGTAGGTAGGCCTCGATGCTCATTTCCTCTTTCTCATACACATTGCTTGGTTCTTGCAGGTATTGAAAAGAAGCTAATCTGAGAACGGTGGGAGTGATTCAGAGTGAAGGCGATGAGACAAAATCGCGAAGAAGAGATGAAGAGAATGAGCGTGGGGTTTGTTTTGGTGCAGATCGGATAAGAAATTAGGGCATCAGAGATTGGATGAAGGAGTACGGTGACGGAAGAAAAAGTTCATGGTGCAGCTCTACGAAGAAGAAAGAGTTGAATCCATGGTTGATTCGAAGGAGAGTTTGAGTTTGTGAACGGTGATGGATTAGAAGAAGGCGAGTTGAGTCTATGAACAGAAGAGGAGAAGGAGATCGTATCTTTGAGAGAACCCTCACTCATGCTTTTTCCAGTATTATTTATAAAAATGTCGATAATAATGCAAATAATAAATCTGTTGAAATTGGAACAGGCTAGACCGGAGCTTAATGATCCCCAAGCCCATCATCAAAAAAATTTGGGTAGCTTTTGGATTGTGATTAATAAAAAGTGTTCCTGGCCCTTTCAGCCTGGGCTTAGCGCCCTGGTTCTAGCCACACTCCCTGTTTCCAGCGTGCGCCACCCTTTCCCTTTTGAATTTTAATATTGTTTCTTAAAATTTTAGCAATTAATTTTGTTGGTTTCTCTTATGATTTTTGCTGGAATTTTGTGTGAAAATTAATAGGTTAGTCTTTAACTTAGATATATTATGCATGGTTTTTTTTCTTATTCTAGGAATTAATTCAGGGTTATCTGATCATTTGAGATTTGTGATTCACTTTTGCTTGTCGAGATTTGAGTCTTATGCAGGTTTATTGTTAGATATACGGATATGCTTGAGTTTCCGATTGTGATTTATTTTCACATAGATGATGCTTCGACGCTTATCCCGAGCATTCAATTTCAGACTCTTCACTATTGCTTGGTGAAGCTCACTCGAAGTTTTCAGGGTTTCTCTGCTTTGATTGTTGTGCTACGAACTTCTGTTTGATTGGTATTTTCTCTTGTTTATCTTATTTCAACACTTTACTGCTTTCTAGATATCATGAGAAGTAGGAAATAAAAAGCGTGCGCTCGAAGTCGTTGTTTAAAGACCTGTAGCAGGCATTCTGCGCTTCATTTCTTATATGTGTTATGCTTGTGTTTGCTTCCCTTCTTGTTGATCGATGAGTCACTCAATTTAGAAATTGAGATCACGACTTCGCTCTCAGTGCATGCTCCCTATAGGACTTTATCGCTTTCCTTTATTTTATCTTTTTATTGATCGATGAGTCACTCAATTTAGAAATTGAGATCACGACTTCGCTCTCAGTATGTTCCCTATAGGATATTTTGTTAGACTTTCTTTGGCATGCTAACTTAGGTAGCATCCCTCATTGTATGATAACATTAGGTTAGATATAGGTTTGTCTCCCTTAGATGTTTTCTTCCCGTTTTTTGCATAATTGCACTTAAAACTAAAACTTCTTTTTTCTTGGAAAATGAATAAAAATGCTAAGCATACAAAATTTATTTTCATGATAAAAAAAATACCAACCAATCCATTTCTTTTCGCCATTCGGATTTTCTCTTCTAAGAGCATGTTAGCTCCTTTCCACTACAGGTCGTAAGTCTCCAAAGGTCGAGCAGTGGTGGAATGATTGAATGCAACATTGTTCATTTAAAAAATACAAACAAACAAAATATATGAGCCAAACTACGGTAGCTCTGATTCCTCAAAAAGGATACGTAGTCATTGGGGTAGGGCCCAAGTGAGTACATCTTTATTTTCCCTACATTCTTTCTCTTTTCTTTGCATGCATTCTCTCTTAGTTTATAACCCTTAAGCATTAGATTGAATACACCCTTTGATTAGAATAACGAGAGTGGATCCCGTAGAGTACTATGGACGTGTGGGGTGCTAATACCTTCCCCTCGCGTAATCGACTCCCTTACCCAATCTCTCGGTCGCAAGACCTTTATTTCCCCTTTAGGTTTTATTCGATGATTTTCCTTTCCCTTTCATATGGGATAAATAAATACTCGGTGGCGACTTCGTTGATTTTACCGCTACAGAAAAATGGCGACTTCACTGGGGATTGCAATGTCGACCAATTGCTAGTCCATCCCGTGAGTCACTCCTAGATCCTGTTTTTCTTTTCTTAGGGTGTTTATCATTATGCTTTTATGGATTATTCATTTGTATATGTTTGAGCATATGTTTGCATTGCATCTTTATTATTATTTGTTATATTGTTGTTGTGATGGTTTCTCTATTTCTTGAGGGGTGGGATGTTACTATGAGGTAAAAGGCCCAATACCCAGGCCAAGTGGAAACAATAGGAACACTAGGAATAGAGTGGAACATGAACGGCTAGTTGACCTAGGTTTCACTATGCCGCCATGTCATCCAAGCTCAGATGAGGTACAAATGAGGGGCTATCGTTTTCACGTAGGTGATATGGCAATAGTTTTTCAGAAGTACCCTTGATTCTGAGTTACCATTGATCTTACCATGACCTAGTCTTTACCCGTGAGTGGGGAGGGAATAATATTTACAGGTACAGATGGTGACTATACATGTTTCGTTGGTGACTCTGATTATACTGATGACTTTGATCCTTGATATTCCGAACTGGTTCGGGCCTTTGATCTTATTGCATATGACAGTGGTTCTATTATCAGTTCAGCAGTTATCCAGTACCGCAGAAGCTTTGATCCCATACGTTTGCATACATAACATGTTAATATAATTATCAACATAGATGTCCTTTTTTTTTTCAAACATTACTTCCTTGATTCCAATTGTTAAGACGAAAAATAAACAAAAAAATAATAATATATAATAAATACATGAAAAAATATATAATAACATTGTGGCTTAATAACTGGAATTAAAGTGTATGAACTTTGGGAAATAAGAATATGGCATTTGTATTGCATGTCATGCATCATGTTGCGTTTGACTATGCATTTCATGAGTTCCACAGAAGTCTTACCCAAGGTCCTTTGGTCGCTTGAAGTAAGTTTCCTCATCAGTACAACACTCGTGCTAAGGGAAGATGGAAAGCATTAAGCAAGATATCTTTGAACTCCGCAAAGAAGTAACTACTTTGAAGGCTGACATGGAATATCTAACTTCTTTGGTTAAAACTTTTGTTGCCCCCCAAGTCTACCCTTCTAGGAAGGAAGAAGAGATGGCAAAATTCTTCTCAGAAACTCTGAAATCATTCTTTCATGGGAAGGTGATAGTCAACGCACCCGGTGAATTCTAAGAAAAGGCGAATGTGAGAGTGCTTCTAGAAAAGGATGTCTGAAAGGAATGTTTATCTGAAGAGAGTGGCACAACTAGTGGTGTGAAGAAGTTTGATAATAACTTTTCCAAGAAGAGAACCAGAGGAAGAAACAATCAGCATCATAATCAACATGTTTCTTCTGTCATCCTTGTGCTCAATTTACCCCTTGTTGCTCCAGTTTGTCAACAGAATCAACAAGTTTCTAATCAGAAGAAAGGTCAGTTTGATCCAATTCCAATGACTTATACAAAGTTGTTTCCTATCCTAATGCAGAGGAATTTGGTTCTGACCCGATCTCCACCGAAGATTCTTGAGAAAATAACTTGGTACTACAAAGCTGATTTGACTTGTGCTTTTCATCAGGGAGCCCCTGGGCATAGTATTGAACAATTTTATCCATTAAAAGCTGAAGTCTAGAAATTGGTCAGAAGTGGTATCTTGTCACTTGAGGGTATTTGTCTTGAAGTTCAATCCAAGTCTTTGCCGAAGAATAAACGTCATTGAAAGACACCCTGGATTTTAAGGATGATTAGTCTTCTCATGTTTACTAGCAATTTTACTGATTTCTCATTTGTAATACTTCTTGTTAATCATTGTACGCTTTGCATGTAAGAACTTGTTTACATTTGAATGATTATCTTAATACAATAAATATGTTTGTCTTGAAGAAATCTATTCGTTTCACTCGTATTTATTTTTAATTTTAAATTGCTTTTTGAATTATGATACCAACTTGTTATCCATTCTCTTGCCTAAGCATAGATTGGATGGAGGATGATGAATTTAAAATGCAAAATTTCTGGTTGTATGCTTTTGAATAAAACTTTGTTGACGATATACAGGCATTATTTCAAATTCCCAAACACTGGAGATATAAGGGAGTGAAACCCTCGTTAACCCCTTTGATCCTTGAAGAAGGAGTTTCTTTTCTATTAAAAAAAACCCTCATTTCTAACCAGGGGCAGGGTGGTGTTCAGTTAATTTGATCAAGCGTTCAGAACTCATCAGAAATGCGCATTTATGGATACAACAATGGTTATCCTTCAAAAGGTTGAAGTAACTCAATATTGTAATGGATAACCTTCACTTATCAAGAGTGTGCATCAATTAATGATATCCCGATGAGTACCTCTCACACATTAGAAAGTCAATAGACGATGATACAATAATGGTTATCCCTCATCTTCCAAGAAATAGGGTAGTCACAATTCTTCCAACAAGTCGAAAATGACTCAACATCACGCGACATGTTCAAGAAAGAAAGAAAAGGTAATATATAAATGAATAAAAAAATGAAATGGATAAGAAGTGATTAAAGAAAAAGACAAAAAGCCCCGCTAAGTCGAAACATGAAAAAAAGCTTGCTTAGGAAAAAGTCAGGGCATCCCGCTGGGCTTCATAGTCAAATTCAAAAAGAATTTGTCCAGGCAAAAGTCAGGGCATCCCGCTGGGCTTCATAGTCAAATTCAAAAAGAATTTGTCCAGGCAAAAGTTAGGGAAAATGATGGAAAGCCTGATGTGATACCGTGGGAGAACTGACTTGAGGTTTTGCGTTTGTATTCGCACTTGTTCGGTTTAGCAAGAGTCGCCATCGACTTTTTATTTTATCCTAAAGGAAAGGTTAAAAAGCACAGGAAAAACCTTTTGAGATGTTTCGTGGGTTCGGGGGGTAGATTATGAAAAGGTAAGGTATTAGCACCCTTTTCATCCATGGTTATCCATGGGCTCTTAGTTACTTGTTTTAGATCACTTGCCTTGCATTTTCGATTGCTTGAAATGGTGGTGTGTGTGTGTGTGTGTTTTGAAAATGTTTTGAAAAAGATGCCTTGTCTAGGAAACCGTTGTAACAATTCTTTACTCGAATGTTTTACAAAGGTGTTTGTGGAGTGGGTTTTGAAAAGTAGGCAAGTGTATTTTGCAAGTATTATCAAGTAACTAAGAGTTGTCTCCCCCTAAATTTACTCAAAGATTTTTCTCATGTTTTAACCCTTTTAACAGTATTGTTCCGCCATTGTATTTGGTGGACAATCTTGTGTTAGGATGTTAACGGGACAGGCGCGGGTCATTGTTTAGACCATGAATGCAATGGTGCCAAGTGTCTTTGGCAATTTTGCTTGAAGGGACTATGATCATTTTGTTTAGGCAACTTTCGAAAGCGTCATCAAGGGACTATGATCATTTTATTTGTTTTGTTTTGCCAAAGGAACTCAGCATGCAAGCATAGCCCATTTTGGAAGGCAACAAGCGGGATTACCCTAGGGGTGCAAGTGTGAGTGGTGTATTGATTGTCATGCATTTGTCTTGTATTTAGGTTATCTAGCGGTTGATTTTGAATCTTCGCATACAAACCCTAATTACTATACAGTATATAGAAAGCGATAAATTGCGGGAATTTAAAGTCTAAACTATTACAAATAAGTATCCGGGAGTGGGGGTACAAATATTTACAAATGGGGATGAGACTTATCAGGATAGTAGTGTTCAAATATATTTACAACCGAATCGAATCGCAATCTCAATGTAACATGTATCAATGCATAAGAATAAAAGATAAACGAATGTATTGGTGTAAGTGTATGTGATTTATTTACAAGTGCGAAATGTTAACTTAATGCAAATTTAAGTATTTATTCTTTTTGGATTTTTGTTAATATGTACAAATAAATGTTTTATTTATAGAAAAGTATTTAACTTAAAAAATCTATTTTTTATGTATTTTGTTAATGTTTTATATACAAAAGGTTTAATGAAAGAAAAAGATTAACTTAATAAAAATCCATTGTTTATGTATTAATGTCTTTATGTATGAAAAAAAAGATTTATTAAAGAGAGTTTTTAAGGTAAAAATCTATTAACCTAATTAAATATGATATTTATGTATTTTTCAAATGTAATAAAAGAAAAGAAAATTTTTTGTGTAAAAATAAAGTATTGTTTTATTTAACAAAAAAAAAAGGTTAAGTTATAAAAAGAAAATAAGGGGATAAAATAAAATAAAAAAGATTGATTTTATGAGTGTAAAAAGTAAAAAGGTTGAATGGGCCTTAGGGTTGATTCTTGGCCCAAAACAGAATTTGAAAGTGAAGCAAAAGGAGGTATACACGCTGGAAAAGGGGTCAGGCGCTAGAGATGGGAATGGGCTTAAGCAATCTGAATGGGGCAAGGCCCATTGCGTTTCACAAATGTTTTTTAGGGTTTTCAGTGCTTTGTGTCATTTTGGTATCAGATTAGGGTTTACAGAGTGGCGTCGTTCATCTTCTTCTTCGTCTCTTAACCAGGCTTTCTGAACACTTCTCTCTGTCCCAGCTGCCAGGCACCACCATCAACTCCTCCTCCCTCCATGGTCAAGCAAGGCGGCATTACAAAAAGGTTTGATTTCTTAGTTCTGTACGTTTTACGCTTTTGCATGTTTTTAATTTTGGCAAGTTTTGATTATGTTATCATCGTTTGTGTGAGGTATGAAAGAAAAGGGAGAAAAAAATAAACCTTTGGAGAGGAGACGGAGGAGCGGAGTGGAGGCGTGTCTCAGGCGGCCAGGTGGAGGGAGGACGACGCTGATGAGCTTGCTTGGGAATCTGGTACCTTTGTATTTCGCTTTTTATGGTTTGATGATGAATGTCTGAAAACCTAGTTCATTTGCTTCTGTCTTCTCTTTTGCTTGCTTCTGTATGCTTGTATGCTTGCCCTTGAAACACTTGCTTAATGATGTTGATTGCTGAGTATGGATTTGTTATTGCTAGCCCAATGATGAGGTTGCTCTGAGGGCTTTGTTTGGATATGTTGGATACTTTGTCTATTTTGCTTCTTTTCCTCTTCCACTGTTTAAATGCTGAGATGCCTTGTATGTTTATAACCCTATGATGAGGTTGCTCTGAGGGTGTGGTTGTTGGTTTGAATGCTTAGTGATGAACATGATTCTGAATATGGATATTGGATGATGGTTGGGACAAGCAGGTTTGTATGGCTTGTTTGGAGCTTTAGGCTTTGAAAAGCTTATGGGCTTGATGTATTAGCAGGTTGTTTTAATGTTTTACAGGATGCAAGGCTTTGTTGTTTGAAGTCAGACTACATGCTTGGCTTGAAAAGGGCTTCTGGTTACAGGCCTTGAAATTTTAGGCTTGTGTTTGAGATTTATGCAGGTTTGTGGCCATTGAACAGTTTGTAAGCTTATTTTTGCTTTTTACAGGCTTTTGATACTGGTTTTACAAGGCTTGAGGTTACAGGCCTTTAGGGCTTGTAGACTTCTGGTTTGAAGACTGTTAGGTTTGCTGGTTTGATTCTTGTATAGGCTTGGCTTATGCAGGCTTACAATTTTTGAAATTGTAACAGGTTTGGTATTGTTTTTGTTGAAGGCAGTTCTGAGGTGTTCTTGTTTGACACAGTTTGTGTTGCTTCTTGGTATTTTCTGCCTCTCTCTACTATGTTCTGATAACTTGTTTATATCTCTAAGCCTAAGCCCTGTAAGCCTGTTGTAAGCCTTTTTCTCCTCTCTCTTTCTCTCTCTCTACAGATTAAAAAAGCATTTTTATTGCTTTAGATTGTACTTTCTGAAAAAGTACTGGCTTGGGAAATGATGAGAATTTGAATATTGCTTGCATATGTATCTTTCCTTTGTGTTCTTTCTTCTTTTTCAAGATTTTCTGCATATCTTTGTGTACTTTGTTGACAGCTTTATATCTTTGACAGTTTGGTTAGTTTGAAACTGTGACTTGTTTTATGCAGTTCAGTTTGCTATTCAGTTTGAAAGCTTTGGTTGACAATTTGGAATTATGAACTATGAAGCTTCTTTGACAATTTTGAATTTGTGCAAAATTGTAACTTTGTGCATTTCATATTTTATTTGCAAGCATATTTCTATCCCTCTTTGTGAACCAAGAGTAATCTTGTGATTTGCAGAGAGGGCAAACAAACTGATTCCGGCCAGTTACTTTTAATGATGAATTTTAAATATCTGCCTGCCTTTTTTATTTCATCTGCATTTGACTTTTTCCCTTTCTTTGTTTTTGCAGATGAAAATCAATTGAGCAATGGGGAGCAGCAAATAGAAGACGAAGACTTAGGAAACTTAGGATGCAATTTTATTTCACTTTTAATCATTGTAACAAATATTATTATAAATACTTGTAAATAATTACTGTATTTAAATAACAATTGTACCAATAATTTAAAATAAATAAAAGTCTTTTTATAGATATTCCTTTTAATTGTTTATTTAATTATTCATATTTCTTAAATTATAATAACTGGAAGTAAATCCCAACTATTCTAACTCAGAAATGATAAATAATCAATAAACGTCTAGCATTCCGAATAATCAAAGCATTGCACAGCTAAACAACAAACGTCCACATGTCCTTTTTCTTTACTGATTAAATCAAACCCTGCAAGTTCTCAATTCAAATACCTCAGCTTTTATCTCATCTCAAACCAAATGCCTTAGCTCATCTCCCAGAGTAAATTGAAAAGCACTATAGAATTAATTCTTTCTGAGAATGCACGCACAAAACCCTGATTCTTGGTTTAATGTCGAAGAAGCGCCTGCCTGATCAAACCCTGATCCAAACTCAACCAAACCCTAATAATCTGCTTGAACTGTTCCAGAGTGCATGAAAACCCTAATTTGGCTAGACTGACAAGAAAAATTCTGTTTGACTGATTCTTGGACCAATCTGAAGAATCAGGAGAAACCCGAAGCTGTGATTTCTTGTGGAAACAGAGGAGGGCAAATTTTGGGGTACAACAGTTTCCCCTGTTCAATCTTCTTGAACCTGAAGAGTTAGATTGGCAAGTTTGCCTTTCGCGTCTCGAAGGTAAAAGGAGATTGGACACTAGAGTGCCCAAAAAATTTGCACTCGGTGATGTGATGGTAGAGGGAATGGGCTTAAAGATGCCATTTGGTGATGGGCTTAGAGATGCCATCTAGGGATGTGACAGGGGGATGGGCTTAGAGATGCCATCTGTAAATGTTGGTAGGAGGATGGGCTTAAAGATGCCATCTGGAAATGTTTGTTGAACTGTATGTCATTGGTGAGTGGACGAGTATCAGAAAGGCATCCATGTTTTGGAACATCTCTAAACTGGGGTTCTGAACAAGCGATAGATTGACATCCATGTTTGGAGAATCCGTAAACTATTTTCAGGAGTTGGAGTTGAATAAGCAATAGAGCCGCATCCGTTGTTGGGAAGCGTCCGTAAACTGTTTTCAAAAGTTGAGAAGAATCTGAACAAGTGATAGGTTAACATCCGTTACTGGAGAACCCGTGAACTGTTTTCAGAAGTCTTGAAGCTGAATAAGTAATAGAGCAGCATTCGTTGTTGGGAAGTGTCTGTGAACTGTTTTCAAAAGTTGAGTCTGAACAAGCGATAGATTAACATCTGTTGTTGGGAAGAATCCGTAAACTGTTTTCAGAGGTTGAAGAATCTGAACAAGCGATAGGTTAACATCCGTTACTGGAGAACCCGTGAACTGTTTTCAGAAGTCTTGAAGCTGAATAAGCAATAGAGCAGCATCCGTTGTTGGGAAGCGTCCGTAAACTGTTTTCAAAAGTTATGTCTAAACAAGCGATAGATTAACATCCATTGTTGGGGAGAATCCGTAAACTGTTTTCAGAGGTTGAAGAATCTGAACAAGCAATAGGTTAACATCCGTTACTGGAGAACCTGTGAACTGTTTTCAGAAGTTGAGTCTGAACAAGCGATAGATTAACATCCGTTGTTGGGAAGAATCCGTAAACTGTTTTCAGAGGTTGAAGAATCTGAACAAGCAATAGGTTAACATCCGTTACTGGAGAACTCGTGAAATGTTTTCAGAAGTCTTGAAGTTGAATAAGCAATAGAGCAGCATCCGTTGTTGGGAAGCGTCCGTAAACTGTTTTCAAAACTTGAGAAGTGGAGAAGGAACCGGTGTTGGGTTTCCTGATGATGAGTCCGTGTAAAACTGCATTTGGATGAATCTGGAATAAGTATCAGAATGTCGCCATGTCTGGGTCACAATCTGAACTGTCTCTGGGTGAATCTGGAAATAAGTATCAGAATGTCGCCATGTCTGGGTCACATCTGAACTATTTCTAGAAATACTCTCAGAAGATGATGATCTTTGTGTGTCGACTGATTTTTCCTGAAAAGGTAAAGAGTTAGTTGTATGCAATGTCATGATGCATGATGCAATGTATGTTATATCAATGTTTATGATATGAATGTGATGAATGCGCATGTACTGATGAGATGTCTTGCTGAGGATAGATGAATCCTGGATGGCAGGAGATAAAAGAATCTTGACTGCTGTCGGGGATTGTAAGAATCCTTTGATTGCTAAGGATGAAACATCCTTGGACCGCTGTTGGGGAATCAGGAGCTTGGGTTGTATGTCAATCTACTGGGGATTCCTGTCTTGAGGGGATCTTCACTGGAGAATATTCAAATATTCTGTGAAGAACTGAAAATGAGAGTCTCCATTCTGCTTAGGGATTGATAGTTGGAAGTTTTAGCTCCGTTGGGGATTACAAGAATCTTTTAATTGCTGCAGGTATTGATCTGGGATCTTGAAAATGTTGGTTGGGGAGATAGTTGTCCTGGCTGGTTTCAGGTATTGATCTCCGACCTGAGAAAGAAAGATAGTTTTCCTGGCTTGTTACAGGTGTTGATCTTCAATCTCTTCATGTAGATGGTTTTCTGGCTTGTTACAGGTGTTGATCCATAATCAGTCGTCCACATATATTTTCCTGGCTTGCTACAGGTATTAATCTGGAACTTAAGAAATACGCCTCTTTGAGAATGAGAATCTTCATTCTGTTAGGAGTCAGATATTGGGAGTATACCAATCTTCTGAGGTAATGAGAATCTTCATGCTGTTAACGGTCAGAAACTGGGAGTATACCAATCTCCTGAGGTTTTAAGGATGAGAGTCTTCACTCTTGAGTGTTAGAAATTGGGAGTATACCAATCTTCTGAGTTGATGAGAATCTTCATGCTGTTAACGGTCAAAAACTGGGAGTATACCAATCTCCTGAGGTTTTAAGGATGAGAGTTTTCACTCTTGAGTGTTAGAAATTGGGAGTATACCAATCTTCTGAGTTGATGAGAATCTTCATGCTGTTAACAGTCAGAAACTGGGAGTATACCAATCTTCTGAGGTTTTAAGGATGAGAGTCTTCACTCTTGAGTGTCAGAAATTGGGAGTATACCAATTTTCTAAGATGATGAGAATCTTCATGCTGTTAACGGTCAGAAACTGGGAGTATACCAATCTTCTGAGGTTTTAAGGATGAGAATCTTCATTCTTGAGAGAAACAGATTTTTAGGAGCTTCAATTGTTCGTTATTCTGTTGGTGGTTGTAACTTCCAGCAGGTTATGAAGGAATTGTTGGACACTTTTGACATTCGAATGCCCCAAGTGATGATGAAGGAGTCTCTTCATGATGTTAACCGTTAACTACTATCTGGTTGTAATCCAGGCTTTGCGGTGGTCTGATATTGTGAATGAGTGGCAGAATGGCTACCGTGTCTGGAGCGTATCTGAAACTGTAACTAGGATCTGAATGAGTGACAGAATGGATACCGTGTTTGGAGCGTATCTGAAACTGTATCTTGGAGTTGAGATCTGTATGAGTAGCAGAATGACTTCCGTGTCTGGAGTGTATCTGAAACTGTAACTAGGATCTGAATGAGTGACAGAATGGCTACCGTGTCTGGAGCGTATCTGAAACTATATCTTGGAGTTGAGATCTGTATGAGTAGAAGAATGACTTCCGTGTCTGGAGTGTATCTGAAACTGTAACTAGCATTTGAATGAGTGACAGAATGGCTATCGTGTCTGGAGCGTATCTGAAACTGTATCTTGGAGTTGAGATCTGTATGAGTAGCAGAATGACTTCCGTGTCTGGAGTGTATCTGAAACTGTAACTAGGATCTGAATGAGTGACAGAATGGCTATCGTGTCTGGAGCGTATCTGAAACTGTATCTTCCAACAGGTGATGAAGGAATTGTTGAAAACTTTTGACATTCGAATGCCCAAGTGATGATGAATGAGTCTTGAATCAGGTTACCCTGTAAATTGAGAGATTTCTTGAAATCTTGACTGGACTGCCCCAGGTTAACTGAACTTTGAAAGATCTGTTGAAACCTTGACTGGACTGCCCCAGGTTAATTGGATGGTGACATGTCATGCCCCTTGTTGATAGGAGATTTGTCGTTGGAAGTGTCATCCTTTTTGAAGTGATTATGTTCACTGAGAGAGTTTTCGTTCCTCCGAACATTCACGGTATGAATTTCTTCGCTGTCAAACAAATAACCATGTGCAAACAACGATATTCAAATAATGCAAAGTTTATGCTTGTCTCGAAGTTTTGAAAAATGCGTTTTTTAGCTGAAAACTTTTTATAAGACAAATTCAACACAAGATTTAGAGCAAGGCCTTACAGGAGTCAGGATACCTTTTGTAACAGCATGCTTTCAAACTAACTCATGCTTTAATTAGGACTTTTGAAGGGTTGTAACGTGGCTCGGTTCACGGTTTAAGAAACAAAGGATAAAGGCTCAAAGTATATTTGTATCCACCCGCTCTTCTTGATGTTCTTCAATCCTAAGCTCAGTTAATTGTGTGTCGCCCTCTATTCGAATTTGGAACGACTTTTGGGTGATGGTTCCCTAGTTGAATTTTGGGAGACAGTCATCATCTCCTTTTTATTTTGCAATATTTTTCATGTTGTTGAGGATTTATAATGACCTCTTTCTTTTTGATTTGTTATCCCTAACTTTTGTCTGACTGTCCCTGTTTTCGAGATCACAATCAGCGGGATGCCCCAGCTTTCTTAAGCCTCCTTTACAGGTTTTGGCTTGATGGGCTTTTTATTTTTTGAGATATTGACTGCCTATGTGATAAGGAACCATCACTTTCTTTTGATTCCAAAGGAATGCTTTTCTCTTTTTGATGTCGTTCGTTGTATTATGAACTGAGAGTTTGCGACTTCAATGCGCATCTTTTGAATTAACTGAGAGACTACCCTGCCCCAGGTTTATATCAAAGGTTTTGATTTGTTTAGAACAGAAAACTCCTACTTCTTTGGCTCGAAGGGGTTGACTAGGGATTATCTTCCTTATAACTCCAGTGTTTGGGAATTGAAAGAAATGTCTGTACATCATCAGCAAGGTCTGTTCAAAAGCATACTGTATGAGATTATGGTATTATTTCGTCATCCTCCCTCTAAAGGCTTGCAGCTTTTTATCAAGAGTTAAATATCATAAAGAAAGCATAAGAGTAGTGAAAACGAATGGATGAATTCAAGACAAACATATGCAATTCATTAATGAAACAAAGTTTGACATTAATAGATAATTGTTTGAATAACAAAGAGATTACAACTTGAAAATCCAAATAAAGCAAAAGTTTCTCAGTTTGAGCTTTGTCACTTCAGGTGGAGAAACTCTTAATGGAAGATTTTCATCTCGCCGTCTGGCATGAACCTCAGCACTCCAATGTCAATCAGATCTTGAATCTTTTTCTTCAAGGCCCAACAGTCGTCGGTGTCATGTCCCGGGCTATAGGAGTGGTATACACAAAACGCATCGGGATGATAGTTAGGAGCGGAGGTATTGGGCTTCCGAATAGGATCCCTTAAAGTAGTCAGATTGACCTCCAACAAGCGCTCCAGTATTAGAGATGACGGCATGTCAGTCTCAGTGAACTGTCTTCCCGGCGTATTTTTCTTACGCCGATTACCTCGTTGATGCTGACGAGGTTGTTGATGGGCTTGTGACCCTGAAGCAAGTAGAGGAGCCTTCCCATTGTCTTCTTGTCTGGAGGGGGGTTGAGTGGTGACTTGCTCTTCAACCTCAGATGCTTGCCCCACTTGGTTTTCCCAAAGCAGTTGGTTGACGAGAACTCTGAGTTCCTCTTGTCTTCGAGACAAGTCTTGGATGAGAGCCATTTGGCCCACCAGTTGTCCCATCACTTGGATCCTCAATGTTGCCAAAT
This sequence comes from Vicia faba, assembly GCA_948472305.1. NCBI lineage: Eukaryota > Viridiplantae > Streptophyta > Magnoliopsida > Fabales > Fabaceae > Vicia > Vicia faba. Next base: position 1,074,024,006 of record OX451740.1, on the reverse strand, counting down.
CAAACTGCAGTTCCCCCAGCTGATCACTCCTGGCATTGTTTGAATTCCCCTGGACCAAACCCTTTGTGAGGAGAGCTTTCACTTCTTCTTGCCCCAGGGACAGGCTCAAGAACATTTCCTGAAGCTGAGCATTTTGGTCCTGGATGTCCTTGACAGTCCTCTCTAGAGCCATCTCTTACTGAAATAAACAGTATGAGAATAAGGAAACCTGAAAAGGAAAAACTTTTATGATGCAATGCTTGATATGTGGATGCATGCTTTCAAGGATCTCTTGGGGTAAACACAAGAGAATGTTAGAGGTTGAACTTCGATCTTTGATTGGAGAACTTTGCACTGGTGGATGTCTTTCCACGAGAATCAAGCTCACCATGTCAAGTGGGTCATAGCCCCTGATTCAAGTTGTTGCACTTGATCTTTGATGGCATTTGCTTAGAGGGGAAAACCTCTTGCCTTTTGGTAGACGTCTGGTTCAACGTGACCCTGCATCAAAAAAACCTCGAGATCCTTGAAATGGTTAGTGAAAAAGTGCTATGGTATGATGTCATGATGTTATGTACATGTATGCAAAAGCAAGTGAGTGTATATACATGCAATCATATTCACACAAAGCAAACAAGTCCTTAGGTTTAGGCTTGCATGGGGTTTGTAGGTAAGTACCCTCTTGAAGTTAGTTGGCTTATCCTGTCCTAAAAAAGAAACCGGGTTCTAAGGAGCTCAATATCATTGGATTATTTTCTGTGTTCATTGTTTTGGTTTAGCCACTTAACTGGCGACCAAAATATTCCAAGAAAACAACCCTCAATGAGTGTAGTATCGAGTATCTACCAACTTCAGACTGCACCAAAGTCGGTCATCTCACTACCCCTAAAAAGGCTAAGATGGTCAATTAAGGCTCTAAGAGTTTGTTAGTGCTTCACGACATCACTCAGCGGCCCCGTACTCTCCTTGATTGAACTCAAGGGTTACCAATACTCACAAATATGTCACACTAACATAGCTTACTGCTTCAACCATGTCGGTATACCCCGCACAGTTCCCTCACAGTTTTATTGCTATTTACCTAAAAAGGTGCCCCCAAATCCGGATGTAGGATTTATAACAAACCCAAACAAGGACCCAAAAAGTAAAGCAATCAAAGCAAGTACGTAAAGGTGATCTAAACCCTAAGGTAACCCCACTTTTAAATTTATCCCCAGCAGAGTCGCCAGTTCTGTGATACGGTGGGAGAACTGACTTGAGGTTTTGCGTTTGTATTCGCACTTGTTCAGTTTAGCAAGAGTCGCCACCGACTTTTTATTTTATCCTAAAGGAAAGGTTAAAAAGCACAGGAAAAACCTTTTGAGATGTTTCGTGGGTTCGGGGGGTAGATTATGAAAAGGGAAGGTATTAGCACCCTTTTCATCCATGGTTATCCATGGGCTCTTAGTTACTTGTTTTAGATCACTTGCCTTGCATTTTCGATTGCTTGAAATGGTGGTGTGTGTGTGTGTGTGTGTTTTGAAAATGTTTTGAAAAAGATGCCTTGTCTAGGCAACCGTTGTAACAATTCTTTACTCGAATGTTTTACAAAGGTGTTTGTGGAGTGGGTTTTGAAAAGTAGGCAAGTGTATTTTGCAAGTTTGATCAAGTAACTAAGAGTTGTCTCCCCCTAAATTTACACAAAGATTTTTCTCATGTTTTAACCATTTTAACAGTATTGTTCCACCATTGTATTTGGTGGATAATCTTGTGTTAGGATGTTAACGGGACAGGCGCGGGTCATCGTTTTGAACATGAATGCAATGGTGCCAAGTGTCTTTGGCAATTTTGCTTGAAGGGACTATGATCATTTTGTTTAGGTAACTTTCGAAAGCGTCATCGAGGGACTATGATCATTTGATTTGTTTTGTTTTGCCAAAGGAACTCAGCATGCAAGCATGGCCCATTTTGGAAGGCAACAAGCGGGATTACCCTAGGGGTGCAAGTGTGAGTGGTGTATTGATTGTCATGCATTTGTCTTGTATTTAGGTTATCTAGCGGTTGATTTTGAATCTTCGCATACAAACCCTAATTACTATACAGTATATAGAAAGCGATAAATTGCGGGAATTTAAAGTCTAAACAATTACAAATAAGTATCCGAGAGTGGGGGTACAAATATTTACAAATGGGGATGAGACTTATCAGGATAGTAGTGTCCAAATATATTTACAACCAAATCGAATCGCAATCTCAATGTAACATGTATCAATGCATAAGAATAAAAGATAAACGAATGTATTGGTGTAAGTGTATGTGATTTATTTACAAGTGCGAAATGTTAACTTAATGCAAATTTAAGTATTTATTCTTTTTGGATTTTTGTTAATATGTACAAACAAATGTTTTAGTTATAGAAAAGTATTTAACTTAAAAAATCTATTTTTTAATGTATTTTGTTAATGTTTTATATACAAAAGGTTTAATGAAAGAAAAAGATTAACTTAATAAAAATCCATTGTTTATGTATTAATGTCTTTATGTATGAAAAAAAAAGATTTATTAAAGAGAGTTTTTAAGGTAAAAATCTATTAACCTAATTAAATATAATATTTATGTATTTTTCAAATGTAATAAAATAAAAGAAAATTTTTTGTGTAAAAATAAAGTATTGTTTTATTTAACAAAAAAAAAGGTTAAGTTATAAAAAGAAAATAAGGGGATAAAATAAAATAAAAAAGATTGATTTTAAGAGTGTAAAAAGTAAAAAGGTTGAATGGGCCTTAGGGTTGATTCTTGGCCCAAAACAGAATTTGAAAGTGAAGCAAAAGGAGGTATACACGCTGGAAAAGGGGGTCAGGCGCTAGAGATGGGAATGGGCTTAAGCAATCTGAATGGGGCAAGGCCCATTGCGTTTCACAAATGTTTTTTAGGGTTTTCAGTGCTTTGTGTCATTTTGGTATCAGATTAGGGTTTACAGAGTGGCGCCGTTCATCTTCTTCTTCGTCTCTTAATCAGGCTTTCTGAACACTTCTCTCTGTCCCAGCTGTCAGGCGCCACCATCAACTCCTCCTCCCTCCATGGTCAAGCAAGGCGGCATTACAAAAAGGTTTGATTTCTTAGTTCTGTACGTTTTATGCTTTTGCATGTTTTTAATTTTGGCAAGTTCTGATTATGTTATCATCGTTTGTGTGAGGTATGAAAGAAAAGGGAGAAAAAAAATAAACCTTTGGAGAGGAGACGGAGGAGCGGAGTGGAGGCGTGTCTCAGGCGGCCAGGTGGAGGGAGGACGACGCTGATGAGCTTGCTTAGGAATCCGGTACCTTTGTATTTCGCTTTTTATGGTTTGATGATGAATGTCTGAAAACCTAGTTCATTTGCTTCTGTCTTCTCTTTTGCTAGCTTCTGTATGCTTGTATGCTTGCCCCTGAAACACTTTCTTAATGATGTTGATTGCTGAGTATGGATTTGTTATTGCTAGCCCAATGAGGAGGTTGCTCTGAGGGATTTGTTTGGATATGTTGGATACTTTGTCTATTTTTCTTCTTTTCCTCTTCCACTGTTTGAATGCTGAGATGCCTTGTATGTTTATAACCCTATGATGAGGTAGCTCTGAGGGTGTGGTTGTTGGTTTGAATGCTTAGTGATGAACATGATTCTGAATATGGATATTGGATGATGGTTGGGACAAGCAGGTTTGTATGGCTTGTTTGGAGCTTTAGGCTTTGAAAAGCTTATGGGCTTGATGTATTAGCAGGTTGTTTTAATGTTTTACAGGATGCAGGGCTTTGTTGTTTGAAGTCAGGCTACAGGCTTGGCTTGAAAAGGGCTTCTGGTTACAGGCCTTGAAATTTTAGGCTTGTGTTTGAGATTTATGCAGGTTTGTGGCCATTGAACAGTTTGTAAGCTTGTTTTTGCTTTTTACAGGCTTTTGATACTGGTTTTACAGGGCTTGAGGTTACAGGCCTTTAGGGCTTGTAGACTTCTGGTTTGAAGACTGTCAGGTTTGCTGGTTTGATTCTGGTATAGGCTTGGCTTATGCAGGCTTACAGTTTTTAAAATTGTAACAGGTTTGGTATTGTTTTTGTTGAAGGCAGTTCTGAGGTGTTCTTGTTTGACACAGTTTGTGTTGCTTCTTGGTATTTTCTGCCTCTCTCTACTATGTTCTGATAACTTGTTTATATCTCTAAGCCTAAGCCCTGTAAGCCTGTTGTAAGCCTTTTTCTCCTCTCTCTTTCTCTCTCTCTACAGATTAAAAAAGCATTTTTAATGCTTTAGATTGTACTTTCTGAAAAAGTATTGGCTTGGGAAATGATGAGAATTTGAATATTGCTTGCATATGTATCTTTCCTATGTGTTCTTTCTTCTTTTTCAAGATTTTCTGCATATCTTTGTGTACTTTGTTGACAGCTTTATATCTTTGACAGTTTGGTTAGTTTGAAACTGTGACTTGTTTTATGCAGTTCAATTTGCTATTCAGTTTGAAAGCTTTGGTTGACAATTTGGAATTATGAACTATGCAGCTTGTTTGACAATTTTGAATTTGTGCAAAATTGTAACTTTGTGCATTTCATATTTTATTTGCAAGCATATTTCTATCCCTCTTTGTGAACCAAGAGTATTCTTGTGATTTGCAGAGAGGGCAAACAAACTGATTCTGACCAGTTACTTTTAATGATGAATTTTAAATATCTGCCTGCCTTTTTTATTTCATCTGCATTTGACTTTTTCCCTTTCTTTGTTTTTGCAGATGAAAATCAATTGAGCAATGGGGAGCAGCAAATAGAAGACGAAGACTTAAGAAACTTAGGATGCAATTTTATTTCACTTTTAATCATTGTAACAAATATTATTATAAATACTTGTAAATAATTACTGTATTTAAATAACAATTGTACCAATAATTAAAAATAAATAAAAGTCTTTTTATTGATATTCCTTTTAATTGTCTATTTAATTATTCATATTTCTTAAATTATAATAACTGGAAGTAAATCCCAACTATTCTAACTCAGAAATGATAAATAATCAATAAACGTCCGGCGTTCTGAATAATCAAAGCATTGCACAGCTAAACAACAAACGTCCACATGTCCTTTTTCTTTACTGATTAAATCAAACCCTGCAAGTTCTCAATTCAAATACCTCAGCTTTTATCTCATCTCAAACCAAATGCCTTAGCTCATCTCCCAGAGTAAATTGAAAAGCACTGTAGAATTAATTCTTTCTGAGAATGCGCGCACAAAACCCTGATTCTTGGTTTAATGTCAAATAAGCGCCTGCCTGATCAAACCCTGAGCCAAACTCAACCAAACCCTAATAATCTGCTTGAACTGTTCCAGAGTCCATGAAAACCCTAATTTGGCTAGACTGACAAGAAAAATTCTGTTTGACTGATTCTTGGACCAATCTGAAGAATCAGGAGAAGCCCGAAGTTGTGATTTCTTGTGGAAAAAGAGGAGGGAAAATTTTGGGGTACAACACCTGAAAGGCGAAAAAGGATTACAAAATGGATATCCTTAGCAAAGAAATATGTTGCGTGATCAGACAATAAAAGTAAAGATAAGTGATTGTCGTATCTAAAGAAAACCTTGGTTGGTTCCTCAACCGTCCGAAATTTCTTTTGAGAAATGAATGTTTAGGTCGAGTTAACTGAACTTTGGACTGGAGAACTTCATGAAGAGGGTGGGTACCAAATAATTTTGAGCCTTAAAATCTGTTTTTTCTAAAACCATGAACCAGACCACGTTACAACCCTCAAAAGTCCTAATTGAAACAAGGTTTATTTCGAAAGCGTACTTCAACGAGATAGCTTTTTCTGACTCTCTTGAATTTTGCTTAAAAAAATTTGTGTCGGTATCATATGCTTTTGTTATCTTTGATAAAAATAAAAAGGCAAAATACTCATTTTGGTCCCTTAACTATACCCTTGGGTTCACATTGGTCCCTTAACTTTTTTTCTTGTCATTTTGGTCCCTTAACTTTCAAAAAGTTTCATTTTAGTCCTTTTTGGTCTAATTAGCGACGGAAAAACTTTAAAATACGTCGCTAAATCTGTCGCTAATTAGACAAAAAGGACTAAAATGAAACATTTTGAAAGTTAAGGGACCAAAATGACCCGGAAAAAAATTAAGGGACCAATGTGAACCCAATGGTATAGTTAAGGGACCAAAATGAGTATTTTGCCAAATAAAAAAAATAAATTTTTGCGTCCTGGCTAGTTATTCACTTACAAGGTTTTGCAAAATATCTTCAATAAAATCTTCAAGACTTACATAATTGTTGCATTAGAATTATCATTCTTAGATTAAACATTATTCTGCTTGTAAAACCATTGCATGATATCAAAGAAGCTTACATTTGAGTATCAGCAAAGGGCACGTAGCTAAGAAGAAGTTGTCAAGTAAAGAAGATGCAACATTCAGCTAATATAGGGCAGTTACATCGAGATTCGACAAATCTCTAGGAACTTTTTGGTCAGACAGATTATCTTAAAAGCAGACAACTAAGGGCAAGTCGTGAAAGATATCTCGACCAGTATGGTAAACTTGGGACACCAAATTTGTTTCCAAGGGCATTTCCAGATTTTTTTGTCAAGATGATTACTATGTTCTCCCCAAGCTAAAGATCTTCCTCAAGCAGGATTATTTCTCATAATCTGCCTTGTAGAGGTATGCATGATTCCTCTACAGTAACTGACCAGCTAGTGGGTGTCTTCCAGGTCATGGTGTGGAATTTGGGCCTGTGTTCCCATCTTTCCCCAGTTAAGTTTTGGTTCAGATTATCTTCAAGCGTCTATTTGATGGTGGATTTGTAATCCCATCCTCCCCAGTCGGGTCCCGATTCAGGTTTCTCCAACTGAGTGTAATTTCCTCCCATGGTCAGAAGGTGATCAAGCAAAGGTTGCAAAGTTACAAAGCATGTGCTTAGTTGTTGAACTCTTTCTCCCTTCGTGTTGAGAAGTAATCTTTAGCAGGATATTATGCTCTCGAGTTACGATATTGTTGTTATTGTGTGCTTCTAAGAAACCAGACGAGGGAAATATACATTCTAAGAGGTTTTGAGATAAGTGTCTACTCCTTGGGTTTTCTCTCGATGTGCACTGAGTTTGATTTAAAATCCCCATGAGCTGACTCATTACTGTGTTGTCGACTTCTTAAATTCTCCAGATGTGTCGAATATGATACTTCCCTCTGAAGTTGTTATCCCATGAAATTCCGTGATCTCTCTCCAAAGAAGTTTACACAACTATTATGTCTGATATTGAAGATTGTATCTAGGCTCTCTTTGGTGTGTGTGGCTTCTTCTTCCCCAATGAAGTTAGCATAACAATCCCCAGTTGAAGTATCAACGATGTAGTTTTGCATCTTCCCCGGTAAAGTTTGTATTGACATCCCTAGTTGAAATCTCGACGACATGGCTTTAATCTTCCCCTAGTGAGGTTGGTTTTGGAATCCCTAGTGAAGTCTAGACGATGAAACTTCCTCTTCCCTTATCGAAGTTCGTATTGGTATTCCTCGGTGAGACATAGAAGAGTTTACGATATTCCCGCAACTTTATTTGTTGCTAGTCATGCGGTCCTTGGTTTTTTTTAAGCCATGTCCTTCCCAGTGAAGTTAAGCCGTGAAATAGGACTCTGTTTCCTCGGTTGATGCTTACCCTCTCGTGGAACCTAATCTTCATCGTGCATGTGGCTTGGCTGAGTGTTGTCTTCACCCAAGATTAGATTTGTATGGTTATCCCCAGTGTATTATGGTTATTTTGCCAGCATGCGCATGATAACATCCATGCATTCATACACACCATGCATAGATGAATTTAAAATTCATCACTCATTTGCAATCGTTAATGTTTTGTCATCATATTACCCTCTTTGCAAAGTTATGTTACTCTCTCTCCAATAGAGTTGTCAATGTTAAATAGAAAGTGTATATCCTTTCAATTTCCCCACTGAGTTATCCCTCGTGGAAGATTTTTGCTTCAGCCTTCCTATTCAGTTCATTATCTTTATGGAGTGTGATCCCCTTTTGAGTTTATTTCTCATCGGGTGCTGACTTGGTTGATTATTTCATTCTAGTTTAATTCTGGTTTGAGTTTGTAGTTCCCGACAACATTATTATCCTGATTTCTGTAGGTTCGAGCCTTGATCTGAGAATGTGCATTTATTTTGCACGCAAAGACTTTTTTCTCCTCAACAGGAAAATATTGGTATTTCCCTAGGAAATCAAGCTTCTTTTCTCTCCAGTCTTATTACAATTCCTTCTTAAACAGCAAGCAGCAGTTCTCTTTATTTGAGCAACATGTTCTTCCCAGTAAGTCTATTAATGCCAGCGAAATTTTTTTTCCAATGAATGGTAGCCTCGTCATATGAGAGGTAGTTCGTTGCTGAAATTTGTTACTCCAATGATTGGTAGTCTCGTCATTATGGGAGATAGTTCATTGTTGAGTTTAGTTGTACTTCAATGATAAAGACAGTTCGTTGAAAGATTCCTACAGCTGTGTTTTTACCCTTTCAAGGTGAAATATCTTGGTTAAAGAAGAAACTGAGACCATTTCGTGGCTTATAGTCAGGATCGAGGGGAAGTTTATTTGATTCTCCATCAAATGGTATCTCTTCGAGGATGTTTCGCAAGAGAAGTTTGTTGAGAAATCTTTACAAGTGGTAGTCTCTTTATTTGAGATAGCTTGTGTTTTTACCCTTTCCAAGTGAAATATCTTGGTTAAAGAAGAAACTGATACCAGTTCGTGGCGTATAGTCAGGATCGACGGGAGGTTTATTTGATTCTCCATCAAATGGTATCTCTTCGAAGAAGTTTTGCAAGATAAGTTTGTTGAGAAATCTTTACAAGTGGTAGTCTCTTTATTTGAGATAGCTTATGTTTTTACCCTTTCCGGGTGAAATATCTTGGTTAAAGAAGAAACTGAGACCAGTTCGTGGTGTATAGTTAGGATCGAGGGGCAGTCTATCTGATTCTCCATCAAATGGTAACTCTTCGAAGAAGTTTCGCAAGAGAAGTTGTTGAGAAATATTTACAAGTGGTAGTCTCTTTATTTGAGATAGCTTATATTTTTACCCTTTCCAGGTGAAATATCTTGGTTAAAGAAGAAACTGAGACCAGTTCGTGGCGTATAGTCAGGATCGAGGGGAAGTTTATCTAATTATCCATCAAATGGTATCTCTTCGAGGAATTTTCGCCAGAGAAGTTTGTTGAGAAATCTTTACAAGTGGTAGTCTCTTTATTTGAGATAGCTTGTGTTTTTACCATTTCCAGGTGAAATATCTTGATTAAAGAAGAAACTGAGACCGGTTCGTGGCGTATAGTCAGGATCGAGGGGAAGTTTATCTGATTCTCCATCAAATGGTATCTCTTCGAAGAAGTTTCGCAAGAGAAGTTTGTTGAGAAATCTTTACAAGTGGTAGTCTCTTTATTTTAGATAGCTTGTGTTTTTACCCTTTCCAGGTGAAATATCTTGGTTAAAGAGGAAACTGAGACCAGTTCGTGGCGTATAGTCAGGATCGAGGGGAAGTTTATCTGATTCTCCATCAAATGGTATCTCTTCGAAGAAGTTTTGCAAGAGAAGTTTGTTGAGAAATCTTTACAAGTGGTAGCCTCTTTATTTGAGATAGCTTGTGTTTTTACCCTTTCCAGGTGAAATATCTTGGTTAAAGAAGAAATTGAGACCAGTTCGTGGCGTATAGTCAGGATCGAGGGGAAGTTTATCTGATTCTCCATCAAATGGTATCTCTTCGAGGAAGTTTTGCAAGAGAAGTTTGTTGTGAAATCTTTACAAGTGGTAGTCTCTTTATTTGAGATAGCTTGTATTTTTACTCGTTCTAGGAAGAACGCAAGGATTTTGGGAAGTTTGTTATTACTCTTTGAGACATCACCTTCAGTAAAAGCTGGTGCATTCTCTTTTCTCCACCTTCAGTAAACGTCGGTGTATCTTCTGTTTCTTTACCTTCAATAAAAGTCAGTATTGTCCTATGTTTGTTTTTTTTACCTTCATTCTTGAGTGGGTAGTTCATTACCATTCTTAGGTAAGATTGATCTTTTCTGGTTAGCGATTGTCGATCCCCTGTGTTGATGTTACTCTCTTTTTTCTATCTCCTCTATGAGTGGATAGTTCCCAGCTATCGGTTAATCATTGTCATCCATTACTTTCCCCTCAGTTTTCAAGTTTATGTTATTTTGTCTCCTCTCGGGATCTTACCCCCCAGTGAAGCTGAGTTTTCTTTTCCCCAGCGGAGCCGATTTGTCTCCAATAGATTCAAATTTTTGTCCCAGGAGTCGTGTTGTTCTCCAGAGGTTTATTATCCTGGTTGAATTCTTTTGGTTAATTTGTAGGTTTTACTTTTGCTTCTCCAGTGTGTGTCTTGCCCATCTGCATGAAATTCATACGTTACATCCATAATCATAAGCATCTCATGGTATCTTAGGGCCAAAAATAGGGCTTGTTTTATATTTAGGTATCTTTAATCACGTTGAAAACAAAGATTTTAATCTTCGTATCTCCAAATAGAAGACACTTAAATAAGGGCAGCTGTCGTACCCCAATTTTTGCACCTAAGATCCCTCGTCATACTTTGTACGTCTTGCACATAGCATTGGTCTCATTGTTATAAGATCGGGGCACTTTGGCATTAGGGTTTCTCTCTATGAATTGAGTTTGCTATCTTACTCAAATTTGAATCAACTGGCGCTCTCATTTTTCTTGGTATGAGATTAGGGTTTTGGATCTCAAGCAGCATAAATGTCTCTGCTATCAGATTTCCTCAAGATACAACTTTTTCTTCATTAGAGTTCTTTCAAGGAATAAAGGAATTATGGCCTAACTCAGCCAGAGAATCAGGATTTCTCTTCAAGCTTGGTAATGATTCTTCTATGGAGGTTTATTGAGTTAAAGTCTCACTTCAAGGCTACATTGAGCGTTACTCTTCCCTTATTGAAAGATTGCTTTGAGTTGTATCAAGTTTAGATATGTACCGTTGGGTAAGCTATGGGTTAGGAGCTCATCCAGCTCATTTCATCAAATGGAGGTTGCTCGCTTCAAATGCAAGGTGACTAGAATCTGTGGAATTAATTGAGATTGAGGTACATAACCTTCAATAGGTCATCTGACGCATCACGCATCATTAGTCAATAGTTTGACTTGGGATCAGGGATTTCGAGGAATTAGGGTTGTTGTATGGCTTTAAGGCTCTTATCTTCGCACAAGCTTGTTTCGGTTGATTTCTCCATCAATCATTTGTCCAAACTAGGATTTTATTTCATGGACTTCTTTATCATCAAACTACAGGGATATTCTCTCTCCTCAGCATCAGGTTGCAATCTTTCTTCAATACTTAAGAATTAGGGTTTTCTTCTGTTACGCTTCAACTGGGGATCATTGGATTAGGGCTCAATCTTGTGGTTATCTTGAGCTTCTCCTTCTTCAACATTGTGGACTTGTTTTAAATTATACAATTTTTGGTTCTCATCAAATACTTGTTACTTCGGTTGCAAGTTAACTTGGGCTATTGAGAGAAATGACTAGTGACTTGGATTCGTTGAAACTTCTAATCGTGCTTAAAGTTAATATTGATTAAAGGGCTTATTAAGTTCATGACTTTGTTAACGGTTGATTCAAGATAAGGTCAGGAGCTTATTTAGCTCATTTTATCAAATGAAAGATGGTTGTTTCAAATGCAAGATGACTAGAATTTATGGATTCAATTGAGATTAAGGTTCATTGACCAAGCACGCCATTTAAAGTCAACTGAGTTTCGACTTGTCATGAACACTTGAGTTGCATTAAGGATCGATTTAAGATGAACATGGAATAGAAGTTTTTAATGTGATTCAAGGATAAGTCATTTAACTTGCTTGAAGAACAAGATACATGCGAGAGATGTTACAGGACTTGTGGATAATTTCCCGGTTTTCTTGAACTCATAATATAAGTGATTCATCAATTGGCTTTGCTTAGAATTTGGATTATGTTTGAGATACAAAAAATAAGATTTTGAACTTGAGGTTAAATAAGGGATCGCGATTCATTCAAGATACATTTTGAGAAGATGTAAGCATAAGAGAATAAATTCAAAGATAAGTGAATTAATTCAAAGTCTCTTTCTTGATTCAACCATGGCTATTACAAAATCAAGAACTAGAACATATACACTTTCAACCATTCAAAATTACATAAAAGTAACAATTTCAATCCAACTTATGAATATATTACCTCAAAGTCCATAAACCAAAATTCAATTACATCCAAAAACCAGCCATATCACATGTGTCACATTTAAAAGAAAACTATAAAAATGTTGCAAGTTAAGGAATGTCCTAATTCTATGAGCTTCGTGTCAAACTTCATGCTTCCAAATTCAATGCATCTTGATATACTACGCTAAGTTTCAGCTTTGCACCATGGACCATTCGATCAAATCGTACAAACTGTGATATAGCCCTGCATTAGAAAATCAGAAGATATAAAAAGAAAGAAAAATAGCAGAAAGGGAAGAGGAGAATTGAGGAACTTCTAGCAGCATTTACCAAGCTGATCGGTATTGGGAAACAACACACATATATTGAGACTGAGAACATGCGCTATGTTTACCAGCCAATAGAAGCTCTATACCTGCTACTTGTAACAAACAAATAGAGCAACATACCAGAAGATTTGGATACTCTGAGACTCCTCTCCAAACTTGTCCCTGAATATTCTTATTCCCTTGACAAAGAGGGTATCTGCAGACATGCCATTGAGCTAATTTTTGCATTTGATGAAGTCATCTCTCTTGGGCACAAGGAAAATGTAACTGTTGCACAAGTTAAGCAATATTGTGAGATGGAAAATCATGAAGAGAAGCTGCACAAGCTGGTTATGCAGAGTAAGATCAATGAAACTAAGGATGTGATGAAGCGGAAAGCCAATGAGATTGAAAAAAGCAAGATTGAAAAGAATAAAGGTGATAAAGGAGGATTTGGTCCGTTAACATCAATGGGTTCTGGAAGAATTGAAAATAGCTTCAGTGATATGAGCATATCTAGCACTGGAACTAGTTTTGGATTGAGTACCGATGTTGATTCCTTTTTTACCAAACCTAAAGGTCGTCCAACTGCATCTGCTGCTGCTCTGCCAAAGGGTCTTGGTATGAAGCTTGGTAAATCTCAAAAGACAAATCAGTTTTTGGAATCATTGAAAGCAGAAGGTGAGGTCATTCTTGAAGATGTTCAGCCAAGACTTAGCCAGTCTCGGACAGCTGCCCCACCACTTACCGATCCTGCAATAAAAGCATCAATATCATCATGATTTTAACCTCACAACAATTTCACATAACAGAAAAAGCTAACTGTCAACAGCATAATAAAAAGGGTAAGAGGAAGTTTGGAAAGGAGGACGGAAAATTCAAAATAGAATAAAGAGAATCCAACAGCCTTTAACAGAATGAGTT